>JANHMN010000008.1:44433531-44510472 GCA_030674055.1 Rhabdomys pumilio
ATGATGATGATGATGATGATGATGATGATGATGATGATGATGATGATGGTGATGACCGAAACAAACAATCCCAAAACAAACCAATCCCTCTTTACTAGCTAAATGTTTTGGGAAGCTTGGTGGGAGGTCACACCTATTGAAAGTATTGCATTCAGATTCATGACAGAGGTGTATGCTCATGACATCTGGAGTGAGGGGAGTGTTCACTATAGCAACAAGCAAGATGTTGATGTTATAGTCACCTAATTAACAGTTCATCTTTGCTGCTGTGCCACATTCCTGTGCCATCCTTGTATGCTGCACCCAGCTTTGTTTTTTGCCGAAGTTGTGATGGGTAGTTTCCCATACACTCAGACTTGCTTCCCAGTGACAGTATGTCTTACAACTAGGCTTGGCTGTCTGCCTGTAGTCTCTGTAGCTCATTATACCTCCCCAGATTAGAAGATTAGGAAAGTTATTGAGCAAGCATCATGTGTCTTAGCGTCACTAACAAGTTTTCCTAGTCCTACTGAGGTGTATCTCTCTCTCTTACTTATTGGTTTGCTTATTTTTTGGTTATTATTTATTTGTGTATATGAGCCCAGACATGTGCTGCTACCGTGTGCAGGTTGAGGTCAGAGGACAATCTCAGGTGTGGGTCTTTGCTTTCCACCTTGTTTGAGACAGGGTCTCTCTTTTGTTGTTTGCTGCTGTGTATACTAGACTAGCTGGCCCAAGAGGTTCCTGGAATTCTCCTGAGTCTGCCTCCCATCTTGCTGTAGGGGTGCTGGGATGACAGACTTGAAGCATTACACCTGGCTCTACTGGGTTCTGGGGATTCAAACTCAGGTCCTTGTGCTTGTCCACATCCATATTCTGTGGATCGATGTTTTGCTCCTAGATTGGCCACTGTTATATAAGGACAGACCAAACTATCACCACAGTGGCAGATGAAGTTCAATTAACTGCCAGTGTGGTACCACTTGCTGACTCAGGGGTTCAGAGGCAATGTGAAGTCACCTGGCAGAGCTGCTTTTCATATAGTTGTTTCCAGTCTTATCCAATTCTCTCGAACCACACAGCAGGCTGAGGTTTTTCCCACCAACCTTTCTTTCCTTCTCTTAATTTCTAGGGTCAGGCTTAACTTGCAGTCTGACAGCTTTCTCACCCTCTCCAGTCTCCTACCAATTATTTTCTGTGTGGTTTCTTCCCTGAATCAAATCCTTATTTGTTTAATCCTGTCTTGGCATGTGCTTCTCAGATGACAAGGATAACTAAAGAATTGCTTTTCTGTATCGTCTCTTTTCTCTCATGTGCTGGTTAGTTCTATATCAACTTGACACAAGCTAAAGTCATCTGAGAGGAGAGATCCTCTCAGAGAAAATGCCTCCGTAAGATCTGTCTGTAAGGCATTTTCTTAATTAGTGATTGTTGGGGGAGGGTGGATTGTTGGAGGAGGGTGGATTGTTGGGGGAGGGCCCACCCCATTGTGGGTGGTACCATGCCTGGGCTGGTAGTCCTGGCTTCCATAAGAAAACAGGCTGGACAGCCATGGTGAGCAAGACAGTAAGCAGCACCTCTCCATGGCCTCTGCATTAGGTCTTGTCTTCAAGTTCCTACCCTGTTTGAGTTGCTGCTCTGACTTCCTTTCATAGAAAAATGAACCCTTTCCTCCCAAACTTGCCTGTAGGTCACGGTGTTCTATCATAGCAATAGAAACCTTTTACCAAGACATCTTTTCTTTGCCTCATTTAATTTCTTCCCTGGCACCATCACTTTCTCCAGTCATTTGGATCCTCCTTTTTGTTAGAGTTTTCTTTTTCCTTTTTTCTTCTCTATAAATGATTTCTATGACTTCTCTTTGGGACCCTGATACCAGTGCTCTTGTTTGCCAGTTACATGGTTGGGAAGGGGAGGTAGGATTTTCTTTGTCACCTATCTTGAAGGTCTGCTTTTCCATTTTGTGAAGTGCTGTCTTTCAGTGCACAGAATGCATTGACATGGAAGGTTAAGTGAACCTCTGGGGTTCTCTATTTCAATTTCTATCCATGGGAGGATTCACTTGTTTTATTTCCTCCACTTAATTCTCAGAGCTACTTGGAGAAATGAAAGATATTCCCGTCATTTCATAGGCCAGAAGAGATACGCCAGCCATTTTCAGTGCCTTGCCTAAGTGTGGGACCCACAGGGCTTCCACAGAAGATGACAGAGTACTTCACAGAATTGCTCCTTTTCATTTGTCCTATGACTTTCAAGGCTTGAGCATATTGTTCTGTAGGTATAATATAGAAGCAGAGGCAAGGACAACAGGGACTCACAGGCATTTGGACCAGAACTAGAAAGGGTTGAGCATGTGCATCTAAAAGATCTGGCCTTGGAGCATAGATGTCAGTTTTAGCTGTATTTCTGCTAGCTTTCTGAATATGAAAGTCCTGAGTGGAAAAAAATGAAGGTTTCATCTAGTTAAAAAAAGACTGTGTGTGGCTGACTGAATCCAATTCTCTGTTCTGCTCTGTGTTCTAGGGCTTAAAAAATGCATGATGAACCCCACTTGCCCAGTGCTGATGTTTTATTCGGTTTCATGTGGTCTTGCTGATGCCTGCGGCTTCACTAGAGGCTCTTTCTGAAGGCATTATGCTAGAAATGATGCAACATCCAGAAAAAGGGCACAATTGTTTTTTTTCTGTCTACTGTAAACAGCCTCATTTGGATACATTTGATTCCCGGCTATTCTTTACTAAGAGACCAAAGCAGACAGAGTGGGAAGGGGAGAGTAAAGAAGAGGGAGGAACTGAGGACAACACAGAGAGAAGCAAAGTGGGCTGAGACAGGGCAAGGGAGCGGGGTGAGCAGAGAAATGGCAGAGGAAGGTGGGTCAGATGGAAATAAGAGGGGAGTGAATGGATGTAGGACTGAAGTAGAGAATACCGTGCTCAGATTGGGTGGAGAAGCACTGGATCTTGAGGGATGAGGAAGAGTTTGTCTCATTGCTGTTAGTAAAGGACAGGGTGTTCAAAGATAGAAAGCTATGGTTCCTGGTCTATTCTTCTAAGTCTAGCAGTAGACATTGGTTATAGCACAGGCTGTGTGAAGGAGGAGCAACGGGAGGAGGAGGAGGAGGAGCAAGAAGAGGAGGAGGAACAGGAGAAGGAGGAGGAGGAGGAGGAAGGGGAGAATGAGGAGCAAGAGGAGGAGGAGGAGGAGGAGGAGGAGGAGGAGGAGGAGGAAGAGAAGGAGGAGGAAAAGGAGGAGGAGGGATTCGAGGCCATCTGAAGAAGTATGGGTTTCATTGCAGGGGTAGGTTTAGATATGAGCATGTGATGTCTGTAGGCTGAGTATATAACTCAGGACCTACAGACACCAAGGTCTACTGAAAGACCAGCATTGTCAAATCTCTCATGCTCCCATTTCCCACCACCACATCCTATGTGAATTCTACTTCATTTTAATATTTTTATATCACTAAACAAAAAACCGATCAACTGTCCCTGAGTGCAGTCACTTCCCAGCACATGAACACTCCTCTCTCCCCTCGTCTGAAATTCAAGTGTATCTGTTATTGCCTAGACAACGTATAGGTTTACTTTAGCTTGTATTCTTTGCCTTTTTCCCCTTTACAGTTTAGGGACTGGATGGCAGTTCTTGAAGTGTGCAGTATGGACCGTGTGTCTGATTTACTTAGGTTTTCCAGAGACATACATAATCACAGTGAGAAATTCCATTCTCTATCTCCTGCTCCACCCCAGAAAAGACAAAGAAAACAACAAAAGCCCTTCATCCTAGATGCCAGGAGGATTATTGTGTCAGGGTGTCTGTGGACCTCTGTCTCTCATAGAAATACAAGGCTGCTTGGTTTACCTTCTGGGTTATTTTGAGGCCCAAAGACTCAGCTTTCTCCTTGTTCTTGGAAGTTCCAACACGTTCACAACAATTGCACATCTAACACTTCACTTCTAAATTGTGCATTTTAAGTGTATGAATGCTCATTGTATCTTACAGAGAGTTTCAATCTAGAGTGATGAGTAACTGAAAAATCATTTTATTTTTTCCTACCTTTATAGTAGGAAATAGAATACATATACCAGCAAGGGGAAAGGTCACCGTGTATATGGATGAGTGAATTAATCAATAACGGTCTCACATATGTGTTTAAACTCCAGCTGAAGGAACAGACCATTGCCAAGAACACACCAGGGTCCTCTGGGGTCCCTAACTCTTGCTCTTCCACCTCCCTCGGAGATGATGAGCACAGGTGAATTTTGCCTCATTCACTGCTTTGTTTGTCAGACATGTCGAGTCCATTTATTCTCTTCGGTGTCTCATAGTTCATTGATGAGTAGATTGTAATTTATTTGTACCAATCACAGTGAATGACCATTAGGGATGTTTCTTAGTTTTGTCAATTACAAAGATGCTGCTCAGAGCATTATTGTTTACAGCAGATGTTGTTTGTATATTTAGTCTCATTGTCTTTATGTTAGAATTCTTCAGGGAAGCAGAACTTCGTGTGTGTGTGTGTGTGTGTGTGTGTGTGTGTGTGTGTGTGTGTATGTGTGTGTGTGTGTGTGTGTGTGTTTGTGTCTGTCTGTCTCTCTCTCTTCCTCTCTCTGTATGTTTCATGCTTAAGAAGTTTATCCATGATATTATGGAGTTGCAGTTCTGAAGTTTGCAAGAAAGGCCAGCAGGCTGGAGCCCAGAGAAGACCTGAATCCTATTTCAAAGATATCTGCTGCAGAATGATTTTAGAGAAGACCAGCCTTTCTTCTGTTAAGATATTTAGTCTGATAGACTAAATATCTTACTGTGGGTTATGCTTTAACTTCTGATGAGTCAGAGGTAGAAACAAGATGATCTTGAGTTAGATGCTAGCTTGTGATACATAATAAATTCTAGGCTACCTTGGGTTCATGAGGGAAACCTTATCGCAAAAACCACAGGACTGGGGATACAGAGCAGCAGAAAATGTGAGCATGCTTACATGCATACACGCTTGCACGCTCGCACGTGCGCGCGCGCGCGCACACACACACACAGCCCTAAAAGAAAGAATCCAAGAAACAAACCTATTGAGGTTCATCTTTGTTAGAAAGAGCAATCTGTTCTGTTCCAAACTGACCAATGTATGTATTAATCTTATCCAAAATAGTAACATACTAGAGACAAAACAACCAGGCTAATATTCAACCAACTAGCTGGCCACTGTGTTTCTGTCAAGTTGACAAACATTAGTTACCACAGTAACTTACTATCTGTTATATGACCTCTCCTATACTGGTGATAGGTGGAGAATGGTTAAGAGATGTGGGAGCGCTTTGAAATGCAGGCCATTGCTAAAATATTCAAGGTATGTTTAGGCCATCAAAGGAGAGAGGAATTCCCATTGAAGAACTAGTTAATAACTATTCTCAATCGCAGAGGGCATGCCTTACTTCACTGTAGAAGTATGTAGAGCTACATAAAGCATCAGACTGCATCAGGAGCACAGGAGAAATATGGAAAACATATTATAGTTATTGTTTTTTTCATAAAGAAACAGGTGAGACAGGACAAGAAAGTTCATGATTGGTTAGTTTGTGTGATTCCATAGGGTTTGGGGGGCACAGAGATGGTGTCAAGTTGTTTGTTTCCAGGCTCAGTGTGAGGAAGGCAGGTAGTAGTATATAAGTGTGTAAGAGCTAATAAAGGACAGGGGTGGGTCTGACATCTGGATTGATGGATTTGTGTTTGCTGAGCATGCTCCTAGTTGTTCCCTGTCGGCAGAATTGGTCAGCAGTGGGAAGTACAGAACCGGAACACAGAAAAGAAGAGAGGATGTTATAACAGGAGATTGGTGATTGCAAGAGTTTTGGAACGGGACTCAGCAGATCTAGAGTGACAATCATGACATCTTGTCTTAGTCACAGCCACTTTCCCAATGGAGAAGCGGAGACTCACGTTACTAGTATGAAAAAACAGAGCGAAGGCTTAATTTTGAATCTCTTTGAGTCAACATTCTCGACCTTCATGTTTTTCTCCTCTCAACTCTGCTCAGTGCACTTTATTTCTGCCTTTCTAACCTCACAAAGTTATGAGAAAATAATGAATTTATATAGGTGAATATTCTCTGTGACCAGTGAAGAGCTAGAGGAGATGAAGTTAAATTTTTATGAGCTTATATTGCAGAAATGCTGCCGTTGATTCAACACGGAGATATATAAATTCATCTTATAGGATCTCAGAACCAGGAAGTGTATTTGGGGAACCATTGCTCCCTGGATTTGTTCTTAAATAGGTGAGAGCTGAAATTTCCTGTCTTCCCAAGAGCAGCCAGCCTAGATATCTTTGTGCATTGTTACTGTGACAGCCAAAAGCTCAATCAATGGATATGTAAGAAGAAAAGCGCAGTCAGTGGATACTTATTTCACAATTACTTTGCCAGTAAATTACTTTTCTATTATTCCCAACAATATCCCAATAACCTGACGGATTTTAAGAAACATTTAAGGTACCCTCAGTTTACCCAAAAGATGCGATTCACATTGAGTTGAGTTTGGTGTACGCTACTCAGATCACCCTAGCTGGTGTGGCTAATTCGCAGTTTTACAATTCAGAGGTTTTTGACATAGAAAGTAGAGGGGGGAGAGTCCTAGGCTATAGGCAAGCAACAAGTACTGTGCTGCTTAGCTGCAAATGAACTGGTGAGCTTGGCTAGACACTTGATAATTTAGAGCACACCCTTTTTTCCTACTTGCAAAACCAGACCCTTAGGTTAAATGATGTTTCAAGTTCCCTTTGGCACAAACAGGCCTCATTGAATGATTTAGAATTTGGATGGTTAATGGCATGTGGACAGAGGTGCAAAGTACATATAAGTAGCCAGGAATCTGGACGTCTTTGATGTCCCATAGTTAATAAAACAGAGGAAGATTTACACGAATAGCTGTGCTCATCGCTCTCTCTCCTGCCAGCTATCTGCTGATTCCACTTCCTTGGTTAGCCCCGGGTTACTATAAATTAAACTGACTGCATTTTTGGGAATAGGGATCTGTAGATCAACACGAGAGTAGCAAGGCTCTGTCAGGAGAGACTTTAATGGAATACTGTAACCATTGGAAAGACAACACATTATTTGGCAACTGCTTCTAAATATTAGTTTACACCCCAGTGGTTGTTTCCTTTTCCTTAATATTTCAAATCTGTCAATCAAACAAAGCTCACGTGGCTTGGACATTCTCCTTACCGTTTTGGCTTGTTTGAAACACTCATTCTTTTCTGTTCTCCCTACTGAAACTTTCTGCACTGCTATAGTTAAATGAACAGACCCATTTCCTAGAAAATTAGATTATGAAGCACAGTTCTTACATAGATTTTTTTTTAAACAAAGAGACAATTCTGCCTAATATTAGGTCATACATTAGTACCTACTTCAGTAGTTTAGTTTTTATAGCACCCATATGGCTAGCCCAGGGCTGGTGGGTGGATGTTTCTTTCAGCCCCAGAGCTTAGTTTGGCATGCTTCCATGCTTGCAGGCAGTCAATATTTTTACTTATATAGTTTTTATTATATAGTCAAAAATATGGATGTCCACAATGAACAAGAAGAATGACACATTCTGTGCCAAGCTTAGCTGGTGTGCTGAGCTCGAGGATTTATGGGAGCTCAAGCCATTTTCTCATTAAAACTGGAGCTAGAAAGGAGCTTAGAGATAGAGCCCTTTCTTGCCTAGAAGGCACAAGTCCCCTAGTTTGATCCCCAGCACTGTCACTCCCAAGCCCAAGCCCAAAATAAAACTGCAGTTGGGACTAATATTTCCACACAATTCTAAATCCTGCCTTCACCCAACCCAAATAAGGTCATGGAAGAACTGTATCTGAACTGATTTTTCCAGAAGCTTCCTAGGTTGACTTACCAAAAGAAAAGAAAAGTAATAGGCTCCCCAGCATGCCTTTTCAACCTACAAAACCTCAGTGGATAATTGCTATGGCCCATGAGCACTCAGCAGCTCTGAAGTCATTTTAATGAGAATGAGCCACCCCTGACAATTATAAGGGTGACAGACATAATCACCTCTCAGTGGGGAAAATGCACAGGATTAGGCAGTCCATTACAGCAATGGAGTCTTGTTGTAAGAGAGCGCTCAGCAAAGAAGGTAAGTGCTGTTGATTATGTATCAACTGCTTCCAAGCATCTCAGGATAGCTCAGCTATGCTGAAGGCCACATGACGCTAAGAAACCTGGAGTGAAAGGATTCAATTAGGAACCATTTCCTGAGTAGACAGAACCCTGGTGTATTCAACCCAAGAATGGCTCAAGTTGGGAAATGAGGCCATATTCCCTAAGTTGACAAAAAACAAAACAAAACAAAACAAAAAAACCAAAAAACAAAGAGAAGAACAAAAATGAACAAAAAACAATAGATATGGATTTATTTTATTTTCTGTGACTTTATTTGTGACAGAGAATTTAAGTTGTTGAGGTGACTTTAAATAGAGGGCCATAATGCATTTTGATTGGAAGAAAAAATGAGGACTTGTGAGAAAGATTTCATAGGTGGTTAGCATAGGTTTATCAGCCACAGGATTTGTATGTAGAGGTTATAGCTGATGTTAAATGTGCCCTACACTTAGGCTTTTGCCATTATTTTGTGCACAATGCACCCATGGTTGCCTGTGAGTACACTCTGTTTGTAATAATGGTAATGGGTATTGGCTTCCCTGTGTATCCAAGTCGAAGTGTCGGGGAATATGCTGGAAGCAGTTGCAGAGAACTTGGAACATTGGTCATGCCCCGACCGTGCTATCTGTTCTCCACTCTTAAAGTGCCCTCCTTGACTCAGACCTTACCACAGCTCCAACTTGCTCAATGATTCAATTCAAGAGTGACCTCTCATCTGTATCTCACTTCCCTACTTGGCTTCAGGTTTTCCTTTTAAGTAAACTCAACTTAATTTAAAAGGCGAGGTTGCTGTACAGCAAGACAGATTATAGACCACACTGTCATAGAGTAGCTGTCTCCACTTCCTCTTCTAATATCACAGGAGATGAGAGTTTACCATGATAACATATGCCTGGTTGCCTCATGGGAAACTTGAAAAAAGAGAGACTCTTTCTTCTTAATGCTCAGCAGAGTGCAAAGTAAATTACTGAGTAACTTAGGCTAACCCTGGGTTATGTTGCAGTAACTTGTAAATGAGACCACAGTTGAGTGCTGGTTAGATAATTCTCTTAAGAGACATTCTTGGATGAGTGACTCAGGGGGATGCTGAAGTGAATGGTAGGTTTAGCAGCTGAGGTATAAGTATCAGCAGCCAGTGTTCCCTGCAGAGTGATGATGCAGATATGAGGGGTGGGTGGTGATGGAGAAATCTGGAAGCAGCATAAAATAGGACCAGAACAGGTGGTAAATGTATCTGCAGGCAAGGTTTTTGTTAAACATATGTGCTGGAAGTAAAATAGGAAGTGAATTGCATATCAGAAAATATGCTGCTTGAGTGCTAATATTTCAGACTCTCATGATTTGGCATCCTCTTACCTTAGAAAATCCTGGAAAAGTATGCACACAGTCGGGATGCCTGAGACATGACTGGTACCTGTCCTGCTGTAGGATAAGTAGAGCCAGGTAGTTTGCATCTGATTGTCCTAAATAACAGGAAATGAAACTTTAGCTTGGTTGTAGTGTGTCCTGCATGCTCTAGCCCCTGATTATAATTTCCAGCACCCCTCCTCTAGCAAGAAAAGACAAGTGGTGGTGTGCCCACTTTCCTTTTAAAAATGAATGTTTGTGGAATGCAGTTCTCATTAAATCCTGGTATTTGGCAGACTTTCATAGGATTGTTGATATAGAGTGTTTTTTCTTTAAAATCATGTCATAGAGAGGAATAAAATATGAAAAATGTACTTTGAAGGACACAGTTCTTCAAACTGTTGTTTTCTTAGATGGGGAGCGAGGCATGGATATAGCATTTTGATTCAGATACGTCTGTCATATCATCTGAGCAGTCTGTCACCTCCTTGGCTTCAGGTTTTCCCTATCTAGAAATGGGATGCTGAACGTCCCTGGGTCTCAAATATGATGTGAAGATCAAATGAAGACACAGAACTTGGCATGGTACTCGACATGTGGCAAGGCTCAATAATGGCAGCTGTTATGATTTTATTTTTTCATGTGTAAAATGGGCCTTCAGTTTCTTATCCTTTGTTTCAGCAAATATATATGGAAGATCAACTGAATGCTAGACACTGTGCTGGGTACTGGGAACAAAAATGCCGAGGAAATATGTAGTACAACTCTTGGTCTAACCTAGCTTTGATTTGGTTAAGTGGAAAGAGTCTGGACTGGAAAATTTTTGTTAAAATTTTCTGTTGGTATTTAAGGTTATGTAGTCCTAAAAGTGGACTTCTTTCATCAACCTGTCTCATCCACGATAGCAGAAAAGTAGCCTCTAGATAATGTGTAAATGAATAGACATGGCTGTGTTCCAATAAAGTTTTCTTTCTTCATAGAGCCAGATGGGTCCCACACCCATCATTTGATGATCCTTGTGATAGCTAGTAGTAGAAACTAATAACTCCTGTTTACTGAGCACTTACCATGTACTTCCTTTTTATTAAATTAATTTTTAGTTTTAAATTAGCATGTAGTATTAGATGTCATTAGGACAATTTCAAGCAAAGTGTTTTTTTGGAAGATGCTATTTAGCATGTCCCCTCCCCCAGTTCCTCTTTTCCTCATTCTCTGATACCCCCCCCCCAGTTTCATACTTGCTCCTCCCTAACCCTTGATCATTATCCTTTTCTTATTCATATAATTTACAAGCTTTTTTTATTCATATAATTTAGAAGATAAGCTAGGGTTTACATGGGAAAGATAACACACAGTATCTGTCTTTTTGAGTTTGACTCACCTTACTTAATAACTTTTAGAAGCCATCCATTTTCTACCAAATTTCATCTGACTGTTCTTTACCACAGATAAAAATTCTGTTGTGTGTATGTGCCTCATTTTCATTATCCATTCATTTATTGATGGGCATTTACACCGGTTCCATTTTCTTGCTGTGAATGAGAAGAACAGCAATAAACATGAATGTGTGAGTATCCGTGTGATAGGCTATGGAATTCTTTGAGTATATGCCCAGGAGTGGTAAAGTTGTTCCCATGTATCTTCTCACTTGCTTATTTAACAAACACTTACATGGCATATAACAGGAGCCAGGCAGTGTTCAAATCACTTCATATGCATTGATTCATTTACCGTGATCTATAGCAATCTCTGAAGACTGGTGTTGTTGCTGCTGTACAAAAATGGAAGTGTTCTTATATCACTTTCATGTTATGGAAGAACCACAGTCACTGAGAGGTTGAACAAGACAAAGGTAGTGTTGAGATTTTTGAAGCAAAACAATGTGCATCCTGAGTCAGGGCTAATCATTACAGGACACTGCCACCCAGTCAGGCACAAACTCTGCTAAGTGAGTACAGCAAGGAGGTGTCAGCAAAGTTTGCTACCTAGATTGCTGTAGCTTGCAAAGGATTGCAAGTAAATTGTGACAGGTAATGAAAGTCTTGTGTTTTTCTTTCTGGCTGACAAAAAAACCACTACCTCCAGCTTCAAGATAAGTTCAGCTTCAGTTTTGAATGGAAGAATAGGAGTAGCCTGAGGAGGACTTGTCTACAAGCCTCAGAAAAGGAGATGAAACATTTCCCTGAGACCACTTGTCATCAATTTGCCTTTATATGTCTTTGAACTTGTCTATGTTTAAACATTGGTCCTGATGTAAGGTCTGGTGCTAAGTCATTCAAAGGTATAAGGTCTTTGTAGCTACAGAAATATCCTTGGAAGAAAGCATTCATGATCAGAAGTCTGATGGAGACCCAGACCTTAGGAGGAGTAGAGAGACCAACTCATATCCCAAAGTTCAAAGTGGATGAATCAGGATTTGAACATGGCTTCTATCATTCTGATGCCTGTATTCTTGACCACGTGGGAAAGGATTAGGATGCATACATCATCCCCCAGTGTACACTAGGTTTCCTTTAGTTGATCAGGTTAAAGAATACGTGAGAAGACTCATTAATCCAGACACACTAGATAAAGAAGATGGCTTTGCCTTATTCAGACACTGCCAATGAAACAGAAAGGATTTAAGAAAACAGCAGTGTGCCCATCCTGGTCATTAAGGCTTCTGAAAAATAATGACTGCCCAGAGGTATCATTACTTGGAAAATCAGCTTAGTGTCTCTTTCAAGACAGTGATAATTTTTATGCTTTGCTATAAATGATCACTTAAGCAGCTTGAAATGACAGCAGGCCACAGCACCCTTGTGCTTGTGGGCATTGTGCTTTGTGGCTAAACTTGCTCTTGAGATGATATGTGCATCTGTGCTAAAAACTTTCCATTAACTCTTCTGTGTTTCAATAAATTGTGGCTCTATTGGTGATCAGTGAAGAGAGACCATCCCTGAAATCATATACACACGATCAACAAAACCTGACTCATCAGGTTGCATTTATATAAGCATGTTTGTAAAAATAACAATTCAAGAGACAGAGGTTATCAACTTGAGAGTAGAGGGAGGAGAATCAGAGGGGGAGGGTACCTGGTAGAAGCTGGGGGGAAGGAAAGAGATTGGGGAAAGTAATATAATTCTATGTCAATTAAAAATATAAGAAACTATAAATTGTGGCCTCTCAAAGGCTTATCCAGGGTAGGGGCAGAGGAAGCACAGGAAATGTTTATACCAGGTAGAAAAGAGTATGAGTGGGGTCTGAGTTTGTTTCAGAAATCACATAGATTTCAAACCATGAGGGTTGAGTTGTATCACTTTTAGTTCGGGTTTCTATTGCTGTGATAAAACTCCATTACCAAAAGTGACTCAGAGAAGAAAGTGTTCATTTTAGCTCAACCTTCCATACCACAATCTACTATCCAGGGAAGCCAGGACAGGAACTCAAGGCAGCAACCCAAGGCAAGAACTGATTTATAGGCCATGAGGGAGTGCTGCTTACTGACTTGCTCCCTAATGGATAGCTTGCCCATGGATAGCACTATCCATAATGATCTGGGCATTCTAACATCAATTACTAAGTAAGAAAATACACTAAATGCTTGCCTACAAACCAATCTGGTGAAGGGTTTTTCCTGTATGACTTTAGCTTGTGTTAAGTTGACAGAGAACTAGCCAGTACAGGAGTATACATTGAAGTCTGGACTTCCTGTGCCTGTGCACCAAACATTGTTTGAAAATAAGATCTTTGTAGTTGTCATAAAGATAAAGGTTAGAAGATGCCATATTGGATGTAAGGCAAAGCCATACTCTAATATGAATGGTTGTTCTTATTAGAAGAAGAGAGAAGTACATAAAGGCATAGACAGCCATGTGTGCTGGTGTCTGAGAAACCAATGCATCTATAATCCAAGAGTCGATGGCTCACATATTTACTGGGGAGTCAGGGAACTATCCACCGGGTTGTAGACACCATGCTCTTAGATTTCTAGCTTCCATTAGCTTAGATTTCTAGAATATCTAAGCAACCCTGACTGTCATGGCTCATGATAGCAACCCAACCAAACTCTACCTTTGTGTGATTCCTGGGAAGGAAAGCATCATGTCTGTGTATAGATGATGGACTGAAAGTGTTAGATTGCTTGTCTTTCCTTACTTATTTGCTTCCCATTCAGATAAAAGGCCATTTTATATGGAAGTTAACAGAAAGGCTTAGGAATCAGACATATACACATATGGATTTTATCTGACACTTCAATATTGGGTGAATTTTGTCCATTCCAAGCTTTATTATTGGTTAATAACATAGCTCTTTATTTTGTGTCTTAGGCTGAACTTTTTATGTCTCCATTTTATAAATGATAAACCTGACACAGAAAACACTGCTTTTGGGCAGGTAGTTGTAGAATTAGAGTCAAGGTATTTTGGCTTGAGTGACTTTGCTATAAGTACAAGAGAATAATACTCAAGGCTCAGTGTTACCATCTGTTAACTTATTAGGATCAAAATATTTCCAGAATATCCTAAATATTTCAACTAAAAGAATTTGGCTACATATGTAGAGAAGGAAACATAGTGATTCATTAAAACTCTTAATCATTATATAATTATAGACTCACAAGTTTTTAAAAACAATAAACCAAGGACCTGTGTGTATTTTGCTTAGCTTTTCCCAATCATGCATGTTTGTTGCCCACACATTTAAATGTCTGCTTATTTTTCTCCCTACAAAGTTCAATTTTGGATTTCAAGTTCATAGTCCATGGTTATTCCACACCTACACACAAAAAAGATAAAATTAAAACACTTTAATTTTAGAGTAACCACATAGAACAATAAGAAAGGCAAGACTATGTCAGCAGATATCTATAAAGTTGCTACTTCTGTAAGGATATACTTCCTAGTGAAGAGCTAGGCAGCCTATTTTTTTAAAAAAAGATTTATTTTATTTTAAGTTGTGTGTAAATGCATATACATATATACATGAGGGCAGGTATCCCCTGAGTATAGGAGAGGGCATCAGATCTCTTGAAGCTAGAAATACAGGTGGTTGTAAGTCACTCACTGTAGGTTCTGGAAATTTAACTTGAGTCCTCTGTAAGAGTAGGAAGAAGTCTTAACTGCTATGTCATCTTTCTACCACTTATGCAGTCTATTCTAAGGCTCTACAGCCCCTAACCTATCTATGATTAGAATAGTAGTATAAAGACATTCCATAATAATTTCCATTAATTTTAGACTCAAAAAGATAAGTGAAGGGATTAAGGATCTTTCTTAACAACAGTTTAAAGAGAAGAGCAAAGGCAGAATCATACCATGTTCAAATATGTAAAAATATTGAAAATCAAGTCATGCTTTAGTTTACTTGCTCAGCGATGAATAGGCTGATACCTGTAAGTTGGAGACTCCGATCTGCTCTGGAGTGATTTCAGTTTCCATAATCCTGGAACAGGGAAATGTTCTGAACGATAAAGGTATTAGAGAGTAGGTATGACTTCTGGATATGTGAACTGTGTAATCCAGTAAGGTTGATAATGATAAATCCCTGTGGTGATGAGTTTATTCATGTTAAGTACTGGGTAGCAATTTCCATGGAGACAAAATTATTCATTTTGGAGGGAAGCTTAAGACAAAGAATGTTACTGGAGGTGAAACAATCCAGCCTGCAAGGAAACTCCTTAAGCTCAGGAAGTCAACAATCCAACATGGGGAGGAAGTTCCTGAAACTAACCATATTTGCTAGGCCCTTCCCTTCCCAAGCATTTATAAGTCATAAGGACTGCTGAGAGATTTATGAAAAAGCCAAGCTTTCTA
Organism: Rhabdomys pumilio; assembly: GCA_030674055.1. Lineage (NCBI taxonomy): Eukaryota > Metazoa > Chordata > Mammalia > Rodentia > Muridae > Rhabdomys > Rhabdomys pumilio. Next base: position 44,448,811 of record JANHMN010000008.1, read on the forward strand.
CAAGACTCTCACACTAGAAAAACTTCCTGAAGAGGTCCAGACCAGCTGAATGACTTGGAAAGGATACTCTCTACTCTGCTGAGCTGCCTGCAGGTAGTTCAGTGCATTCCATGTTTCCAGCTTTCAAGAGCTGTCACCCATGATGAAGTAAGCTTTGGCAGTGTAGCTGCCTAAATATTTCTGTTTCTGTAAGTAACTTCTGTGAACAATGGTTAAGTGCATTGGATTTGGTAGTATTCTTACTTTGGTCCATCATAGATCCACTGTCTGGTGTGTGTAGATATTTGTCCACATATCCCTAGGAAAAGTGTTACACAACAGTAGGTACAGTAAATCTGGAACCATGCAGTGGTGTCTGCTAAATTTAGAACTTTTAAAATAGCAACAGAGGCAGAAAGAAAAGGTATGATTTTTCAGTGTAATTAGTGAAAAAGAAGTTAAAGATTATAAGAGGAAATACAGATAGAATCTCTGGAGCAAATCAGCACCCAGAAAGAATAACTAAAATTAGGGTTACTTATAAGCTGCAGTCCTGATAGGAGTGAATATTTTTGTTGAGAAACTATCTCAAGTATTAGTTCAGCATCTCTAACTAAATTCAACATCTGGAATGTTATAAAATCAGAATTTTTTTGAGCCCTGATATGATAACATAAATTCTACTTTTAATTTTGTGTGATTTGTCTTAGTCAAAACACAGGAATACTAAGATACTATGTAAAACTCATGCAGGCTATATAGATGAGCTATAAACATAAATACATTCTGTATTTAGTCTTGGGTCCTAGTCCGAAGTATATTATTACACATATACACATTCACAAATCTGAACACAGATGAAAGACAAAAATATCACTTTCGGTTTTAAGTATTTGGGATTAAAGGTGCTGGACATGAATGTTTAATGTTCCCACCGTTTATTCCATTGTGAACGATCCCATTTGTCTGTGAGTGACAGGCAACTAGAACTCATGCTTTCCAGCTTTGGTTTCATCCCTCTAAATGCACAGTAGCTACATGGTTCTGTCTAGGCTTTGCTGCATTACATCTTTTTATCTTCAGTTCTTTGGGGGAGCAAATACAGAATAAATGGTGCTCAGGGAATGTGTGCCCCCAGGGCTAATGGTGGGGAAATCTCCTTTTGCCTCTCTTCATTCTTACCTACCTTCAAGGTGTGGGCTTCCTCAAGTTCTCAGGCTTCAAAATTATGTACAACTAGTGCAATTTCAAACCAAGAATGTGACAGTGGTACATTGTACATGTGTAATTTCATTTGTGTGTGGGAGTGCCTATGTGGGTAAATTTTGTGAAGTCTTGTCACACACACACACACACACACACACACACACACACACACACACCAAATATATCCTGTCTATCTATTATCTATCTATCTATCTATCTATCTATCTATCTATCTATCTATCTATCTATCATCTTTATGTATCTGTGGATTCATGTAATCACAACCATAATTGATACAGTACTCTTACCTCCATAAGAAGTTCTTCAGGAAATACTTTTGGGGATATTGATCCTTAATTTCCACCTACTGTCAACCTCCTCCCCACCTCTGTAGTTTATCATTTTGAGAATATTTTATAAATAGAATTACACAGAAGGTAATTGTGACTTACCTTTAAAAAATTTGGTAGTTTTGTTTTTGATCACTTTTTAAATTAAATTATTTTATTTATTTACATTCCAAATGTTGCCCTCTTCCTGGTTCCCCCTCCCAGAGTTCTTCACCCCATCCTCCCTCCCATTTGCTTGATTGCTTTAAAATTGCTAAATATTATGTTAGAAATGGTAGATCCTCAAGTGTCAAACTCTCTACTTTAGCCCTAGCTATTCAGTTTTCTAGGTTAAACACAAGTTAAAAATGAAAACAAGATTATGGGGGCAGGTATACCAACAGCTCAATTATACAGTGCTTGACACACAACCACAAGAGCCTGCATTTAGATCCTCACTCAGCACCTGTGTAAAATGCTGATGGCACATTTTTGTAATCCTAGCTCTGAAGGGGAGGTTACCTGGGACTAGATAGCTTGATAATCTTACTGAATTGGTAACCCCGAGGTTCAGAGGGAGACCCCATCTCAACAAACTAAGGTTAAGAATGAGGGAGGAAGATGCCAGACATAAAGTTCCTGGCCTACATATGCACCTGCACTTTAACACAGACAATTAATTCAACACACACACACACAAACACACATGGACATGCAAGCGCATATGCATACACATGCATGTATAGCACCATCAAAAGAACTTGAGATCTATTCTGTGTATTTTATTTATTTTAGTGGCACAGACAACATCTCTTTTTATGCTGTCTTGTTTCCCCGTCATATTTTCACCCAGTCATTTCACCCAACATTATCTCTCTGTCAAGACAATCATTTTTAGTGTTGTTATTAAGGATGCTTTGGGGAGGCTTTCATAATATTTTAACTTAATCAGCTCTACAAACATGGCATTGCCGTTTCTCACAGTAGTTGCCTGGGTACCTTAATTGAGATCTTCTGCAGATTAGATGCTTCTATGCTTCCACCTACCACAGTCACAACTCTATTGTTCGGTATGTTTATAGACAAGAATTAGTCCTCAGTGACTTCATCTGTCATAGAAAGGTGGGAAAAAAAAATCAAAATATACACATTGGTATGTTGTTCTTTTAAACATATACCAAGAAATGTTTTTATTCTATGAACGTCCAAGTAGGAATTGAAAGCTTGCTTTACAAAAAAAGATTGATCTTGATAAGCTGGTTTTTTGCCTCATCACCCTGAGTGACTCTGAGTGAGGGCCATCAGTTATTCACAGATCACCTTCAGACTTTTCCAGTGAAAAGAAAGGTTCATACCTCCCGGTGGACTAGCTTTTACTGTACTAGAATGCACTATAATGATCTGGAGGGAGGAAAACCATCAATAGTCCTATTCAACAGTGATACGTATGAACCACACCAATGACCATCTTAGCACGATACCAACAATAGTGCAGTAGTGGTGCTTACACGTTGGTAGTAATCGTCAGCTGACTAACTGGACTTATGGACTGCTCAACAAAAGGGGAATCATGACGGGTACTAGAAACTTACTCAACTTCCCTGGGCTATTAAGGTAGTGAATTGTAAAAGGAGAATCTTTTATCACCACTTTATAAAAACAGTAAATTTTCCCAGTTGCTTTCTGAATATTTACTTAATATTTAGAGATAAGCATAGCTCATACCATCACCAAAGAAGCTTCTCTTTGCTAGTGATAGAGTCCATTACAGAAACTCACAACTGATCAAGATGCAGAGAACAAGTGGACATGGGGTAGGTAGCCCCAGTGAGGGATATCTATTATACAACCCCTACACCTAAACTCAGGGAACATCCCAGAATAGGGATCAGAATAATTAATTATAGGACCAAGGGTCTCTACTCTCATTGATGCCCATCAAGGCCATCTTCTGCTAATATGCAGCAGGAGCCATGGGTCCCTCCATGTGTTCTCCTTGTTTGTTGGCTTAGTACCTGGGAGCTCTGGGAGGGTCTGGTTGGTTGATATTATTGTTCTTCCTATGGGGTTGCAAACTCCTTCAGTTCCTTCAGTCCTTTCTCTAACTCCTCCACTGGGGAGTCTGTGCTCAGTCCAGTGGTTGGCTGTGAGGATCCGTCTCTGTATTTGTCAGGCTCTGGCAGAGCCTCTCAGGAGACAGCTATATCAGGCTCCTGTCAGTATGCACTTCTTGGCATCCACAATAATGTCTGGGTTTGGTGACTGTATATGGGATGGATCCCCAGGTGGGGCAGTCTTTGGATGGCCTCTTCTTCAGTCTCTGTTCCACACTTTGTCTACGTATTTGATCCCATGAGTATTTTGTTCCCCTCTCTAAGAAGAACAGAAACACCCACACTTTGGTCTTCCTTCTTCTTGAGCTTCATGTGGTCTGTGAATTTCATCTTGCATATTACGAGCATTTGGACTAATATCCACATATCAGTGAGTGCATACTCTGTGTGTTCTTTTGTGATTGGGTTACCTTACTCAGGATAATATTTTCTAGTTCCATACATTTGCCTAAGAATTTCATGAAGTCATTGTTTTTAATAGCCAAGTAAAACTCCATTGTGCAAACATACCACATTTTCTATATCCATTCCTCTGTTGAAGGACATCTGGGTTCTTTCCAGCTTCTGGCTATTATGAATAAGGCTGTTATGAACATAGTGGAGCATATGTCCTTGTTATATGTTGAAGCATCTTTTGGGAATATGCCCAGGAGTGGCATAGCTGAGTCTTCAGGTAATACTATGTCCAGTTTTCTGAGGAACCACCAGACTGATTTCCAGAGTGGTTGTACCAGCTTGCAATCCCACCAACAATGGAGGAGTATTTCTCTTTCTCCATATCCTAGCCAGTATCTGCTGTAACCTTAGTATTTGATCTTAGCCATTCTGACTGGTGTGAGGTGGATAGGCCCTTGGTCCTATGAAGGCTCGATGCCCTGGTGTAGGGGAATTCAAGGGCAGGGAGGCAAAAGTGGGTGGGTGGGTAGGGGAACACCGGCATAGAAGCAAGGGAGGGGGGATGGGATAGGAGGCTTGGGGGGGGGCAGGAAAGGCGATAACATTTGAAATGTAAATAAAGAAAATATCCAATAAAAATCTATTATTAAAAATATACTGAAAAAAGAATAATTAATTATAAGAGTAGGAGGACCAGAAAGCCTGCTGTGAGATTTGTTGTGACTCCTAGAGATGAGAGTGAAGCTACATTAATGGTATCTCAGCAATATGGCTTCCCAAATAAGACCCAAACAAAGTTAATGCCAATAGGCCTGTTAATGTGGAAGGGGAGGGGGGAGGGAATCTCATGGATCTCTACCCCTAAATAAAGAGCTACAAGCGATTAAGGAATTCTGAGAGAGGGAGAATTAGTCTTTTTCAAAAATAAGCCCTGTCTCTAACTGGTTATTCAATTCCAAGTGGTCAGCCATGAAATAGGGTGCATACAAAGAACACTAAAGACACACAACTGGTTGTGTGTGTGTGTGTAACAGAAACAAAGAACAGAGGTCATGAATTTGAGAGAGTGAGGAGTGTACATAGAAGGGGTTGGAGGCAAGTATGAGAATAATGGTATTATATTTTAATTAAAATATATAAAATAGACAATAATTAAAAAATACTTTGTGTTCTTTGATCTTTGAGATCTTTTCAAAGTGAAAATCATTCTCTTTCTATGTTTAATAACCCTAGTTTACATGGCTATCATACTTAGACAGCAAGCCAGTGCTACCTAATAGCCACTGAGTTTCTTTACTGTTCCATTAGCTACTCTTTAGAAATAACTACTTTAGAATGCTCTACTGTGCCTTAGTGTATAATCCTGGGAGGAGATACAATCTGCTATTGAAGGTCAACCTCTTCCTGCATAAACATCAGTATCCAGTTCCTACACCCTGGCAAGGTCTTCGGCCCTTGCAACTTTTTCCTTCTCTATTGGCTTGTTCACAGTAACATAATAATGAGTTTTAATTAATTTTCATTTTCAAAACAAACTAGGTTTTTTTTTCTGCCGCACCCTTTTCCAGCTGCCACCACTGCTCTTCTCTATACAGAAAAATATCTTTAAGTGTTATTAACATTTGTTGTCTCTCTCCTTTCAACCTCCTCCCCTTAGACTTCTGTGAGTCTCACCTTTTGTGAGTTCTTGGTCTTCACTAATCTTCATGTGGGCAAATGTAAGGCATCCTTTTCAATTTTCTGCATAGTGATTTTCAGCATCTCTGACGTATAACATCCAGGAATCCCTGTTTTAGGCTCTCATGATTAAGACTTTGTTCCTTCTCTCTGTGTAGTACTCCTTTAAGTATCCTCTGGACTGTTGTCTTGGTAAACATGAGCTGTATTAGTTTGTGTTTGTCTTGAAATGCCCTTATTTCTCTATCAGTTTTAAAAGATAGCTTGGCCATATGGCAATGTATTTGGCAGTTATTTGCTTTCAGTACCTTATATATAATACCATGTTTTCATGGTTTCTAGAGCTGTTGATGAGAGATCTCATATTACTTTAATGCTTCTGTCTCTGTTCATTAGTTGGCATTTCCCTTACAACTTTTATCATTTCGATATCTTAATTATAGTTTGTCATGGAGTAATTTTTTCCCTAGTTTTGTATCTTTGGGGTTCTAGATGCCTTGTATGTTTGAATGTCTGTTTTGTTGGTAATTTTATCGAATAGGTTCTCTATGCCTTCTGTGTTTATTTAAGTTCCTTCTTCTGTTCCATGGATTCTTACATTTTATCTCTTAATTGTATCCTCAAGTTCATGTACACTGTTGTAGACTCATTTTTTTATCCTTACTGAGATATGTGGATATAGTATTTCATCAACTCTTCTTCCATCTCTAATACTCTCTCATTTGTGTGGTCATGTCTGTTGGTGATATTTTCCAGGGAGGTTTTTACTTGATTAGCTGAAGTTTTCATTTTCAGCATTTTCATTTTTTTTCTAAAAGCTCAACTTCTGTACTTGTGAATTTTCTTCCACAGTACTATTTTCCATCTATATTGTGATTTTTAAAAATCCATTTACTGCCTTTACCCTCTACATTGATGACTTTCCTCTTGAGGATTTTTGCTGAGCTCATCTGCTTCTTTCAGGTCATGGCTGATTTGTGTCAGAAAATGTTTGAAACTTTTGCCTGGCGTTTTGCTCAGAGCAATATCCTTGAGTTTAGTAATTGAGGAGTTATGATCTTTTGGTGGAGCTGTGTTCCCCTTGTAATTTGTACCTCTGTTGATTTAAGGTCTTTGAGGATTTATTTATTTATTTATCAAGCAGCCTACTCCTGAGTTCTTAATCTTCTTTACCATTTAATGACAATATTAAGACAAATATAATATAGAAATGTACCCAAATTGTTTTCAGATTACTAATGACTATGCTGGAAATGGAAAAAAAATTACTGTAGAATGTACTGTGAGGTTAGAAAAAGCCACAGAGTAAGAACAGAAATAGTGAATGAGTGAATGAAAGGCAGGCAGAAGGAGGGGGAATCTGTCTTCATATTTTCAAGACCTCCTGCATATTATTACCTTTTTGGAGAGAGGCAGCTATTGGTATCAATTACATCCTGGAACTTCAGAGTGCTAGGTCTCTACAGCAATGATACTCAGATTGGTGGGGCCAGAATTAAATCCACCCACTGGATTCAGAGTTCTCAAACCCCAGCTTTAATTCTGTTGGTGAGGACTGTTCTGGCCATGGAAGATAGGCCAGTTTTCTCCTATGTATTTCCCAGTTTGAGCTGCACTCTTAGGCTTGTCGATATCTGGCTATATAATTGCCTTTCTGAATCTTCCTCCACCTAGGATAAATCCAGGCTTCATTATCAGTGGTTTCCTGTTTTGGACCTGCAACATAGGTCAGATTTTCCTTTCTTTTCTTTTCTTTTCTTTTCTTTTCTTTTCTTTTCTTTTCTTTTTTTCTTTTTGTTTTCTTTTATTTTTTTGTTTAAAGATCTAATTTGTTTTGAGAATTCCATACATGATTTTTTGCATTTATATAATTTTGATTCCTCCCTTTAACCCACTTTAATTTCTTCCATGTCCCTTTACCACTTCCTTTCAAATTTAAGGCCTCTTCTTTATTAATTATTATTATATTGAGAAATACAACTTACCAAGGTTATGTAATGTTGCTCTTCTGTACATGTGTTTAGGCATGAGCACTTGGGAATAGATTTGTCTTTTAAATACTGATCTTTCTGTTTAATAGGAGACACATGTAGACAATGTTTGGCTCTAAAAACCATTTTTAATTGACATGATATTTGTTTCAATCTGTGGGTTAATATGCAGTGTTTGAAACATGTCGATATTGAGCAATGATCAACTCAAGGAGTTAGCATTTTTATTATTTTCATGGAAAGCCTCTCTTCTAGTTGTTTAGAAATACAAACTTTGTCTTATACTATGGTTATCCTCTTGTGCAGTGGGAAGACAGAGCTTAATTCTCTCCTATTGTTGATTAGTGTTAGCTTTCCAACCTCCTCCCCTTTTCTCTCCTCCCTCCCCTCCTTAACTTCTACTTATTGCCACTCCATTACTACTTCTTCCAACTTTAAAGAGTCTAATTATGACTGAGATTATGTGGAATTTGCCCAAAAGTTCTGGGCAATGTCACTTATAATTTGCTAGGTTTATCTATGTCATTATAAATGATAGAACTTCATCTTTTAAAAATGGCAGAATATTTATTTATTTATTTATTTATTTATTTATTTATTTATTTATTCTATTATATATAGTAGTATATATGGGGGTTATGTCATATTTTCTTGACCTACTTATCTGTTGATGATTATTTAAAAATGAATTTTTAAATGAAGTTGACAAATGATGCTGAAAGGAAGTTGATTTAGGCACAGAACCAAAGAAATAGTAGTATAAATAATAGAAAGCATGGGAATTATGTTTATTATATCTTATATTCCTCTTGCTGTGAAAAAACACTCTGACCATGGAAATTTATAGAAAGAAAGGCTTATTTGGCTTTACAGATTCAGGGGGGCAGTGAGAGTCCATCATGGCAGTAACACACGTCAGGAATAGTAGCAGAGAGTTCACACCTACAAATGCAATCACAAAGCAGAGAAGTGAACCATAGCTAGGCAAGACTGTTTTACCCCCAAAGTCCATCTCCAGTGATAAACTTCATTCAGAAAATCCACACCTCCTTATCAACTGGGGATCAAATATTCAAATACCCAAGCCTATGGGACGTCTCGTTCAAAGTCACACATTATATCACAGGTCCTCTACTTTTTACATCAGGAAGCTGAGACCTGACAGTTGATAACTGTCTTGTTGCTCATGCTTAGTATTCCTAGGACTGATGAATTTCCTTGTAAGTAAAGGAAGAGAGAGAAGATAGAGAGGAGGGAAAGGGAGAGAGGAAGAGGATGAGGAGGAGGATATAGGGAGGGAGAATAAAGATGGTATGTTGACAGTGTCAGCTTTGAACCCCAAGTCTTCCTCTTACATAGTTTATTTGGACAACCCATTTTGCTTTTTCTGAGCTTCAGCTTCTCCACTCTATAAAAAAGGAGCATTAATAACTGCTTTACAAGCTTTTGGAAGCATCTAATCACATGACACAACACTAGCACAGTGATAAAGGAAAATCTCATTGGTCTAGTTTTCTGTCGCTGTGAGAAACACCTGGACAAGAGCAACTTAGTGAGGAAAGAGTTAGTTTAGCTTACACTTGCAGGCCATAGTGCATCCCTGAGGGAAGCCAAGGAAGGGGAACTCAAGTCAGGTTGGGGGAAGCAGTAACTATGTAATGATGCTGCTTATTAGCTTACTTTCTGGCTTATGCTCAGTTACCTTTGTTATGTATCCCAGAACACCTGTCTAGGGATGGTGCTGCCCACAGTGGGCTGAGACCTCCCACATTAATAATCAGTCAAGACAATCTCTCCCAGATATGGCCATAGGCCAGTCCAATCTTGCCAATCTCTTAGTTCAGACTCCTGCAGATGATTCCACGCTGTCAGTTTGGCAGCTAACGCTGACCAGCTCAGTCATTGATAAAGTATCTAGCACAACTGTTGGTGCCCTGTAATTAATATTATTTATTAATGTTTCTGGAATTTGGCTTCTGTTTAGGTTGAAGGCAGGGTCATACTGTTGTTTTTTTTTTTTTTTTTTTTTTTTTTTTTTTTTTTTTTTTTTTTTTTTAATGTGTGTGATTGAAAACACACAGTGAATACCAAGGTAAAAAATGCATCCTCTCTCTTCCTTCTCTGTTGGGATCTTTGATGTCCATTGGCCTAGGAACCCAGTTTCCTTGATTTTCCTCTGCTGGGGGGTGGTCTATACCAGCTAGACTCCTTGCCTTGGTGTCATGTTTCCCAAATGTGGTTTCCTCATTGCTTGCTGTTTAGTTGGAAAGCACCATGACAAATGAATCCTGTCTGGGGTTGAAATGATTGATAATATTTGAAAGCACTACCATGTTGGCATCTCAACAGGAGTCTTGTGGAAAGACAAGACTTGAAAGCTAAGCAAGTTTTCTCTTCTGGTAGAAATCTCAGCCCAGTGGCAGGTTAGAATGAGGAAGGGGGAGAGATATTTATTGGTCAAGAAACTTTACAGAACTTGTAAATCATCTATCTGACAGGTGGTTTCTGGCTCAGGTCTTGCAAAAGACAGGCTCCGAGGGCTCACAAAGGACACCTAGGAAGTAATTTACTGATGCTCAGGATACCTCCACTGAATAATGGGTCTTGTTATCTAGGTCCCCATCTGTCCTTCATTTTGTTCAGGAGAGTTGAGGTCAAAGGGGTCTGTGACAATTACTGGTAGAGGATGGATGACATTTATTTACTAGAAGCCAGTCAACCCTGAATACACAATTACCTAGGACTAGGGTACATGCTGCATTCCTCAGCAAGAGAACACTTAAATGCTTTTCATTAGTTTGTATTAGAATTGATTTTCAAAAACTCAGAGCATATTATAAAGACACAACTGTCCATTGTGTATAATGTTTTGTTTAGGAATAATTTTATAATGGTATGTATAAACACATACATAACATACATACATATGTATATATGTATACATGTATACCCACATTTACATCTGAATAGAATATATATATGTATATATAATATATAACATATAACACATAACACATAACAGATAACACATAACACATAACACATAATACATAATATATAATATATATAACCACACTATTTGCACATATGTGTACATATATATATGGAATGTGCAAATGGCATGGTTCTCCTGCACCTCTCATTAGGCCTTCCTTGCTGTTATAGTGTAGATGCATAAAATCATAACCTTTTCTATCAAAGGAAAAAATACTTTATTCATAATTTTTGAGAACCTTTTATGATTGAAGTGCTGTTTTCAATACTAGGACCAGAATAATAGGTAGTAAGACAGAGCTGACCCTCTTTTTCATGGGACACATAGTCTAGCTTAGTGCTCTTCAGTGTAGATGCTGGACCAGCAGCATCATATAGGGGACTTCTTAGATATAAAGATCCACAGACCTCTTCTCAGACCTACTGAGTCAGAAACTTTGGAATAGGACCACATATTTATAGTTGAAAAAGCCATCCAGGTTATCCTGATAAATAATTAAGTTTGAGAACTAATGGCCTAGTAGGGAAAAATTTGTCATGGTTTATTAAAAATATAATGTGAGCAATGGATACAGCTTAGTCTTCTCATGCATAAGACTCTACAATTGACCCCTAGAATTGTATAAACTGTGCAAATGCACCCATAATCCCAGTACTTGGGAAGTATCAGAAACTCAAGGTCGTCCTCACATAACAAATTTGAGGGTAGTGTGCACTTTGTGGAACCCTGTGTCAAAATAAAAGTCTGATTCCATTATAGGGGGCAGAGCGATAGAAACACAGTTGGGAGGAGCTCATAGGAAAAGTCTGACTGAGGAAGCATGTCTGAGCTGTTGTCTGAAGGCTGAAGAGGAATGGAAAATGTGTTCTATAGGTGGAGGTGGTATTCATGGAGCCAGCAAGAGACTGAACTTGAAATTTGTCCATTTAGCCACTGTAAAATTGTGAACCTGAAAAGATTATTCTTCGGTCTGAACCCAATTCAGGTAGAGAATTCAATGAACTACCTTCACATTTTCCAAATATTGCAGTTATTCAATAATCAAACAACCAGATACTCATGGAATTTAAAGTAGGCGATGCAGATATGGTTAGAAAGAGCTGTGAAACAAGGACAGAGCATCCAAACCTCGGCTTGACTGTCTCTTGTAGCTTTTGGCCCATGGAAGGAATGGACTCTTCTGCGTCATTATTTTTACCTGTAAAATGAGAGAGAAATGGTGGAAAGGGAGGAGGGAGGGAGGGAGGGAGAGATGGGGAGAGAGAGAGAGGGAGAGAGGGAGAGAGAGAGGGGGGAGGGAGGGAAGGAGGGAGAGAGAGGTTCAAAGAGAGTGAGAGAGGGAGAGAGAGAGCAGGAGAGAGGGAGAGAGAGGGAGAGAGAGAAAGAGGGAGAGAGAAGGAGAGAGGGAGAGAGGGAGAGTGGGAGAGAGAAAGAGAGGGAGAGAGGGAGAGAGTGAGGGAGGGAGAGAGAGAACAGGAGAGAGTGAGAGAGCGAGAGAGAGTGAGGGAGGGAGAGAGAGAACAGGAGAGAGTGAGAGAGAGCAGGAGAGAGAGGGAGAGAGAGGGGGAGAGAAAGAAGGAGAAAGAGAGAGAGAAAGAGAGAGAGAAAGAGAAAGAGAGAGAGAGAGAGAGAGAGAGAGAGAGAGAGAGAGAACTTCTATTTGGTCCATGATCAGAATTAGCTATAAATATCATCATATCAGTGCTTGCTTTTTTAAAAAGCACATTTATATTCATTTATTTCAATAGCTAATTCCTTACATTGCCTACTGGTGACTTTAAGACAGCCTTCCTACTCTTTTCTTTAAAATTAGAGCTATGGGTTTATCCCACAGGGATATATTATTTGCTCTAATGAGCTGGTAATTATTAGGTAATGAAATGGCTAACCAATAGTATATTATTAAGAGAGGTCGCTGGGTAGACTTTTTTTTTTTTGTCATGCGATTGGAAATGTTACTTAGGTTTTAGAAATGCATAGGAAGTCACATGCTGAGAACTAGGAATATACAGTCATATCCTTCCTGCTTCTGTTGCAATTATTCTTAAATCTTGCACAGAAAGTATTAGGATCCTCATTCTGTGGGCTAGAGTTTAAAACCAAGTACACAGTAGGCTCTAGAGTTATTAATCAGAGCTGTTTCCTCGAGAGTAGTTGAGAATGCTTCTCTGAAGCTGCATTAAAAGCTGCATGCCTCAGCTGACCATCTCGGCCTACCTTGTGTTTTTCTGTAGTAGAGAAAAGTTTCACCATGAGAGTACTAATCATATTGACAGGAAGTTTTATACGAAAACTTGGTTGGATTATACATCCAGAATAAGAATGAGGTTTTAGTTAAACTGTGTTGAGATCATGGGATAACTCCTTTTGAGTTGTTTGGTCCCAAACTCCTAAAACAATATTAGCTACTGTTGTTGCCCTTAACTGCCTCCATAAACTTGAAGGTTAAGACCCTATGGCTGAAGACACTGCATACCTAGGACACAAGAGGAATTAAGCTGGAATTGACCTGAAAGTTATCTCCCAGAGAACTAGCTATCGCAATCTTTGAAGGTGCTATGCAAACTGCCAAGGAAGACAAATAATCAGTAGCCCTATCTAACTATAATGCCTAAAAACTCACAATAAACAGAACAGCAAAAGACACACTGAAAGTGGTAACAGTGGCACTTACCCTTGGGGATAATCAACAGCTGTCTCTTTTGACTTAAAGCCCAGTCACTCAGAAATTCATGCGTGGCACTGGAAATCTAGTCAACTACCCAGAGCTGGAGGGGCACAGACCCTAGAGGAGAATCTGTTGCTGCCATTTTCCATTTCCATGATTTCATTTTAATGCCTGTTTTATAAATGTATATACAGATGAGTATAGCTCTCACTCCTCATCAAAGAAGCTTCTTCTTGCAACAAATGGAGATCACTACAAAGATATATAATTGATTGAAATGAAGAAAATAAATATCTGTTGGGTGGCCAACCTCAGTTGGCACATTTACCATGTAACACCTATATCCAAGGTTCAGGAAATATTGCAGAAGAGTGGGTGGAAAAAATTTTTAAACCCAGAGGACTAGGACATATTCTGTGACATGGCAGATTCTGTATATAACAAGTGTGGTGGTTTGAACGAGAATGGCCCCTGTAGACAGGCTCATATATTTGAATGCTTGGTGCTCAGTTAGTAGAAGTTTTTGGCAAGTATTAGGAGGTGTGGCATTATTGGAGGAGGTGCGACACTGAGAACTGTCTGTGAGATTTCGAAAGCACATACCAGGTCCAGCTTCTTGCTCTCTGCCCGCTGCCCATGGATCAGAATGTAAGGCTCTACTGTACCAGTGCCATGCTTGTCTGATTCCCACAATGATTGTCATGGACTAAGTGTCTACAACTATAAACAAGTCCCCAGTTAAATACTTACTAAAAAATTTAAAAATAAATTCTCCTCTCATATAATACATCCTAACCCCAGTAAGAGTTGCTTTGGTCATGGTGTCTCTGTATAGCACTTGAATAGTAACTAAGACAATAAGGAAGTGGTACTCATGAAATCTCATGAAATGGCTGCCTAATGAATAGGTGCACAATGATAACACCAGCCAACATGCCAATGTGGTTGGAGGGTATTTCACAAGGCCCTACCCCTAAGTGAAGAACTATAGGGAATCAATGCTGTCCAGAAGAGGGAGAGTTGGTTTTCTCTATGGCTGAGCCCCCTAATAGGTTACCCAATTTCAAGTTAGTCGGCCCAGAACACATGCCTATATGAGCAACAGTACATGGACTTAATTGGTTGTTTGTGTATGATAATTAAAGCATAGATCGTGACTTTGAGAGGGATTGAGGGACAGGAGGATTTGGGGAGTTGATAAGGAGGGCTAGAGAGATGTAATTATAGTGCTCATGTATAAAATTATCAAAAAATATAAAAGAAAATCTGTGTTGAAGCCAATTCTGCTGTATCTTTAAATGCTTTGTATATAGGAGACTGTGTCATGGAGATTCATATTCTGCAATATAGAAAACTTGGTGCTGAACATGGACATTCATGATGATTAATTTTGCCCTGAGAAATTTTAGTCTTTGGTTTTAGTAATCTCTGAACTGTCACTGTTACAACCATGATTTGAAATGAGTTCTAAAAGGCTCATATGTGAAAGACTAGATTTTCAGCTGATGAAATTTTAGGAAGTGACCACATTCTGAGGGCTCTAACATAACCCTGGATGTATGCTTTGGTGGAGTCATAATATAATGGTGCCATTGAGAGTGAGGTCCAGTTGGAGGAAGTCAGCCTTGAGGGGTTGCCCTAGGAAGATGTTCTTTGTCCCAGTCTCTTCCGTGTTACTCTTCTTCACTCCTAGTTGCTATGAGTTAGTGGCTTTCTTTTTTTACCGTGCTTGCTCCTGTACAATGGTGTCAATGATGTCCTGTCTCATTACAAGTCTGAAAGCTATAGAGCCAGCTAGCCATAAATGACAACTTATGAAACTATCAGACAGAATGTAATTTTCCTTTAAACTGCCTTTTAAAGACATTTGTTACAGCAATCAAAAGTCTGACTAACATAGACTTTTATTATATCTCTTTAATATTCTGTCTCAGGAAATGATTCACATGATAAGAAGTTGCCAGGCAGTTTTTCTTCCTGGAAACAGCCACCTTTCCCCCAGGTTTGGTTGCCTGTTCTGTAACTGACAATTGTTTTATCTTTTTTTTAAATTTTCTTCTATTTATGTATCTTTCCCCATTCTCCACTGCTAACTCCCAGAGAACAGGATCCACTAGTGATTACTTTTGGCATAATACTTATGTACTTGACAGTGCTGACTTTGAGCCAGGGGCTTTGTATTTCCTTTGTTCCCTATCCTACCTCTATGATAATATGGCCAGTAAAATACTTTGGCTCCACCGATAAGTGTGACTTTCTCTTGAGAGCTATAAAGAGACATCTATTTACTGCAGATAAAAAACATACTCACAGACCAAAGAAAGGATTGCAACAGGTCCTACTTGGAGAACCACCAATGAGTGTGTACTGGGGTTACTGACAGGAACATGGATTTAGAGGCATCTAGGAACCCTGGACAACTTGTAGCTATCTAAAGATCTCATGGAAGTATCCATCTCTGAATAGCCCTACCCACAGTGCTGAGTGACTTGTGAAAAGCTGTGAGACACATGTAGGTAATGCATGGGTATATTACCAAAGAGTGTTCCAACCTTTTGAATTGTCTAATTATTCTGTGACTTAGGTGAGAAGATGAGCCTCATAAATATCTCCTGAGCCTTGTGGGACTTCTCCCTTCCTCCATGAGTGAATGTTAACAGTCTGACATTTTTTTTAGGGTTTTATGTGGGTGATCACACCTACTCATATTCAAAATAACAATGATCTTGTCCACCCTGAAGGAAACAGCTGCCTAGCACTCCATGTTTTCCTCTAGGTTTTACATCCATCCTATTTTTTCTTCTCCTTGTCCTTTTCTCCTCCTCCTTTTCTCCTCCTCCTCCTCCTCCTCCTCCTCCTCCTCCTCCTCCTCCTCCTCCTCCTCCTCCTCCTCCTTTGGTATCCCCTAGACTTTTCGAAGGAGATTTAAATGTGTGATTGCATAAATGCCTCTACAGTTTTCACTATTTTTTCTTCCATATGTGGCCCAGTATTAGGCCATTAGGCAATTAGTTTAAATCATAATGAAAGACAAACTTTTTTCCTATCAGTTTGACAAATAATGGCTGCTTGTAGCTACTTCCACACACTGTAAAAACCAAGTTTCCTTTTACTATGGCCAATAGCATCAGCAATCTACACATGTAAATGTAAGTATTTTAAAAGCAATTTTATAAGCACACCAATACCCCCACAGGAGGGCCTATTTTCCAGTGGCTGAATTTTTCAATACCAAAGATGATTCCCTCAGTTTGCCTTAAATACAGTGGGAAAATCTTTTGTTCCATCTGCATCAAATGATTATCGCAGAACATTCTGCCTGGCATGCTTATATCCAGGGTCCATAGCTGAACAGAACCATTGGCAACAATACTACAACAGCAGCTTGCTCAGCACCTTTCTCTTCTGGGAATGCTAGGTATTAGGAAGGTAGTTTCAGCTCCGTCCCAGACTGAGTTCTCCATGTTCTGACACAAGACTATAGGACATCCTTAGGAAAAGAGACTTATCTACTAACCGTGCCATTTAACCAATAGTAATCTCAATAGTTCGCGTTTTGTAGAGTTTTCAAGGGCCTCACTGGTAAATGATGTAATCTACCACTGGCCAAGGAATTTTTACCAAACTCATTTATATCTTCTAGTCACACATGGGCCTTTCTGCATTCAAACTCTCCATGGTTGTATTTGCTGTTCTTCTATATGCCTCTCAAATCTTTAAAATGTATATTATACCATCCAGATAATGAAACCTTATTAGAGAGGGTGGACAAAGTCACCTCTGTTCTACAGCTACCATTCCAAGCAAGGGAGAATTGATCCTGGGTCCCTGAGGCTAACAGCATACAGATAAACAAAACGTGTCAAGGTCTAATACATCAGGAGAACAACACAGGGCTTACATCAACAGTTCTATCAAAGGAGTGACATTGAGTTCAGTGACAAGGATTGGGGACAACACCTTATCTAGCCCTCCAGAGTATTTCCCATCAGCAATCTGGTCACATCTGGCTGTAGAATGTGCGTTGGTCCAAGTGACTAAGCTCTCACCCTTACTGATTTGTTTTTTGCTTAACCTTGCATGAATGCCTCTACAGTTTTCACCTTGAAGCAAAACTCTAACAGTGCTATATAGTGTGTCCCAGCACTATACTCCCTGGCCTCAGCACACTTTTTGAAGTGTGAGGAGCCGACAGAAGGTGGCTATCATCCTTGCAGCCATCTTGAGCCATATGCCCTGTTAAGAGACTTGATTACAATAGCCTACAACAGCTGAGCACACTCTGATAACATCTTGCTTTAGATTCCCAGGATCTTCCCTTGGGTGTATGAGACTTAAAGGTGTGATTTAGAGCAGACTTAAGGGCATGACTTAAAGGCGTGGCTTAGAAGTGAGACATATAAAAGGCAAGAGGCAGACAGAATAGAACTGTACAACTTGGAACAGGTTATTATTAGGCACTTGGCACTTGGAGGAAGAACAGAGAATTAGACACTAGGCATTAGTTAGTAGGCACTTGAGACTTAGGACAGGTAACTTGGAACTTGGAACTTGGAGGCACTAGGGACTAGGAACTAGGGACTAGGAACTCAAGACTTGGACTTGGACTAGGAAGAGAGACTGAAGAATAAACGGGATTGAATCACACTCTGTCTGGTCTCTGTTCTTCACATCCGTCCTCACTCTCTCTCTTGCTGAACCCTGACCTGCAGACTGGAGCAGTTTGGGGCAATGTGGGCTCTAACAACTTAGCCCCCAAGGCTTTTGGCAGTGTGGGTCCAACATTGATAGAGTGGTCCCCGACATTTTGGCCCCCAAGTGTGGGGCAGCTCGGGCCGAAACACTGAAGGATAGAAATGTATACAGTATACTTTTCAGGGATAGGGTTGGTAATTGGATGCCCTCTAGGATAAGCTTAGTGCTTTTTCACTTGATACATTTTATGTCCACATCTATAGGGCTGTCTTATAGTGGTATTTTAACGAGTTTAATGAATAAATTAAGATACTCTTGATTTTATCTTTCAGAATCCAAGGGCTCTGGACACTAGTGGGCCGAAAGGGGAACAAAAATGCATAGCTTGTTTTGGAACCTCCTGTTACCCTTCATAGTCTTCACCTGCATCCGACCTTCACCACTTCCCTAGAGGAGTAACTGAGGTGGTTCTGCCTCACAGGCTCTCCTTCTTTCATGAGAGGCCAATGGAGAGAATCTCCTGCGTTTTCCTGTCACTTCTGACTCAACTGAGCTGTTCTTGTGCTTTAAAGCTTTTCGGAAGTTCACAAGCATGCCTTTTGACTTTTTGCCAGTTTACCCCTAGAATTCTTTCTTTATACAATTTTTTTTGCATTTGTTTTGCTTAATTGTATTTGCTTTTTAACTTTTAAAAACTCATTATTAGCTTTTCAATACTTTCTAGAGTTATTTTTTATTTTATTTTAGTTATTTTAGTTATTTTTGTAACATACAAAGCATTTTCTCATACATATGTCATTATGCTTTGTTTTAATTTCTCTTCCTCTGTGTTCCTTCCTTGTTTCCTCCATCTTTTCTGTTTGTTCCTTTCCTTCCTGCATAGAATTTCCCTTTCTGCTTTCCTGTCACATGTATTCCATTCTTCTCTTTTATTCCTGTTTGTTATCTTTTTTTCCTTTCCCATGATTCATTTTCTAGTTCCATGATACACACACACACACACACACACACACACACACTAATTGCACCTATGAGAAAATGTGGGATTTTTCATTGTCAGTCTGGTTTGTTTTGCCTAAAAATAATTTTTAGTTCCATTCATTTACCCATTTTTCTGCAGATATCATGTTTTTTATTTTATGGCTGAATACAATTCCCTTGTATATATGTACCATATTTTTTCCATGCATCTATTGCTGGGCTCTAGAATGGCTTCATTTACAAGCAACTGTGAATAGTGCAGCAAAAGATGTGCAAGTGTCTCTGCAGTTGTTGATTACAACCTTTTGTGTGTATGCCCTGGATCGGTAGAGCTGGACCACGTGGCAGCTCTATTTTGTGTGTATCAAGAAACCCCCATAATATCTCCTATAGTGGCTGCACCAGTTTATATTCCTACCAAGAGTGAACAATAATTCTCCACATCCTATGCAGCATTTACTGTTTCTTGATGCTAGCTCTGACTGGGGTAAGATGGACTCTCCAAAGAATTTTAATTTGCATTCTAGAATATCCAAGGATTCTGAGTGCTTTCCTAAATGTTTATGTATGATTGGATTTCTTGTTTTGAGAATTGTCTGTTCAACTCATCAACCTATCTACTGATTAGATGATTTGATTTTGGAAGTTTAATCTTTTTAATTTTTTTTTTAACATGTTCTAGATATCAGCACCTGTCTGATGTGTAATTGGCCGGCATTTTCTTCCCATTTCACAGCCTGTCTCCTCATTCTGTGGAATCATTTCCTTTGATGTGTAGCAGATTTTAAATTTCATATCATCATAATCATTAAATTTGGGTATTATTTGTGTGTTATTGGATTCATTTCCAGAAAGTCCTTGCCACACGTGTCTTGAGGTGATTTCTCTATGTTGTTCTCTAGCAGATTCTAAATTTTCAAGTCTTAAACTAAGGTGTTTGATCCATTTTGAATAGATTTTGATACAGAGTGAAAAGTGTGCATCTAATTTTACTTTTCAATGTGCAAAAGTTTGGTTTACTCAATACTTTTTTGATAAGTATGTTATCTAATGTGTATTTTGAAAATCTTTGTTCTGAGTTAGGAAGCTGTATTTATTTCTTGGTGCATCATCCTATTCAATTAGTTTCTCTCCCTCCCCTCACCCCTCTGTGTGTGTGTGATAACCATGGCATTTTTTATTACTGTGGCTCTGTAGTATAATTTGAGAGCAGGTACACAGATACCCCTTATATTATTTCTACTTAGGATTTGACTATTTTTGGGTCCTTTATGGTTCTAAAAATTTATGATTTTTTTCCATTCTGTGAATGATGCTATTAGAAATTTTATTAGAAGTATATTAAAATGAAGATCATTTTTTGATATTATAGCCATTTCTAGTACATCAATTCTGCAAGTCTCTGTGCATGGGAGTTTCTTCTATTTTCTAGTGTCTTCTTCAATTTCTTTCTTCAAAATAAAAAAGGAATAAAGAACAAGCTCTTTGCCATTACCCAAATATAAAAAATAAAATGTTGTAGCAGTTTCTTTTTTGATTCTCACAAATTGGAGTCTGTCAGAGATACGCATGTGGAAGAAAGAAGTCTGTCATATTTGCTGACTCCTGTCTTTCCTACGGTTCATTCTGCTGCCTGACTCTGTGTTGGATACCCATCTGATAATTTCTTAGAGAATCTTTGCTTTAGTAGCTTTTGGGTTTGCACATAAAGGGCCTCTGTTGGTCATACTTAGCTTTGTAGTCATATTTTATCTTTGGAGTGCTCCATGGTTGTACCCTTCAGAGTGGTAAATGTCCTAGTCCTAAGATATATTCCAAATGCATTGTGGATGTTGAGAATAACTAACGTCATGAGATCTTACAGGTGAGATCTTCTTATTTTCAAGATCTCCTGAATATTACTCACTTCTTGATATTAGGCAGACTGTTAGATGTTCAGACTTGTCCTGTTCCATAGTAGTAAGTGACAAATAGGTTCCAGGCATCTGTTGACTTCAGATTGATGGCTATCACACCCTAGGGTTATGCTCATTGATGAGATCTGCTCCAGTCACTGAGAGAGTGACCATTTTCCCCAATACATTTCCTTGCCTGAGGCCTCCTGTTCTGTGTATTTTTCTCTCCAGACCTGTCTCACAGGGCTCTTTCTCATCTTAGGTCTTTGGAAGTTTAAATTTAGGTTCCCTGGCTTGTAGTTGTTTCCTCTCCATAGTGCTCCAGTGTGGCTCAGCTTCGAGCAGGGACTTTCCTCTCAGGATTTCACTCAGCAAACATCCTTCATCACACACTGACAGAATGAGAGTCTCTTCTCACTGCTAGCCTATCCACCAGAGGACTCACAGTCTCACCAAAACCTGCAACTGCATTTGAGGTTTACAGGGGCTGTGTGCTTGTCTTGAGAGCTGAATTAGAGGTCTCATTTCCATTCCCTTTCCTGTCACCAGGGAGCTATACTGCTAGACCCCTGTTTAGCTTGTTTCTACTGAATTGATCATATTTCTTTCTCTGTACTTTTTAGGTGCACTTTGACTACTTTGCAAATTTACAAAACTCTTCCCCTGTCTTTGTAATAAGCTCCATTTTCTATTTATTTATTTATTTATTTATTTGTTTGTTTGTTTATTTATTTATTTGTTTTTACCGCTTCACATGCAGGAAATTTCTAGTCTTTTTTTTTTTAACCCATAACTTACATCCGTGCTTTTGAGTGACCCAGATTTGCTTCTTTAACTGATTTCCCCTCTTACCCCTGTTACTTCTAGAGCATTCTCTTCTTCACTCTTCCTGGCAGATTGGATGCTGGAGGATGTTCTCTCGTAGGTCTACATACAGTTGTAACTACTTCTTGATGTGAGAAACTTCCCTGTGGGCAGACAACTCAGCCATAATCTTGTCACATACAGCTGGGACCAGGAAACTATTATCACAGCCATCCCCTAGAGGAAGATAAAAACACCTGAATTTCTCTCACAGATTTTCAGTCTACTCTAACTTTTTATCTGGACAGAAAATTGAATCTCCTTTATATGTCTTATCACTCATAGTGGTGCCATGTGCCTGTCACCATAACAGAGGCCCACCATGCATCTCATAGGGAATATGACTATATTAATACTTTTTCTACTGTGGTGATAAACTATCATGGCCAAGGCAACTTATAGGAAGAAGGGTCTATTTTTGGATTATGTTTCCAAATGGACAAAAATCTACCACAGTAGGGAATTATGGCAGCAGGTAGTAGACATGATGGCAGCAAGAGTGACAGTTCATATCTTGAAACACAGGAAGTAGAGAGATCAAATTGTAAATGATAGAATCCTTAAACTCTCATCACCTATCTTCAGTGATGTACCTTTTGACAATGCCATGCTTCCTAATCCTCTCCAAATAGTGCCACCAATTTAGGACCAAATGTTCAAATACCAAAGCCTATGGAGTGGGGGGACATTTTTATTCTAAATATTACAATAAATGTAAGAGATTTCTGCCATTGTTGCTCCATTCCCCACTCATCTTTGACTATGTCATTTCCTGTTTGGTTGCCATTTTGTTGAGTGACTTTACTTAGACATATATAAAGAAGTATCTATTCGTGTGTGTGTGTGTGTGTGTGTGTGTGTGTGTGTGTGTGTGTATGTGAGTTAGATAAATAGATAGCTAGACAGATAGCTATATAGATAGCTAGACAGAGAGACAGACAGACAGATAGATAAATAGATAGATAGATAGATAGATAGATAGATAGATAGATAGATAGATAGATAGAGAATTGTATATCTGTTTGATAGCCTAAAGAAAGGATTCTATCCAAGTACAATCTGATGAACTAATGAGCTCATTGGGGATGTATGAGGCCATTCAAGGACACCTATACCACCAAGAAGTCCTCTGGGTAGTTTATATTCAGCTCCATCACTGAAGAAACTCACTTGCAGCATGGATGATTAGTAAACAACTTCACCACTAAAGATACACCTGAACTTTGTATGGACAGCTACACTACTGAAGAATTTCAACCCAGTGAATTTTTACTTCTTATCTTGCCTTAGAAAATGGAGAAATCTCCCTATAAGACATTCTGTTATATTCATAGATTGCTGCTTCATCCAATTGTCATCAGAGAGACTTCTTCTGACACCAAGAAGGGAACAGATTCAGAGACCCACAGCCAGATGTTATGTGGAGACAGAATCTAAATTGGTGGTCTCCATCGGGTCCATCCCTCTAGAAACTGGGGAACCCTATGGAAGACTTCAGGAGGTAGAGGGATGCAGGACACTGGGAGAACACTAAGGGCTCACATAGGCTCACAGAGACTGAAACAGCAAGCATGGGGTCTACATGGGTCTGTGCCAGATCCTCTGGATATATGCTATGGTTGTTAGCTTAGTGTTTTTGTGAGACTCCTCTAACAGTGGAAGTGAGTATTTGTTTGACTCTTTTGCTTGCCCTTATATTTTTGGTTGTGAGCCTAGCCTTTAACGGCTGAGCCATCTCTCCAGCCCTTGAGACTTTTTTGCTCTTATTAGGTTGCCTTGTTCAGCCTCAATATGATGGCTTTTGCCTAGTCTTACAGCAACTTGTTTTGTCCTGTGTGTCTGTTTATTTTTGGAGGTTTGCGTTTTTCTGAAGAGGTAACAGAGATGGAGTAGGTCTGCGGTGGTGGTGCTATGGAAGGGAGGTGGGAGGGGAGCTAGGAGGAGTAGAGGGAGGGGAAACTGTAGTTGGAATGTATTGTATGAGAGAAGAATCTATTTCTATTTTCAATTTAAAAAATAGTGGAAGAATCTCAAGAGGATCCTGTGATGATATGTGAGCCTTGAGACATACCTCTATATCCAGAAGGGAATAATAACAGACTCAGTCCTAGGAGAGCCTCCTTTGGGTGATCCTAACTGCTCCAATTCAAGAAGGCAATGGTCATGTCTAACCATGAAGAAAAAGTTATATAATAATTACTCAGGATTGAACTCAGGGCCTCATGTGCAAAAAGCAAACACTACCGTCTGAACTATATCTCCAGTATCTACCGTCTTGTAGAAAACTGAGGTGCAACGCTTTACTTAGTGACACAAATCTTTTTTAATGCTGGAACCAACATTCAAATAACACGTTATGTATAGGATTCATCACAAGCTGATAGACTTTAGGAAAGGTGACAACCAGGGTGCTAAATGGCATGCACTTGTAAACAGTAGCAACATCTCTGTGACATTCTTTTGAGGTATAGGATGAAACTTCCTGGTTCCCCTAATTAATCATGAGCTTTGTTGTTATCCTAGTCATGTTTCCTTGACAGCCATCTCTGACAGGAGTGGGCTTGTTTTTTGATCTTGTTTTCTGTGTTTTGTGGTTGGTTATATCATTGTTTCCAATCCGATAACAGACCTCATCACAATGCACTGAAGTACTGGAAGGACTTTGCCACAGTTAATCTTCCTGAGTAAAGAGGTTCAGTTTGGGGAATAAAATTGGGAAGAGGTAGTCAGAGGAGTATATCATTCTGTTCTATTTTTTTTTAATACATATCCTATGACTATCTCTTGCCTAGCATGTGTGAATCACTATATTAAATACTGAAAATCAGTAAGGATTATGTAAAATATAGCCTCTTCCTTACCTAGGTTTTTGTTTGCTAGGAAGATAAATAAAACAAAATAAAATGACAGTGGAGATAGTTATGAAGGGAGTGTAGCAGGAAGTAGAGAAACTTGGATTCCTATGGCAGGACAGAGGAGGGCTAAACTCAGGATCAGAGAACACTTGAAGGGATGATTCTCTCTCTTTCTCAAAAGCTTTTTGTTTAATTTACATCCCAATCTCAGCTTCCTCTCCCTCCTCTTCTCCTAGTCACTTCCTCTCCCCTCCCTTACCCTCATCCAGCCCCCATCTCTTCTCCTCAGAAGAGGGGGCCTCTCATGCATATCAACCATGCTTTGGCATATTACATTGCAGTAAGATTAGGCATACCTTTTCCTATTGAGGCTAGACAAGGCAGCTCAGTTAGGGGAAATGTATCCTTGTCTGTGCTAGACGAGGCAGCATAGTCAGAGACAGCTGCTGCTCCCACTTTAGGAGTCCCACATCAAGACTTAGCTACAGACTGTTACATATGTGCAGAGGGCCTAGGTCTATCACATGCATGCTCTCTGATCGACAGTTTAGTATTCTATGAGTCCCTATGGGCCCAGGTTAGTTGATTCTGTAGGCTTTCTTGTGGTGTCTTTGACCCCTCTGGCTTCTTCAATCCTTCCTCCCTCTCTTCTGTAGGATTCCCCAAGTTCTACTTAACGTTTGGCTGTGGGTCTACATCTGTTTTCATTAGTTGCTGGGTGAAGCCTCTCTGGTAACAGGTATGCTAGGCTCTGCAAGAATAACAGAATATCATTAATAGTGTCAGGGGTGGGATCCCTCTCATGGAATGAGTCTCAAGCTGGGCCAGTCATTGATTGGCCACTGGAGAAAAGGATTCTTTTTTTTTTTTTTTTTTTTTTTTTTTTTTTTTTTTTTTTTTTTTTTAGCTGCAGCCTGGGAGATAAAGAATCATTAGTATGGCAAAGTCTATGTTGGCAAGCCAGTGACAGTAAGCTCATTACAATCAGTTTCAATTTGTGCTTCTGCCCTCTCTACCATTTCTTCAACGATGTAGATTGCTTATGCTGAGATTGCCAAACTTGGTGAAATGAAGGAAAGGTATATTGGCTTAAAGTGAGACTCATGTTTTATTATGTACTGGGGCACTGTACAAGGCAATGTGTGTAACCAGGGCAAGTTTTATGCTCAGAATTCCATTAGATTCATGGAGCATAAAGTGATTTGAATGATCGTACTCCCTCCAAACTTTATCCTCAGTGCAACAATAAGGCATAAACTACGGGAAGTGATTCTATTGTGAGTTTTCTCCCCTTGGAAGTGGGATTAACACTCCTACAACGGGGTTTATGGCTAAAGAGGATGCTCTCTTGCATCCCTCTTCTGTGAGGATGCATTGTTCTGCAGCTGTGGAGAAGATAGCAACAAAGCATCATCTTGGGAGGAGAAGCACCAGGCATCACACAATGATAGCACCATGATCATTTTCTTATCTCTAGAACTATGGAAAATAAATGCATGTCCTTTATAAGTAACCCTAACTGTGGTAGACTTTTTCTTTTTAAAGAACAGCATGATGGGTAATCTAGGAGGACTGAAGGATAGAAAATTTAGATGGTATCACACTACCTAACACATTCATATCTGCCTGGACAAATCCAGCTATCAGCAACGGGCATGGTCTAATTGCAGCATAATTACCTTCATTACTTTCATTATTCCCTTTCTTGTATCCCTCACCGTTCTCTCTCTACAATGCCCAAAGTCGATCTATGGATCTGTTTTTAAGACTTTCCCTAATATCCTTTCCCAGGCTCATAGGGGCAAACTCACCCTTCATTTCTTTTACTTGATGAAGGTTTTCACATTTTCTTCTCTCACTATCCTAAATTAAAATGAATTCTCTCAGTATCTCATTAAAGGTTAGTTTGAAGGACAGTGATGACTATTATTTAGATAACTAGTCTCAACCTTTACAGTTTTTAATTTTTTTCTTTATATCTGTGTGTGTTTGTCCATGTGTGCCTGTGTGTGCATGTGTGTGTCCGTGTGTGTGTGTGTGTGTGTGTGTGTGTGTGTGTGTGTGTGTGTGTTCAGTCCAGAGATTAAAGCTTTTTAAGGAACATCTCTTATTTAGTAAAGGAATCTTCCCCATTAGAATTCTAAAAAATAACAATGACATACCAGTAAGCTCTTACTCCTTTTTAAAAAACATATATTGTTGACAAGTAAGTCACTCATAATGAAAACATAATGACTTCATATTTCTGCAGAGTTGGAGTACGTGTTAAAAGAGGCATCTAATGGAATAAGAGAGCCGGAGGGGAGAAGGGAAAGGAAAGGATGAACTAAGAAGAAAATACAGTTATCTTTATTTGCAGGTATACCTTGAGTCATTGTAATGGCTCCTTAAGTTTCCTTTCAATAACTAGCCTATATCCATTTATTAGCTGTGTGATGATGTACAAGTTACACAACCTCTCTGTACTTTGTTGGTTACCACCTTATTGAGTCACTGTGGAAAATAAAAGACTTAGTATCCAAACAACTAAGGACAGAATGATGACTTTTTGAGCATGAGCCATTATTTATCATTTACCATTTATGCTTTTTCTTTTTCACTGTGGAGTTGTTGAGTTTGTGGCAAGTCTCCTGAGTGCTGAGATGGAAATGAATCTCTATCCATTCTCTCTCTCTCTCTCTCTCTCTCTCTCTCTCTCTCTCTCTCTCTCTCTCTCCCCCCCCCCTCTCTCTATGTACATGTGCATACAACTTTGTGTTTGTGAATGACATAAATGTGAGTAGGAGCATGGATATGCCATGGTGTGTGTATGGGTCAGAGAACAGCTTTTCAGGAGTGGGTTCTTGCTCTCTACTTAGTTGTGAGGCAGTGTCTGTTTCTGCCACCTCACCACATTCTCCACTCTAGCTGGTCTGCATGTTTCCAGGAACTTACCCCATTTCTGCCTCCCATCTCACTGTAGAAGTGCTGGAATTATAGATGTGAAGTGTTGCATCTGTCTTTTTTATAACATGGATTTCTTAAGACTTGAACTCAAATGTCAGTTTTGTGTGGTAAGTTCTTTTATCTACTGAGCCATTGTCCAAGTCCACAATACTTTGCTTTCTGTAAATTATAAGAAAACAAAACTCTCTTTTTTATTTTATTTATACATTTTATCCTGTTTCACTACATCTAAGACTTTAATAAAGTAAGGCAGTTATATAAAATAATAATAGAGTGCATTACAGATTTAGGAGTATATTAATTTTTAGAAAGTTGCTTTGGGCTAGCTTAAGGTATGATTGTAAGATGTGTTGTAGTCTAGCACATAATAAAATGTGGATGTTTTATATATTATTACTGTATATTTTTAATAGAAAGAAGTTTTACATTGAATTTCATAGCAAATGATTCTTTATGTTTGGGCAAATCTTCACATATCATCATAAATCATTTTAATTTTGCTTCCTTTTTCTGAGCATCGTAGGCATATTAAAAATACTTCTTACAGATGAATAAAATAAAAAAATATTCAGGAGATGGATGGATCTGTAAGATATTATATTAAGAAATAGCTGAGACTCTGAAAGATAAAAATTGTGTGTCTCTCATATGTGGATCATAGCTTATAATATTTACATGTGGATATGCAAGTTGATGAGTGAGAATATAAGCTTTTATCCTAGGGAGGACACCATGGGAGGGGTGAAGAGGCGTTTGGAACAGAGGTGGACATCAATGAGACACATGTGAGGTGAGCATGGGATGGAGACTCTGAGGGGTGGGAAGCTTAAGGAGGTGAGGCAAAGTGAGAAAGAGAATTAGGAAAAGCACACTGTTTGAAAATGCCATTATGAAACATAATGCTGTATATGCTAATTTAAAATAAAAATTAAAATGCTATTTTTAAAAAGACTCTTAAGACCTTTGTGATCATTTGTTCGGCAGCATTAACTCTATGTGAGAAAGATTTTAATTTATGGGGTTGTTAAACATTGAATCACCTTGATCTGCGCAATCTGTAGGTCTGATTTCCTTCAACCCTAGTGATAACCTCATTATTAATAGATTTTGCTCTAGGATAAGAAAGAAAACAATTGATTTCCTGAGCCCTTGAATGTCTGGTAGTTTTTAGCACTACATTTAGGAATATTTTAGTGAAATGTGACTCTCGACATGCTGCAGAAGACAAACTGATTTAGGAAGTGGATGGGGAAAGACTTTTGTATGTTTTCTTCCTCTTTTTAAACTCAGGAAGCAAACTCTGCATGTATTTGATAAAAGATTTGGGTTGAATTGGCAGCACTCAGCCCTAATGGGTGGGGTTTTTCATGTAACCATTCTTGTCAGTTCTGAAAGGCAAATAACCTCATTATTAAAGACTTTGGCAGTTGTAAAAGTTATGGAAGTTTTCTGAATAAAAATGATATATAGTTTCTGTTTTATCTTTTCTTCCCCTCTCTCATTCTTTCTTCTTTTTAACTTTTTATTTATTCTTTGTGAATTTCACATCATGCACCCCAATCCCACGCATCTCCCTGTCGTTTTATATTTACCCTTTGCCCTTGCAACTTCCCCATGCAAAAGAAAACAAAGAAACAAAAGAGAAACAACAGCAGCAGCAGCAGCAGCAGCAGCAGCAGCAGCAGCAGCAGCAGCAGCAGCAGCAGCAGCAGCAGCAGCAGCAGCAGCATCTCAACATGGAAGCTCTAGTATGTCATGGTGTGCCTCACACAGTATACCCTTTAATCCAAACATATTTGCTTGCGAATATTCATTTCAATGAATCATTGGTCTGGTTCAAGGCCTCTGGCTTCTGCTACATTATCTATACTGGATCCTCACCAGGATTCTGTTGGGCTCTGGCATGTATGGGTGGGCGTGTGTCCTGTTGGGTGAATTGTAGGTCTCGTGTCTGCCATCTCTAAGGGACTGGAACCTCGGCTCAGAGAGGTAGAGGCACAGGAAATGGACTGTGTTCTCTCCACACCACACCGGGTGGATGTTGGGCTGTGAGAAGCCACAGGACTCTGCTCCAGTGGTGAGGAAACACAGTCTGAGTCCCTTCCGGGCTGGAGCTCTTGAGTTGGAGTCCCCAGGCCAAAAGGAGGCTGGGATCCCACTGGTCTCAAGCCCTTGGGCTCTCAGGCTCTGCTGTGAGGCCTCAGAAAGACGGAGATTGGGGTGAGGGTGCAGGGGAGGGCGGCAGTGAAGGGGTGTATGGGCTGGATTGACCCGCAATGGGGATGAGATTCTTGGTTTTGGGACTCGATTGCTTGAGTTGGTGGCCCCCATGGCTGGAATGTAGAGAGGTCTTCAGTGGGAGATTAGACTGTGACTCTGTAGTTAAAGACCTTCTCCACAGTTCCCCACAGTGGGGCCCCAAAGAAGAGAGAGAGTCCATGGTCTTAGGCTATGGTCTTAAGATATTTATTGTCATGGCAGAAAATGAATGAAGCTATACTTTGTGTTCTTAGGGCGGGCCTGAGGTTAAATAGCTTTTGCAAGGAGGAAGGTCTAGGAAGGAATGCTTAATTGGCTATGCCCTCTGGCTTTAGGTACCTCATGAATATGGAGATCTGTTTTGAGGCTCTGTGGCCTATAGTCACTCCCTCTACCTGTGCTATTTGACTGATGGGCACAAAGCTCTCTGTGGGAGGGGCTGTAGCTATGTGAAAAAAGCCAGGAGCCAAGGAACAAGGTTGAACTCCTACCATCCCTGGAGGGTCTCTGGGGTTCAAGGCCTTCTAGACCAGGTACCCAGCTGCCTCTCACAGTCCACTGCTCCACAGGATTCCTCTTGGATATCCTGCGGTTGCCCTGTGTCATGGAGATTCTGCAGCTAACTATATGTAATTACAGGAGGAGAAAAGCAGCCCGCATATTTGTTGTTGTTATTATTGTTATTAATTATTTATTTACTTTACATCCGTATTGCAGCTTCTACTCCTTCCTTCTCACTTCTCTTCTTCCCACTTCTCTTCAAAAAGTGGAGGCATCCCATGGATATCAACTAGCTTTGGCATATCGAGTTAATAAGATGAAATGCGCCACAGTGGCACAGAAGGAGAGGAATCCAAAGGCAGGCAGAATATTCAGAGACACTCCGTGTTCCTGCTTTCGGAGTCACAATGAAGACCCAGCTGCATAGCTGTTATACATGTGCAGAGGGCCTAGGCCCATCACATTCATGGTCTCTGGTTGGCAGTTCAGTCTCCATGATCCTCCTTGTGCCCAAGTTAGTTGATTCTGTAGTGCTTTTTTCGTGGTGTTCTTGACTCCCCTGGCTCCCTCAATCCTTCCTCTCCCATCTTTCACAGGATTCACAAAGCTCCACTTAATGTTCAGTTGCTGAGTGAAGCCTCTTGACGACATTTGTGCTAGGATCCTGTCTACAAGTATAGCTGAATATCGTTAATAGTGTCAGGGGTGGTTCTCACGCTATGTCAGTCATTGATTGGCACTTACCTCAAATTCTGCTCTATCGTTTACCCCTGAACATTTTGTACACAGGACAAATTGTAGGTCTAAGGTTTTGTGGTTGGCTTGGTGTCCCAATCTTTTCTTTCGAAGTCTTGGTTCTGTCTCTGGTCTCTGGGTTATCCAGCCACTGGTTGCTGGCCCCAGGTGTGGGCTTCCTCTTATGGCATGGGTTACAAGCTGGACCTGTCATTTGTAATTTCTGCACCTCCTTTACCCCAGTACATTTTGAAGGCAGGGCAATTGTAGGTCAAAGTTTATGTAGCTGCGTCGATATCCCAACCTCTCCACTAGAAATCTTGTGTGAGGGACAT
Source organism: Rhabdomys pumilio (assembly GCA_030674055.1). Lineage (NCBI taxonomy): Eukaryota > Metazoa > Chordata > Mammalia > Rodentia > Muridae > Rhabdomys > Rhabdomys pumilio. The sequence continues at coordinate 44,480,232 of JANHMN010000008.1, forward strand.
CTTGGTTGTTTTCAGTTTCTGACTATTACAAATAAAGTGGCTATGAACATAGTTAAACCAGTGTCCTTGTGAAATGGTGGAACATCTTTTGGGTATATGCCCAGGAGTGGTATAGTTGGGTATTGGGCTAGGACAACTACTTGCAATCTTCAGAGAAACCACCAAACTGATTTCCAAGTGGTTGTACAAGTTTGCACTCCCATCAGTAATACTCTGCATCCTCACCATCATATGCTGTCACTTGAGTTTTTGATCTTAGTCATTCTGAGGGGTTTAAGGTGGAATCTCCAGTCATTTTGATTTACATTTCTCTGATGGCTAAGGATACTGAACCTTTCTTTAAGTGCTTCTCAGCTATTAGCGATTCCTCTGTTGAGAAATCTTTGTTTAGTTCTGTACCCCACTTTTTAATTCAGTTATTTGGGTTGTTGGTGTCTAATATCTTGAGTTCTTCATATATTTTGGATATTAGTCTTCTGTCAGATGTGTGGTTGGTGAAAATCTTTTCCCATTCTGTAGGCTGCTGGTTTATTCTCTTGGTGGTGTCGTTTGATATAGAAGCTTTTCAGTTTCATGAAGTCCCATTTATTAATTGTTGATCTTAGTACCTTAGCTATTAGTGTTCTGTTCAGAAAGCTGTCTCTTGTGCCAATGCTTTTAAGTCTATTCCCCACGTTCTCTCCTATCACATTTAGTGTATCCATCTTTTTGTTGAGGTCTTTGATCCTCTTGGACTTGAGTTTTGTTCAGGGTGATACATATGGCTCTAGTTGCATTCTTTTATGGGCAGACACCCAGTTAGACCAGCATCTTTTGTTAAAGATGCTTTTGTTTTCCCATTAGATAGTTTTGCTAAAAATCTAATTTCCATAGATGTGCAGAATTACTTCTGGTTCTTTGATTCAATTTCATTGATCAACCTGTCTGATTTTATGACAGTACAATGCGGCTTTTATTACTGTTGTTTATAGCACAGCTTGAGATCAGGGATGGTGATGCCTTCAGAAGTTTCTTGTATAGGACTATTTTAGCTATGCTGTTTTTGTTTGGTTTTGTTTTCCCATTTGAAGCTGAGTATTGCTCTTTGAAGGCCTATAAAGAATTGTGTTGGTTTTGATAGGAATTGTGTTGATTCCATAGATTGATTTTGGCAGGATGGACATTTTTACTATGTTAATCCTACTGATATATGAACACAGGAGATCTTTTCTGAATCTTCTGATGTCTTCTTCAATTTCTTCAAAGATTTGAAATTCTTGTTAAATGGAACTTTCACTAGCTTGGTAAGAGCTACATGAAGACACTTTATATTATTTGTGGCTATTGTGTAGGGTCTTGTTTCCCTAACTTCTTTCTCAGCCTGCTAATCATTTGTATATGGGAAGGCTACTGAATATTTTTGAGTTAATTTTGTATCTAGCCACTTTGTCAAAGGGGTTTATCAGCTCTAGGAGGTCTTTGGTAGAATTTTTTTTGGGGGGTCACTTAAATATACTATAATATACTATAATATTTATAGTAAATATATATATATATTATGATATTTATCTATATAATATGTATCATCTACATAATATATATCATCTATTTATCATAGATAGTGTATATATACATATATATAAATATATATAATATATATAAATATATATTATATATATATGATAATATTTATCATCTGCCAATAGAGATACTTTGACTTATTCCTTGCCAATTTGTATCTCCTTGATCTTTATTGCTCTAGCTAAAACTTTAAGTACTACAGCTTTAGGGAGAGCCTTCACTCCAGTTGTTGGAACTCCATATGGAAACTGAGCTGCACTTCTGCTAAATATGTACCAGAGGCCTCGTTGAAGTCCCTGTGTGTTCTTTGGTTGATAGCTCAGTCTCTGAGAGCTCCCAGAGTTCCAGGTTAGTTGATTGTGTTAGTCCTGTGGGGTTGCTATCCCCTTCAGGATCTTCAATTTTTCCCCAACTCTTCCTTAAGAGTTCCCAACCCCCATCCAATGTTTGACTGTAGGTACCTGCATCTCTTTTAGTCAACTATTGGGTAGAGGCTCTCAGAGGACAGTTATGCTAGGCTCCTGTCTGCAAGCATAACGGAGTATCATTAATAGTGTCAGGGATTGGTGCTTGCCCATGGGGTGGGTCTCAAAGTGTGTGTGTGCTTCCCTTATTTTGGTTTTGGTGGTCTGAATTTATTTCCTGTGTTTTCTTCAATATAGTTATCCTCCTTAGGTTTCCTTCCAGTGTCTTCTGTAGGGGTGTATTTATTAATAGATAATTTTAAAATTTGGCTTTGGCACGGAATATCTTGTTTTATCCATATATGGTGATTGAAAATTTTGCTGGGTATCATAGTCTCTGCTGGTATCTGTGGTTCCTTAGAGTCTGCAAGATGTTGGCCAGGCTCTTTTGGCTTTTAAAGTCTTTGTTAAGAAGTTGAGTGTAATTCTAATAGGTCTGCCTTTATATGTTACTTGGCCTTTTACCCCTGTAGCTTTTAATATTATTTCTTTGTTCTGCACATTTAATATTTTGATTATTATATGGAGGGAGGATTTTCTTTTTTAGTCCAATCTGTTTGGTGTGCTATAAGCTTCTTGTATATTTATAAGCATCTTTTTCTTTAGGTTGTTGTTGAAAGTATTATCTGGGCCTTGTAGCTGTGAATCTTCTCCTTCTTCTATTCCTATTAATTTTTGGTTTGGTCTTTTCATAGTGTTCCAGATTTCTTGGATATTTTGTGTTAGAAACTTTTTAGATTTAACATTTTTTTTGACTGATGAACCCATTTCTTACATCGTACCTTCTATGCCTGAGATTTATTCTTTCATCCCTTGTATTCTGTTGGTGCCTTGGGTCTGTAGTTTCTGTTTTCTTCCCTAGGTTTTTCATCTTCAGAACTGCCTCAGTTAGTGCTTTCTTTGTTGCTTCTATTTCTATTTTCAGGTCTTGAACAGTTTTATTCATTTTTTCACCTGTTTGTATTTTCCTATATTTCATTAAGGGATTTATTCATTTCCCATTAAGACCTTTATCATCTTCATAATATTGAATTTAAGGTGATTTTCTTGTGCTTTAGTTGTGGTAGGATTTCTAAGGCTTGCTCTAGTATGGTAGCTGGGCTCTAGTTGTGGTACAATATTGCTCCGGTTCTTGATTGTGTTCTTATGTTGGCCTTTAGTCATCTGGTTGTCACTGGATCTGGCAGGCCTCTGGGAATTCAGGCAATTGTATTGAATTCTGGGAATTCAAAAAATAGATTGTAGAGGACCAGGTACAGTTTACCACACTGGGTGTGTACCTTAAGGGGACTTAGAAGGCAAGGGCTTGGTGAAGAGCAGTGGTCTTACCTGGTTTTCCATGTTTCCAGTAGGCCTCAGAGAATGCAGGCAGCATTGTTGGCTAAAAATGGAGCACAGTGGACAGGGTGTAGTCTCCTATTGGTGGGTGTGCTTTTAGGGGACTCGGCAGGCAAAGAATTGGGGTGGGGTGATGGGGTATTACCTGGTTGTCCCTGGTGCTGACAGACCTCTGGCAGCCCACTCTTGATCCAACTGAAAAGTTTGGATGCTTTTTCCTTTGAAATATGTTTATTGATAGTGGCTGGAGAGCTGCCTTAGTGGCTAACAGTACTTGTTACCCTTCCAGCGGATCTGAGTTCCTATCTAAGCACTCACATTAGATGACTTGTCATTATTTGTAATCCCAGCTCCAGGATATATGATGCCCTCTTCTGTCTTCTGGGAACGTTGTATGAATATTGTATACGTCAGACAAAGGGGTACAGATGTACATAAAAATGACAACTACTTAAAAATATGCTTATAAGAGATATAACTTTCACTTGGGCAGTTTGAAGTGTCCAACTATAGTATTCTGTGTAAACCTTTCAGCTTTTTGTGGTTTATTGGAATGAGGTTAGTTAGGTAGCCATGCATGGAATTGTGATGAGTTTTCTTTCAATCAATAAAATGTTCATTTACAAAGCATGTCAGTGTCATGTTACTTTAGAACATGACATGGGCCTAACACGATTGAGGCAGCATTTGTCTTATTTGTTCTCTGAACATTTTCCTTTATTTTAGGGTTTTGGCTCTTCTCCATAGTCCAGATGGAGGCAATGGATCCTGACAGAAGTCAGCTCCATGATTAGTGGATCCCATATCTGAGATTCCTATTCTATTACACCTTAGAAGAACATGAAGCAGAGAGCAGACAGAAAGTGAGTCTTGGCTATAAAACTTCAATACCTAACTCCAGGGACCCATGTTCTCCCTTAAGACTTCACCTCCTAAAGGTTTCAGAGTCTTCCAAAACAGCACCACCAAGTGTCAAATATATGGATGAGCCTATGGTGGATAGTTCACATTCAAACTGCAACACCATGCTTGTTCCTTCTTTGGTAGTTCCTGCTCTGAAGAAGCACCTGGAATATTTCTTTCTTTCTTTTTGGAATATTTGTTTAAACTAGGCCACTTTCTCCCATGAACGTATTTGTAATTTAGAAATCGTTCTGGGAAACACAGCCAACAAGAATCAGTAGCAAGTAAAGGTATATAACACATTGAAAAGGGGAGAGTTAGGCAGAGTGGAAAAGTGATTGTTCTTCTTCTTTTTCTCCCTTTCCTATTGTTGACATTTGAAAAATTGTGCATGCCTAATAGTTATGACTTCAGGAGTTTAGAGGGACAGCTTTGAAACCATCACTGCTGAGGTTATTAGCATATGTATCATCTCCCCAAATTGTTTTTATTATATATTTTTTCAGTGTGGTAAGAACACTTGTTAAGGTTAACCCTCTAGCAAATTAGTGTATCAGATGATCCTAGATATGGATGCTGTCTCCAGAATGTACCTCACTCACTTGAAACTTCATATTCATTTGACCATGATGAACTATATTTCTCCGTTCTATGCCTAGCAGCCATGTTCTACTTGCTACATCCACATATTTGACTTTTAGAGTCTATACAAGTAAGATCATGAAGTATTTGCCTTTTTGTGAGAAGCTTATTTCATTTAGCACAATATCTTTTCACTTTACCTATTGTTATTGCAAACCACTAGATTGCCTCCTTTTAAATATCTGAAAGAGAAAGAGAGAGAGAGAGAGAGAGAGAGAGAGAGAGAGAGAGAGAGAATGTGTGTTTGTGTGAGACTTTTTGATCCACTCATACATTAGTTATGTAGATTGTTTACAAAAACCTCTTATTATTATTTTGAATAATGTGATGGTGCACACGGGGGGGGGGGGGCGTCAAGTATCTCTTTGAAATAATTTCTTTCTATTTCTTTTTTTCTCTTTGTATGCGTGTGCATGTATGTACATGTGTGTACCATGGAATGTATGTGGGGTCAGAAGAAAACTGATCTTCTTACTATGTGGGTTGCAGGAGTTGAATTCAAGTCATTAGGTGTGGTAGCAGGTACCTTTGTCTGCTAAACTAGTCAGCCAGGTTTCTGATACTGTTTTTGATTGCTTTTATATATACTCAGAAGTGGTGCTGCTGCTAATTTAGATTTCTGAGGAGCCTCCATACTAATTTCCATAATGGCTTTGTATCAAGGCTCCTGTCACTCCACATCCTGCCTGGAAAGGGAGCTCTGGTTTTCCGTTTTCTCATGGGGAGATGTTAACAGTCTCTGTGATTGCTAGTAAAATTAATTAGAAGGAAAACATGTAAATCTCTTAACATTCTGACATACACAAAGGAAATGCTTGATATGTGGAAGAATTCTAATAGTGTACTAAGATAGTATTTTGATTTAATGTAAACTATTTCTTAGAATGGGAATAATAGTGTGAAAGGGAAGAAGTAAGGTGGTAAGAATAAAAGAAATCAGTAGAAATAGAGTTAACTAATTCCAGAGCCGATATATTTGTTAGACTCACAGAACAGATACGCAAGGAAATGACAAGAAAAGAAAGCTACAGGTTGGAACCAACTGCAAGAATGGGGTGAGGGAGCAGCAGTAAAGAGACAATGAGGGAGACAAAAGCTTTCAATAAGGTTATATTAGTGTTGTTGTTAGCTACCATATCTGTGAAAGCTCCTCCTCATGAAAATCATATTATAATTTGAAAGATGATGGCCAAATGAGGAACTCTTAATCAAAAGTTGGGTCAAACCTGGTTTAATTATTTCTGCCCTGTCCACATGACAAAGGCTTTGAACATGTAAGGCAAAACCCTAATAGACTGTTCTGGGAAATCTTCTGAGTTATAAACAGTAGAACTGTATTGAGGTTGTTGTTTGAGTTCCCCAGGTGATGTTGTCTTCTTTATCGACTTGCTGACTCCACTCAAGGTGATAAATAGCACAGACTTCTGTAGCTTTCTATCTATTTACTGGTGGTGTTACTATTAATTAAAGAAACATGGAATGAAAAGCAAGCAAGCAAACAAACAAACAAAAAAAGAAAACGCATTTTCCTGGTGACTGGGAGGGCTAGGTAGGTTTAGGACAATCCCAGAGGGCTGTTCCTTAGTGTTTTTTTATTATTATTATTATTTTTCCCCAACTGCTTCAGAAAGATAAGCAAGCAATAAAACAGAGAGCCAATAATCATTATTTTGTTTCATATCTTTGAACATATGCACACAAATGCACACATGTGCACATACTCATCTATAGTCACACATACATGGTAACACAAAGTCTTCGGTAGGTACTATGAAGGGGAATATGAATCATGGTTTAGAATTTGACTTATCTGGAGAATGTAAGTATAGATTTGATTTCCATGGCAAATCTAATACAGGGACAGATTTTATTCCTCACGTCTTGGAAAGTGAGTGTCTCAGTTCCAATGACTCAGTCAAAAATTCATACTTGAATTATCTATAAAGTGGTAGAAGGTTTTGGAGTATTCAGTTACTTCAGTCATTAAAGTTTCTAAAACTTTCATTGCGGGGATGGGGGTGGGGGACAGCCCTGGCACTTCTTTCTTGGATCCTTTTGAGGGGAATAGCATTGGTGGGGTCAAGACTTGGTCTTGCGAGATACTTAGGGTTGCTGTTTAATAATAAAATGTTTACTTATCTTAAGTCTAAGTCACTTTGCTACCGTAGGTGACCTGCCTGAGTTCCCGAGTACCTCATCACAGGGGATTAAGTAAGGGAATAATTGCTAGAGCCTTTTTCCTCTTGTCCAGATGCCTCTCCTTTGTCAAGCTAGGGGGAGGCTTGAGCAATAAACTTCTACTGAATCAGGAGAAGAGCCATGCTCCCAGAAGGAAAACTTTTACAGAAGCAATATGAATAAATGCAAATAAATTCATATACAAATTCATGCTTACACATTCATATGTTTCCATTCAAACCAGTTTGGCTCAGCTACATACTTATCTCATAATTACATACTTACACATATACATCCATACTTACATATGCATATGAAACAAAAGACCAAGTGCCAGTGCAGAAAGAACTCACATATTCTGGATAAAAAATGAGCTCTAATGTTTATTGCCTAGAGAAAGAAAATGCTTCTACCATTTTATTCTAAATGAATTAAACCCAAGTCTGTAAGAAGAAAGCTTTGTCCTGTTTAGTATGACTAAGCCTGGCTTGCTATTAAAAAAAGACTTGTTTTGTCCTATGGTAAGGAGAAGCCTGGCTCATCTTTCTGCTCTCTCTGAAGCTTCTTTTTCCCCCCTTTTCCTTCTGCATTCTGCATATTGGTCTCTTAACTTTATAAGTTGCCTTATAATTTCTAAGTTATTCTCCTTCTAATCTTATTCTCTCCTCCTGCTCTTTTGTGTCAATGATAATGCCCTTACTGTCAATGCCTTTACTGCCAATGCCTTTACTCTCAATGCTATGCCATGTTCCCAATGCTATGCAATGTAATTGTTCCTGTTCTTTTGTACCTTCTCTAGGAGACTAGGTCACATGGTTTATCCAAGCATCCTTCTCCTTCCCCTTGTTTTTACAAAAGTTCACTGTTGAGAGCCGACTTTAAGGAGAAAGCGGCTAGAAAGCAGCTATCAGCTTTGCAGCCATCTTGAGCCATATACCCTGACATGAGACTTGGTTTTCAACAGCCTACAACAGCTGAAGCACACTCTGATATCCCATATAGCTTGTTTTGCTGTTTAGTGCCCCCAGCTGCAAGGAGCACGTGGTATCCACGCCTGCAAGACATGCTGCGGTGCACGTGCTATCCGCACCTGTAAAGCTTACATCATATCCACATCTGCAAGGCATGTGGTATCCACAAGCCTACAAGGCATGTGGCAAAAGCCTATAAATACCCAAGATTTCCTTGTGTGTGTGTGTGTAGTAGTAGTAGGTGTAGTGGTGTGTGTATGGTGGAGACAGTAAAGAAGACTTTACTACAGATCCTCTGGCTTGTCTCTATTCTTCGAGTCTCTTCCCCTTCTTCCCCCCACTCTCTCTCTTGCTAGACGCTGACCTGCAGAACAGAGCAGGCCGCTATAGTTTGACTCCCAAACATGGGCCAGAGTGGTCCTTTACAGTTTGACCCCTAAGGTGGGGCAGCTTGGGTCTTTAACAGTTCACTAGAATTTCAAACATAAATTCAAATCATAAATTGAATAAGAAGTTTACAACAGAGATTGTTTACAAGCATATGCATTATGAGTAATTATCTGGCTAATCACTCATTATCTGTCAGTAGCTCAACAGGTTCATTGAAAGTTAAAAACCACATTTTTTTGTGACTAAATTATTAATGAAGTTTCATAAAGATAAACCCATCAATATTTTATCTTCTGTCCTTTCACCTATAGTAAATCCTTTGTTCCCCTTTTACAATGTTTAGTTAATTGTTTTACAATCTCTTGGATTGTAGATGCCAGCTTGCTATCTCAGAAGCAATTAACTCATGACACTTGAACACTATCAGCATTCTCATTGCAGTTTTAACATTAGAAAGGACTTAATAGTCCTATTATAAAAGAACTTAATAATTACTAGTATAATTTTAGGAATTCTTGCAGACTCATCATCAATAATTAAGAAAACATCTATTTGTTTATATAGCATCAGTATAAGACAGTACATCTTTTCTGTTCTGCAGAAATCTGCTCAAAAATGTGAGTTAATGCCTCATGATTGTTACATATATTTAATAATAACAAGGAAAAGCTTATTAATAGCAGGTATCTTTCCTCAGATGAAATCTCCTCTGCCTTGCCTAAAGAAGCAAATCTGTCATTAGCTTTGACTGTTCATGACAGAAGCATCTCAGGAAGATCACCTGCTAGTTTTTAGCTTCTTCTTGATGACTTCTGGCATTTCATTCTGATGAAGAGAGGTAGATTTGTCTTTTTGGCCTTTTCTGGTCCTCAATCCCAATTCCCTGCATTTCAACATGGCTGTTCTCTTTAAGAGATCAGCACCTTGACCTTGTTTCCTGCCCATCTTCCGATTTTATCACCATATTTTAGAAACATGTTTTATATTCACAAGCCTGTCTTAGGTTTGATTTACCAAGAGCATAGCAATATTGTTGAAATATAGCCACAACCACAACATGAAGGCAACAGACAAACTATCACTCCCCCAGCCTTAACTTATAATTTTTCTTGCCACTTAAGAAAAAAATTAAAATATCTGGCAGGTAGTTTATGCTCTGCTCATTTTAGTGTATGGATGTAAACCACCCAGTAGTATACATGAGATATATAATACCTGGTGAAATCATGAAAAGTGACCTTGCCTGATTTAGTGAATCTCTCTATGTTTTGGTCCAGTTCTGATGACTACTTTTCTGTGTTTTTTATTTCTCTAATCAAATACTAGCTTTTCCCTAGGCCTGACATCCTTTGCTGTATTATTTTCGAAATCATACAGTGGGATGACCTGAAATTAGGGAAGGAAGTTAGCTGAAATAAAGCTCGCTTGGGCTGGGTAGCCAGCTTTCTGGAAACAATGTCTTGAAGTAGAAGACCAAGAAGTGTTTTCATGCTTTGTTGATCAGCTTTCAGTTACTATCATAAATACCTGACACTGTCAGCATATTAAGAGGAAGGTTTGTTTTGGCTCCCAGTTTTGGTGGCTGTAGTCTCTTGCTTTTCAGGTTTGTAATGATGGAGCACATAGTGGGAGCTTTTGGCTGGGAAAAAAATATCTAGTGGTCAGGAAACAGGGAAAAAAAAGAGTAGAGTCTCATAAGTGCCTCCAAAGAACTCAGTCAAGACTTCTCTGAAACCTTTTATTCCCTTCCAATAATGCTCACTGAGAACCAAACCTTGAACACTTGCCTTTTCTGGGACAGTTAAGCTCAAACTGGAATGCTCTGTGCTGGGTCTTATGTTGAAAAATGTCTATGGCCCCTACTGTCGTGAATTAGCAGACGAAGCTGTGTCCTCATACTGTTCTTCCCAAGGTATGAGGGAGGCATTTGAGAGTAAAGCAGGAGGGACAGAGATGCTTGGTGAGCACAGGGAGCTGAATGCGCCGTTTTGTCTTCCTGAGTAGCAGTCCTCCTCCATTGCTTCATTTCTAGCAGACGAGTCAAGGAAAGAGCTAGAAGCTGGAAAACTTGTGTCTCCTCCTCTCCTAATTTTAGAAAGTTAAGTCACAGGTGAGTCATCTTTGAAGTCTGTTAATGTGTTTATATCAGTGTTATTTACATACAAAAATAACTCCCTTACAGGGTGAGTGTATTGAACTAATAACTAGTGAATCCATTCACCCAGCCAGACCCTGCACATTCTTCTCCAGGGTCTAACCGGATAAGCATGCCTCATCCTCCCCTCCACAAACTCCCCCTCACCCCCAGATACACTCCACAATTCAACTTGACCTAGGATGCATGTCTTTCATATTAGCCACTCTCTTGTGTCCACCTGACTTTATTTCACCTGAGCCATTTGCAACCTCTAGGCACAACCCATCCACACATCTTATCTTCTTCCCTAACCTGTTCTGTTTGTACAGAACATCTATATGCATTGATTACATCACAAAATCAAACAATGTGAAAGAGAAAAACAGTATATCCCTTTCAAAACATAGCAATTCTGTAGAAATGCATGCCAAAGAATATGAAAAATGCGGGACACAATGAAAAGATCAAATCATTGAATTATAAGTATAGGTGAGAGTGAGTAATACCAAGTTAATGATATATACAATATCTTCAATAAGCTCACGGAAGAAAATATTTCCAAACTAAGAAAAGACAAACCATACACGTAGATACAAGAAACGTGTACAACAACAAATAGAGAAGACCAAAAAAAAAAAAAAAATCCCTATGGCATATAGTAGTTAAAACACTAATTATTCGAAAGAAAAAAAGTGCTCAGAAAGCTGTGAGAGAAAAACACGTAAGTCATATAAAAAGGAAAAATGCAACAAAATAAGAACTGATTTCTTAATAGAAACTTTGAAGAGCCTAGAACAATGCATTTCAAGTCCTAAAAGACTGGTGTACCCAATTTCATTCATATGTATGTATCTCCATCCCACTTTTTCCAACAGAGAGGCCATCTAGACATAAAATAAAGAGAGAAAAAAACACCAGAGTTAAATAAATTTGCAAATTAAATGGACTTAGCAGATATCTACATAACATCTCACCCAAACACCAAAGAATACAAATTCTTCTCAGCAGCAGATATATCAAATAAGGTATATCAAATCCTGGAACAAAGAACAAATTTTTATAAATTCAAGATGATTAGAATAACTCTGTATATTCTATCTGACATTTTTGCAATAACATAAAATCAACGGCAAACAAATCTCTAGTGAATATATAAACTTATGGAGATTAAATAGCTTCTTAATGAATGAGGAATGGATCAAAGAAGAAACCAAAAAAGAAATATAACATTTCTTAGAACTCAATGAAAATTAAAACATAGCACAACAGTTCTTTGGGACACACTGAAAGCAGTCCCATGAGAGAAATTGATAACTGTAATACCTATATTAAAAATCAGAAAGAGTACAATTAAATGACTTAATGATGGAACTGAAACATTTTGAGAAAAAACAAAAACAAAACAAAGAAACAAAAACCAAGAAACCAAACCCAAATCCAATCAATGGCAAGAAATGATAAAAATCGGGGCAGAAATGATTGAAATTGAAACACAGAAAACACTGTAAAGAATAAAGAAATCCAAGAGTTGGTTCTCTGAAAAAATAAACAAAATTGTCAGACTCTTGGCACAACTAACCAAAAGAAACATAAAGTTTAAATTAACAGAATCAGAAACAAATTAGGAACCATAACAACAGACACCAAAGAAATCCAGAGTACTTTAAGGGACTACTTTAAAAATTTTTACTTCATTAGGTTAGAAAATTTAAAAAGAAATGGTTGAATTTCTAGATTCAGCAAAACCAGCAACATTAAACCAAGAAGTAAACCATTTTAAATAGATCTATAGTAAATGAGGAGATTGAAGCAGAAATAAAAGTCTTTTAACAGAAAAAAAAATCTATGTGATTTGCAGCAGAATTCTTTCAGATTTCAAAGACGTACAGCCAATCTTTCTTATATTAATCAAGAAAAAAGCAGCAGACACATTCTCAAACTTCTATGAAGCTAGTATCTCTCTAATACCAAAAGCAAACAAGGAAATACAAAGAAACAAGGAAAGAAAACTATAGACCAATATGTTTCCCTAATGAACAGCTGCAAAATACTCAATAGAATACTTGCAAACAGACATACATCAAAAAGATTGTCCACCACAACCAAGTTGACATTATCTATGAAATGCACCCCTACATCAGAGCCAGCTTTACTGTGCTGCCTAGGTAAGGTGTCGGGCCTGCTCTCCAGAATGCTGCAGTTAGCAAGGGGCTGAGTCAATAGCTTCTTAAAAGTACACTAACAACAAACATGCAGAGATCATGGACACATTCCTATTTATAATAATCTCAAATAAAATTTACCTAGGGATAAGCCTAACCAAAGAGGTGAAAGAACTTTATAATAAAATTTAAAATTCTGAAGAGATAAAGACACACACACACAGACACACACACACAAAGTCATTCTCTGCTCATAGACTAATAATATTAATATTGTGAAAATAATCATTTTCATAAAAATTATTAATAGATTCAATGTAATTCCAATCAAAATCCCTATCTAATTCTTTATGGAATATAAAAATATTACTGTAAAATTCATATGGAACCAGAAATGTTCCTGGAGAGTCAAAAAGAGCAATGATAAAGTGATTATGATTTTAGAGATCAAGATAGATTAGAGACCTAGTAATAGAAAAAAAATGTGGTACAGGCACAAAACCAGACAGATAGACCAATAGAACAAAATCAAAGACACAAACATAAGTACTTGTAATTTCAGCCGTTTAATATGTGACAAAGATGCCAGCTGCAGAAAAGGAAACACTTTACCAAACGATAATGGGAAAGCTGGATGGTTACTTGCAGAAGTATGAGATTGGACCTGTATCTATCACTATGCACACAAACTAGCTACATATGAACTTAAGTCCTAAATGTAAAACCTGAAATCCTCAATCTGCTAGGAAAACAGGCAGCCTGTTAAGGAAAGGACTATCATATGAGAAGAATACTTTGAGGAAGTACCTAGATCAGAGTAGTCTATTAGCATGCCTCTTGAGGACCATGCTGACTACTATTTGATGCAAGAGAGCACAGTTGACTATGGGTGTCACCAGTACTTGGCAGGTGGTGTGCTATGTAAGAAAGCTAGGTAAGGACAAGCTTGCAAACAACTCAGAGACCTGTGTTCCTATACAGTTCTGTTTTCAGGTACCTGATGTGGGTTCTTACCTGACTTCTCTCATTGATGGACTGTGACCTGGAAATATTAAATGAAATAAATTTCTGCTTTAAGTTGTTTTTGGCTAAGTCTGGTTTTCTAGAATCCTATCTTGTGTCATATTCTTTTTTTATAATTTTTTCTTTTTTTATTGGATATTATATTTACATTTCAGATTTTATCCCCTTGCCCCATTCCCCCCACTACACAGGAACCCCCTATCCCATCCCCCCTCCTCCTGCTTCTATGTGGATGTACCCCTACCTACCCCCCCCCCACATGTTATATTCTTTATTCCAAGTATTGTTTCTTATACAGAACTTAGCTTAGGCTGATAGGATAATCTAGACTAAGATTAATTTATTCTCTTCTGATACGAATCAGAGACTGAATTACTTATGTGAGGATAATTTCAAAATCTGAATTTTGCACCTTCCTGACAAAATTAGAACTATAGTTTGTGAACGGCACAGGGAAGGAAAATCTCTTCCAAATTAGATCTTCCTGCATGTTTGCCTGTGAAAACTAGGCACTATTCTGTCTTTTAAGCTTTTTGAAAAATAAACTTAATTTTAGATTTACAGAAAAAAATTTACAAAGATAGTACCAAGTGTTGATATATACCCCACACCAGTTTCCTTTGTTCTAAATTTGTATTTTGGTAAGTTTGTCACAGTTAGTAAATGAGTATACTAAATATTAGCTAAAGTTTATACTCTGTCCAGGTTTCTTCTGTCCCTGCCTCAACTGTTTTTTTTTCTTCCCATCTAAGATACTACATTGCATTTCATCATTGTGCCTCAATGAGGGGACAGGTTCTCAGACTTTTTTTGTTAGGTAGTTTTGTAGGATAGACTTCAGTTGCGATTTGGCTGATGTATTTCTCATGATTGTTCTTGGGCCTTGGGTTCAGGGAGCAAATTGACAGAGGCAGAGTGCTATTCACATCACACCATATTCACGTGCATATCACTCACATGACATGCCACTGTGATTTTGATTAGCTGGTTGGGCAAGACTCAATAGGTTTTTATATTGTAAGAATGCTTTGTTCTGTTTTCATCTCCCATGCATCATTTTTGAAATTAGTCACTGTGTGTCCCACACTTAAGAGTGACAGGTTATGTTCCTTCTCCTTTCAGGTCTGTCATTTGGCTGACAAATGCTTTCACATTAACCTTCTTTGATTTCAGGAGATTGTCTGACCTGAAGAGTCTAGGTCTTAAGATTATCTTATTTGATCATTTTCAATCTAGGTACTTCATATTAAAACTATGATGTTTCTGGGTCTAAGGATTGGTGTTTTGTGACTAAATGTGACACTTTATATGCATTAATATTTAATAAATATTAATATAATATTTTAAAAAAATAATGGAAATTATTTTTTTTCCATTTACTTGTGTGGATTTTGCTAGCTGTTATGTTGAGACCTAGGACTTTCCACTGGCTTGGCCTTTGAAGACTGAGAGCATTTGTCTTCGCCTTATGTGTCTAGTTATTTTGCTCTGCCTTTGCTATTCTATGTCATTATCCTCATTGGGAAGATTCTGTTTTTTCCAGGAGATTTATGCCTTTTTCAGAAGTTATCCCTGTGTTCTTGGTTTGCAGAAGGAGAGCAATAGAGGTTAGAAAGGAAGAGAAGCAGTTGCCATTGGTATGGTGATTAAAATGCACATTTCTGATTAGGTTTGTTTGCATGGACTTAGATTTCTTGGCAGTGATGCCCAGGAATCAGCATTGCATTAAGTACTCTCGAATGTATTCCAAAGTGATATCACCACACCATTAGCTACTGTCTGGAAGAGAGTACAAATTACAACAACCTCTCTGGCAGACTCTTTTGCAGAAAGCTTTCTCTGAGAGCAAAGACTTCTCTTCTGTGCCAGAAACTACTCCTAAAGCTTGAGCCCAAGTGAGCTGTCAATATAATTTTTTTTTGATTACCTCCATCATTTACTTTCCTCAACTATCTAGCAGTAGAGCATTGCCACATTGGATAGGGAGAAATCTCTGGGGTGGATATTATCGAAGCTCTGAAGGCAGGGAGGTCAGATTGCTGGGGGCATTGTTTGAAAGTGTTCTACACAGCTGTGGTCACTGGGAAGGTATTGGGGAGTCAGCAGTAGAGACATCAAGTATGGAGAAAGTCAAAGAGGTAAGTGCATGACGAATTCATGGCAGGACATAGATGTGATTTAACCTATAAGCAGACTGCACGTTATGAGAGGTTATTAAAAGACCAGGCAGATGCATTTTTAGGAAAGTGTTGTAAGTTAGCAAATCCAAGCAATTAAAGAGAACTTTGTTTAAAACATATATCAAGTCAGTCATTAATAAGTATTTATCTTGATGTGAGTTTTTTATGTGTCCATTATAAAAAGAGTCACTTTGATTTAAGAGTTTCAAATGCCTAACAGAGATTGTAGATATTAATTTTAACGAAGTTTTTTTTACCATTATTAATTTTTTAAGATTCTTTTTTATTTGTGTGTGTGTGTGTGTGTGTGTGTGTGTGTGTGTGTGTGTGTGTGTATACTAGATACCTGCAGGTGTCTGTGCAATCCAGAAGAGAACATTGGATCTGTTATGAGCTGCAGATGTGAGTGCTGGGAACAAAACTCAGATTTTCTAGAAGAGTATCAAGTGTTTTAACCACCGATTCATCTGTTCAGCCATGTGTCTAACATCATTTCTATATTAAAAGACCTTAATTAATATACATAGCATTTTAAACAATATTAAGGATTCACAATATCTTAGATCTTCAGCTTCTAGGAGCGTGTGTTTTTGGGGGGAGAAGAATGAATCAAGGTGCATAAAATTACAAAGTACTACTAAAGTACCACTGGGTGTCAGACATCTCCTATTCTCCTAGGTATAGTAGAGGATGGCTTCATAACCAAGTTGAAGTGGGTTTGGTTTACTTCTGTCTGTGTTATAATGTTAATTTTGGTCCCCCAAACTTTTTTTTTTTTTTTTGGTTTTTCGAGACAGGGTTTCTCTGTGTAGTCCCGGCTGTCCTGGAACTCACTCTGTAGACCAGGCTGGCCTCGAACTCAGAAATCTGCCTGCCTCTGCCTCCCAAGTGCTAGGATTAAAGGCATGTGCCACCACCGCCCGGCCCCCCAAACTTCTTAGAAGAGTGTCTGAACCTGAGACACTGAAGGACCCTGTTCCTAGTTGGCTCTGATTAGTAAATAAAGATGCCGGTGGTCGGTGGATGGGGAGGGCAGACAGTGGTGAAACTTTTAGGATTTCTAGGTGTGGGGAGAGAAGAGAGGAAGAAGAGAATTGCAATGAAAGGTGAGTAGGATGAACTAGCCATGTAAGAATTTGGGTAAATGGCTCTAGTGTCCATTTCCCCAATTGGGTATGGGGTAGCAGAGATGAAATATAGATTTAAAGTTTGTTAACTCCAGAATACCAAGGGGAATGTTTGCTAGCCATGGGAAGGATTAGAAGTGCTCAGCCATTAAGCTAGTCAAGGGATATCAAGATGAACTGATGTGTGTGTGTGTGTGTGTGTGTGTGTGTGTGTGTGTGTATGTGTGTGTGTTTCATTCATGATTCTAGATAGGTCTTAGGCAGTATGTGAGTGTTACCACACAGTGGGGTAACTAACCACTGCTACAGTAAGTGATCTAGAAATTGACCTCAAAGGATGAATTTCAAGTATGGAAAAAAAAACCAAGTATTTTACATGGTAATATTGTCAAAAATTAATAATGCAATACAAATACTCATTGGTCTGTTGCAGTGCTTGCTACCCAACCTGCTTATCACTGTGAGTTGTTTATGGTGAGCTATACAAGACAGCATGAAACATGAGATTGGGGTCAGATGGCAAAGGACCATCACAACCAAAATGTATATTTCATTGAAGATCAGCAGGGATCTTTAAGACTGAGCATATGGGTGATATGATCAGAGTTATTTTGTAGCCATGTTTTTTTTTAAGTTATAATTTGCTGGGAGGATAGGTAGTAGTATTCAGTATAGCAGGATGCATTAAGCCAATCTTTTGATAATGCAAGCATGATCAGAGGGCGAAAAGGCAACCAACAGGGCTAACATAGAAAAGCAACGGCTGAAAAGATTTTGCAGAAGAAGAATCTGAATCCTCATCCAATTGTATGCTGAGGGTTTTACATGAGCTCCTTCATTTTGTGTCTTACTCTAATACGGAGTTTGCATTGAGGAAACTAAAGCCCAGAAAAATTTCATGTCTAAAGATCTATAGCTTTTCAGCAAAGGGTATAAAGCTGCAATATCTAACATGCCAGCCACTAACCATATAAAGTTATATTAATTAAAATTAATTCAAGTTAAATATTTGAGAGTTAGATCATTTCTTATATGGTACATTTTAAGAGTTTAGAAGCCTTATGTAGCTACTAACAGGATGATATATTACCAGAATATTCCCCACAGGGCTGGGGAGATGACTCGGTGATTAAGAGAACTTGCTGTTCTTCCAGATGACCTGAGCTCAGTTTCCAGCACCACAATGAGTGGACCCCAACTGCCTGTAGCTTTGGTTAGAGGGGGGATCTGACACCCTTTTCTGGCCTTTGTGTGTGAGTATTCACAAGCACATGGCATACACACACATACACACTTGCACAAGTAAATCTTAAAAAGTACAGCATTCCTGTTATTTCAGAAGATTCTACTGAACAAATTTATGAGTAGTTATTCTCAATTTTGAACTTATGTTCTTAATTCACCCTTCATCCTACTATTGGCAACCCTACCCAATTAAACAGCAAAGAATAAAACTGCTAGTCAATAAATGGTTTATTGAACTGAATCGAGTTTTCAAAAGTGGAAACAGATGGCTAATGAATATTTTAAAAGGTGTTCAACATCATTAACTATCAAGACAAGGCAATTTTTAAAAATTAAAAATAGATTCTTCACTCATACAATATATCCTGACCACAGTTTCCTCTCCCTTCAGTCTTTCCAGCTCCCTCCCATCTTGCCCTCTCCCCAGATCTACTTCCCCTCTATTTCCCTTCAGAAAGAAGAGGCATCCAAGAGACAACAACCAAAATAACAAAACAAGATATAATAAGACATGACAAAAGCTTATCAGGGCTGTACACGCCAACTCAGTAGGAACAAAAGAGTGCCAAGAGCAGGCCAAAGTGTCAGAGACACATCCCCACTGTTAATAGTCCCACAAAACCACAAGCTAATAGTTATAACATATATGCAGAGTAACTAGTAATGACCTTCAAAGCCATGGTGTTTCAGTCGCTGTGAGCCCATATGGGTCTCACTTAATTGATTTAGTGGGCTGTGTTCTCCTGAAGTCTTACATGCCCTCTGACTCCTACAATGAGGAAAAGCAAATTAAAGTAATATTGAGATTTCATTTTACCTCAGTTAGACTGCCTATTAGCCAAAAGAAGAAGAAGAAGAAGAAGAAGAAGAAGAAGAAGAAGAAGAAGAAGAGGAAGAAGGAGGAGGAGGAGGAGGAGGAAGAAGAGGAAGAGGAAGAGGAGAAGGAGGGAGAGGAGGGGGAGGAAGAGGAGGAGGATGAGGAAGAGGAGGAAGAGGAAGAGGAGGAAGAGGAAGAGGAGGAGGAGGAAGAGGAGGAGGAAGAGGAAGAGGAGGAAGAGGAAGAGGAGGAGGAGGAAGAGGAGGAGGAGGAAGAGGAGGAGGAGGAAGAGGAGGAGGAGGAAGAGGAGGAGGAGGAAGAGGAGGAGGAGGAGGAGGAAGAAGAAGAAGAAGAAGAAGAAGAAGAACAACAACAACAACAACCTCAGCAGCAGCAGCAGCAGCAGCAGCAGCAGCAGCAGCAGCAGCAGCAGCAGCAGCAGCAGCAGCAGCAACAAATGCTCACAAGTACCTATGCAAAGATCTTAAAGAATCCCTTCTTCCCTCCTGTGGGAGTGTAAAGCAGTGTAGCCACAATGGAAATCAGTATGTTGGTTTTTAAAAGTTACAAACACTTCCTAACCCAGTCATAACATTCTACATATATCCAAAGGGCTTTATATTCGACCCTAGAGATACATCCTCAGCAATGTTTATTGCTACTTCATTCACAATAGCTAGGAAGTGGAATCAGCTTGGAAATACATTAACAGGTGAATAGATAATGAGAGAGTTTGCATATGCACAGTGGGACTTTCGTCTGTATGAAAACATAAAATTTTGAGGAAGGCATATGGATTATTATATTAACTGAGGTAACCGAGAATCAAAAAAATAAATATTGCATGCTCTCTAACATACCGGATACTCACTTTTAATATTTATCTATTTGTTTCTTTATAGTAAATGTGGATATAGGTTATTATTTTAATTTCTTTTTTGTAGTTGTGATAATATACTATGACCTAGGCAACTTATAGAAGAAAGAATTTATTTTGGCTTATAATTCCAGGCAGCTAAGCATCCATTATGGCAAGGAGGCATGCCAGCAAGCAGCAGTCATGGCAGAAAGAGCAGAAAGCTGAGAAAGCATATCTTTAATCACAAACACAAAACAGAGAGAATGAACTGCAAGTGGGACTAGGGTATGATCTCTCAAACACTGCCCCACCAGCAGCATACTTCCTGCAGCAAGGCTGAACCTCCTGAACCTCCCCAAACAGCATACCAACATTTCACTCAAGTGAACAAATTCTTGAGTCTACGGGGGATATTCTCATTCCAATCACAACAGCTGTGAAACTAGAAAGGGGATCACAACATGGGGAAAAGAGGCCTATAGCAAGTTGGGGAGCATAATAGAATATGTAATATGAATGCAGAAAGGGGACTACAGGGATTGGAAGGATTTGAGGAAGAAAGGTAGCAGGATAGGAAGACATGCAACAAAAATAAATTATATATGAAAAGGGCATGATGAAAACCTGCCACTTTATACAATGCTTGAACAAACAAATACTGGCCCCTAAGAATCCCTTGATGTCTGCCTAGATATAGAAACATGAAGGGGAGAGAAACAGTGTAGGTTAGTGCAGCATTTAATGGGTTCTCTATCAATATATTGGTGAAATTTATTAAAAATATACTATTTCAAGTTTTCTTTTCAATTCAGTGAGTTAAGCTAATCTAAATTATATTGGAAGAAAATAAGCTAGTATTAATTGAGGACAGTATAACTCTATAATGATAATAATATCATGTTAGTTTCTTGGGAGATACCAATTTCAGTCTGCTTGCAGTTCAGGCCCTCAGTTCTAATTTTCAGATCCCTCTTGGCAACTTTGTAGCTTAATGAGATGGTGTAGTCATGGTTACATGTCTGGTCTTTCCAAGAGGCTCTTTAGCTTAGTTTTCCACTTTTGAATGGGCTACAAAAATGTGTTACTCATCAGATGAATATCTCTTTACTCTGGGCACAATATTGCTAAATCAGGAACACCAATTTTATTGCTATGTGATATAGGGACTATGATAATGTTAAATTTCCAAGACATTAGTTTCTCTGATTTCAAATGAAAATGGAGAGTCTTGCTTCTATTAGACAACTTCAGCTATTAGGATAGTGATCTTACATTTCCTGTTTTCTATGAGCATCCGCATTTATGCAAAATGTTTATCAAGTAGTTTTCTGTACACATGTGTCCATATTGGTATGTAAGTATATTTTTACATGTGTGTATGTATGTGTGTGGAGACCATCAGACATCGTTGTGCACTGCTTTCTACTTTATACATTGAGAAAGGGTCTATGCAGAACACAGAGCTCTCTTTCCAGTTAGTCCAGATAGACATCTGGATGGAGGATTTCAGGTCTGCCTATGTACACTGGAATTATAAGTGGGCCACTATATGGGTACAGGTTGCATGGCAAGCACTTCACCCTCTGAACTAGATTTCTCCTTTTCCTCATATCAACCGTTAATATTAATTTTCAAGGCATCTGATTTCTCTTAAATTTGTACAGGAGAATCTCAGAGAATATTGGAATTTGTGAGATTCTACTATGAAAGACTGGCTATTTATTTATTTGTTTGTTTTTATCATTGACAGTCTTCTTCTAGCTGTTTAAAATAAATCTTTTAGGTATGGGTTTTTCTGTTTCTTGGTCTTGATGTTCTAATAGGGTCAATGAAGAAACCATGTGAATAGAATCTTCTCCTCTTGGGAGCTTTAAAAGGTTTCCCAAGAAGCATTATTTTTTTCCATAAATTGTGATTATGACCACATGTAGGCTCACATTAGTTGAATTCTAGGCTGTTCCTGAGCATTTACCAAATATTGATTTGTTTGGTGACAGTGAATTGTGTTCATGTGAAAACTGGTTGTTATTTTTATCTTGGGCTGTTTCTGATTCTCCACATGATTCAACTTTTTCACAGGGGAAATTTATTCAGAGTGGACATAAGTGTCTCTAATTCAGGACAAAAGCACTCTGGGGACTCCATATTTTTTTCAGTGCCTAAAAGTAGTTTTTATCTTAGCAAGTGGTTTGTTTATAAATGTTTAGACAAATGCTTTTTTTGTAGTAGTTTTGATCCATACAAGTGGTTTCTCTTTCAGTGCTTTCAGCTATATTCAGCTCTGGCCCAGTAGCATTAAATAGAAAATTCCCAGAAATAAACAATTCATAACTTTTGTGTTTGAGACAATGTCTCATCATGCACCCACAAAAATTGCTATGTAGACCAGGCTGGCCTTGAACTCACAGAGACCTGCCTGTGTCCACTTCTTCAGTATATGGATTACAAATGGAGACATCTGCACCCTGCTTTCTTCCCTGGCTTCTGGGGTGGAACTTAGGTCACTGGACTTGTAAGGCAAACAGTGTGTTTCCTGAATCATCCCACCAGATATGCAATGCAGTCTTGTGATGGTGCTACTAGATTTCTATTGCTGCTAATCTCTTCTCATGGCTTATGTATAAACCAAATATTTAAAAGGATATATTTACTTTTATGTATCTGGGTGTTTTGCCCACATGCATGTCTGTGCACCACATGCATGCCTGGTAAATGCAGAGGCCAGAAGAGAGCATTGGATCTCCTGGAACTAGACTTATAGATGGTTTTGAGTTCACCTGTAGGTACTGGAATCTGAACCCAGTTCTTCTGGAATGGCAGCCAGAGAACTTAACCAATGATCTACCTCTCATAAGGTATCCAGCCATGGAATTGCACAGCTATAATTTCAGAAACCTAAGCCCAGCATTGAATGCATAGTGACACTTCTCAATCAACTAATTACCAACCAAATATTCTTCATCATAGGTATGTGTGTGTGTAAATTAAAAACAGCTTTGTTAGTGTTCAGTAAAAGTTAGTTCAGTAGTATTGACTGTTTCAGGCATTGGAACATCATCTTAGCAAATATAATATACATAATGGGGAGATTTTCTGTAATCAGTGTCCCAGCATGAAGTATTTTAAACATTTTTGTTGTTTTATACTTGATAACTTCAAGGGATAAAGTGCCTTACTTGACCCTAAATGCTTGTTTTAATTTTGATAGAGTCAGGTGAAGAATTATATTCTTATTGCTTGCTGATTCTGTTAGTCAGCTTTGCATTACTGCAGTGAGTTATCGAAGCAATTAACTTATAAGGAGAAAACGTTTATTCATGTCATAGTTCTGGAGGTTTCTGTCCAAGATTAGATGATCTCATTATGTTAGGCCTCTGGTGAGGGTGCCAGATGGCACGAGTGAGAGCATGTGTCAGTGCAAACTGCTCACAGCGTGAGCTGCAATGCAGACTGACAGAGCTCACAAACCAGAGGCTGCACTCTCCATCTAAGGATTGACCAAAGGGGCTCCAATAAATTATCACTTCTGAAGGTCCACAGTACCTCCCAGGGATAACATCTTGGAACCACCCTTTAGCACATGGTTGTTTGGGGGCACAGTAACCATATCCATACCATAGTATGACCGAAAGGGGCAATCTCAAAGATGAGCTGCCATTCTGAGTGGTACCAGGGATATAGGATGCTCTTTGGTCTATCGGAGGTATTTTTCCACCGTCACCAAAACTGACACAGTCACCTTGAAAAGGGGAAAAACAGTTTTCTTGTAAATATGACAATCTATTCCTTATGGATGCCTATAAATATAATTTACTGTGCATAAAAATATAATGCCAAAGTGTGGTAGTAGGCAGCTGTAATTCTAGCATATAGGAGGTTGAAGCAGGAGAATTGTAAGGTAGAATTTAGCTTGGGTTATGCAGTGAGTTCAAGGCCAGCCTGTGTTACTAGAGTAAAAGCCTGTATCAACAAAACAAAAGTATAAAAGCATGGAGCATGGGGGAGAGGCATCATGAAGACCAAATGACAATGAAACATAAAACTGAAAATGCCATCTTGGACCGCAATACTTGCATGTCCACCTACAAAAGATTTTACATTAAACACTACCTCTCTCACTTCTGATTTATCAATTTTCCCCAGACCCTGAGAGTAACTGTAGTAACATTAATGAAATTATTTAAACTATTGAAATATCACTTAAATTATTAAAACATCATTAGTATAATGTTCTGTGTGTATGGATGGATGTTTTGCTTGTATGCATGTATGTACACATACATGTATTCAGTGCCCACATATGTCAGAAGAGGGTGTAAGATGCCCAGAAACTGGAGTTATGGGTGGTAAGCCATGATGTGAGTGCTAGGAATCAAACTTGGGTCCCTGCAATAGTATTGAATGCTCTTACCCATCTCTTCATACCTAAATTCTTCTTTAAATCTTAAAAATGGTGCAAAAACAGTATTTTGCTTATTCTGATATGGATTTGTCAGAGCTGCTACAACAATACCACAAACTGGGTTGCTTAAGTGAAAGGATACAATTTCTTCTCGGTTATGGTTTATGGTAAGTCTGAGATGGAGGTACCTGAATGGTTAGTTTTTAATATGACCTTTCTATTTCATTGCAGGTGGCTACCTTCTCACTGTGTTGTAACTTGCTCTGTGTATATCCATGGTTCTCTTTATCTTCATAGGGGATTATCACTATTTCTATATAATTTTATTTAAACTTAATTACTTTTTAAAGACTTTTTTTCAAATATAGCAATGTTAGAGATTAAGATACATCTATATATTTTAATATTTGGGACATAATTCAGTGCGTAATAATCTGTCTTGAGGATTCAGTGAGGTAACACTTATGAAGTGCTCACTCGTCAGTGTGACACACAGTGAACTCTTATAAATAAAGTAATTTATTTAACTGAGTGCTTGATATATGCCAATCACCATTTTAAGGTGTTGAGTGGTATAATGGTTTAAAAAAATGTATCAAAAACACCATTAGTAGTTTTACTGTTATAACTAGTTGTCAGCAGAAAAAATCCTAACCAATCAATTCAAAAACTGCAGCCAAACACAGAGGCCATATCTAATGGACCAATCATTAGTGTCCTTCCCACTCTTGGAATAAGTGAGTAAGTAATTCACTCCCAAGACAACAAAGGATTTTGTGAGCAGTTTAATTGATGAGTTAATTCATTATGGCACTGTCCTCATGACGTAACTCCCTCTTGAGAGCCCACTGGATCCTACTACTTATTACTGTCACACTGGCAGTTATAGTCCAACATATGTTTATGAGGGCACAAATCAGAGCAGAGACAAACCAGACATTGTCTTCATTATTTATTTACAGGGGGTGCTGGATTCGTTTAAAGCAGGGCTAAAAGATTTACTTTTAGCCTTCAAAGGATGACCTTTCCATCAAAGGAAAAGGCCAGGTGAAATGCCTGTTCTTGGTACCTTTTCTTTCATCCCCTCCTTTGTGCTTCCTTCACTGAGCACAGTAAAACTGAACACCAAGAAAGATTTGTGTAGGAACTGTGGTAGAAGAATCATAGTACCCAATTCTGCTTCATTCCAATGCAGCCTCCATGACTTACTGTCATTAATGCCCTTGATCTGAAGATTTACATTAGAGGTCAGTAGGTACCTATGAGGTGGTACCTATGAGCTAGTACCTATGAGTAGGTACCTATATGAGAACTGTGTGATGCTCTCTCTGACACTCATCACCCCTGTGCCCTGAGAATGCTCCTAAATTGATCACTTTGCCTTTACTTGCTGAGTTTGGATAGGAGCTTATTTCCCTCTTACCATGTTGCTTTGAATGACCATTAGTAATGACAATCACAAATGTCATATAAGACGGCATAGTTTGGGGTTTCTTGTCTCAACATTTTGAAAAAAAAAAGTGTTAATCATGTCCTTAATCCAATAATTTTACATTTTACCCCCTCCTCTTGATTATGAGGGTGGAGAACAGACAGGATTCACCAAAGGCTTTGCTCAAGAGTGGATCTACTTGGTGTTATGTCCCGCTGGAGTCAGAGACTAGATGAACT
The DNA here is from genome assembly GCA_030674055.1 of Rhabdomys pumilio. Lineage (NCBI taxonomy): Eukaryota > Metazoa > Chordata > Mammalia > Rodentia > Muridae > Rhabdomys > Rhabdomys pumilio. The sequence continues at coordinate 44,506,301 of JANHMN010000008.1, forward strand.
TTCATGCCTGTTGACTTGAGGAAGATGCAACAGATAAAGTCAAGAAACTTGCATATAAACAATTATCTTCTCAGGCACAAGTATGTGTTGAATGAACTTATGTGTGGTTATCAGATTCGATTGCTTCCCTCTCAAGTTCACATATTTCTAACGTTCCTAAATCCTCATTGGCCTTGTGATTCTCAGATCCTCCAGGACAGTGTCCTTTGCCATATTTGTCTCATATGAGGATTCCTCCCTAAACCTGTTTGGTCTGCATCTTAGACACTTCATGTTTTATCATCCTGTGCTGATGGAAATGTTTTCCATTTCCAGAAAGAACCCTTGCTTTCTCGAGGTAATGGAATAATTCCTTCAAGTAGAAGTACCACTGTTGGTTTGTTCTCATGAAAGCTAGGCTTCATAATGTTAAGACAGAAGGCATGGAAAGACACAGATATGTTATGTTGGTTACTTAAGGTAGGATTTCCTATTGGTGTGCTGAGAGGAGCTATAAAACAATGAAGAAGAAACCTGAGGCAGGCAGATTCTAATATTATTAGACTTTATAATACAGAATTAGTCGTTGATACAATTTATTGGACTCATGTGTTTGGCTCTGTGCTGGAAGTCTTTTACACACATTGTTTCTTTAAATTTCCTAAAGAAGTTTGTAAATGAGGAATGCTTTCCTTTCCATTTTTTTAAAGATGAGAAAATAGAGGCCCAGTGACTTCACAAAACCTGTTCAAAATCTGTAACCAATAAATATGTGATATCAAAGTCAAACTGAGGTCTGTCTAAACCTAGTGCTAAGTTATAATGAAGATATTTTCTTTTAGATTTTAGGAACTCCCTAAGATTTTACTATTTATATATGCACTTATAATCTCAAAGAGGAAGAGAACAGAGATAGCATTTTCCAAATATACTTTGCAAAACTATATTTACCTCTCAAACCCTCTTATAAGACTGCAATTCTAAGAAATGTGTCTCAGGATAAGAAGAAATACATTTTTTAATGATTCCACAGCTTTATCTTTATTAATAAGCTTTTATAGTCATGGTGCCATTTAATTCTCATAAGCTTGGCACAAGGTACATTAGCTATTATTATAGTTATTTCATATGGGGTAAAATTTATAGTGTTCCAAGTTCAATCACTTTCTCAAGCCTTGCATTAAACCATGGAAGAGAGGAGAATGAAATATAATAAATTAAGAAAGAGATAAGAGACCACGAGATGCTTCTTACCAATTTTATTGCTGATTAAGAGAATGTGGTAAAGATTATCTTTTGATAGCAATAATCAGCCTTAACTACCCTAAAAATGAACTTGGGTATTTGTCCAGTATTTCCATTTTCAAGAGTTCTGTCATGATGTTTAAGGATGTTTATGGTAGAGAAGGGAATAGATCCATCAGCAGATTGGAAATATGCAGTAGAACTTTCCAGTTAACACAGAGTAAAGGAATAGACAGAATATTCCTGCAAGAAACCAGAGAAATCAAGGAAAAGATCAACTCAACATAAAGAAGTAGAAAAACTTATATACAATAAATAGTTGCAAGGAAGTTATAGAATATGTTTTGTTTATATTACTTGATAATGAACTAAGTGTATTTATTAAAAATAGGTACTAACAGATAGTGTTCTGATAAAAAAACAACTAAAACCAAACCAATCCAAACCAACCAACCAACCAACCAACCAACCAACCAACCAACCAACCAAATAAACAAAAACAAAGACACTTTAATAGACTAGTCTAAAAATACACACACTCAGAGGAAGGAGGGGAAACTGTGTTTAGAATGTGATATAAGAGAAAAAATACATTAAAAAAAGAAAAAAACACAAGTTATTAAGTCATATATTATAAAATAATAAAAAGGTATGAGAGGGAAAAGGAAAAATGAGATACATATTAATTTGTTTGGTGGAATTCAACATTTAAAGTACTAAATGGTTAAGGTTACTTACCATCTAATAAAGGACATTATTTACCAAGAAAATATTACATACCACAAACTTATATGTCATTGGATAATTCAAACAAAATGAATTGGAAAGGCATAGAACACTTAAACAATGTTAGGATAGTTCAAAAACATCTGTTTATAGCTGCACAAATTTGGGTTTGAAAGGAGTCATCAGTTCCATTCCCAGCATCTGCAAAGCAAGTAACAAGCACCTCTAGCTCAAGTCTTAGGGAATCCTACATTCTCTTCTGCCTTCAGCAAGTAGTACACATACATGGTACAAAGACACACATGCAGGCAAACACTTATATATAAACACAATGCTATTCTTTAATATATACATATATAATATTTAACCCTTTAAATAAGGAAGTTATAGTTTTTCTCTTATTTTTTGAATTATCAACAAAATGTGATGTATATTTGACTATAAAAATTGAAATTTCATAGGACTGTAAACACATTTTAGACACAAATAAGAAATTTTTAACAAAAAATAAAATATGATGAGGAATTTACGTAATGCCTTGGAAATTAAGAAATGGACTTACAGATAATTTTTGGAATAAAATTTTAAAAGTCAAATTAACAGGAAATTAATAAAATTAATAAAATTTAAAATTATAAGGAAAATAATAAAATACCTACATATACTCACACATGTATTTTATAATAAAGCATTTAATCAGAGGGGAAATTGTAGTTTTAAATGCCTTTACTATTTCAGAAGTAAAAGGTCAACTACTGGTCTTTCTTCTTCCCGCTTTAAAACAGATATTTATTTTATTTTATTTTATTTTCTGTGTATGGGTATTCTACCTTCCATGTTTGTCTATTTACTATGTGCATGCAGTGCATGCAGAAGCCAGAAGAGGGCAATGGATCCCTGGATCTGGAGTTAAAGATGGTTGTAAACCACCAGGTAGGTGACTAAGCCAGTGACTCTTCTGAGGGCCAGAGTAGACTTACAATGCAGGTAGAGGCAATGTGGAGTCAGACTTATAGATGCCTGTCATGGGTTGTGAAGTATGACAAAGCCAATGGGGGAATGTTTATGAAGGAGTTTTGACTGAAGTCTCTATCTAGGCATTCATAATTTCAAGGGAATGCCACTAACCATGAAAATCCCTATAAAATGAAGAATGGGAAACAAAAAAATTACAAGAAAGGAAAGAGTTCCCATGAAAGTTATTTTCTCCAACATATGACCAGAGTTCAATATCTGAGCAGAATAAATATGCAAACGTGGGCCAACATGACTGCCCCAACCCTGCAATGCCAGAAGAACCCAGACTGAACACACTGAGTGGATTGTAATGTCAGCAAAGAATAATACAAAAGTCTAGTTTTAGAAATCACTGCTAATCTCAAAGAATGTTCAATCAACAGATCAACAAAGTAGGATATCAAATTCAGAAAGTGGATAAAACTGTCAACACACTGGATAAAAACAACCGAGCAAGGAAATTGAAATTTTGTAATACAAAACACAAAACAACACAAAAATTCCAAGTTCAGTTTCCAGCACCCATGCTGGGTAGCTCACAATCACCCATACCTACAATTCCATGGAATGTGATGGCCTTTCAACACCATCACAGAAGTGATAGAAAAATATTTAATGATTTATTTCAAATCCTGAGAGTAAAAAACTTCCCCCCAACTACTTTTATTGCCAGCAAAATTATCTTTTATAAATCATCAGAGAATCAAGACCTTTCAAGATAAGCACAAATGAAGGTAATCGATGAGCAATAAGTCAGCATTGTAGAAGATACCTAAAGGAATTTTATACACAAAAGAACAAAGACAATTACAATTATGTGATACCAAGAAACAAATAAACCTTGTGTGTGTGTGTGTGTGTGTGTGTGTGTGTATGTGTGTAAAAGAGAGAGAGAGGGAAGGGATGAAAATATTCTATTCAGTGAAAGAAGATATTTAGATGACTAACAGAAAGAAAAGAACAAGTCAGTATTGAATCAACTAGAAAAATAAACAAAAATTCAGAAATCATCAAATGACAAACATATCTCTCCATGACCCTAAATTATGTTGGTCTCAACTCTCCAATTAAAATGTATGACTTTTTGATTAGGTTGAAAAATAAGAGCTAGACTTTTTGTCTTTTACTGAGTATAATATTTTGATCCCTTTCTAGTCTCTCTCTCTCTCTCTCTCTCTCTCTCTCTCTCTCTCTCTCTCTCTCTC
>JANHMN010000008.1:44510482-44536221 GCA_030674055.1 Rhabdomys pumilio
CTCTCTCTCTCTCTCTCTCTCTCTCTCTCTCTCTCTCTCTCTCTCTCCCTTTCTTCTTGGTATCTTATAATTGTAATGGCAAATTTAAGAGACATGCATCATAGATAGAAACACAAATTAGGGAACTGGAGGGGTTTTTCAGTGTGTAAAATACTTGCCTTGCGCACAAAGTTATCTAGCAAAGAATGAGAGTGTGAATCAGTTCCCAGAACTTGCTTTTTAAAAAGTCAAGCATGGTGATCCATGTGCTGTATACCTATCATGGGAGCAGATCAGACAAGTCCCTGGGGTCACTAACGGGCCAGCTTTGCCTGCTTGGCAAGTTTTAGGCCAGTGAGAGATTCTGTGTTCAAAACAAGTTTGATGGAATGGCATTTGAGGAAATGAGACCTGAAGTTGTCCTCTGAGATCCACAGGCATAACCTCACATCTGTACACCTTTACACACATCCACCTCCCTCTCATCCCTATCCCAGAGAGAAGATGAGAGTTTTGAGAATTTCATTAAATAGAAGCTAGAAGAAATCAGAAGAAGCCATGCTTATGTCTGACAAAGTAGATGTCAAGATAAAACTAGAGGAGTTAAGAGTCACTATTTAATAATAGGTGGAATGGTGCATCACAGAGAGGAATAAAGGCCAGCAACATGGCTTAGTGGGTAAAGACACTTGGCACTAGGCCTGAGGACGTGAGTTTGATCCTCAGAACCTTCATGATAAAAGGTGAGAAATAACTCCTGTAAATTCTGTTTGGACTTCCACAAATGTGCTGTTCCACAAGACGACCAATCCACACACAAATGAGTAAATGTAAAAAAGAAAATAAAAGTAAAAAGTAAAAAGCAAACCAACAATAAAACCAAAACATTTTGCACATTCAGAAAGTGAGATATTCTATAAACCATTCTGGAAGGTGGGGTTTAGAATGGGACTTGAGGTCCATAAATCAAGAAATGTTGAAAAGCTCCAATTTTTAAAGTCATTCTTATACTTTTTGAAATCGCTAATCTAATAATAAAAGATACTTTGCATTGATTATAAAAAAACAAAAACAAAACCAAAAACCCCAAGGCTGACAAACAATATTATTTAACCCAAAGAAGAGAAAACATACCTAAATTAATAAAATTAGTTGCAAAATGAAGGACATTGCAACAAATAACATCAGGGATTCTTTAAAGGGTTATATTCAGATAAATTTGAAAATCTAAAATAAATGAATAACTTCTAACTAAAGTTAAATGTAAGGGCTACAAAGAACTTACATAGACCTGTGACACTGAGACAATAGTAATTTACAAAACAAAGGCTGAATAATGCAGTCTACTAGAATTTAAGAAGACTAATGTGATCCTCCTTAGATTATTTCTTAAAATAAAAGAAGAATGCCACCACACGTTTTGTATGAAGCTAGTGTTACCCTGATACTAACACCAGTTAAAGACACAACAGGAAAACACCCAAAACACTATTATCCAATTTACCTGGTGAATATAAACAGAAAATCCAAATTAAAATGCTAAAATACTCACCAGCTGGATTCAGCATGCATTTAAGAAACCACACACCAACCATGTTGAAATTACATTTGCTCCAGGAATACAATGGTGACTCAAAATATGCAGATAAATGAATATTATGGAGTACATATATGAATCAAGAGTAAACGCTACATGATCACTTCAATAGATAGAGAAAATACTTTTGATAGTAAACAGTCCTCAAAAACTAAAAAGGTACTTCAGCAAGGGTATGTAAAGAACACATAGAGCTAACATTATAATATTATATAGAGGAAAATTAGGAGAATTTCCTCTGTAATCAGAACTGAGACCAGTACGTCTATTCTTTATCCATTTTTAATATAGTGCTTTGCTACTTTGCCAGAGAAATAAAAAAGAGAAAGAGAAACAAGAAGTCAGGTTATCTTTACCAACAGATGATAAGATTCTGTTGTGAGGTAAGCCCACCACATGGACACTCTTAGTGCCCAAAACAATCTTTAATGTCATCTGGCAGATTCATGGGGAACTTGCACAATTCATGCAGCCCTGAGCGCTAGAGCCCTTTGTCCGTTATGTTTCTAGGTCATGAAGAGTGTGGCCAGGAGCTGCTGGAAATCATACCAGGTCACCTAGTAGGTATAAAAGACAGTTTCAAGGAGAATAAGGAGATCCCAATTTTTTTTCAGAGAATGTTAGATCCTGAGTTTTGGAATTATACAGATCATTGGTTGAAAACAAGACATAAACCATGACAGAGATAGAGGTAGAACCTCTGGGTCTTGGGATCTCGGGGCCACCTTCATTAGAGAGAGGATGGGAGGTTTGTTTACTCCAGGGAAATGCCCCCCAGAGTCCCTATAGCTAAATGTGTGAAGGGAAAAGAGGGCCAGAGGTAGAAGAGACTATCTCTACTTCCCCCAATGCCACCAGGGAAATAATTGCCCCCTTCCTAGGAATGACCAGACTACACAGTGGGGCATATGGTAGGGAAAAGCAAATTTCCTCTGGCCTGTCTGAGAGAACAGGCAGAGCTTTGGGTTTCTCTATGCAAGTTAACTGAGCTAAGAGGCTTTGGGTCCTCCTAAAGAAAGCACATATTTTAAGCCAGGTTGGGTGGTTCTTGTACCAGCAAAAACTATTACTCAATATAGGGAAACTGTTTAGTGTGGCTGAGGTTCAGATGGCCTGAACTGTCTGGACATTCAAGATCCTTCACTGGGTCACCTGATTCCAAAAGGGCAAATTAGTTTCACAAGTCTGTAGTTTCCTAGGTAAGAAACAGACAAAATATTTATCTTTACCTGGAAAACCTTTCTTCAAGTGTTTTAACATGCACTTAACATGCACTTGGATGGTGTCTTGGCTCACTACTCTTTCCATTTAGATGTTTCCCCAATCAACAGAACTGATAGAAACACACAGAGCAACACATAGACCGGAGAAGAATAAAGACAAGACAAATAGAAGTAGCTGACACACAGTCTTAAGCCAGAGGGGTCAGTGTTGTCTCATGTGGGTCCCAGACACTGGAACTAGGGCTGCACCAAGTCTTTCCTAAGTGTTATATTCAGAAGAAGGCTAAACAGACTTGTGACCGGAAGTGACAGATTCAGGTGACTTTCTGTAGTTTCCCACTTTAGGGTGGCTGTATCAGGAACATATGAAGTATTAGGATTAGAGGTGGGACACATTTGTGGAGCCTTAGAATGTCTCACGGTGAGCAACCTCTAGAATGATCTATCTTTTGTGTTATCCAGAGGGGAATCCAAGACCCCTGGTGTCCTGACATATCAGTCTTCACGGATCTCGCTGGGGCCTCCAGAATGTCGTGAAGTAAGTCTACCAGAGACTATCACACAAACACTCCTAAAACCAAAAAGAAAGTCTTTATTGCTGACTGGCAGGTACAGAGGAACTTGCTCAAATCATGCATCCTTGAGCCTTATAGCCTTTTGTCTTTCCTGAAAAAAAAAAATAATACGTCATGGTTGTCACACTTTAGTTAACAAGAAGCGTAACTATAAAGGCCCCCTCCCCCTCAAAAAAAAAAAAAAAGAAAAGAAAAGAAAACAAAAAGAAAATAAAGATCAACAATCAAAATTAATACATTTAGGGACTTTTCTGAAACTATAGACTATGTCTTTGATGGGTTAGGTCTTTGTTCTCATGTTGTCAGGTGTTGGGGCATATGTCCTGGGTTTTAAGGTCAGAATGGTGCCTCTAACATGGTGTCAGTTGTGCTAAAGTTTTGGGGCCTCTTACAATTACCAACTTAATAGCTCATGAAGTCAGGTTCAGAAAACACTCAGGTTTGGAAAACACAGGAAAAGCAGCAGGATCGATGATCAACATAGAAAATTAGCATCTTTTCTATGTGGCCCTTATATACTTGCTGAACAAGAATTAATACGAGCAATATAATTTATAATACCTACCAAAAGAAAATACCTACAAATAAATCTAAACAAGGCTGTGAAAGACCTCCACAGTGAAAACCACAAAACACTGATGAAAGTAATTGAAGTAGACACAAAAAGGATGGAAAGACTTTCTGTGCTCATGGATTGAAGGAATTAATCTTATTAAAGCAGCTGTACTGCCCTAAGCCATTTGCAGGCGAATATAATCCCCACTGAATTACCAATGGCTTAATCACATTCTTCACAGAGCCAATTGTAAAGTTCACATGGAAGCACAAGATAGCCGAAGCAACTGAATGAAAAGAACAAATGCTAAAAGAATAAAAATTCTTGATTTCAAACAAAGTGCTCCAGAGCCCATTGGCAACTCCTGGTAAATAGTATCATTTGGATATAGAAAGACACATAAATCAGTAGAACAGAGTAGCGGATTGAGATACGAACTCTCACATCCACAGCCAGCTTATTCTCAACAATAAGCAAAGAACACACATTGATGAGGTTTTCCAACAAATGGTGTTGAGAAAACTAGTATACAAATGCAGAAGGCAAAACAAATTTCTCTCTCATTCTATAACAATCATCTCAAATGTACCAAAGACTTTAAGACCTGAAATACTGGTAGAAAACCTGGGGGCAGTAAGATATTTACATAAGCCTTGGTTTTATGGCTAGGACTTTCGAGACACAAACAATTAAAAAATTAAGATTATTTTAATCAAACAGACAAGAATTCTGCACAACAAATAAAACAGAAGAGTGAAGAGATAGCCTGTAGGAGAGGAGAACATGTCTTCCACTCTTCATCTAATAGAATGTTAATATCCAAAACATTCCAGGGCTCAAAAACTATTTAATCATGCTCACATAGTCAACACACACTCATGCTCAAACACAGAGACATCTATTACAGCTATAAAATCACACACTCTCACCCTGACACTAAACACACTAACACAGACACACTCACACTTTCAAAGACACAGAAACACTCAAATACACACCTTCACATTCATACACTCTCAGACTGACACACACTCACAATGCACTGAGACATGCTCACATACTCTCACAGACACCACATTCCTGTACACAGTAGTCTCCCCCGTATACACTCAAACATTCTCACATTAAAACACATTCACACTCATAGACACCTGTACACTGATGTGTTAATATGCGCACACACAATCACATCCATAATGTTCACATACACATTCACTCAGTCACATGTAGGTACCGTATAGCTAAAATTTCTTTCTCCAAGAGATAAACAATGCCTACCCTTCCTCCTAAGTTCTCAGCTATAAACAGCTACAAATGCCTCCAACTTTTACTCTGGGAAACAATGACTTTTTAGCCTTATTTATTGAACAGTACATGAGGGGATAGGGGTAGGTATATGAGTGTCTTAAAAGCAGTCACATTGAGAAGTCTGTATCCTGCATGCATGGACGGTGGCTCTTCTATGGCTGTGTAGTTAGATCCTCCTCCCTTAACCCTTCTCCTACTATGTAGTTGAGAACCTTTCTGAGGCCTTGTGCTTTTAAGGGAGAATTGCATACAACTGGTTGAGAGGAGTGGCTGATTCTTAAGCGAGGGTCCGATGACCCTCCCTAGCACCTCTGTTTGTAAATGTGAACAATCCCAGCTGTGATGATCTCTTACAGGTAGACATAACTGGTGTGTTGAAAATGATAGCCCTTTGGCTTAAAGCATAGTCTAAAACCAACAACACACATTCACAACAGTATAAAGTTGTAGCCACTTAGGCATACAAAGATGAATGGTGATTCTATCTATGGATGATTGCCCCTTCCAAATGTATGTTAAAACTGAATGCTCATTGTGACAGTAAAGGTGTGGAATGTCAGGAGCCATAATGGGACAAGCTAATAATTGGCAGATGATCATCCTGAAATGCTTGCCTCGGATTATTATATAATCTGCGACGAGTGTGCCCCATTAGCAAGGCTGTGGTGGACGTGATTTTAGGAAAGATTCCTGCTATTGATATGCTTTTCCCATTATTATTATTATTAGACATTTGCTACTATCACTAAGCAATAGCACACCCCTTTGTAGCAGACCTCTGCAGACCCACGAAGATGTACTGTCTTGTAATGATACTATATAAACAAATAGATGACTTCTTAAGTCTTAATGATGATCCTATAAGAATTCCTAAAATTATATCAATGATTATTAAGGTCCTTTTATATCGGGACTGCTATTAAGTCCCTCAGGCACAGTCGAAACTGCAAAGAGAACTCTGCCAGTCTCCTGAGTGTTATCAGTTAATTGCCCCTAGACCTTCTCCTGCTTAGAGCACATTCCAAGAAGTCGTAACCATTAGCCTAGGTCAATAGAGGTTATTCACAATTTATTATAGGTACCAGGACAGAAGAGAAAATATTGCCTGGGTTTATCTATACAAAACTTCACTAATTTCTTAAGTTATAGTTTCAAACTTTCTGCGAACCTGTGGAGCTAGACAGGTGATGAATGTCTAGTTAGATAATTACTCCTAATGGATATTCATGTAAACATTCTGTGTTGTAAACTTCTATTTCAATTTATGATTTGAATTTTGGTGTGAACGTGTGATGAACTTTGTAACATGTGATCATGTACTCTGAATGGTGTACAAATACCGAAGACAAAGACAGAGAGCAAGTTTAGTTAGTAGAGTTAGAATAGAGTTAGTCAGTTAAAACCCTGTCGCCCTTTCCTTTCCCCCTGCCTAGAATTTTTCTCCCTTAGAATCTTTACTTTGTTAGAATCTTTCTTCTTCCCCATTTAGGACTTTCCACGTTTCCCCTCAGATAGCTTTCATAGGATACTTTTTACACTTAATAAACTCTATAGCAACTTTTCTAAGTGTCTTTTCTTCCTGCGACCCAGCCTTAAGTTAGAGCCCAGCAGTTCCTGCTGAGATAGAACAAAGGCCATCTTGCCTAATCCTCAGCAGTTAGGCTACAGGTGTTAATCACCCCAGCCTGCAGTCTCATACCCTCAGAAGTTTTTAGGATAGCACAAAGCTATCTACTTAACCCCTTGCTGGTCTTAAGGCTGGGATACTAGTGCCAGTCTCAGGCCACAGGATCCCTGACAGCAGATCAGCACACAGCAGCGGCCCAGGGGCTACCTGGAGAAGAACCGGATGGTGGGAGGAGGAGAAGAAAGAAGAAGAGGCTGCATCTCTCTCTCTCCCCCTCACCACCCCAAGCCGGGGCATGCGAGGAGTGGCCCCCAGCAGTGGAACTCTTGAGAGGAGATATGGCCAGTAGAGCTCCTCCATCAGGAATGAATTAATGCAGACATTGTGGGAAAGAGTAGCTATGGTGGATTTTAAGCTCCCTTTTCTGTTGTGCCTTCTGTGTGTTCATTTCCTTTTCAACTCTGAGTGTTTCAGCATCATGTTTCTTGTAAGACACTGGTATAGTATTCTTAGGCTTTTCAGCCTCCAGAGCCATTGGACAAATAAATTGAATTTTTTTTTTTTAATAAATCACCTAACTTCTTACTTGTTTTAGTTGATTTCTTTTGGTATGATAAACAGCATCACCAAAAGCAACTAGGGGGAAGAAAAAGATTGTTTCATCTTATAACTTCTAGGTCATAATTTATCACTGAGGAAAGTCTGGGCAAGAACTCAAGCAGGAACCACCCATGAGGCATTACACTGTACTGATGACATGATTGTTCCCTGGCTTGTTCAGCTAGTTTTCTTCAACAGCTCAAGACCATCAGCCTATGGACAGGAACACCCACAGTAGGTAGGGCCCACCTCCATCAATTAATAATTAAGAAAATGCCTTACAGACAGGGTTACAAGCCAATCTGTTAGGGTCAATCCTCTATTTGAAACTCTCAGATAACTAGGTTGTGTTAAGTTGACAGCTGAAGCTAACTAGAAGACTAATGTAAAGTACCCAGTCGATGAAGACAAAGGACTAAGAACACTGGGAAGAGGCTGGATTCCATGGAATGGTGAAAGAAGTAATGACAGACTTTACAATTAGCAGAGGATGGGCTGTGGCAGAATTGAGAGTGGGGATTTAAATCAGATGCATCAAAGTTGAAGTCTTGATTCTCCTAAATAATAATTGTGGCATATTGGGTAAGCCAATTAACTTGATGTTACAGAACCTTGGTTTGTCTCCAAAACAATGATAATAGTGGCCATCTTAAGGATTTGTGTTGAAGGTTTGAGACATGATATAATGTTCAGCAGAAGTATTAAGCAATCAAAGGAAGCCACTGAGGGTTTGTATAGAGAACAGAAGGAGGGTAACTGGAGCTGAGTTGTCTTTAATAATGGAAAAACAGCATAGAGGATGAACAGAAATGATACAGTTTTGTGTGGATGGAGTGTTTCAGAGATCAGCCCAATTTAAATCTGATTGCAGAGATAAGTACATTTTCTAAAGCAGGGGAGGCTTCTAGCAACCAGCCTACATTTTATAGCACTGCTGGGCATCTGTGCAGGTCATTTATAGTTTTTACGAGTCTTGATAGATTTGGAACGCTTTGGTTTGTGCTTGAATACAAAATGCACCCCCTCCAAGAAGTGCTGTGAAATACGACTGGAGAAATCCCTGATATTGTTTATACTGCGGCGGGGATGTGGAACATGACGAATGAGAGTAATAGCTGGTAACCAATATTAGATCATGATGACAAGGAAATTCATTGTGGGGAACTTTCCTATAAAGAACGGATAGTACCATCAATCCATTCTCACAGTCAGAAAGTTACTTTTTGAGAAATTATCCCTTCCACTTCGCCTTTGCCTTTTCATGGTGCTATGATTTGATTTAATGCCTTCCTCTCCATGCCTGCTTTCTCGAAAAGTGCCTCTCACGTTTCCAGTGCTGTGACACTCATTGATGATCATTAATTCAGAGTACTGGGGCCTGCTGCAGTTTTTATTAGGCATTGTGATAAATTTTGTATTTGTATATATTTTTGATGGTGTTGTTTGCCTATGAAATACGCATGTGTTTCACAGTGCTGGCTAAGGGTTTTCGCTAGCACAATGTAAGAGCTTTAAAATGGACTCCATCTAGCTTTGACCTCCTCTGCCCCATTTATTTGTAGGGCATTGCATGGCATTGGAATTGGGATAAATGTGGTCTGGTAGACAGCTATATTTTTTTCTCTTTCTTTGCTTTTCATATTTTTTCTTTGCTTTTTGATTGGAGACCAAGGCTCTTCACTGGTTCATGTTTTTATTCTAATATTACTCTTGATCCCTCAGCCCCGCCTAAGGAGGGTGCACTATTCATTTTCTCTTTAATATTCTCTTCCCTGGTTACAGAGATTGCTTTATGGATTGGTGTTTTCACTCATTCACTCAACAGTATTTACAGAATATCTACTGCATGTTAGGTACAGCTATTTTATTTTATATGATAGTGAGAAAAATAGAATCTTTGAGCTTATGGAATTTATTTTCTAGTTCGGGAAAGCAATCAAAGAGTGAGTGAGCAGAAATAAGATGTCAGGCAATGGCAGCTACATTTTTTAACCACATGACTCTGTTGTCTATCAAAGGAGTGAGGAGTGACTTTCCTTATCCTACAACAGTGGACTTGGCCATATGATTCATTGGCTAGTATGATATTAAAAGATGTGGCAGTACACAAATGTTTAATGTCCTTCTGTAGTTCCTTTTTAAAGAATGTTTTATTGATTCTTTGTGAATTTCACATAATGCACCCCAATCCTACTCATCTTCCCATTGCTCTATATCTGCCCTCTGCCCTTGCAACCTCCCCCAAAACAAACAAACAAACAAACAAACAAACAAGCAAACAATTTTTACCAAGGAAGCAGCATGTATCATGGTGTATTACACTTGTCCAAACATCTTTACTTGCTAATTTTCATTGCAATGAGTCATTGGTCTGGTTTGAGGCCTCTGGCTTCTACTATGTTATCTATACTGGATTCTCATTGGAACTTCTCTTAGATATTCTGTGTTGCCCTGTGTCATGGAGATCCTGCAGCTTTGATTCTGGAGAACCAGCCCCTTCATGTACTCTAGCAGTTCATCGAATGGGTAGATGTTGAGGTAGATCAACTCAAAGCCCTAGTATCAGGAGCCATAATGGAACAAGCTAATAACTAGGAGGTGATCATCCTGAAAAGACTGCCTTGGATTATTATGTAATCTGCGATAGGTGTGTCCTTATTCAACAAGGCTGTAAGCGACTTATTTTTACAAAAGATTCCTGCTATTAATATGCTTTTCCTATTATTATTATTAAACATATATAACAATCACTAAGCAATAGCACACCACTTTGGAGCAGATCTCTGCAGATCCATACAGATGTTTTGTCTTGTAGTGGTGTTATATAGACAAATAGATAACTTAAGTCTTAATGATGATCCTATAAGAATTTCTAAAATTATATCAATGATTATTAGGCTCCTTTATAATGAGACCGCTATTAGGTCCTTTTCTGATAGTCAAAACTGCAGTGAGAACTCTGCCAGTCTCCCAAGTGTCATCAGTTAATTGCTCTTAGTAACCAGACTTTCTCCTACTCAGAGCACATTCTAAGAGGTTGGAAAACAATTAACCAAAGGTCATAAAAAGGGAACTAATGATTTATTATAGGTTCTAGGACAGAAGATAAAATATTGCCTGAGTTTATCTATAGAAAATTTCACTAATAACTTAGCTATAATTTTAAACCTTCAGTGAACCTGTGGAGCTAGACAGGTGTTGGATGTTTAGCCAGATCATTATTCCTAATAGATATGCATGTAAACATTCTCTGTTGTAAACTTCTATTTCATGTTGTAAACTTCTATTTAAACTTTGTAACTTGTTACCATGTATTCTGAAAGATGTATAAGTACTGATGACAATGAGAGGCAGGTAGAATAGAGAGATAGAATAGAGAGATAGAATGGAATTTTTTCCCTTTCCCCAGATAGAGTAGAATTTTTCCCTTTCCTCTATTAAGATCTTTCTGCTTTTCCCCTTAGATAGCTTTCATAAGAAACTTTTAACAACTTAGTAATAAACACTATAACCACATCTCTAAGTGTCTTTTCTTCCTTCGACTTCCGACTAGCAGGGTGAAAGTTAGAGCCCAGTAGTTCCTGCTGAGATAGAACAAAGGCCACATTGCCTAATTCTCTGCTGTTAGGCTACAGGTGTTAATCACCTAAGCTGGCAGTTTCTTACCCTCAGAAAGAACAAGAAGTTTTTAGGATTTCTTAGAAGTTATCATCAGCATTTCAGTACAGGTCAGTGAGCCAGAAAGCCCTGAGACCCTCAGACTTTAAAGCCATCACCAGAGTCCTACTCTGTGCCCCTGCCACTACCCTCTCTGGGCCGGGAGGTCCCTGGCACCCTAGGTCTGGGCCTGGGTGATATCTGAGTTGGTTAGCCTACCAGCCCTCCCATACTCACACCACCAGGGCCAGATCTCCAGCACTGCCCTGGCTAGCTTACTCAAGTGCTAAGGCCAGCAGAGGGCAGGATCAGGTCTCTTGCTCTCACATCCTCAGGGCCAGCTGCCCAGACCCCACTGCCACTAAGGCCAGTTCTCCTGTTCTGCTCAGATAAAGTGCAGAGTTCTATTTTCTGAGTGCTGCAGCTGTCAAGGGTTGGGGCCAACTCTACACAGTTCTTGGACATCAACATGGTCTCAAGTGGTAGTGCAGACCAGGGACATCTGCTTGGCATTTGGTGGTAACACAGTCCACAGACATCAACAGAGACCCTTCTTGCTACATGGCCAAGGACCCAGACATGGCTAGCAGCAGCACAGTCCAGGAGTCATCATAGGCTGTGGGAATAGGACCTAGCATGAGGGCTGAGAGGTGCAGAGTTAAGTGATGAATTCCAGGAATCAGACTTGGGAGACCAGCATCAGGATGCAGATTTGAGTTTACCATACAACATATAAACGTATATACAGAGTTTGAGTCAATCCCAACACCCTAAATCTCTCTCTTGCCACACCATCACCCTGCTCCAATGAAAGTCTTGCTTGATGAAGTAACTCAGAAGAACGTGGCTTGGGGTGTTGTTACCTGCTAGAACTTTCATGAAGTGGGAGGAGGGGAAACAGTCACCACCTTGGCCTCAGTTCCATTTTTGCTGTCTCACTGGAGCCGTCTTAGATCTAATGCTGTGTACAACAGACAATACTCTTTGAGGAGGCTCAGGAGCCTGTGGTGCCTCTCTCTCCATCCCACTCTTTCCTTCATAAGGTTGACTTTCACACACCCCACAACAGTCTACTCACATCAGACTGTTTCTCTTCATCCTGTGTCTCCAGTTCTGCCTCTTTTCATTTCACATTGTTCAAACCATTCCTCGACTCTTTCTGTATTGATTCTCCACCACATGCTTGCACTTTACAGTGGTACCTGCTATGGATGGGCCACGTGACAGGTGCTCTTATAGTCTCTTTTAAACAAGATTTTTGTTAATTCTTTGAGAACTCATTGCAGTGTATTTTGAAGATATTTTATGGTACCTGCCCAAACTCTTCCCATAACCACCCTCTTCACTTTGCTACCTGGCCCCTCAGACTTTAAGATTATTCCACTCCCTTACTTCTTAGTTTTCTTTTCTTTCCCCCATTGAATCCAGCTTGGGTTGCCTAGCGAGTCTTTGGAATGGGGCTCACCTTGGTGTGTGGTTGACCTGCTAAGGACCATATCATTAAAGAAAACCAGGATTCCCACAGAAGAGAGAGTGGAAATACTGTAGGAGTCATAGGGGATGGAGAACACCAGGAGAACATGGCCTACTGAATCAACTAAGCAGGGCCCCCATGAGCTCACAGAGACTGAATCAGCAAGCATAATGCCTGGATGGATCTGCACCAGGTCCTCTGTGTATTCGTTATGGCTGTTAGCTGGGTGATTTGTGGTACTCCTAACTGTGGGTGTGTCTTTGACCCTTTTGCCTGCTCTTGGAACTCTTTTCCTCCTATTGTGCCCCCTTGTCCAGTTTCAGTGTGAGGGCTTTGCCTTGCCTTACTGCATTTTGTTTTGTCATGTTTGGTTGCTTCTTGAAGGCCTCCTCTTTTCTTAGGGAGACAAAGGGGAACAGTATTTGGTTGGATGACAACAGACTGATCTGTGGATGAGTAGCAGCAACATCTGGGAAATCAGCACAGTCTAGCCCAGCTAAGCTTGGTAAAATGTCAGACTACTTGTGGATGTAGGAATAAGAAATAAACACTTATTTTTGTGACCTACTGTGTTCAAGACATATTTATTACCCAACGGCATTGCAGCAAAAGCTGACAAATGTTCTCAGCAAATACAGTTGTCTGAAAAGGACAATTCCTGTGCAAGACACTGAGGTGAGAAGCTAAAGAAATAGCTCCCAGTCTGTGCATTTTCAGAGGGAAATAATAAGAAAAGGCAAATTAACAGTGATGACAAAGACAAATAGACTTGAGAAAGAAACCAATAAAAAGTTATTAGTGGGTAAGTAAATGTTCATGAGAAATAAAATAAATTGCTCACAAAAATAAAGTAAAATAATGCAGGGTAAGGCTATTCTGAGTGTCTTTGGTCTGGATATGGTTGAAGAATTATCTTCAACCACACTGGTGAGTGTTTGATTTTTATCAGTCTGCAAGAAAAGGCAAAAACTTTATTTTATAGTGACTAAACCTATCTTGGTAGGTCCAAGTGACTGCCCAATAATCTACTTAAACTGAAAGTTGCTAATATATCATTCAAAAGCAGAGTTATAGCTTGGCCTGGTGGCACAGGCAAGTAATCCAGTACTTAGGAGACTCGGGAGGGAGCATGCTGAGCCCAAGGCCAGCTCTATCTGTATTACTTTTGTGTGGCTGTGGTTGAAATGTGTGAGAGACTTAAGAGAGGAAGGATTTCTTTGGGTCCATATTTGGAAGGAATAGTACAACATGTCAGGAAAAGTCATGGTCATATGGTGGCACATGTGGGGGGCTGTTACAGCTTTTTTAATTAGAAAGCAGAAAACTAGACAGAACATAAGGCCTTGCCTACAACCTTCAAGGTCTATCCTCATGGCTCTGCCTCTTCCTTGTTAAGTTCCATCTTCAGATGATATCACAATTTCCCCAAACACCAGTAGCTGGGACCAAGTGTCCAAACACATGAGCCTATGGGGGGACATTTTACATTCAGCCATAGCACTGTCTCAAAAGGGTTTTAGTGTTATGGAGCTAAGGATCTGGGAGAGAGCTTGTCTAGCAGACATAAGGCCTACGGTTTAATGCCCAGAACCATAGAGAACAGAAACAATCAAGATGAACAAACCAATTATCCCCCCACCCCCAAAAAAACCTTCCAAAAAACAAAACCAGAAATATCCAAAAGAAGGCAGAAAACCTGAAGAGAAATGTCAACTCTATGAGCAAGAAAATGTTCCATTTTTAAAGAATAGTTCTGGATAGCTCTCTCTCTAGTCTTGAAGTTCAAATGCTGACTAGGCAGCCTGTTTAGGGCTGAGTTGGGTATAATGAGACTGATGTGCTATCCATAGCACTAAGGAAACAGGTAGTCTTTAAAACTTTCATCTATTTCCAAATTGGCATTGGAAATACCATACACATACATCACATACCATATATCATATACCATTGTATTACCATTTACCCATATTTTCAAATTGACACATTTTTTTCTTATTTCTTAAATCTAAGGGGCCAGAATCATAAGAAGTGTGTGTGTGTGTGTGTGTGTGTGTGTGTATGTGTGTGTGTGTATGCATGTGTGTATATACATAGAAAGCACACATGCATACATACACATTTATACTTATGTATGTGTGTTTTACCTTATGCTCCTTTAGCGAACTATGCCTGATACAGATGGCAAAGCCACAGAAAGAAGTGGCCTGGCTTTCGTCAGGTAGATGAAAGCAAGTTGCAGATCAGGGATGTCTTTCTGTGTGGTAGTCAGCTTTTTGTTGCCCTGAGAAAATATTTGATATAATCAGCCTATAAGGAGGGAAATCTCTTTTGGCTCACAGTTTCAGAGGTTTTATCACCAGCAACAGCAGCATCAGACCAGGGAGCCTATTCTAGAATACAGCTGCTAGGATGAAGCCAAGAAAAGTGACATTACTTCCTTTCATTAGGACCTTCCTAATGATTTCTAATAGATAACAGATTGGCAGTCAAGTCTTGAGGACATTAGTGACATCAATATAGCTCCCTGGCTGCTATAAGACCATGGCCATCCACCTGAACCTCAGGCTGGTTGGGCAGCATGTCTAGGGGGCTGAGTGGGAGTGCAATCTCTAGAGTGCTGTACACTATCCTGTTGGCCCTCCTGCGAATGTTCCCCCATCTACCATAGGCCACTCTCATACCTGTCGCCACTGTCACATCTCTAGTTCTACCTCTCTACTGCTCACTCACTGCTCCATTCTTCTCTTTTCTACCTCTCTATCAAATATTCACTCATTACAGTGGTATTGGAAAATGCAATATATATATATATATATATATATATATATATATATATATATATTCTGGTTTTTGAAGCATCATAAACACTGGACCACTGATGAGACTCATTGCAAACATTCTGCTATTGTCCAGAGTCAGGAGATGCTGTAGCTAGTCAGGGCAACCAAGGCAGGTTCTGTACTCCTGGCTGCCACATATCTCCCTGCCCTTTATGTCTGCCACCCCAAGGCTAGCAAGGCTTGACTTTTGCCCTTATAGCTTACAGGTAGCACTGCTGCCCTGTACTCTCTCTCTCCCTTCCAATAGCAGCAGCAGTAGTAGGCTGCAGGTTTAGCGGCTCAATGCTAGGTGGACCTAGAACTGGCCCTATTTAGTTATGTTTCCATAGCAGCTTCAGGCTGCAGCACAGCTCTTTGTCCTTGGTGCTGGCTGCCCCGATGCTCTGTTCACAGCGCATGACTGTTGAGCTTGTAGGCTGCCTTGAGGCATTCTTCCTCTCCCATGAGGGTGAGCAACACAGGCTGCAGTGGTGGCAGCTTCATTCCAGGGGCTTGCCAGCTCTACTCAGCAATGACAAATTTCTTCAGGAGCTTCAGGCCACTGAACCCCAAGACTGCCTTGGTACCAGGTACCAGGCATGACCACTGTACCTGTAGGTTGTAGGCCGAGCTTCTGCCACTCACTTTCCATCTCCTAGCAGAACAAGCAGTACAGGCTACAGCTGTAGTGGTTCAATTGCATTAGTTTTAACTGAAGGGTTGGAGAGATGGCTCTGTGATTAAGAGCACTTGCTGCTCTTCCAAGTACTAGGGTTTGATTCCTAGTATCCACATGACAACAGGGTGGGCACTGCACATACATGGAACATATATAGACACACAAATGTCCTTGGTTACTGTAGCTGATGAGTGTGCCACACATTTGGAAGATTGATTCTGCTGTTTGTAGATTGAGAAAATGCCAGGAGAATGATATGTCCTTCCCTATTCTTAGACCCTTGCTGATGGTCAATTTGAGTATTCTTTTGTTTCTTTTATAACATTTATCACCTGCAGTTGAAATGTCACTAACCTTGAAATGCTAACCCAATCCTGTCAGCATTTATTTGATCCTCAGGAGAACAGTCAAAGCACACTCTGTCCTTAATAACAAGGCTTGAGTGTCGGGTCAAGCAGGGCATAGACCTCCCCATATGCTTTCAAAGAGGCAAGGTACTTAGTTGAACATGTCTATAGCTATCATTCAAAGCTCATTTGTGTCATTGCCAAGTTGTCATCACTTGTGACCCAACACATTCAGGGGAAGCCCCAGAAGGACTTTCTCAATCTACCTTGCAGTCTCCTCTGTGTTCATTTTGCTACTTTCAATAAAGTACCCAAGTAGAAGAATTAAGAGTTGGGAGTGCCTCTGTGTAGCATACATGGTATATTAGTTAGGGTGTATAGCATCAATTGCTATAGCTGAAACTCCATTTTAGTGTTCTTGGTTAGGAGGCAGTCTTCTGCCTTTGTAACCACTTTTGGTGTCTTATTGCCTTGACACCATTTGCTCTAAGCAGGTGGGTGGGTAATTGAGGATCATTTGTGGGAGGTTTTTATTTTTATTTTTTTTTCAGTGATTTCATGGTAAGCATTTTTTGCCAAATCCTCTCTTTTGACAAATGCAGGCACACAACCAAGAGCTTTTTAGACTGTGTCATGAGTCCTCCCCGCACAGTTCCCTGTTTTGTAAAGGGTTTCTGGCACTGTCTAAGTCCTGTGGGATCTTTTCCCAGCTGCCATGCTGTTCAAGGGGCCTCTCCAACGTTTCATTCTCATCACAAAGCTGTTGATGGGCCCCAATAGGCTGAGCCTTGGCAGAGACAGTCATGGTATGGAAAGTGCTTGTTTGTTTTATTAGAAAGGAGATTTTCTGTAGTGTGTTTTTCCTTGTAGTCCTGGGAAGAAAACCCAGGGCTTTGCATATGCGAGGCAGATAATTTACCATAGAACTATATCCCTGACTTCAAAAGTATGTCATGAGCTCAGTATGGACCCATTACAATAGGCTTTTATCTAGAGAAGGGACCATGCTGCAGATCTCTGTGTGTATATGTCCTAGCATCTGTCTTTATCATGGAAATGAGTTGTTTGTTGGTTGTTGAATATCTCATGTGGAAAATCTTATGGATGTCAATTAATCCAGTAGGCTGTGTGAATTTTAGAATTCATCAAAGTTCAAGATTCTGAGAGTTCCCTGAGGGTTAAAAGCCTTTGGTTCTTTTATATCTACACTTATTGGTATTTGCTCAGTCATCACTTGGCCTCAAGTGATGCCTCTGTCCACAGAGGCATCTGTGTTTGCTGTTCGGTATCTCTTTCCAGAATGGCACTTCCTTTTCTCCTTTCTTTTCTTTTCCTCCTTCTTTCCTTTCAGTTTTTTTCTCTTAACCATCACACCTTTCTTCCTGCCAGAAGCTTAATGGCCAAGGACACAGGACCGAGGATTAGCTGAGTGCTTAGCTGTGTGATTTGTACCAGGTTTGCCATTGCTTGTTCCGTGTATGGAGTTTTCGTTTTCTTAACTGTTTACTTGCCTATGTGCTGCTTGTCCAAATTAAGTGAGTCAATACATGTAAAGCACTTTGCTGCAGTCTGATAGGTGCACCCTTCCTCACAGTGAAAGCTCTCTTGGCAGACATTTGTCTTAGTTACGTCACTGCTCTGTCATTCTCTCAGAGATTGATAGTGCCCACAGTAGTAGCTCTCAGAGTAAACCCAGAGGCTGGAATTTTCCTCCCCAAAAGCTTCTTTAGTTCATTTTTTGGTGCTGTAACAGAATACCCGAGGCTGGATTATTGATAAAGAACAGAGATTTGTTTTACACTTCTGGAGGCTTTCAAGTCCAAGGTTGAACAATGTCAAGGGACAGGACACATCATCCTATAGGAAAGATAGCAAGAGACGAGAAATCTTAATAATTGTCTTAGCTTCCATCCGTTGCTGTGACAAAAACAACATGGCTAAGCAACATGGGGAGAAGTGGTTTATTTTAGCTCCTAGTTCTAGGTTAAGGCCATTATAACAGTTAAGTCACAGCAGTAGGGGATAAGGGGGAAATTCCATAATCAGGAATAGAGTTCAATGGCTGGATGTGTAGCTCTGCTCGGTTCATTTTGCTGTAACTCTCAGTGGGCACGTTTTCCCACTTTAATTAATTCAATTAAGATAATCCCCTGTACACATGCCCACAGGCAAACAGTCTAGGCAATGCCTCACAGAAACTATCTAGGTTGTGTTGAGCTGACAATTGAAACTATCACAACACTCCCTTTCTTACAGTAACTGCCCTTGGGATGTCACAGCTACAGTGCTTCCTCTTTGGGAAAATGGGATGATGACAATAAAAATAATTATGAAGTCAGGACCAGGCTTGGTGATGCACTCCTGTAATCCCAGCATCTCAGCACTTTAAAGGATGATTGCAAATTTTAGGCCATGCTTCACTACATAGCAATGCCTAGTCTTCCCCTCCCCTAATCAACAAAATAGTAAATATTCATCACAGAAGGTAAACTGTAGGGTTAGTGAGTTTGCATCCACCACTGGACATGGCCATTTGGGGCGGTGGAAGCTGGGAAGCCCTGAGACACTGCTCCAGGGATGGGAAACAACAGTCTGAGGTGTGGGAAAGCCAGAGCTCTCTTGGGGGGTCCCTGGGCCTGCAATGATGCAGGGGTCTTGGGGTTCTCAGGCTCTTGGACATTCAGGTGCCTCTGGGAATTGCAGAAGAGCAGAGAACCAAGTTGGCAATTCGGGCCTGGGGACAGTGTCTAGTCCAGGGCCAGGGGTAGGGTGAGGTGGGGGAGGTGAGCTCTGGCTAGTCCCAGCAGGGAAGAGTCCTTGGCTTGATGGCATCAGGCTTGGTGACAGTTGTGGCTGGGAGTGCAAAGAAGCTTTCTAAGGGAGACTAGACTGCGGCTCTGTAGGCAAAGGCCGTCTCCATAATTCCCCATGGCAGATCTCGATGAATAAAGCCAGTCCATGGTTCTAAGCAGTTTATTGTCATGGTGTAAAGTAGATGCATAAAACCCATACTCCAGTTCTCAGGGTGAGCCTGAGATTATATACCTTTTGCAGGGAGGAATGTCTGGGAAGTAAAGCTTATTGGCTAGGTCCTCCTGGCCTCTAGGTACCTCATTAGCATGGTGAACTCTGTCTTGAGCCTACATGACCACAGGTCAAATCTCTTTTTTTTTTTTGTCTTGCTCTGAGATGTTATGGGTGACTCATCTACATGTGGAAGGGCTTAGGGCATTGCTCTTATGTGACTGATGGCCACAAATCTGTGGGGGAAATGGGGGCTGCAGCTCTGTGACAGGTTTCTGGTGCTGGGAGCAGTCGAAGCTCCTATGTCCCTTCAGGGTCTCTGGGGCTTCAAGCCTTTAGCTTGACTTTCACAGGCTTCTTCTCATGGTTCACGGCCCTACAGTTAACTATATGCCAGAATCTGCACAAGTCCTTAAAAAATGTATCATCTACTCTCCATAACTATAAATTAGGAAGTATGGATGTCTACTACCATAGATGAGAAAACTAAGGCTAATGACTATGTAGCTTATCCAAGGTTCTATAGATAGTGGATGAGTTAAGGGTTTTAAAACTGTTAGATTCATTTATTTTTATGGCTGTTTTGCCCGTGTGTATGTCTGTCTGCATAGTGTGCACACGCAGTATTCATGGAAGCCAGAAGAGGGAGTTGGATCATTTGGAGCTGGAGTTAGTGCTAGATGGGTCCTAGGATCCAGGACATCTGCAAGAACAACTCTTAACCCATGAGGCATCTCCCAGACACAGTTAAGACGTAACCCCCTGCCTGCTTGGCTGCCTGCTATAGCTGCTTTTGGAACCCTCATGGAATGGGTGGCACTTGTGAAGAAGTTCTTGGTCTCTTAAAAGCCATTTCAGTTCTTGTACTCTTGGCTGTCAGTGTTTAGCATTTACTCTACAAAGTCAAGAGACTAAAACCACCCTAGAACTATCCAGTTGAGCATATTAATACCAGGGATCTGGTTATATGGTGTCAAAGCTGAAACATAGGGGTCAGTATTGAACCAGCCCAGGTAAGGAACTTGAGAAGCACTCAGCTCTTTAGTAGCAAAAACTAGGAATAGAAATCCCTGTACTGGATGTGGGGTTGATGCTTGCTTCTGGCTGGCTAGTGTTCAGACTCTGGGAATTGTCTTATGTCAGGTTCTTGGCCCACTTAGAAATCCCAAGTGCACTCAGTGTGTGTGCGTGACTATGTGTTTGCATGCGTGTGTGAGTGCATGTGTATGCTTCTGTTTATGTGTGTTTCAACGAGCCTGTGTGTGTGTGTGTGTGTGTGTGTGTGTGTTTATGTGTTTGTGTCCTTTCACAGTACCTCCAGCATCTTCCAGTGGAGGCCCAATCACTTGGAAGCCAGTCAAACAATGCACCTGGGAGACAGGTTGCCAATTTCCAGCCTTGCATTACACAGCAGAATGAAGAGGTTAGGCCTGAGCTGAGAGGATGGAGCAATACGGGGACAAGTGTTATTTCAAAGATTAGAGTGAAAGTCCAGTCTGGTCCAGTGAGATACAGTGGAAAAATGTGTTTTTGAGTGTCCGTGGGCTGCTGTCTGAGAAGAGATCGGACCTGGCTTTTGTGACTGAAGACAGATTTACTTTCCTCCAGCAAGCACTGTGCATTTAGATAACTCTTTTGTGTGTGTGTGTGTGTGTGTGTGTGTGTGTGTGTGTGTATAACGACTGGCATGAATTTCTGGCCCGAGGCCAACTACAGTCTTTCAATCCCCCCCGACAGTCTTCTTTTATGTGATCTTAAAAGGGGAAGGCACATCACCCTTCAGGGTCACTTCCAGGAGTCATTAACGCTATTGAGCATTTTTTCCTTTTAGACACACATCGTTTTAGTCAAAGTGTAAGAAAATCTGTGGCTGCCCCACCACCATGTCTAATTTCCTGGGAGACTTTACTTCTCCTTGAATTACCCATTTATTCTTGTGAGAAAGTGCTTTGGGGTGGAGGAAGAGCCTGGCATCCTGTAGAGGAGAAGAGAGAGCCTGCAATTTGAAATGCTGAGTGGCAATTTCGCTTTAGCTAGGGTTGTCACCGGACTGATGAATGGTCCCCCTGTAGCATACTAGTGATGTTAAAATCTCCCTCAGGTCCCAGGCTAGCATGCTTCGCCCATGTACATACAGGAACGCTAGGTGGCGCTGTGGTGTTAAAGGATCGAAGGAGAGGGAGAATATTGTGGAAGAGTGAATTTATGGAAAAAGCAGAGGAACTGGCAAAAGCAAGGGCTTGGAGAAGCAGGGGAAAATGAATGTGCATTCTCATTCAATGCCCTTTCAGTTCAGGTGAACATTTCCCCTTTTAGATCTGGGCATGCATAGGAAATCCAATTACGGATGCGAGCTACATTTGATGCTTTCAAATCAAATCGTGCCATGTATTAGAGGCATCCTGCTGACTGTGGGTGCCGGTGCATCCTAGTAATAGAAGCATGGCTTCTCTCGTCTCTCTGTTTTTGTCTCACTTTTCTTTTTTCCCTCTCCACCATTCCCACGCTTTTTCATCTTAATTGCGCAGCTTAACATCCATCCAGTTCGGTTTAGTAATTTTGGAATCCGTTCACTGATAGTGTAGAGTTCTTTTTCCTTCAGTAGTATCTTGGAAAAGACGGTGATAAAATGACATCTTTTTTTCCCCACAGACACTATACAAAGAGTAACTGAACACCTTCTGGGTGCTGGGAGCCAAACTAGGCACTTTCACGTTCGTTTATCCCAGTGGGACTTACGTTGTGTGCGGTACGGCGGTCTGTGTCACTGGTAAGAGCATCAAGAAGCACCTGTTGCCCTACATGTCGTCATTGCTGCTTTGGAGATTGAGCATTGTTCCTTGATGTTTCAGCCTCTCTTAAACCCTCCTGATCCGGGTTCTTGTACTTTCAATCCTGCGGCAGTTCCTCAGAGTTATGGTATTTCTTATGTGAGAAAATGGGGTAGCTGTTCTTACCTCACAGTGTCATCTTGAAAACTAAATGAGAACATGCATGTCAAAGTTGAGAATGACAACGGGCACATAGCGAGGACAGAAAATGGAGCTTCTGTCATAGTCTTCTACTATCCACCACTATCTTCAAACTGTTCAAGAGGGGAGACCCTGCTCCCCTCTGCAGATGTAGAAGAGGATTTTGCATACTTCCCTTGCCCCCAGATAGGCCTCTGAGAAGTTCGTCAGGTTGAGAGGGAGCACTTCATTTTTACTAACAGTTATCAGGAAGGATTTCATGTCAGAGCCCACGTGAGTACTTGGCTGCTTCAGGGAATCAGAAGAGACTTCTGAGGCCAAGAGGGTCACGTACTCTGCAGAGAATCAGATGAAACTTGCATCTTTGCCCTGGTCAACTTCACACATGCATATTTTTAAGACCACTTTAGTGGTCATACATAATCCATGGTTATTTGGGGGAGCAGCATAGACCCATTTGGAGCTCTATTTTGAGATCTCTCGCAGGCTGTGGATTCTCTGTTAGATACCATAAGACAATTTAAAGTGGTTAGCTCTTGGTGCTCTGTGTAGATCTCATTACCTTCATTTCCTTCCATATCCCAGCTGCTGTGGGTGATGGTGCCAATGGCTCATAACTAGTTCTTCTTTCCTGATTGTTCTTGACATATGGCGGTGTCCTCCATTCCCAAACACAAGAATTGCCATCAGCAATGATGATTAACAACTACAGAGTAGCCCTCTCCGCTTCTGCATGGTCCCAGTTACGCTAGCCACTTTTGAGTACTTCTTGTTTTTAGACAGAGATTAACCTGGGAAGCATTTGAGCCCTTTCCCTGGACTACACACTTTCTTCCGTATCTCTGAGAATATTTGAACATATCACTTGTACAAGAATCCCTATGTCAGATGCCGCTCCATGGGACCAGGTCTGGAAGAGGGGAACATAGATGAAGCAAGATATTAAAATAGGCCACAGAACACAAGTGTGAGGACTAGGAAGGCTGGGCAGATGCCCCAATGCTCAGCTCTTCCAGTCCCTCTGTTTCTGTCCTCGCCCCACACTGTTAGCTGTTGGCACTCCAGTTAGTTCTATATATATATATACCATATAGTTCTATATGGTATCTGCTTTAGAAGGATCTCACTGGCAGGGGAAGGCATATACATTTACCTTGGGGTAATCTGATTTCACAACAGAGTTTGCCTCTTGTGCTCTAGGAAGGTTTCTACACAGAGATGATGCTTACTTAATAAGGCTGCTGAGGAGGGGTGATTAATGCTCTAGGACTGGGAGGCCCATATCCTAGCAAGCAGTTTCTTAAGAATGGGCTAGGTAGATAAGAAAGTGCAGAATCACGTCTCGCTGTTTACTTTAGCAGCCCATAGCCCATTTTAATTATTCTGAAATAATTATCTCTGGCACACAGCTTGTCTTGTCTTCCCATGACTTGTGAGTCATTCTGGCACACATGAATACATCAAGAAGGCTGAAGGGAAGGGCTGGAGCCAAGTGACATGTAAAGAGGCTCAATGAGAGGGGCTCAGAAAATGACAAACATTGGACCTCAAAGAGGAGATTGATTGGAGACATTGTGCCTTTTTGTCAGAGGCAAACAGTACCAGCTATGGAGATGAGAAATAAATGAGCCTAGAGGATGTCTGGGAGTAAGAGCTGTCAGTGCCAAGTGAGGGTCTGTTAATGGAAAAGACATAGTCATCAAAGATGCTCTTATAGACTCGTGGTCAAGAGCAAACATATAGGTAAAGGCACATGAATTGGGATCTGTAGTCTGTATCTTTTTTTTTTTCCTCCCAGTTCCGGAGACAAAAGCATTTTACCTTTTAAAGTATCAAAGACACATGAATTGGAATCTATATTCTGTCCTGTTTTTTTTCCAGTTCCTCTGAGAAAAGCATTTTATCTTTCAAAGTACCACTGTCCTTATAAGTATTATAAAATTAGAGAATTTGTTTCTGGTTTTGTATTATTTTTCCTTCCAAGTATATACTGAACTTTTGGCACAGGGCAATCTTTGCCCATACATCACCTTTGGCCAACATTACTGATCAGTCACTTCTTCTATACTTGAGTCTTAATTAGAATCCTATCTTCTGAAAGTGATCTTCCCTGAAGTCAAATACATACAAGTGACTCTCAATGGACTGAGCAGGGTGTATTTGTATATTTACACATTTATATACATGTAATATTTTGAGAGGGAACAATGGGATCATAGGAGGGAGAAGAGGTAATAGAAGGGGGAATGATATAATTTTTAAGTTAAAACATACAAAATGATATTCCACAGATCATTAAGGATTGGATTATTTTAGGTAACACTCTGCTTACTCAATGCTCTGCAGTCAAAAATGTAGTTGGTCAAGCTGAAACTGCTTTTGATAAGGATAATACATTACAAATGAATGCACTTGTGTATGTGTGTGTGCGTGACACACACACACACACACACACACACACACACACACACCTACACCTTTCAAAGTGCATGATGAATAAGTTAACTGCGATTGTGAGGGATGATGGGAAGATCCACCATCTACTATGCTATAAACCAACAGTGAGAATGAGTACGCTCACCTCTGATATTCTCACTCCTGTCTGGTTCTTTCACCAGGTCTTACCCTAACATACTGACTATCTATATGGATATATTTATTTCATGACCATGCTCTAATGAATGTTTTTATATATTTTCAAATGTTATGCCTTCTTGTCTAAAATATTGCTCTTGTGATTTGATCTGTTCCTCTGATTGGACTCTAATTTAGGTCAATTATATTTATTGAATCTCTGTTCTTTGCTAGGTGCTTATAGTCTCTGTCTCTATAC
This sequence comes from Rhabdomys pumilio, assembly GCA_030674055.1. Taxonomy (NCBI): domain Eukaryota; kingdom Metazoa; phylum Chordata; class Mammalia; order Rodentia; family Muridae; genus Rhabdomys; species Rhabdomys pumilio. Next base: position 44,535,753 of record JANHMN010000008.1, read on the forward strand.
AGTTAACAACATGGTAGAGATGAACAGATATGATCTTACTATTATTAATTATGGTACACAAAACATGATATTGACATATTGCTAATTATATGCATAATATGATATTGACATGTTAATAATTCTGTTAGGCCTTCACAAACTTTAATCCAGATATAAATTGCTTTATGGAGACATAGGTTGTATGTTGAGCTGAGCCTATAAGGAGGAGAAGGACTCTTTCAATGGAAATTTATTTGTAATTTGTGTGGATGCATGGGCTTGTGTAGGAGCATGGCTTGCTTGACGTTAGGATGTCCAGAAAAAGTGAGTGCTTTGATGGTTAATTTTACATCTTGACCAGGCCATAGAATTTCCAAATTCACTGGTGCTTCTAGTGTGTGTGTGTGTGTGTGTGTGTGTGTGTGTGTGTGTGTGTGTGTGACAGAGAGAGAGAGAGAGAGAGAGAGAGAGAGAGAGAGAGAGAGAGAGA
>JANHMN010000008.1:44536231-44549636 GCA_030674055.1 Rhabdomys pumilio
AGAGAGAGAGAGAGAGAGAGAGAGAGAGAGAGAGAGAGAGAGAGAGAAGACAGGGATGGAGAGGAGAGGGAGAGGGAGATAGAGGAAAGGAGAGAGATTATGTGTGAATTTAGAATTTCAATCAGCTCTGTCAGAGTAGCTTGCCCTCCCAGATTAGAGTAAGCATTTTACCTAATCCACTGAAGGCCCAGCTGGGCACAATGAAAGCTGGTGAGAGGGGCTGTGAATCTCCTTTCATTCTTATGGATGAGACAACCCATCTTTTTTTTATCCAGATGCTGGAGTTTGTACTATTATGCCTTTTGACCTAAGTTGAATTATACCACTGATATTTGGAGTGGCAGATGGATTTTTCTCCCTTCACAATTGCAGTGATTTATTTGTAATAAATATTGACGTATGTATGCATGTATATATAACATCTGTCTTTATATGTATCATTTGTCTAAATAATCTATTTCCTATTTATTATCTACTACTTATCTACCTACTATCTATCTATAATCTATCAATCTATCTATATCATCTATCACCTGCCTACTTTACTTACCTATATTCCATCTACTCACCCATCCTTCAATCATCTCTCACCTATCTATCATTGCATTTATTCTCCGATGGACCCGGAGTAATACAGCAGAAAGGAAAATGGAGTTGTAAACATTTTGTTCATGACAAAACGTTCTGTCAGAAACTGTAGATGTCAAGTCCTTGCCATTTGATGAGTGAGTCACCTGCTCCACACCGGTTTGCCAGCTCTTTGTGAACCTCTGACTCAGCACCCCAACAGGAGCGTAGGAGCCAGGAACCGGCTTTGATGACACCCAGGCTGCCTGCATGGCAGATGCTGTTTCTTCTATAGACCTTTGAGTTTTTCTTTATAGTGCACACAGGGAAGGGTTCCAACAGGCAACTAATGCTTTGATTTTCCTGCGGGCTGCTTTGATGATTTGAACATACTTGACCCCGTGTTATAACTAATGTTACTAAACCAAATATGGCTAACTGGTCTTTCTATCGTCCTATCTTAAAATAACTTGAGTCAGTACCAGATTCTTAATCCTAAAGTCTCTGTCTCTTGACCAATTGCACAGAATATGCTAAATTCATAACCATCAGTCTACAGGACAACAAAAAGGATTCTAGTTCCGTGTGCCATACCATGGCGTAGGTACTTACAAAGGGCAACTGTTTGGTTGGCAGTTGTATTTCTAAAGCAATAGTAAGCCCTCTGTTGGCTTCATTGTTGTACCTATCAGGCTTCCCTTTGTTAAACAAAATGAAGAAGCAAGTGTTTTACTAAAATATCTTGGCTCATTGGAATAGAGGAACTTGTATTTGATTTCCAGAAAGGATACACATTCCAGGGACAGGAAAAGTTAGGTTAGAGATATGACTCTATCATGCAATTTGTAAGTGAAGTGCACATTTCTGTTTGTTTTGTTGTGCACAGAGAATTCTAATCTCATGTATTGTCCCAGGAAGGATTTGTGAACCCCAAAAGACCACCAAGGAGCTGATTGCAATGCAATCACCTTAGGATCACTTTATTACAAGCTCCTGGACAACTCTGACATAGAAGGATGGAAAGGTGGAGCCCTGAGTCTTGTTTTAGGCAAGCATTTATAGAGGCAAGCAAACAAGCAAAGGGGTTTCTAGCCTGGCACACATTTGATTGGGGGACCCATTATGGCCTTTAACATAACTGGCTGGTGCTAAGAACCAAACCATAAATGTAACTTCTGCTTTTGTCCTGATTGGTGGTTGTTAGGAGGTTAAGTGTCAGGGGCTGGCTTATAACCTGGAGGTGCAAATTTGTTGGGGAGGAGCCTGGAAACTGGTTTGTTAGTTGATTCAAGTTCAACCTTAGATCAGGTTCTCTAAGATGGAGTCTGTACCATGGTCTCTCACAACGATCTAGGCCAGGATAGGTTAAAAAGTTAAGAATGTTCATTTTACTCTGGGAAGGGAGGAGTGTGATTGAAGTTTGCGAAGCAGTGTGCCAGTGTATTTACATAAATTATCTGATTTAATCTTCTGGAGCGCTCTTGGAGATAAATAGCATTATTCTACTTTAGCTTTTGGGAAATGGAATTAAGCAAGAATGCTGGTTGAAAGTTGGGAATTAGACCCTAGTGTATATAATTTTAGCTGTCTATGTTAGGCCCACCTCATTCCGGGGACTCCCCTAATACTTTAAGAATATGTTTTTAGGTAGATTTGTGTGTTAGTTACTTGTTACAATGACAGAAGTCTGAGGGGAAACAACTGAAACAGAGGAAGGATTTATTTCAGCTGACTGTTTAAGTGGGTTAGTCTGTTGTGACAGGGAGGTGAAAAGGAAATGTAAGGGTTCTTTGGAAAGTCAGTTACGGATGATGTTTTGCTGGGGCAAACACACGAAGGAGTGTTTTCCTGAAGCAAACAGAGATGAAAGGAGGTTTTCCTAACTCAAACACCAAAAGGACACGTGATGAAGGATTCTTCCCTAACAACATGCATCTTTTGATCTGCCTTATGTTGCGTGTAGTTGAGCTCCATTTGTTGTAACTCCAGGGAGAGACTTACTCCAAAATCTGGCGGTGTGCTAGTGGTTTCTTGCCTCTTCCATGGACTCAAAGAACCATTTCTAAATAGGTTTACTATCCCTATATCATAATAACCTCCCACCGCCACTACTTCTGGTTGGTGGTAGGCTACAAGGGAGGTTAAAATGTTTAAGAAGTATCATTAAAAATAGGACTTTGAAAAAATTTAAGCCTACAGGGAGGCCATGGTAGAGCAGAGTGACTCCCTTCATAGCAGTATGCAAGTAAAGAAAAGACAGAATGGAACCTAGAACAAACAGCAGCCTCTGAGGACATGGCCATGGTAACCTGTTTTACCCACCTAGGCCCCTTCTCCTCAAATTCCTAGAACTTTGCAAAATAACATTGCCAATTGGGATCAACCATTCAATACAGAAGCCTGGAGGGAGCATTTCATATTCAAACCATAACAGTACTCATTGTTAAAATGCAAGATAGTGTTTTGCCATAGGATAAAAGTGGTTGAACCTGTGGCATTTACTTCCACTAATTTAATATATAAATTAGAAATTGACTTATGTGCTTTGGTTGGCACTGAGGATGCTATTGTAAACCTAGCACACCTGCTCTCAGGTATCATGCAGTGCACATTCTGTGGAATAAGACTCAAGCATGTCCATAGTGGTAAGCACGGTGATTTAACAAAGCAATAGTGTGAGTGTGAGGGGCGTTTGACTAGACGTGCTGATCAGAAGAGCTATTACAGTAGAGGCTTGCATGGTGAGGACCTGGAGAAAGGTTCCAGGCAGAAGAAAAAGCATTTTGTATATAAATTTTAGACTAGGGTTAGGGCCAGTGTGGCCACAGCCGTGTGCAGAGGGTAGAGTCAGAAGACTTAGCAGCACAGAGAACAGCACTTTAATTTAAAGGCTAAAGTAAGAAGTCTGAAGTTTCCTCTAAATACAACGAGGAACTATTGAGTATTGTTTTTTTTTTTTTTTTCTGGAAAGGGAAGGTGATTTGTATTTTAGGAGAGGGGTTGATAAACTCTGTTAAGGCCTGAATGGTAAATATTTCAGGCTCACCATTTTGCTTTAGTGTAAAAACAGCCCTTGGGAATGCTAAATGAATGTGTTTCAATTAAATCTTGTTTACAAAACCAGGTGGCTGACTCAGGTTTTAAAAAGCTGCGTTGACTACTGTGTAAAATTACAGGGGCAAAAAAGACGGAATGCTAAGACCATTAGGGAGGATGCAGTAGTCATTCTGGTAAAAGATAAAGGTAGAATCGCACCATCGTAGAACTAGATGAAGTGGGGAGAGGACCAATTTGGAATGTATTTTGGGAGGGGAGCTGAATGTAAGAGAGGTGACCCCAGGGTGATTGGTACCATTTGCTGTGGAAGTAAGCATCAAGGAAGCTGTTCTTGCTTCTAAGTGGAATCCAGACCTATTTTAGCATCTGTCGTTGGGATTTTGCTTGTGTTTGTTTTTTAAATCGAGAAATCTGCCAGGAATCCCAACTCTCATGTGAATGGATTTTGAACAGGACTATATAGAAATGTTTTTGGATTTCTTTAGAGGGAAGCACAAATAAGAGAACATGTCACGTGGTATTCTGATTCCATAACACTTAGGCATTGGCCAGTTGTCAGCCTCCACCATCTGGGAGCCTTTGGAATGAAGGTATCTAAGTAACTTAGCGGTATATGTTTCACAGGAGGGGGTGGTATAACACTCTTAAAACAGATGTTTGATGCATAATAGACAATAGTTATTAAATATCCTGTTATGCTTTATTAGAAGTCATGGTTTTGATGTAGGTGTCTGTGTGAGTGCATGCTACATGAATGGGTATCTGTGGAGGCTACAAGGGTGCATCAGATCTCCCAGATTTGGAGTTGCAGGAGGTTATTAGCTGCAAGTTCCAGGTGCTGGGACTTGAACTTGTGTCCTCTAGAAAAGCAGCAAGATGGTGTTCTTAACAATGAGACATCTCTGCAGCCTTCAAGGTATAAGATTCTTATAGAGTTTATGTAATTTTTTTAAACCTTGCATTAATTAATTTTAAGCATCATTTTGGGTCTGGTCATGAAACTTATTTTACATTCAAACTGACTGTCTCTCTGGGACTTGGCTTCATTTTTTGGGGTCTTAAAAACATGTACAGCATTGATGTAGGTCTCATAACTGGCAAGGCTTCCTCAGTGTTCCTATCCTGTCACCCTCATGTTTTAGGTACTTAGTAAAAAATTGTTGAGAGAAGAAGCTTTCATTAGAATCCTCCCTCTGGGAATTATGAATCAAGCCCTCAAAATATTTTCATAATATTTCTACATGAGAAAGAATGAAAGAAGGAATAAAAAAATTCTACACAAGTTTCTGAATCTGCCTAACTGTTTGGACTTACCTTTGTTTTGAGCAGATAACGCATTCACACCAGTTTTAACAATAAAAAGTTTAAGGCTTCATGAGCAAAAATATCTTCTCTTTTTGAGTTCTCTCTTTTTGTTTTTCCTTGTTTCCATAAAGTAAAGGCAATATATTCTTTTATGTCCTTCCATAGAGATTTTAATGCATCTATAAACAGATAGAATAGACTTTCCCCTTTTCTCATTCAGTTGGTAACATTTTGTGCATTGCTGTCACAACGTTAAAATTAAAGAACTCGACAGTACATCTTGTTGATCTTTCTGGTTTAGTACACAAGAGAAAGAGCTGCATGAATATTACTACCCTTCATTCCTTCATCTTTGAGGGAATTGTACTTTGCTGGATTGTAAAATAATTAGGTAAGGTCCAGATATACTTAGACTATTTCTGCTTTTTTATAAGTAACAGTTGAGAGTATAAATGAAAAAGTGCCATGGAGGTATGGCCATTTTGTTAAAATTAAGCTGTGTTTGACACCCCTCTTGGCAAATTCTCTCAAAACATGGAATTGCATTTCAAGTCAATAAGTAGGCATTAGTCTTTATCATTTTAAAATTTCAGTTCTTATTACTTTATTTTATTAAGCGTCTCTCTTTAATGTTCTCATTTCCATTCTTTCCCCCACAGAATCTCTGATGCCCCTGCAAATATCCAGTTATTCTGAATGTTGTACCTGAGTCACAGTCACTTTTGTAGGAGCTGTAGTGTTTGACTGTAAGCCTTCATTTCAACACCATACTGGATTGGTATAGTTGGGCCTGAAGTGTGCCCCAAAGGCCCCCTCTCCTCCTAGTTAAAAGTTTGTTTCCCAGCCTGAGTTGTTATTGGTTGAGACTAAGTAGGGCCTATTCTGGGGAGTTCTTGGTTACTAGGGATGTGCCCTCAAAGTTTGTCTTGAGACTCTGGTATGCGTCTGGTTTTATTTATTTATTTTTCTTTTCTTTTTGGTTGTCAGCCATGGTTTGAATGGCTCTGCTCCTAATTTGATTTCTGCTGTGGTCTCCTCTCTCACTTAAGGTAAGAGGATCAGTTAGTTATGAACTGAAACCTCTGAAAAGATAAGCTGAAATAAACCATTATCTTATTATTATATTTTTTAAAGGCGGGGTCTTACTGTGTAACACTGGCTGACCTGAAACTTACTATGTAGACCAGGCTGGCCTTGAACTCATCAGAGATGACTTTCCTCCGAAAGATATGGATCATCACACCTGCTTTAGTACAGGCTTTTATAGCGATGGAAAGCTGACAAATATTTTTCTTCATATATTTTACATTTCTAATTTCTCTTGCCTATAATCATGTAATTTTTGTAGGACAGTTGATAATTTTTTATAGTCAACATACATAATTAGCCAGGGCTTTTTCTGTGTCTCTCTAGGAGGTGTCATTCATGCAGCAGTCCACACATGTTACCATATACAAACAAAATATAGTATACATACAACATGTAGCATATTACTGTATTCATGTGCTATTATAATTATCCATAACATATATTAGCATATATGAGCCATAATGGGCTAAGCATAGTGTTACCTGCCTAGAATCTTGAGACTCAAGCAGAAAGATCATGAGTTTTTGTCCAACCTGTATTGTTTAGAGAATTCCATATATTTATTTTTTGTGTGTGGTGTTAGACTTGAACCCAGGTCCTAGTACATAAAGTGTTCTAGCATTCTGAGATGCCAAGTGAGACCCTGTCTCAAACCACCCATCAAGAAAACAAAATGAAAAGTCATAATGAAATTGTTATGTGAATCTTCTAGCAGTTGCTTGTCATGTGTGTTGGGAAATGATAACTTTCCCTTTTCATTTACCTAAACACTAAATGAAGACCAATGGCTCTTGCAAAAAGGGGATTCAAGCAAGATGGGAATTGATGTGACATACTTTGGAACTGTCATCTATTATCATAGCTACTAAGGTTCTGAGCACAGACATAGCCAAGATGTGCTGTTGTTACAAAATACATCTGTGATAAATGGTGCGCTATCCTATCCTTTAAATATTTCTAATGCCTAAGTTCTTTCTAAGCTCTACTTTTCTTTCTTGAGATTACCATGGATCAAGTTAATTCTGTGTATTTGTCATCCTGTACATCAACTTTTCAAAGTGTAGGGGCCATGCTGTGCCATGATATCCTATTAAACACTGAGTAAATTCTGCAAGTACCTGCCTTTTAGAAATTTATCAATTTTGTTTATTGGTGTTACATAATAATAGCATACAGAGTCATATCTCAGCCAGTCTTTCATTTGAGTTAAATCCCAAAGGATGGGTAGGGTATTTCAATAGAAGAATACTAAGGGCATTTTAGGCAAACCTATAAAGCTTTTTGTCAGAAGGCATGAGCAGTGTAATGTAATTGAAGAGCGGTAATGGCAGAAGAGAGAATAAGCCTAGGAAGCCGAGCTAGTTCAGATGATAAAGCCTGTGAATACTGCACTACACAGTTTGAAAGTTTTCTAAGACTATTCAGGAACTATTGCAGGGTTTTAGGTCACAACATCAGAAAATGAGATAGCCCACTGCCATGGTAGCTTTCAGAGGACTGGATACTTCTAAGGACTTGGTTGCTAGGATGCCAGAGAGAAAAATCTGAGCTTCTAGCCTAATGCAATGGCAGTGGACACAAAGGGAGGCCTTTTGAAAAAAGTCAGTTCTAAAGAAAAAGAATCCGTAAGCTTCAGTGACATTTCACATACCTTACAAGGAAGTTAACTGCCAGGATGGGTTCCCTAAAAGCGATTTACATCTTCAGGTTCTTCTCCCTCATTTGAATGAGTAAGTTAGTTCCAGTTCTAATGTCAGAATTTACTTCTATGTGCCTTGTGCTAGCTTGCCATTTTTTTTCCTACTTTTAAAAGATACTTTGGATGGATCCCACTGTCAGATTCTCAGAATCTTTTAATTGTGTGATTGAAAAGTCAAGGACATAGTATAACTCCAATAAAAATGCCAATAAAGGTATTTTATGGAGTCAGGTAGGTTGTTATTGAAGTTCGTATGGAAAACATGTGTAGATGGGAAAATATTGGAAAATCAAGGAATGTTATGAGAGCATGTAGAGAAATAAATACCCTTAAGTAGATGGGGTTTCTTAAAGCAACACACAGGTCATCTGCAGGAGCTGTCGATAGCCAAATCTGGACCAACTTAGTTCCGAAAGAAAGATAATGTTTAATTAGGACCTATATTTGTGAGTTTGTACTCATAAGCATAAATACTTAACTAAATGTTGGAATGGCTTTTCCTATGCAGCCGAGTTTCAGTTATGTGGAAGGCAGTTATGTGGAAATAGAGTCATGATTAGATACTGATCCCCAAAAATCACTGCAGACACTCTCCATCAGTGCACACTAAAATTAGTAGTGAAAGTTAGAATGAGAGGGCTTTTATAATTTCAAGATCTCTCTTTCATATATTTAATAACTATAAAGAGAAGCACAAAAACTTTATGATGGATAAATAACAGACTAATTTATCTAGAAATTAAGGTAAGCACAAGGCAACATCTTATGTCTTTCTATAAAGGTTCACTGAGGAACACTTATAGTATTGTGTTTCTCTGGTTTGCATTAATTCAGACCAGTCCTGAGACAATAGTAGATAAACTTGAACTGAAGGACATGCAGAAAAAAAAGCCAACCAAACAAAAAACAATGACTGATCAACTGTCTTGGAAAATGCCATATCCTGAAAAACAAAGATACTCCAGAAATATGGATTCCAGAAGCCCAAAGGGAACAAAAGTAGACTAAATTCAATATAATGCAAGTTGCTGAAAGGTACCCAAGTGCAGAATACATTAATAGTCAAACCAGTAGAATTCAAATAAGTTTATTGGCTTGGTTATTATTTTTGTATCATTATTAATATCTTAGTTCTGACAAGAATTAAATAGATTTTTTTTTCTCTTTTAAGATGCATCTTGTGTATCTCAGTCTGGCCTTGAAGTTTCTAGGGAGCCAAGGATGGCCTTGAATTTCTGATCCTCCTACATCTCCCTCCTTGTGCTGTGTTTATAGTTATGTGGCACCACACCTGGTGTTTTTATATTAGAGTTTTATAAACAGTTGGCATGAAGAGGATCTGGATAAACACAACAGTTTTTCTCTAAAGTCAAGTAACCTCCATTTCATTTTCCTTTCTTTAACTGAATTTACCAGATAACCTTTTAACTATCATCATGCATAGGAAGCCATCATGCATAGGAACTAGAGAAGAGCTGCATCTTTACCGATTCCTTTAAATTTGCAGGATAGTTGAAGGAGATTCTGTCAACACACAGTTGTTCTGTCAACTTGGGTTGCCACAGTGTAATATCACAGACTGAGTTTGCATAGTGAGAAAGTGACATGAAAAATCTGGCTGGGTTCCAGCAACAAAGCTGAGCTCTGCTTTTTTCTTCCAAGAATGAATGGATAGATTAAATGGTGACACTTACTTGGTGGAAGTGTGGCTACATGCTGTGTTCCAAAGCTCCTCTGTTGTTGTTGGGTTTTTTTTTTTTTTTTTTTTCTGCCACAAGTGAGCTGTGGAATGGGAGGCAGAGATGGCACTTTGGTTCCATTCAGGAGCCCTGTAAAAGTTGATTTATTAATTTCTCTCTTTGTCCTCACTGCTGTTACTGACTTTTGAGGCTTTCCATCAGTCATTGCAGAGGTTATCACTTTCAAATGTAACCAGATTGCCGAGGGTGTGGGAAATACATTCCAGACAGGGACAAGAGTGTGAGCAAAGGTTAGGTGGTGATGGATTTGGTTGATAGTTTAATAATCAGTGTTGTCCTTCTGCTCTACCCTGAGCCCTGCCTGTCTTTATGGACAAAAACTGGTACTGAGAGTGATGGTTTCCCATGGTCCTTCTTCTCCCCTCTCTACTTCTTCAATGAGAATATAATTTCATTGGACCTTTGTGCTCTATTCTTGCAAAAATTTGGTTCAAATTCCCTATTTTGAATCTCTTTCTGTTTTAAATAGACTAGCTTTTGGTTTTTGTAGATGTTGGCTAACATAGACTTGAACCTGAGTGAGTTTACTGAGCTGGAAGGAAACCAGTCTGTCTGGAGTACTGAGAATATGATACAAGGCAGGAGGGCCAGCAAGTTCATAGCTGAGTTTAGACAGAAATGAAGTCTGAAGTGGAGAGGGAGAAGGTGACAGAAGATGCACAAGCCAGAAAGCATTTTATTTAAAGTCAATTCAGATAATTTCAGTAAGAAATCTAATATCTTTATAACAATTAAGTAAGGACTGGGTCCCACAAAAGGTTTAAGCTACTGGTTTTATTTTTAAAAGTTTTTGGGGCTGGAGAGATGGCTCAGTGGTTAAGAGTGCTGACTGATCTTCCAGAGATTCCTGAGTTCAATTCCCAGCAACCACATTGTGGCTCACAACCATCTGTAATGAAATTCTATGGCCTCTTCTGGTGTGTCTGAAGACAGCTACAGTGTACTCTTATAAATAACATAATTAAATCTTTTAAAAAATTCTCTCTCATAGGGTAGTGATTAAGCATATACCAATAGCCACAATTTCCAAGGAATGAGTATCAGTATAGGTAAAGATATTAAAACAAAAGCATTTGTACTGTTCTCAAAAACAGAGACTAATATCTTTAACTTTTAAACACACTTAACTATTTATGTTGGTTTTTCTTTTCAAATTAACTGACTGCCCTTGCCTGAGAGTATTTTAGTGAAATAAATAATTTTGATAAATTCAGAATGGAACAATAGAATAGTTCCCACAGATTCCCACTCTGAAGTTGACCCAAGAGAGTTTGAAGTTTGTATTTGTTTGTTGTGCATTTGTCATGGATGGGCAGTAAACAAATGCTAGCAGAGGTAGGTAATCATGACATCATTGTCCGATTATATTATAGCAGGACTGTTTGAAAACCATAGTCTTAATGTGAAGTGAAGGAATCACATCTAAATGTTGTCTGTTAACTAAAATCCTGTAGTCCGGAATTTTATTTTATGTCAAAATAAATTCATCATATACTTTATCTTAAAAAAAAAGTCCACATTCTAATGTATGATCATCCCCCCCTGAATGTTGGTAATATATAGATCTGGTCTTTAAAACAGAGTGTATTATACTGGTTTGAATTGTCCAGCAACAGTCAGCCCTTTCATTGCTTCGGCAAAATACCGAGAGAAACAGATTAGACTAGGAAGTGTTTATCTTGGCTTCAGGCTTCACACAGTTGGGTTCTGAGTTGTTGGCTATGTTCCTTATGGGTCTGTAGTGATATAGTGAGAGCATATGGTAGAGGCCGTTTACCTTATGGTGGCCAGGAAGCAGAGAGAAGGGACTGAGGACTGGGTAAAAATTTCAAAGGTACGCCCCCTAGTGATTTACTTTCTGTAGTTAGCTGGCACTTCCCAAATACTTCTACTATCTGGAGACCAAACATTTAACACATAGAACTGTGGGGAACATTTCTTATTTCAACCACAACTGGACCCATTTAGCAGATGATCAGTTTTTAAGCCCCGAGCATGATTTTGGAGAGCATTGGTTTTTAGTTCTAAATTTTTGCTCTGAAGTTTGTTTATTCGCACTATTACTTTTCTCCGAGTCCTTGTCTTTGCCACCAGGTTTCTGTTTGCTGTATCATGTTCCAAAAGCAACCTAAGGCTGGCAGGAGATAGCAAATGTGGAGCTGAGTGAGATTTGAAGGAAAACATCCCTATGCATTTCTACCTGGAAGTCTTGCTTGAGGCAGATTTAGAGCTGGGTTTTAGTATCTAATTAACCACCCCTATATTAAAAGAGAATTTAAAAAGATGCTTCAAGAAAATGCATACAGTGAAGGTGGCTTTTCCTGTAGCTTATTCCTGCCCTATAACTTTAGGCTATAACATAATGGGATTTATTTTAGAAGTGGAAAAATGTTAATACTCAGCTATGCTGCTTTTATTGCTGAAAATATTGTGTTAAGTTTAACACCCTTACATGGCTGCTAAAATATTAGAGCCATTGAAAAGTAGAATTTCATATAATTAAAAAATATTTGAGGTCTTTTCTAAAGTGATGTGGAAAGCACAGACAAAGAGACAGGCAGAAAAAAGGTTCAACATTCTTTGGCTGAGGGTGTGGCTCCATAGTAGATCATTTGTTTAACACAGGATAGCATAAGTCCTGGGTTCAATTCTCAGCACAGTGAAGAAGACAAAGAACAAAACCAATTTCTTTGCTTTGCCTCAGCTATGTGAATAATGACAAGTTCCTCAGCTTCTCTGAACTTCTGGAAACACGGATTAAGAAGATTAATTAGCTGGTTAAGAATTTCTGGAGAGGATTCGTCAGAGACAATTAATGACTGTCCCAACTTGAGACTCATCCCATGTGTGAGAGCCAACCCCGACACTATTTAATGATATTCTGTTATGTTTGCATATAGGAGACTAACATAACTGTCTTTTGAGAGGCTTCATCCATCAGCTGATGGAAACAGATGCAGAAACCCACAACCAAACATCAGGCAAAGCTCATAGGGTCTTGTGGAAGAGCTGAGGATAGAATTGAGTAAGTGGGTTGGGGAGAGGGGCGTTTCAAGGACACCACAAGAAAACCTACAGAGTCAACTAACCTTGGCCCTAGGGGTCTCACAGAAGTTGAACCATCAATGAAAGAGCATATGTAGGACCCCTGCACATTTGTAGCAGATGTGTAGCTTGGTCTTCATGTGGAATCCATAACAATTTTGGAGCAGGGGCTCTCTATGACTTAGTCTCCTGCTATTAGATTTTCTTTCTCTACCTGGACTGCATGGTTGGGCCTCAGCAGGAGAGAATGTGTCTAGTCTTCTTGGGACTAGATGTCCCAGAGTGAGGTGGTACCCAAGGGGAGGGACTAATGGGGGGAGGGATTTGTAAGGGTGGGACTGGGGGGAGTGGAGGGAGGGGGCTGTGCTTAGGATATAAAGTGAATAAAAAATAAATTACAGAGAATGAAAAAGAATTTCTGAAGAGGAAGGTATTAGCAAGTGTGGAAGGGGGCAAGAAGGGCAACTGGAGTGTGATGATTATGACTGAAAGACACATTACAACTATGAAAGTGTCATCATGAAATTCCCTATTGTATGACTAATGTATTCTAATAAAATATAAAAAATAATAACAAAAAGAAAGTTACAAGAATCTGTTTTATGCTTGCTATTGCTTCAGATATAAACTTGATTTGTGCACTATAATTCATGGTTCATCAGGAAAGCAGATGAGAAATGATTATAAACAATTATTTTCTTATTGCTTGATAGGATACTAAAGTATGTGTTTAATGGTGAATTTGTTTACCAAATCTTCAAAAGTGTCAAGAGACAGGCAGAGAGAGAGAGAGAGAGAGAGGGAGAGAGAGAGAGAGAAGAGGAAGAGGAGGAAGAGGAAACAGAAGAAGAAGAAGAAGAAGAAGAAGAAGAAGAAGAAGAAG
>JANHMN010000008.1:44549646-44571431 GCA_030674055.1 Rhabdomys pumilio
AGGAGGAGGAGGAGGAGGAGGAGGAGGAGGAGGAGGAGGAGGAGGAGAAGAAGAAGATTTGGGCATAATGTCTAAATAGTAGAATGCCTTGAGTATAATATTTCTACTGATTATTACTAGTGAATGCCACTGCTGTGCTGAGGTCTTTTAAAAGGAATGTAGGATTGTTGCTGAGATTGAATTTGATGCGAGAGGTACCTTGAACAAATAGGTAAGACATCTGGTAATATATTCAGTTTTCAGTGGTCGCCTCTGACCATCCCAATCCTTATTCACACGCATGGGTGATTAATCAGACACAAAGGTTTTTGCTTAAGGTATTCTCATTAGATTCTCAGATGAATTCCAGTCAGTGCTCATGAGTGTGCTCTCGTGGAAGTAATAGAGTCCCTTCCCACAGAGTTGAAACATCAACTAGAAGGATACTATTAATATTAGCTCTATGTTTACTGAACACAGAGATGGTGGCCCAGCCTCAGAGGGCCTGGAAACAGGTATTGGAAAGGATATAACCTCAGTAACCTAAGGATTTCCCTCTACTCTTTCCTCTTTGTTTTGTTCTCTACAACTCTAGATATGAAGAGTGCCCTTCTCTCACTTTCCAGTCTCTAGATTATGGGAATTTTCTGACAATTCTAGGCTGTAGTGAACTCAGCTTTCCCAGCAGGGCAGAACTCATCATTGAGCAGGGAATTTCCCACACCCAGTCCTTATGGCTCAGAAGCTGAGATGCAATATTCCATGACTCCAGGCATCTGCTACTTCTAGGGTTTTTTTTTTGTTGTTGTTGTTGGTTTTTTTGTTGTTGTTGTTGTTTTAAATCTGTGTAGTTTGATGGTTCTCAACCTGTAAGTTAAAGCCCCTTTGGGGAGATTAAATGACCCTTTCACAGGGGTTGCCTAAGACAATTGGAAAACATATTTATGATTCATTAACAGTATCAAAATTATAATTATGAATTAGCAGTGACTATAATTTTGTGGCCTCATATGTCACCACGATATGAGGAACTCTATTAAAGGGTCCTAGCATTAGGAAGGTTGAAATCCATTGGTGTAGTGGAAACAGCAACATAACAAACCAGGCGTAAGTTACCAGGAATGCTGGGAGGAAGAACAGAAATAGTATTTGCATTGCTTGGCACAGTGCCAGGAATGTAGCATCTATTAGAGTAAGCTATTATTGATATTATTCATATTTATTGAATCATTTCAGACCTTGTAAGAGACACTTTTTTTTTCAGAACCATTGGGAGCATTTAAGGAAGATAAGAAAAAAAAACAAAGCTTATTCTGGAATCACCTCTGAAGTTATGTTTGGAAGTTTGAGTCTGGATGTATTCTAGTTAGTACAGTATCTATCAGTCCTAGAAACATGGCTCACATAATTAAATTTATTCGACTCTTTCCTTTATCATTCTGCTGAAGCTCACCAGATGGGAAGAGGGAAAATAAGAAAGCTTATTATTACTCAGGATTAAAAAATGTATTCAAGTTAGCTTCCTAGATGTTTCTCAGCTTCTAATGCACAAAATAGGCATTAATAGTAATATAATCATTGGTACCAGTTGAAGTCTGCAGTTATTAAAGCAGTAATAAAAAGAAAGTCATCATAGCTGTACATGATTTCCCCAACATTTTAATAGGCCTTTGCCTCTCTGAGTAATTAAGGCATTCCCATTAAATTTTCAGATGAATAATTTAATGCAAATGAACATTTTAAGTCAGTATACACTCTGCCTGAAAATATTTTTGTATTTTTTATTTCTCCTACTTTCTAAAGTCATTTGATTGTGTATAAAAATTTCAGAAAATCTAGTATTTCTGTATTAAAGCCACTAAAAATAAGCAAAATGATCTTTAGGAAAATAATGTGATTTTATTTAGCATCTTACATGTAAAAACTAATGGATTTCAGTGTGACATTTTCAGACACACACACATAAAGTTACACTTACTTCTCCCTCCTGGACCCCCCTCTCTGCCTCTGAGAGATACTCATTCTCTTACTCCGTTCTATCTTTATGCACCTCCCCCAAATAGTTCTTAATAACAGAATTGTTGTGATTTGGGTCAGGGAAACCTTCCTGGTAGGTTATCCAATTCCAAGAGATTGGACCTAAGTACTTAAGTATGAGCAACACTAAATAGATTTAGGGAAAGAATACAAGGCCATAAATTTGCACTGGAATCAGGGATACATGGGAGGATTTAGAGAGGAAAATGAAAATATACTACTCATGTGTCAAATTATGGAAAATAAAAGCAACAACGAAAGCCAGAGCCACAACTATTAAAAGAATACAGAAGACAGTGACTGGGTATAGCTGAGTGATAAAGGTTCATTCTTCTCCGCAGGGAAGAACAGAATGGGTAAGAGTTTAGTCAGCAGAGGATCACAGGAATAATTTGCCATAAAGGACTGTATAGATTGACAGGTGGAAATATCATTATGAAGAGCAGAACTGAGAAGACTTCAGAGGGATGTTGTATTTGTTACTTTTCTGTTGCTTTAGTAAAACACTATGACCAAGAAAACTCATAATAGGAAGAATTTGTCTGGGGTTATTGTTCCAGAGGGATAAAAGTCTATCACCGTCATGGTGGTGAGGCAGAGGAACAGGCACGTGTGTGAGCCAGAGAAGGAAGCTGAGAGCTCACATCCCTGACCACAAGCATGAATCAGAGAGCAAGTTGGAAATGGAAGTGGGTTTTTAATCGAGGCCCATCCTCAGTGATGTACCTCTGCCAGGAAAGTTGCACCATTTACATTTTACCTGAGAGTACCATTAAATGGGGACCAAATGTTCAAATGTCCCAAACTATGGGGTCCATTTCGCATCCAAACTATCACAGATACTAAGGTGGTGCCTTCAAATAACTTGTAAATTTGAGTTCAAAATTGTTCTGAGTGTTTTGTGTCCTTCCTTAGGTGACTCCCCTTTTACCTATGGTTTTAGTCCTTGTTTGTTATAGTAGGAACAGTATGATACTATCCTGACAGAACACAGGCTTAGGATAATTGCTGTGATTGGTTCAGGTTCAGCCAAGTTGACTTCTTTCTTTGGTGACCTCACTGATATTATTATTATTATTATTATTATTATTATTATTATTATTATTATTAATAATGTGTGCATGGTGTACATGGTGTGTGTATGTGTGTATGTGTGTGTGCATGCATCTATACATCATAGTATGCATATGGGATGTGGGAGTCAGAGGACAGCTGGAGGTGTCAGTCCTCACCATATACCTTGTTTGAGACAGTCTCTTATTCCTCACACTGTGTCTGCTGCTATGCTAGCTTTGGGGAGTTTTCCTGTAAGTACCACCCATTTTCCTGTAGATGTACTAAGATCACAAATGCTTGCCATGGCATCTGACTTTATGTATGTTCTTGCAACCTGATGTCCAGTCTTCATGCTTATTCAGCAAGTGCTTTGTCCACTGAGCTATCTCCCTGGTCACCACTAATCATGTTAGAGTGGCAAACTTCTTTAAACTCAGGAGTTAGTAGTGGGAGAAGCTGTTTATTTTTTCCCACTGGAAACCTGTACCATGAAGGATGATAGTCTGGAGCTTCTGGCCATCATCCTTACCATCCTTGCCTTCCACTTAGCAGAGTCAACAGTGAAACTGAGATGGAGAAGAGCAGTGTAGTGGGGTGGTGTTCTAGTTACTGTTCTGTTGCTGTGAGGAGACATCATGACCAAGGAAGCAATTAGTTGGGAGCTTGCTTACAGGTTCAAAGTGCAAGTCCATTAGTATCATGGTGGGGAGCACAGGAAGGCAGGCAGACAGGCATGTAAGCCTCATGCTGGAGCAGTGACTGACAGCTCACATCTGCTCTGTAAGTTACAGAGAGAGAGAAAGAGAGAATAAGACTGGTCATGACTATGCATGTCATGGGCTTTTGAAACATCAAAACAACCCCCGCCCCCAAGTGACATATCTCTCAAAAGGCCACCCTTTCTAATCCTTCCCTAACAGTTCCACTAACTGGGACCAAACATTCAAAAATATGAGCCCACCACAGGTAGGATTCTACACTTGGTAATATTGTCTGAAACTGAAATCATGTTTTGTGTAAAGGTAGAAGAAGAAAACTATAATTTTCTGAAGTGTGAGGGCTTTCTCTTGTTGTGGCTCTTGTTAGATTTTTCAGTCTTTGCAGCGATGGGCATACAAATGAACACTTCAGGGAATTTCCAAGGTACAGCTTTCTTTAATGAAATTTGCTTAAATGGGGTGCTGACACTGCTTGTTGACTATTATCAATACCTAAAGTGTTCTCTTTTGCTAGAGTGACTTGGGCCCCCTCTTGTTCTACGCAATTCATCACTGCTAATGTGAAGAAATCTTCTCTTCCTTATTTGTGCATTTTCCCCCTAACAGACATGTTCTGACTTCTTTAAATTCTCATCTGTTCCCTGCGTATTTTGTCAGCTAATTAGTAGAAAAAATTCCATGGAATGTTCCTAACTTATATACTGTTTCCTTAGACAAAGGTGTTAGTTGTATATAATGTCCTAACCCCTAGCTCCAGCACCTAAGCTAGTGTTACAGTCTCCTTCTGATATAAATGATGCTTTATAGAGCACCCCCTATATCTCCCAAGGCTCAATACAAACTAAGGATTACTATAAACAAAATAGTACTTTCCTATTCTTAGGAGAAAGATCTAATGTGGCAAGGAGTTTATATTGGATGGCTATTGATTAAATTGAAGCCCAGTTTTTTAAAAGAGAAATTAATTGTAGGCTATTGTGTTTTACTCTTTTCAAAGATGAGCACTGTTAGCCCCGTGAATCACTGCTTTCGGTTTTAAAATGTAGCTGTGATACATACATGCCATTAGAGGGTTACTAGGAAGTCCTCTACTTAGTCACATGATCATTTATATACCTATGTGCCCCATGAGTTTAATTTAAGGGTCTCTTCCATTGGAGGATATCCCTGGACCATAGATGTTTTGACTAAAGTCCCCATCACACGACTCATATTTCATAACCAATTTATCCTGAAACTACAAACTCCATAGGAACAGAGGCTAAATGTGTCTTATTGGCTGAAATACCCTCAAATCCAAGGCCAAAGCCTGAGAAATAATCAGAGCTCAGTAATTATTTTTCTGGACGGTGCTACATGTCTTTTAAAAGATAGAAAAGAACAGACCCTGGGGAACTACTGATAAAGATGCTCAAAGAGTTAGGACTTCAAAGTGGTTGCTGTCTCCATGCAAACACACCACGCTGAAAGAATATCTGATGTGCTTTGCTATTTGCTTTTGATACTTCATAGTCTCTGCTTTTGCTTTGGAATTAGAAGAGAGGAGGCTTATGTTTGTGTTGGTAGCAAGTGTTTGGGAAGGCTTCAGAGAACTGCTAGAGAGGTACTCTTGCGAGTGAATTCTTCTTTCATCAAAATTTCAGTACTCTCCTCTAAAGGAAAAGGATGGGAATGAGGATTCAGCTTGGGGCTGAGTGACTCAAGTTAGGTCATGAGCCTCCTGACTCACCCAAATGCAGGTTTAGATTTAAATTAAACATAGATGTTGATGTCATAGAAATAATGGAATGAGGTTGGGAGAGATGGCTACTACTTGGATGTGGGGGTTAATGCCAGCCATGTTCAGGGCTTCTGTGTCATTTACTTCTTTCACCTAATCTTTGGCCTTTCAGTTAGAGGCATGAGGGAGATAAACATATTAGAAAAGAGCTTTGGGTTATCTATCAGGTATCCGTGTAATCATGAGTCACTCATACAGTTACACATCCACACTTCCAGGTATGGAACCAACTTTATGTTTCTCTCAGGTTTTAGGTAAGAAACTTGTCCAAGGCACAAGGATAAAACGTTAGGGTTAAAAAAAAAAAGGGGAGAAAAGAGAATTGTTATTGTCAAAAAGCACAGTTTAGCACTATTCTGAATCTTCAATATTTGTGTCAAATAAGATACACAGATTAGCCATCCTTGATTTGTCTTCTTGTTAGGATCAATTGCTCAGACTACCATCAGACTTCTGTTTGTGACATGGCATCACTTGTTCTTGAAACCATGTGACTGTTAAGCATTGACAGTTGTGTGTCTCAGTTTTCAAACCTATAAAAGTTGATGCCAGTACAACTATATTAGATTATCATATGAATTTTTATATGAATTAAATTAAATTAAATTATTATATGAATTAAATGAGGTAGTAGATACATCAGACTTGAAGGTTAGGGTCTAGGGTCTAAGATCCGACATGCTTTTTTCTTAGTCATTGAGTATTTTAATGTTCATTTCATAACACATAATTTGATAACACCAAAAATGCAACAAAATACTCTTACTTATGGAACTTATTGTCCAATGAGACACATTATCAAAGTCAAACCAATATAAAAGCTGAATGATTGTCTAATATTAAGAAAGAACCTATAGAACAAAGTAGGAGAAAGTTTTCCATCAACTCTGAGGATGAAGAAATCACATTTCGCTAATAGATTTCTAAAATTTGCATGTATAACACATTGTTTTAAAGGGAACTCTAGCTGTCAATACACTTCCCCATTAATATTTTAAATGTTTCTTTATATAAGAAAAAATTTTAGATTAATTACCCAAGCTTAGATTTAACAGTTTTCTTAACCAAATCTAGATGCAAATAGAATTATTTTTCCATTAAAGATTTATCACATGGTATACACATATGCAGAAAAAACACACATTCACAGAGAGACATACACACAGACAAACACACAGAGACAGATCACACAAAAATACACACAGGTAGACAGACGTAGACAAAGACACACACACATACATACACATACATACATTCATACATACGTACAGATAGACAGGCATAGACACACAGATAAACATACATACAGACACACAGACATAGATACACAGACAGAGACACACACAGAAATACCCCAAGAGAGCAGGAAACCAAAACAAAATATCAGATGAGACTACCTCAGACTACAACATTTGTACACTGAAAAATCAGTAACCAGTAAAGTGAAATAAAAACAAAATAAAATAAAATAGACATTTTATAAAATAAAACCTAAAATAGATAATGTGTACATGAAAATGTGTTTGATGTTAATAGTTATCTGGAAACACAAATTAAAAACCACAGTAAAATGTCACCTTACTCTTATTAGAGTGACTATTACAACAAAATTAAAAATAATTTTGATAAGAATGTGGGGAAACAGAGTCTCATCAAAGTGTTTGGGATGTAACTAAGTGCAGCCATTATAGAAAGCAATATGGAAGATCATCAGAATATCTGAAACCATATTACCATGTTATCCCACATTGCTACTATTGGGTATGTCCAGTGGTACTGGATTCAGCTTGCTGAAGATAGCTGTACATCCATATTCCCAGTGATAAGACAAAAGCCATCAAGTATCCATTGATAAATGAAGAGACAGAGAAAATGTGATGTGATATGTATGTGTGACATTGTTCAGCTCTAGAAAAGGAAGACAGAACGCCTGGTGGTTCTGACAAGATGGGTGAAGGTGTAAGTCACTTACAGTAAGTCAAATAAGCCAGAGACAGACATATATTGCATATCCTCCCTTCAATGCAAACCCCAATAATAGAGCTCACAGAAACAGAGATTGAAATGATATGTTGTGGGAAGGAAAAGCAAGGAGATGTTTATTGAGATTACACAGATTCGGAAGAGATAATATAGACTATTGTGATTATAGTTAATAATAATAGAAATTTGAAATTTCCAAAATGGTTGTTATAAATGTTTTCAGCAAACACGTGTACTCATAAAGGGTATTAGATTAGTTTAATTATCTTACTTGTGGTAATAACTATAGTGTGCATCTATAAATATCTTGAAGCATGGTATGAAATATACATATGATTTATATGTATATGCCATATATAATATATATTTTTATATGATATATACAACATATATACATATCTAATATATGAAGTATATAAGTTGTCTACAAATATATGTCATATATCATATCACATATATCACATATCATGTATATGATATATCACATATAAATGTTTTAATTTAATTATTTAATGTCATTAATACTTAAATCTGAAAAGCATGCCAGGGTAGAATTATCTGGAAAAACACCAGAGTTTGGGGAAATCTTGCTGAGGGTGGCAGAAGACAACTCTGGGAAAGTAGAATTTTTTTTATTGGATATTTTATTTACATTTCAGATGTTATTCCCTTACCCCATTTCCCCCCTGCCCAGTAACCCCCATCCCATCCTCTCTCTTCCTGCTTCTATGAGGATGTGCTTCCCCTAATCCCCCCAACTCCCACCTCCCCACCCTTTAATTTCTCCACACTGGGCGTTCAGCATTCATGGGACCAAGAATCTCCTCTCCCACCTATGCCCAACAAGGTCATCCTCCCCTACATATACAGCTGGAGCCATGGGTCCCTCCCTATGTACTCCCAGGTTGGTGGTTTAGACTCTGGGAGAGCTCTGGTTGGTTGGTATTATTGCTCTTCCCATGGGGCCGCAAACCCTTTCAGCTCCTTCAAGTCTTCTCTCTAACTCCTCCATTGGGAACCCTTCGATCAGTTCAATGGTTAGCTGTGAGCATGTGCCTCTGAATATGTCAGACTCTGGCAGACCTCTAAAGGAGACAGCCGTATTAGGCTCCTGTCAGCATGCACTTCCTGACATCCACATCAGCATCTACCTTTGGTGACTGCACATGGGATGGATACCCAGGTGGAACAGTTTCCAGATGGCCCCTCTTTCAGTTTCTGTCCCACACTTTGTCTCCATATTTGCTCCCTTGAGTATTTTGTTATTCCTTCTAAGAAGGACAGAAGCACCCACACTTTGGTCTTCCTTTTTCATGAGCTTCATGTAGTTCGTGAGTTGCATCTTGGGTATCGCTAGCTTCTGGGCTAATATCCAATTATCAATGAGTGATTACCATGTGTGTTCTTTTGTGATTGGGTTACCTCACTCAGGATTATATTTTCTAGTTCCATCCATTTATTTAAGAATTTCTCGAATTCATTGTTTTTAATAGCTGAGTAATACTCCATTGTGTAAATGTACCACATTTTCAGTATCCATTCCTCTGTTGAAGGACATCTGGGTTCTTTCCAGCTTCTGGCTATCATCAATAAGGCTATGAACATAGTGGAGCATATGTCTTTGAACAGAACATCAATGGCTTATGCTCTAAGATCAAGAATTGACCAATGGGACCTCATAAAATTTCGAAGTTTCTGTAAGGCAAAGGACACTGTCAATAGGACAAAATAGCAACCAACAGATTGGGAAAAAATCTTTACCAATCCCACATCCGACAGAGGGCTAATATCCAATATATATAGAATTAAAGAAATTAGACTCCAGCCAACCAAATAACCCTATTAAAAATGGGGTACAGGGCCAAACAAAGAATTCTCAACTGAGGAAATTCAAATGGTCAAGAAGCACCTAAATAAATGTTCAGCATCCTTAGTCATTGGGGAAATGCAAATCAAAACAACCCTGAGATCCCACCTTACACCAGTCAGAATGGCTAAGATCAAAAACTCAGGTGATAGCAGATGCTGGTGAGAATGTGGAGAAAGAGGAACACTTCTCCATTGCTGGTAGGATTGCAAGCTGGTGCCACCACTCTGGAAATGAGTCTGGCGGTTCCTGAGAAAACTGAACATAGCATTACCTGAGGACCCAGCTATAGCACTCCGAGGCATATACTCAGAAGATGCTCCAACATGTAACAAGAGAAGTAGAATTCTATATTAGAAAACTACTCTATATTTGTCAATAGAAGATAAAAGGAACAAAGGAGAATGTAATGGGGGATGACTGGAGTCCTGTTGATCATAAACAGAAATATACTCTGTATTTAGGGAATGGATAGAATTAGCATTATAAATACCAACATTAAAAAACCAAAAACAAAATGAACAACTAAGCTTTCCTTTTCCATCTTCCTCACTGTTTTCTACTTTCCCTTCTTTAAGATTCTCTCTTTATACTCTCTTCTTACCTACTCTCTAGCATCTGTCTGGGACAGTGTACCCTCACCCTGCCCCCTCTTTCAAGTTCTGGAGAGTTTCCTAGGCCTAGTGCTGGAAGGATGCAGAGACTAGTGGCGCAGCTCTCACGTTGCTTCTCTAACTTGATTTGTATATTAAATTTTTTAAACAAGAACACATTTGGATAAAATGATGCTGGAGTTCCAGGAAGGTTAATGTTGTGGCCTCAGGGTACTGATTCAAAGTCAATTTTCATTTTCTTTAACCACTTCATGAATAGTAAAACAGATTTGAGTAAGGGCCCTTTTCAAATAAATTTGTATCTGTATATATATTTTTTATTTTTCACCATTTCTCCTTTGAACTATTTTTCTTTCTTTTTTTTTTATTATGTTGTTGGCCAGTGGTGTTTGTTGATATTTTTATCTATGAGGGAATGGATTGGATGGCTGAATCACACAACTTAGGATAGCACCTTTGAAGTTTCTCTTCATTACTGATTCATAGAATGAAGCATTGTTATTTCATAGTAATTATGTGTGTTGGTAGGCTTTTAACATTCTGTATGAAACGAACAGTTCATAGGTAGATATGTTCATTATCCACACCCTGCTGAGTACGAGGAGGTTCAACTTGCCTACTTTAGATAGGAAGTAGTCATAAAGAAGAGGAGGGAAAGATATGGAGATGATTCAACATTTGTTAGATGGCGTGATTCTACATTACTCTCTCATCTGTGTCATGGGATCTGATGACGTTGAAAGGGAGAAATGGATTTGAATACTGATGATTCATGAATGAGAAAGAGGATGACTCCTATTCTTCACCTAGTTATGCTAAATAATTCAGTCTAATATTAGTGGAAGTGAGACTGGGAGAGTAGATGGAAATGTGCCAAAGAAGCTTTAAAGTTGTTGGTTAATGGAAAACGTACAGTGCAACATAAGGTTCATGACTCTATCATCCCGATGATTTTATTTTTTAAGTTTAGAGTTGTTATAATTGTGTGTAAGTTTAGAGTTGTTATAATTGTGTGTGCATGTGAATGTGTGTGTGTGTGTGTGTGTGTGTGTGTGTGTGTGTGTGTGTGTCTATAGACTAGAAGAAAACCTTATTAGGAGCAATACACCTTGTTTTTTTGTGTTGTTCTTTTGTTTGTTTGTGTTTGTTTTTGGGTTTTTTTTTTTTGAGAGTCTCTCATTTACCTGGGATTTACTGAGTAGACTGGGGTTTCCAGTGAGCCTATAGATATACCTGACTGTTTTCCTGATGGTGGGGTCCCAAGCATGTGTGAGTTTTTATGTAAAGTTTTAGGGATTTGAATTCAGGTCTTCATACTTTATGTCTGGAGTTTTCTCTTTAGCCTAGTCCAGAAGATTTGTGATTTTTAGACATTTGTTCCTGTTAGACCTTTTTCAGTAAATAGAGAAGATTTGTGATTTTTTAGACATGTGTTCCTGTTAGACCTTTTTTGGTAAATCCAGTTTTTACAATTGTTCCTTTTTGGAACCACATCACATTTATCTGTACTACCCTCACTTTTATCATAAATTTATCAACTTATAGGCTTTCATTTTCTCTTGATTTTAAATATGTTTACAAAAATGTTTGTGATCAGAATATATTTTGCCATTGTCTCCAAGTGGTTTACTATTCTTTTTTGGATTATATATACTGATATGTAATAAAAAATTTCTGAATTTATTGAATTTATGTACATGCCTTTAGTGGCTAAACTATTTTCTATAGCAAGGTATAATTTTAGGTAATTTTATATTTTAAAAAAAATTCACATGGTAATGTCTGAGAATTTAGCTCAAGCAACAAATTCAAAATGTAGATGAAACTTAATGGATTCAGAAGTTGTGTTGGAGTAAAATATCTTAAAAGTAGAAAACCAGGAAGTACCGTGACAAATAGGCAATGCCATATTCAGTCAATACAATAGACAATATATTCAACAACATGCAATGAGCCCATGAAAGTGAAGACCACAAGAACTGTCCAGCAACACAAATCATTGTACAATAGTACCTGCAAACTCTGATTGCAACTGGATTACAGATATGCTAGAGGAAAACTATTGGGTGGGAATATGCTAAGATTCAAGAGTGATTATGCAGTAGGAAAGTGCATTGGCTCTTTAGGTCCCTTAGCTTTCATTTGCTAATCATCTTTATTTTCAAGAGGCCAGAAATACACCAATTCTTCCTTGTGGAATATCTGTATTATCACTGTTTGCATGTGAGGGAACCTGAGGCTTAAAGGGTGACTTTGTAAGGTCATACCTTCCATAAGGAGCAGAGCTGGATTTCAAAGGGAAGTTTATATGCATTCTAATTAGTAAACTATTGTAACTGGGACGAACAACATATCCTGGACTTGAATGTCAGTGTTTCCACGAGCAAATGACATGGCCTTGACCACCATCCCAGTCTGTAAAGTGATGGGGACTGATCATATCTCTAGCCTCATAGTACTGAGAGTCTGTGGCATTCACATCTATTTCCTACCATATCTCGTTTCCTGAGGCAGTAATTTCATTTCCAAGATTTGGATTAATGGTTTTCACTACAAATTCTCATTTCTGACAGTATGCATTTCAAAAGGAAATTGCATATCTCACACACAGAGAGAGTATTTTTATCAAGCTGTAATGTGTTTACTGTGCAGATTAGAGGTGAAAAGTGTCAGTGAAGTTCAGATCCCTTCATATTTGTTTGTTTAAGTCAAGGAAAAGGAGCCTTGGAGACGTGATGTGATTGATATGGAGCTTCAGCATTCTGGCTGCTACTTGAGTATGGATCATCAATCCCAGAAAAGACTTTCCATTTAGCTAGGTGCAGAGCCTCATGGCAGACAGCTGCCTGCACAGCTGGGACCCTCCCCTCACTCATCATGCAATCTGCACCAGAAATGGCCCTCAGCTGTTTCTCACCCATCTGTTTGATAATACTGTAGCCTCCTGAATACTGGTCCACTCCATGATCCTATATCTTTCTCCAACCTCCTTAATACATACAAACCTAAAGCTAGAGAAGACAGGAGACAGCATACTGACCATGTCTTTTCATTTTGCAGAATGAGAGCTGAGGTTTAAAAGATCACATATTGTCCAGTGTTCACACAGCTATGGAGAAAAATGGTTGATGTTTTAGGCTTAAAGTCTTTGACTCCTGCAATTTTTCAACAATGACCCTGGTATTTCTCCCAAAATCCTATTACTGTGATAAAACAGCACAATCAAGCAAAACTATGAGGTAGAGTTTATTTTGTCTTACACTTCCAAAGGGTTAGAGTCTATAATGCCAGGGTGCAGCATAGCAGGAGGCAGTAGGCATGGTGTCAGGGACAGGAAGCTGAGAGTTCACATCTTGAACTAGTAGTATGAAACAGACAGTTAACTATAAATAGGTGAGGCTTTCTAATCTTAGAAGTCTGTCACCAGTGATGTACTTCATCCAGCAAGGCAAAAATCACTTCCTAAAGGTCCCCAAATAGCACCACCAACTGGGAACCAAACATTCAAATGCCTGAAAATATGGAGGAATTTTCTTATCCAACTACCAGAACAGCCTTGCTATAAATGCATTCTTTCCATATGAAAATAACTTGTAGAAGACAGATTGTCTCCAGAAAGTGTTTGGTGTCATTAAATCTTTTAAAAACATTTATAAAAATAAAATTTACTCACCAAATAAGACATTGTGAGAGAGTCCATTTCTGGAGATTTGAAGGACAAAATCTTACACCTTCACTCTGCCACCCTTTCCTCTCCCCTTTTCTCTTTCCTTCTTACTACGCTCCCATGTTTCTATTGTTTGCTTTTTGAGAAAGGATCTCACTATGAATTTGAGGCTAGATTTGTATCTCTATGTCCTAAATGCTGGGGTTACAGCCATGCACATATATTCATGTGTATGAAAAATATGGTTGATGTTTTAGGCATATACTCCTGGAATTTTTCAACAATGACCTTGGTATGTCTCCCAAAATACTATTGCTGAGATAAAACAGCACAACCAAATAATAAGGTAGAGTTTATATCTGGTTTTGTGTGGAGGTCCTTGATACATTTGGACTTGAGTTTGTACAAGGCGATAAGAATGGATCAATTTGACTTCCAGTTGAACTAGCAGTTTGTTGAAAATGCTGTCTCTTTTCCACTGGATGGTTTTAGCTCCTTTGTCAAAGATTAAGTGGCCATAGGTGTGTGGATTCATTTCTGGGTCTTCAATTCTATCCCATTGATCTATCTGCTTGTTTCTGTACCAATATGCAGTTTTTAATCTCTATCGCTCTGTAATACAGCTTGATATCAAGGATGGTGATTCTCTTAGAAGTTCTTTCATTGTTGAGAATAGTTTTTGCTATCCTCGGTTTTTTATTATTCCAAATGAATTTGCAAATTACTCTTTCTAACTCTATGAAGAATTGAGTTGTAATTTTTATGGGGATTGCATTGAATCTGTAGATTGCTTTCAGTAAGGTGGCCATTTTTACTATATTAATCCTGCCAATCCATGAGCATGGGAGATCTTTCTGTCTTCTAAGATCATCTTTGATTTCTTTTTCTTTAGAAACTTGAAGTTCTTGTCCTGCAGATCTTTTACTTGCTTGGTTAGATTCACACCAAGGTATTTTATATTATTTGTGACTATTGTGAAGGGTGTCATTTCCATAATTTCTTTCTCAAACCAGTTTATCTTTTGAGTAGAGAAAGGCCACTGATTCGTTGTAGTCAGTTTTATATCCAACCACTTTTCTGAAGTTGTTTATCAGTGTTAGGAGTTCTCTGGTGGAATCTTTGGGTTTACTTAAGTATACTATCATATCATCTGCAAATAGTGAAATTTTGACTTCTTCCTTTCCAATTTGTATCCCTTTGATTTCCTTTTGTTGTCTAATTGCTCTGGCTAGGACTTCCAGTACTATATTAAATAGGTAGGGAGAAAGTGGGCAGCCTTGTCTAGTCCCTGATCTTAGTGGGTTTGCTTCAAGCTTCTCTCCATTTAGTTTGATGTTGTCTATGCAATAAATCCCAGCTAATCCTCCCTGTTCCAACAAAACCACGAATTTTCCCTAGAAAGACAGCCCAATATTAACCACCTCAGTCCCCAAGCCCAGGGAATAGGGGCACCGACTCTTCATTAACTTCTTCAAGCTGATTATGGGTGTTGGAATATTAGAAGAGGGGCAGGGGAAAGGGTAAATTGATAAGCCTCTGACAATGTGTCTTCACGCATCCAGCTGAATTCGAGGACATCAGAGGTTTGAGCAGGTCTGCTCAGATTGCTATGTGTTCTGCAATATACAATTCTCAAAACAAGTTTTAGTATCAAGATAATTTTTTTTTGAATTCTGGAATGTAGTTTTCTGGGGGCCTGCCTCTGTCATGTCTAATCCATATAATTCTGGGAGTTTCTATGAGGGTGTTGTCTCACCATCCTCCCATTCCTGCCTCCCTGCTCTCAAATTCCCCAACACTAGAGAATCCAAACTTTCAGGCACCAAGGCCCTCCACTTCCGCTGATGCCTGGCAAGGCCACCATCATTTACCTATACAGGTGGAGCCATGAATTCTTCCCTTTGTGTTCTTGGGCTGGAGATTTTAAAATGGCTACTCCAGCTTGTTTCTTAGGACCATTTGCTTGAAAAATTGTTTTCCAGCCTTTTACTCTAAGGTAGAGTCTGTCTTTGTCACTGAGGTGGGTTTCCTGTATGCTGGGTCCTGTTTACGTATCCAGTCAGTTAGCCTATGTCTTTTAATTGGGGAATTTAGTCCATTGATGTTAAGAGATATTAAAGAACAGTGATTGTTGCTTCCTGTTATTTTTGTTAATAGAGGTGGAATTATCTTTGTGTGGCTATCTTCTTTTGAATTCGCTGGAAGAGGATTACTTTCTTGCTCTTTCTAGAGTATAATTTCCTTCCTTGTATTGGAGCTTTCTTGCTATTATCCTTTGTAAGGCTGGGTTTGTGGAAAGATACTGTGTAAATTTGGTTTTGTCGTGGAATATCTTGGTTTCTCCATCTATGGTAATTGAGAGTTTTGCTGGGTATAGTAGCCTGGGCTGGCATTTGTGTTCTCTTAGGGTCTGTATGACATCTGTCCAGCATCTTCTAGCTTTTATAATATCTAGTGAAAAGTCTGGTGTAATTCTGATAGGTCTGCCTTTATATGTTACATGGCCTTTTCCCCTTACTGCATTTAATATTCTTTCTTTGTTTTGTGCACTTGATGTTTTGATTTGTAACGGGGGTATTTCTTTTCTTCTCTAGTCTATTTGACATTTTACAGACTTCTTGTATGTTTATGGGCATCCTGTTTTTTTTGACTAGGGAAGTTTTCTTCTATAATTTTGTTGAAGATATTTATGGGCCCTTTAAGTTGGGAATCTTCACTCTCATCTATACCTATTATCCTTAGGTTTGGTCTTCTCATTGTGCCCTTGATTTCCTGGATATTTTGTGTTAATAACTTTTTGCATTTTGCATTTTCTTTGACAGTTGTGTCAGTATTTTCTATGGTATCTTATGCACCTGAGATTCTCTCTTCTATCTCTTGTATTCTGTTGGTGATGCTTGCATCTATGACTCCAATTTCTTTCCTAGGTTTTCTATCTCCAGAGTAGTCTCCCTTTTTGATTTCTTTATTGTTTCTACTTCCATTTTTATGTCATGGATGGTTTTGTTCAATTCCTTCACCTGTTTGGTTGTGTTCTCCTGTACTTCTTTAAGGGAGTTATTTATGTCCTTCTTAAAGTCCCTTATCATCATAATTATAAGTGATTTTAAATCAGAATCTTGCTTTCCTAGTGATATGGGGGAAATTCAGGACTTTTTTGTGTGGGAGAACTAGATTCTAATGATGCCAAGTACCCTGGGTTGCTGATGCTTTGTTCTTGTGCTTGCCTTTCACCATCTGGATCTCCTTAGTGCTACCTGCCTTGTCTCTGACTGGAGCCTGTCTCTCCTATTATCTTGGTCATATCAGAGCTGTGTGGGGTGAGTGTTACTACTGGTGTTAGAGTTGGGGCCCAAGATCTGCTCAGTGCTCAGGTGCAGACAGGAAGGAACCAGTACTCCAGGCCAGGAGTGTCTTCCTGGGTCTTATTAGGTCCCAGTTACTCCCTGTTTTGGGCGGGTATTGCTGTATCCTTACCTAAGATACTGCCTGGGTTAGAGCTCTTGGGAAGCCCACTTCCTCTGGTTTCTGTGAGTTTGGGGGCAGAGCTGCTGCCTGGGATCAGCTCCGTGTTGGAGTTTTCTATCTATTATCCTCTGTAAGGCTGGATTTGTAGAAAGATATTGTGTAAATTAGATTTTGTCATGGAATATCTTGGCTTCTTCATATTTGAGAGTTTTGCTGGGTATAGTAGCTTGATCTGATATTTGTGTTTTCTTAGGGTCTGTATGGAATCTGCCTAGCATCTTCTGGCTTTTATAGTCTCTGGTAAGAAATCTGGTATAATTCTGATAGTTCTGCCTTTATGTGTTACTTGGTGTTTCCCCCTTACTTCTTTTAATAGTCTTTCTTTGTTTTGTGCATTTGGAGTTTTGATTATTATGTGACTGATTATTATTATCTGTAGGCTTCTTGTATATTCATGGGCATCTCTTTCTTTAGGTTAGGGAAGTTTTCTTCTATAGTTTTGTTGAATATATTTACTGTCCTTAGGTTTGGTCTTCTCATTGTGTCCTGGATTTCCTGGATGTTTTGGGTTAGGAGCTTTTTGCTTTTTGCATTTTCTTTGATTGTTTTGTCATTGTTTTCTATGGTATCTTCTGCACCTGAGATTCTCTCTTCAGTCTCTTGTGTTCTGTTGGTGATGCTTGTGTCTATGACTCCTGATCTCTTTTCTAGGTTTTCTATCTCCAGGGTTCTCTCCCTTTGTGATTTCTTTATTGTTTTTATTTCCATTTTTAGATCCTGGATGGTTTTGTTCAATTCCTTCACCTGTTTACTTGTGTTTTCCTGTAATTCTTTAAGGGATTTTTGTGTTTCCTCTTTAAGGGCTTCTACCTGTTTACCTGTGTTCTCTTGGTTTCTTTAAGGGAGTTATTTATGTCCTTTTTAATGTCCTCTATTATCAACATGAGATGTGATTTTAAACCAGAATCTTGCTTTTCCTGTGTGTTGGGGTATCCAGGACTTGCTGTGCTGGGAGAACTGGGTTCTGATGATGCCAATTAGCCTTGGTTTCTGTTGCTTAGGTTCTTGTGCTTGTCTCTTCTCATCTGGTTATCTCTGGTGTTAGTGGTCTTGCTGTCTCTGACTGGAGTTTGTCCCTCCTGTGGGATGATGAGCCTGTGATCTTAAGTGTGTTAGCACTCCTGAGGTGACCATCTCTCTCCTAGGCAGGATTTGTGTGGAGAAGGATGTTGGACAGCCTTAGCTCCAGGGCACAGATGGAGACTAAAAAGATCCTTCCCCAGCTGCTCTGCTATTCATGTGCCCTATGGAGTCCTGGTGTGTCCTTCTTTGGATAGTCATTGGAGCAAACGTGGTGATCTCACCTCTGGGCTTAGAAGTGAGGGCACTCCTAGAGGTATTTGGTTGCAGAGAGCTGTAGGACAGCCTTTTTTCCTTTCTTCTTATTGCCTCATTCTTTTTCTTCTCATTGTGCTATTGTTCATGTCAGACTTTCTTTGTGGTAGGAAAAAATATCACACTTTTTGCTTGTGGATTGTATTAAAAATGGATCTCACCTGAACATAATCATGACATTATATCCATGACATTATAACCTCATCCCAAAGAACTTCATCCCTGTATAGCATTTCAAACATCAAACCCTAGTATATCATCCCTGAAGCAACATTGAACCTCAGTTATCATCCTCAAAGCAGAGTGGGTCACAGTGTATCATCACTGATTAATTGATTCATATTTGTTACTACATAATTAGCACGTGTACTTGTGATACTTCATTGACATTTCACAATGATCTTGCTGCAGGTAAACTGTTCTCAATGGATAGGTTAAAAAGATATGTCTTAAAGAAATGAACTGTATCCTGTGGTAATGTATATAAGCATCACAGCTAAGGTCTGGTTCCAGCCTCATAGCTCTGCTTTGATGTAGACCATGTTTATGTTACCTGGATATCTTGTTCAAATCTATATTGATATTCACTGGGCCTAGAGTAGAGCTATCAACTTTGCAATTCTTACAAGCACAGTGTCCTGCCAGTGGGCTATGAATACTCATTTAACACAGCGTGAAGGTTCTTGTCTTGGAACCTGATATTCTTGGTGGGTAACTGGATTTCCCTATATATTCAACATTATGTTTTTGGTGAGCATGTTGGTTAGAGCTATACCTCTACTTCAGGATGTATAGGAAATTCATGGGGCACGACCAAAACATTATTTGGTGTGATATTTCATGGAGATAAAAGGAAAAAAAAATTTTTTTAACCTGAGGATTTCTGTAAATGGAGATAGAGAATGTTGGCATGAGAAATATTGGGAAAATCAGCTTTCATTTGTCATTGTTAAGGCATCTGGATTTAAATAAAAAGCTCCCAAAGTCATTATCTTAGATTCAGTTTCATCCATACATAGCTATTCCTGCAGGAGGAATGGCTATGTGTTAAATGCCAGGGTTCCAGGGTTGCCAGGCCTCCTCCTTTGACAAGAGAAAACAAAGATAGACTGATAGAGGAAATGGCATCTTAGCATGTGGTACTCATTTAAAAAATAGAAGAAGAGAGGAAAAAATGATGTCCTACCAGGTTCTGAGAAGCTGACATGTCCTGCTTGAACTAACACCATCATTAGGCATGAAACTAGAAACCAGCATATGTCAGTATAAGCTCAGCTTGTAAAACAGCTTGGAGACCATTAGTTCCCTTGCCATCAGAGGACATTGTGACATTTTATAGACAAATCCTACAATAAAGAGAGCACAGAACCCTGGGGAATGTTTTTAGAGGAAGAGAAATTATTTTGAGATTCCTTCTATTTTTAAAGCATATTTACAGAGGCACTGTGGGTATGTAAGAATAGGCAATGATTGTGAGACTGATATTTCCTTGGTAATCAAAGATGAGTCAGGCTGGGCTCCTGCATCTTGTTGGCTAGGTCTTTGACAGTGGAACTCTTTGAGGACTCATTCTAAGTTAATGGCTTTCTTTTGCTCTGTAAAGATGGATTCTTAATGACCAACAAAAGTTAGGGTGTGGGTGTGGGTAGACATTTTCCATCATTCTTAGGGTTATGCTGTTTTCTTACTTAATTTACATGAGAAAAGCACTCCAAACTTCTACCTCTACTGATACATTTCACTTGTTTTTGGAGGCCATCATGAGGTCTTAGTGTATTGGGGGCTATCATAAGTTGTGAGTCTATCATGAAGCCTCAATGTCTTTGTTTTTACATGGAGAACTCATCATCATTAAAAATCAAATTTCATTTAGATTTTACTTAAGATATTTACCTGAGATGAAAAAGCTTTATATCCATAGAGATATGTTTATGGATATTTACTTATGATAGCTTTCTTGATAGTGGTTGAAATCTGGAAACAACTCAAGTATTCATTGTATAGTGAATCCCTAAAAAAATAGTGCTTGTGGTATTTTGAATGAATATGATCCCCATAGACTCATAGGGAGTGGCAGTATTGGGAGGTATGGCCTTGCTGAACAAGTGTGTCATTAGGGTGGGCTTTGAGGTTTCAGATACCAGAGCAAGGCACAGTGTCACTCTTTTCCTGATACCTGTCATTTCAGATATAGTACTCTTAGCTACTTTTCTAACAGCAAGTCTGTTTGTATGTGTCCATGCTTCCCACTGTGACGATAATGGTCTAAACCTCTAAACTGTATGCTAGCCCAAATTAAATGTTGCTTTTGTGTGTGTGTGTGTGTGTGTGTGTGTGTGTGTGTGTGTTTTAAATAAGAGTTGCTCTGGCCATGGTGTCTCTTCATGGCAATAGAATCCGTAACTAAGACAGCGGTACATCCATTTAATGAGATGTTGCTCAGCAGTAAGAAGGCACACATGACTGACATCTGCAACAAACTAGATGAACCTCAGAAGCATTATGCTCAGTGACAGGAACAAGACACAAAAGACTGCATGCATACTGTGCAATTTTTTTATATGACCTGGAGAAGGCGTAACTTCGGGTACAAGATTATCCATAATTGACAGGAAGTGGATGGTGCAGGCAGCAAAATCACACCAGGAAGCACCCTGAAGTGATAAAAATTTTTTTTTTTTTTTTTTAGATTTTTGTATTGTTAAATGGCTTCATGTATTTTTGTGAAAATCATTAACCATATTTATGAGGGATGCATTTCTCAATAAACCCATTTTTAAAAGAAGAGATGTTTATGAGTATGTGTGTATGGGGGGTGGGATGTGCAATTATAATCCCAGCATTGGGAAGGCAGAGTCAAACAGATTCATGGGCTTATTGCTTAGTCAACGTAGCTGAATTAGGGAGTCTTAGGTAAAAGTAAAGGATTCTTTCCCAAATTAAAAAAAAAAAAATAAAAACCAAAACTGAAAAACAATAAGAGCAATAAAACCAAAAAAACAAGGAAGGTGTTTTGAGACATACAGTTTAGAGGTTTAGTCCATCTGAGGTTAACTTTTCCTCCACATTGACATGAACATATGCTTAGCCCTATACATATTTTGTATGCTTACAAACATACACTTACACATGAACACACACACATGAACACACACACATGAACACACACATGAACACACACACACACACACACACACACACACACACACACACACACACA
>JANHMN010000008.1:44571441-44590953 GCA_030674055.1 Rhabdomys pumilio
ACACACACACACACACACACACACACACACACACACACACACACACACACAGAGACACTACAAAAAAACCTGGCTAATAAAGAAAATGAACATATGTTTTAAAATCCTCAGGTCATGGTGGATGTTCCTAAGAGTGTAAAAGTTCTGTATCATCTACAGCTTTTCTACAGACCAAATGAAACTATAAAAATAAACTTTATTTTTTAAAAATGTAGATCACCAATCAACTATACTGCCTTGTCTTTACTGAGCCACTTAGACACCACCAGGTGTATCTATTATGTGCCATGAGAGTCTTTCATTGTATCATTCCTTGTTTAGGCTTGCATGTAGAGTCTGGGGCATGAGTGTGGAGCTTCTCAACTTTACTCTGGTTCCAAGGTGCTAGTGCTATGGCTCATTCTTTGAGTGGCTAGCGCTGTGGGACACCCTTTGAGTACATGTCTTTACAAATAGCACATAAGTACTTACTGTACTGGAACCCCAAATCCTTGGGCCATAACTATTCCCATGTACTTTCAAATAGTTAATACTACCTTTCTATTAAACAACCTGAACAAAGCCTGTAGTTAACATGAGGGTATTTAAGAACCTGCACTTAGTTTTCCAATTAAACAGGGAGGGCATAAATCATTAAATTAAAAAAATGTGTGTATGATTTTTTGCCTGTATGCATGTCCATGTACCATGGGTATGCACTGCCTGCAGAGGTCAGAAGAGGGGATTAGGTCCCCTGCAACTGGAGTTACAGATGGTTCTGAGTTGCCACATAGTTGCCAGTAATTGAATCTATGTTCTCTGGAAGAGCAGCAAGTTCTCTTAACTGCTCAGCTATTTCTTTATGCTTTGTAAATAATTTGTAATGATTTATTTTTATTTTATACACACACACACACACACACACACACACACACACACACACACACACGTATACTTCTTTGAGTATATGCCATAAATATTGGTACACGGGGAGGTCAGAAAGAGGTGTAAATCCCCTGGAACTGTACTATAGAGTTATAGGTGATTGTGAGGTACCTATACCTATATGCTATATGCATACTGGGAACCAACAAGATGTATGACTGGGATGATACTGTAGGACTTTTACATAGCTTCCCTTCAATCTGCTGTCAACTTCTTAAAGCATAATTTGTATGATTTCATTTATTTATTATGAACAGCAGCTGTTAAGTCCAAAAAGCATTTGTGTAGTGACAGATGACCAGGACGACATAACAAGTCGAAAGCAGAGATGTACTTTTATCAAATTGTAATATCAGGAGGAATCCCAAGTATTAGAGCAGAGTCAGAGCCTATTTCATGTAGAGACAAAGTCAAGATACCAGACAGAAAAATCAGTAGACATCAGTATGTAGCCAGCACTTGCTGTCTGTGAGCTTCTGTGCTCCTGAACTCTCTGTGCTCCTGAACTCTCTGTGCTCCATCTGGCAGAAGCTGCCCACAGTCTTCTCTTCATGTTTCTGGCCCATTGCTGGATACTTCATCACCATTTTAGGCCTGTCAATTATGGAGACCAATCTGTTTTACTGTGTACTAATGACCTATTTGCAAGCTTGGTCTCCTAGAATTGTAAGGACTGCTATTTTCCCGGTGTGCATCTCTTTTTTTGGGGGGATGTCTCAAGTCCAAGTTGACAAGTGTGTGTAGTTGTTTGATGAACAGTCCTTCCATTAGTCTACCTTCCAGCTCTGGTTTTATAATGTACTATTTCTACCAGTTCTTAGAGCTCCTCCTTATCATTTTAAACGTTGGCCATAGGCTGAGCCAGGTGACGATAAAGTTGCTTTTCATTCTTAAAGGCCAGCTCTGTAACTCATAAAACCTTATTCATTTCTGTGAATAGGATGAAGTCATAAAAATTTTTAAAATCCGACTGGAGAGATAGCTCAGCTGTTAAGAGTAATTGCCATTCTCCCAGAGGACCTGCGTTTGTCCTAGCACCTATGTTACATAGTTCACAACCACCTGTAACTCCAAGTATAGCTCTCACTCTAGTCTGTCTACCTCCCTCTTTTGTTCTCCCTGGGCATGATGCACATACAAACACATACACATTAAACAAACAAACAATAAACAACAAACAAAGAAACCAAACCTTGTACTTACAAACAAAATTTTGTACTAATTTGTAGTACAAACAAACAAGCAAACAAAACTCCAAATCCTTGGCCAAATGATTTAAATATACCTTGTTTAACTGGAAAAAGTCCAAAGTGCCGTTGTTAGGTCACCAGAATGATAGACTCTTTGTATATGAGAACTTGGTTTGGTTGAATTACCCAACTATCTTTATCATAATTTATATCCAAGGGTAAAGGCTTATATGAAAAATATTTCAGTATAAGGCCACTTGCTGCAAGCTTTCTGGTTCATGGTAATAATTGACTTCAAACTTTTTTGCTTTTATATGGACAGCTGTAAATAAGTATTAATTTTTCTCTGAGGGCTCTAAAATAGGTTTTTTTCACTAGTCTTATTTTTCACAACACAAGCAAGGACATTATTAGTACTTCAGGAAAAAAAACCCAGCAATTAAATGTTCTACTTCTCAGCTTGTAGAGTAATATGCAGACTTTTACCTTTATACTGTCATATATATCTATCTTTATTCTTGTCTAGATATATGTAGTCTTTGAACTGTATGAGCATATATCTCCCTAAAATGAAGGCTTTGTTCACTTAAAGTGTGTTGATCAGGCACTGAGTGGAATAATGTCCATTACATTGACTTATATCAAGTGCCATCAATGTAAGATAAAGCCATGTGACTTTACTGACCCCAGTGGTTTTATTGCTTTGATTGTCTCTATCATTAGTTATCACAAAAAGTCTTTCTTTTCTTAATGTGTAATAAGGAGAACTAAATATGGGATGGTTACAATTTATTTAAGTAACATCTGAAAATATTTTTGGATTTGATAATATTCTAAAACATGGGATCAGATAGAGAAAGGTTTCAGTAAGTTGTCCCTAACTTCTGGTAATTTTTCTCCACAGTGTGAGTCTTGCTTCTGTCGTGTGTTACTTGAAGCTCTCTGGAGAGTTTCAGAATTCTTGAGAAATTCTGCTCACTCACATACAAATGGATATAATCCATCACTATGCAGATATAAGGCATTAATGATCTAGGGGTCTAAGTCTAAGAAGACAAAGTTTCCGTCCTCTATTAGTATAAATAACTTATTTCGTGCTCCTGAGTGCATTGCCCAGCACTGAGGCATATTTGTGCTTGTGATATGGAAATAATCTTGGATGAGAGTTGGGGGATGTGGAACCAAACCATGATGTGCAGTTTTCAAGAGAGGGCTTTATCTTACATGGAATTGTGTCCTTTCTTTTTCTATTGATTAAAATTGTGATGATTTCAGTTATTCTTTTATCAGCTTTTCAACACTGCATCTTTTCTTTACATTTTAATTCTTTTCATTTTTTAAAATTTGAGAATTTGGCACTCAAATACACCGTATTTCTTTCATTTATAACCCTCCTCTCTCCAGTTCCTCCCATATCTTTCTAACCACTTTCTTTTAAATTTATGACCACGTCTATACTCATTTCTGTTTTATGTGACACACAATGTACTAAGTACAATTAATGTTGCCTTTATTTGCATGCTTGTGAACAGACACTTCTGATTTGGGCCTCATCTTTGAAAAAATAAAACAAAAGACAAATAGTCATTGACTGCCTAAGGCTATTCACCTATGGGTAGGGCTTTTTTTTTGGCTTTCTGACAGGTGTAGCCTTTGCAGGTCTTATGCTGGCAGCCATATTGTTGAGCACTCATGGGAACAATATCCCTATTCTGTCCAAAGAAATAGTCGTATAGCAGGGATCATGGTCTTCAGGCTGTTTGTACACTCTTTCTACCCTCTCTGCTTGACCTTACATATTGAGGTAGTGATATAGGTATCTTACTTAGCCCGGACAACCCGTGGTCACTTGTGCTCTACAGTTTGACCAATTGTAGATATCCTTATTAGTTTATCTGCAGCAAAAAAAGTTTTGTTGAAATGTTTTACCTCATATTCTTTCAATGTTATCTTTTTTCTCTGTTATACAGATATATTTAATGTTGCTCATAATTGTTAATGTTTCAAATTAGTTTGATGCCTTTTCTTGTTTATTCTACATAGACTTATTGATATTGCCATTAAAACTTCATTTACTGTCTTGTTAGAGCAAGTGGGCAACCTACCATCTGATGTCTGATTGCAAACAGATAGCAGATAGTGAGTTTCCTAACCAAAGATACATTTCCCAGAATCATGGGCATCAGACAGGAATATATGTCAGGTTCTGCCCAATCTAATGTGAATGGAGATATGTGCATAGTTAGTTGAGGAGACTAAGAGACAGTTGTTCATCTCTGGTTTCTCTTCATTTGACATCTGAATGGGAAAGGGTTTAGAGTTAGGGGAGTGTAGGCTCATTAAACCACATCCACAAAGATACTGACCTGAATATAGCTGTGGTTTGTTAAAAGTTCATCAGACCCACTAGCATTTCCCTGAGTAATGCCCCCATTTCTATTCTGTGTAGACACTGAGGCTTTGGGGTTTGTATGTTGACATTATCTTCACTTAGAAAAAGTGCCATTCAATTTTCTGTCTTGAGTTCCAGCTATTTCAGCATATATCATGTTTCCACCATGGTATTGTGCAAAGAATTAGTTTTTTTCTGAAGTCAGAAGAAATCTGATTCTTTTTAGCAACTTCACATACTACTGTAGTAGAGCTAACAGCATTTTGTATTGTTAGGATTTTGAAGAAATTGTTACACAGACTAGAAGACCATTAAGGAGTTAAATAGACAAGAAAAAAAATTTGAATTGGTGCCAGAGTTTACTGGGCTGGTTCATTTCCATGTTATTTAATGAGGAAAGGCTAAGAGGATTCAACACTGATTTAATGTCTAGAAATGAGTTTGGATCTTCTACTTCCCAGGCACATTCTGATTTTTGTCAGGTAGAAAAGGCAGATGGGTGATTTTGGACTTGTGCAGAATAGATGGAGAGGACCTGAAGAGAACATCGTGAAGGTAAGAGAGAGGAACAGAATTAGGCAAGAGAGAAAGGACCTGGGCTCTGGATCCAGCCCTTTCTTTTGGCCTATTGTGTTACATCACAATTTTCTTGTCTGTAGAGGTTGTGTGTTACTGTTTTCCTTGTATTAATAATGTTAGAACAAAGATCTGCCAGAACTTGGGATGCTGTATCAAATATGAACTATTTTGCCAACACCTCTCTCTGAGTTTTAAACAAACTTGGTGCATTGCTGTTGATTCTCTACTGGGTTCCTAACATCTAAAAGGATGTTGGGCATGTAGGGGATGAATAAATGATGCTTTTCTGAAAAAAATATGTGATAATTTCTCTGTATTTTTCTCCCATTATATTATGACCATTTTCTTATGAGTTATTTGCAAAAACATGATTTTTGAGTGACTGCTGTGATCAATAGTTAATAAATACATTTAGAGCCAACATATCCTGTATGAGTGTCTCTTCACTATTGTCAGGGTGTAATCACTGTTTCTCAAGATGCTGATATTGAGAGCAATATGTTTCTGCAGTTCTCTAAGGCTAATGCATCTAGAGCCTGAAGCACATTCTCTTGATCAATGACAACAGTGGCAAATTATGGATCTTTACATGTGAATTAGATTTCTGGAAATAGACAAAAGTCATTCCTGGTTAAATTGCTGAATAGGAAGAATAATTTGTGTTGGTAGAAATGTGAAGAGTCTAATGTTGCCTAGATTTAAAAAAATGATTTTGATTCTAGAAAGTACAAAATAAGAGAAAAAACCTGGGAAAAGAAAAAAAGTTACAGTGAACAGAAGGAGTTATGGTGGGACGAGTGGAGATAGCTGTATAAGGTGACTATTTGAAAATCACTAATTTGAATGCATAGCTTTCACAGTTTTGTATCATATTTCAGGCCAGCAGAAAAATACTCACTGTTAAAGAACTCATCTTTTGTTGTTCAATATTCACAGCTTTTCTCTGAAAGTATGAACCCTTGGTTTAGCTTTACTCCACATTACTAAAAAAATATTTCAAGTAACTAGTAAGAGTAGAATATAGAAAATCTCTGTGGCATCTCGTGATGGAAAGACTTGGGGTATTGTGGAATCAAGATTGCCAAGAAGAAATACTACATTTCTATTTTTTATATTTAGTTATATAATAATATCAAGGAATCAGTAAAGCCTTTTTATGAGACATTAAAACTTAATGTTTAATGCCAATTATACATTGTAAGTGTTTGGAGAAAAGTTTTTTTTTTTCTGGATATTTAGTGCTACCTTCATAGGGCAATATTTTACTTATATTCCTTTAGCACTTTGTAATTCACAAAAGTTTTATAATTTGAATTTATATTTTTAACATTTTTTTCTTATATTTTTTGAGAATTACATATATGAGTCCTATATTTACATCGTTTCCACCCTGTTCTCTCCCCCATCCAACTCTTCTCAGGTCTCCCCTACTCCCTTTCAAATGCATGAGCACTTATTATTGTTATACAAGTTTAGGAATGCCCATCTAGAATTGGATAACCCATCATGCAGTATAGGGAGTAATTCAAGTCCTGAGTGAGTATATATTATGACAAAGGCATTGTCATGTCTAGGACTTCAGATCCATGAACATGGCATAACCTTTTCCAGGTGAGACTAGTCCATAGGCAGATGTTGATAGCATGTCCATAAAATATACATTGTAGGTTATTTCCCATGTTGTTGTTTTTTTTTTTTTTTTTTTTTTTTTTTTTTTGCCTGGAGACTTATTCTTCTATAGAGACTATTCCTATGAAGATTGGGTAAACCCGATTCCTTGTTCAACTATATACAGTGACTGCTTCCTTGTTTATCTTTGTGTAATGACACTGCTTCTCTGTTCAGCTGTATATAATGAACATAGGAGTGCTGCAGAGTCTCTATCAGAGAGCGAAGACCACATTATCTTGGCTTCTTTTGTAGGTGACTTTGTTTGTCTTCTTTTCATTTGCTCATTGCTCCTGAGGAGGGCTCCTGGACCCAAGCCATGCAGTGAGACGACAAGGTAGCTGATCTCTGCAGAAGACTAAAATCTGAACCTCCTTATTTTAGTAGCCCTTAATTGCCAGTAGCTCCTCATCTAGGGCAGTGGTCTCAAACCATGGGTAATGACCCTTTTACAGGGTTAGTCTTAGACTATTGGGAAACATAGATATTTACATTACAATTTATAACAGTAGCAAAATTACAACTATGGTGTAAGAATGAAAATAATTGTATCTGTCAGCCTGGAGTAACAGAGAGGTGCCCAAAATAACTGTCCCCTGAGAGACTCTACTAATAGAAAAAATGCAGATACCCACAGCCCAACATTAGATGGAGCTTAGGAAATCTTGTAGAAAAGTTGGAGGAAGGATTGAGGAACCCAGAGGGGATAGGGACTCCATGAGAAGACCAACAGATTCAACTAACCAGGACCCTTGCGGCCTCCCAGTCTGACCCAAAAACTAAGAGAGCATACAAAGGCTGGAACTAGATCCCTCAGTACCCACTCACTGCACACATGTAACAGATGTGCAGCTTGGTCTTCATATGGATCCCCAACAACTGGAACAGGGGTTTACCCTGACTCTATTGCCTGCCTGCAGATCCAGCTCCCCTAACTGGGCTCTCTTGTCTGGTCTCAGCAGGGGAGGATGTACCTAGTTCTGCAGTTACTTGGGGTACTAGGGTCGTTTGTTTCCCTGAGAGGGATCTCCCCTTCTCAGAGGTAAAGGGGAGGGAAGATGGGGGCAGGAGCTGTGTGAGAGGGGCACTGGGAGGAAGGAGGCTGCGGTTGGGATATAAAGTGAATAAATGAATAAATAAATAAATAAATAAATAAATGGGAAAAAAGAAAACAATTTTATGCTTGGGGTCACCACAACATGACGACTTATATTAAGAGCTCTCAGCATTAGGAAGGTTGAGAACCACTGATCTAGGGTTATGGCCTTGTTTGGGGGTCAAGTAGAGTTGTCATAGTGCAGGTTTTATTTAGAAGGCCATATTATCAAAACCATTTGATAGCATTGATTATTTGATTGGCAACTTTATCTAAATTCAAATTCTTTGACCTGGTAATCAAAAGAGAAAACTCACTTAGTCTTGTTCATTGTTTGATTGCTTTTGAGAGCTAACAGTCTGACTGACGTTTAAAATTCACTGGCATACCTCCTGTCCAAGATGGAGATAATTTTTACCAAGAGGTAAGACTAGTTTACGTTTCCACTAAAATTTTGTGCACAAATCTAGAGAAGAGGATCCCTTAAAATGACATCTGCTTGGCATGCATTGTGACTGAAGAGTAAGCAAGATATTCCCATGCCACCAGCCCATGGTTCAGCTCGTGAGATTGCTGGTTAATGCTTAAGATTGTGAGTCGGTGTCTTTTTTCCTGTAACACATTTTGAAATAGTGGAAATGGAATTGGTGTATAATGCTTCTTATGATGGACCACTATTTCTTCCAGGAACTGCTAGGATTTCTTGCAGAGATAAATTCAAGTGCAGCAGAGACAGCCGTGCGCTCTCTGCTTTGTAAATCTGGTGGCAGCTGTGTTCTCTTCACAAAGTCATGCTATTTAGACAATGGCATGTGAACTTCACCTTGCATGCTTGTTTTGTAAACATCGCTTTTCCAAAGGGGACTCCAACTATATTCATCATGCTTGCCTAAAGTATGCATTGCAAGCAGATATACCAGGATTCTGGGATTAAATAAGTGTTATAGTGGAT
Source organism: Rhabdomys pumilio (assembly GCA_030674055.1). Taxonomy (NCBI): domain Eukaryota; kingdom Metazoa; phylum Chordata; class Mammalia; order Rodentia; family Muridae; genus Rhabdomys; species Rhabdomys pumilio. The sequence goes on from JANHMN010000008.1 coordinate 44,580,243, forward strand.
ATAAGATTGTTGTAGATAAACATTTTATAATGCATTTTGAAATGTGACTTTCATACAAAAATTACTTATCATTATAAAAACAAATAATAACTCAAACATTCAAAATTTAGAGATGAGTTAACTCCTGCACTTCTTCATACCTCATACCATGGCAGTCAAAACCATGTAATATCATAACAGGCCTCATAGCCTGACAGATGGGTGTATCTGTGTTCATAATTTTAAAAAGTCTACATTTTAGTACACTTTCAAAGATGTATGTTTATCCTACTATTAAATTACCATATTATGAATATTTCCCCTTTCTGTCTGTTCTGTTTTCATAAACATCAATATAAGATGTCTGTATAATGGGGATATTTTGGTTCATTGAACCTCTCATGAGCTGTTGTTTGCATGAACTTTGATTCTTAGCCATTATGTGCAGTGCTACTTCAGGGATCTGTGAATGCAGGTGTCTCCATGCTCATGAGTATTTCCCTGTCATCTTTATTTCCTTCCTTCAAATGGCTGATGACATCTTAACATTTATTTCTTGTTCTTGAAGTCATGTCTCAGTAATTGCCTCCAGGTGCAGGCCAGATGTGTTTGCTGTTTTCTGCTTACAAGGTGTATCACCTTAATCACACTTGAGCCACCTACTGCTTGCAACTGAGGAGCTTGACTCAGGACAAAAGCTCATTTGGACCATAGTATTCTGCCTATTTGCTAGGTGTTGAATTGTGATACCCTGACAACCATCACCCACACAAAAAGAGACAGAGAAATGTTCAAGTCCTGATTCGACTTTATTTGGAAATAGGGTTTTCCAAGATACAGGAGTAAATGATAGTGTATTAATATTGTCTGTCATCCAGTAACTTATGTCCTTACAAGATGAGAGAGATTAGGACAAAGAGAAAGAAAAAAAAAACAGTTATGGAAAGAGAGAGGCAAGGACTGTAGATTGTCTATTATTAAAGCTACTAGAAGATGCAAGATCTACAGGGTTTCACCCACAGCAATTTTAGAACTCTGAAACTGTAAAAAATTATATTTCTGTTGTTTTCAACTACTTGACTAGTGATATTTTCTTATACCATGCCTAAAATATTAACAGTCATTTCTCACTGTCTGTGAAGGTTTAGGTCTCCCTTAAATGAAAATCTGAGGATATTCAAATCGTGTATGTAAAATGGTGTTGTATTTTCAGAAGACTTACCACATCCTTCTGTTTCTCTTAGCTGCTTAGAGGATTGAGATGTTACACTTATACTATCTGTCTCTCAGATTGTCTTATGGTTGGTGCAGCAGATTATGAATATTCTTGTTCATTTATAGGTTTTATATTTCTCTTTTTTTATTTGTATTTACTCTTTGGCTTCTCCACTTAATAAATGCTTGTTTGTCACCCCCTGGTACGAAAGTGGATGGGAACAGGAGCTTCGTCTGTCATTCTCTACTGTGCCTACAAAACACATTGTAGTAAATGAGTTCCCAGTGAGAAAAGAGGCGTCAAACAGTGTGCTTTCTGCTCCTTTGGCATCCCAGTGCACCTTGCTTCCCTCACGGATCAGGAGGCTAGAAAGCTGGAAGGCAAGCCTTTGGATTGAGAGCAGCACTGACTATAAAGTTGTTTCTGTGGGTACCAGAAAGGTGAATTCCAAAAACTGTTATCTATGCCAGGACACTACAGAAGGTAATTTCTCACACTAAAGCACCAGAGGTGGCAAGAATAGAGATCAAATTATGTTCAAACAAGGCAATTGAGGGATGTCCAGCTTTTCCTTACTGCCTCTCCTGTGATGCAGAAATGCAGATGCCTGAAACTGGTTGCAGAAGCTCATGTCTTCGTTGTGGTACTTGATTTTTATTTTATTATGGTAGGATAATTTGGCATTGTGGTATTATTTGGGTTGATTCCCTGCTAACTTGTCTTCAAACAATTCTCACGTTCCATCCAAGGAACATCTTAAGAGTCTGTTTATTTTTCACTGAGCTGAATTATCATCTATAGACAAAACAATAGAAATAGGCTATAGGTGTGTTCACCAGAGTGTGAAAAAAATGTTGGCCTCAGGTTGAGACAAATAGGTTTTTTGATGAATTCTTTAGACAATGTTTTCTATCCTTGAAGCTATCCTTTCTACCAAGAGGGAGCTAGTGGGAAGGTAACAGAATGGAGCTCCAGAAAGCCATCCCCTTATCCCACCAAGAGTCCAGGTACTTAGAATTAATACAAAGAGGCTTCCTGAAAGGCCAAAGTTTTATCCCTTTAAAACTTCTCCTCTCTGAATGACAAGCCATCATGGCTCAAATGAACACAACACTTGTTTTTTGGACCCAGCCTCTTCCCAGTGTCCCATCCAAATCTCCCTGTATGATATTCTTTCTGATGCTTGCCAAGTTGGAGATGGTGTGAAGATAACATTTGCTGTTAACTGAGGTGAGAGTTTACAGAAACTCTTTAAAATAAACCATGGAGCTAGATCAATAAAGACTGCCATTGCCATCCTCTCTGCAGCCTATGTTGTTACTTTAATCAAATGCATAGAAAATTTTATTACTTTAATAAAATCTTACTTATTAAGCTATTAGGTTTCATATGCTTAAGTAGATGTTATTTCCTTAATAACTGGCTCATGGTATAAACTCTGTGTTTTCCAGATATTTAGATGGGTGTGCTGGTTGATTTTATGTCAATTAGACAGAAGCATATGGTCATTTGGGAAGAGAAAACCTTAAACTGATAAAATTTCTCTACTAGATTGGCCTGTGGGCAAGATAGTCGTGCATTTTCTTGATTGATGATGAGTATGGAAGGGCCAGACTCACTGTAGGCTGTTTTACCCTTCGCTTGGGGCTTCTAGATGTTGTAATAAAGCATCTTGAAAAAGCTAGGAGGAATAAGCTAGTAAGGAAGATTTCTTGATGGATTCTGCATCAGTCCAGGACAGCAGGTTGCTGCCTTGGGGCTCTGCTCTGACTTCCTGGATGATGGAATACGAGGTATAAGATGAAGTAAGTCCTTTCTTATCCAAGTTGCTTATGATCATGGTGTTTTATCACATCAACAAAAAGTCAAATTAAGGTAATAGGTGAAGTCTGTAGATATTCTATTCTTGGGTCTTGTTATACTCTTGGGTGCTTTAGTAATGTGGTTTGGTTTTGTGCTAATTCAGTGCCAGATGCCAAGTAGTGGTACCTAGAAACAGAGTGGCATCAGAGGGCAAAGAAATGTGCAGAGGGCTACCATAAAACCAATGTGGTACCCCATAATAATCCTCTGCTCTTTCAGTTCCATAGATCTATCAGTCAAGTCAAATGAAACTAAATACAGAACACACTCACATGAATTTTTTCTACAGGAGTGTTTAAGCCTTACTTTAAAAATATACATTTTATTAAACTTTAAGTAAAATAGATATCCTCACTGTGTGACTTTTCTCTCTACCATACATACCAGGCTTTTTTCTGCTTCTTAAAACAAAAGCTCATGTTTGTTTTATGCCTCTCATCTTTGCTTTTCTTTCTGCATGCCATCGGACTGACATTAGGATGTATTAAATGCTTTGTTTGATAATTGAGTGAATTTGTAGTGACTAGAAACAGCTAGGGATGGTGGAGAGATGAGGTCCTTCCTGCCCTTGTATTATGATACAGTTTTCACTTAGAATATCTGAGAGTTGTCATTTGTTAAGCTGATATCTTCAGCTTCTATCCAGAGAAGTCTTTTCAAGAGCAAAGGTCTTGATCAAGGGCTCTTTGGTGAATTGTTGTCGTGTTGAATGGAATTTTGAGAATCATTACTCAGAACATGGCAGTGTTCAAGTAGTTCCTTGTGGAGAGTGTTCCACTTTCCACACCTGCACTGGATTAAGATACTGCAGCATTTACAAATTGGAAAGCTATGAGAGAGACTTGAGGATTCCCAAGGAGTCAAGAGCAGAGGGATCACATTTCAAGAGTGTAGTTAAGGTCATTTCCAGCCAACTGCTAATTCACACAGAGTTCTGAGAGCAGCAACAGGCTGTGGCTGAGGAAACAATGAATGGCTTCATCATTGAGCTGGGAGTGTTAAATTGGGATGCCACTGAGTATTGATCAGAAATAGCTGTTCATAATGGTGACTTACCTAAGGCTTTGTAGTTTCTAGCTAGTTGCTTGAGAGGTAACTTTATATTGAGTCAGACCTGATTCGTAATTTTTTACTATGATGTTAAGGACTGGGAAGGGCTTTTTCTTTCTAATCCTGAAAAATACTTGTGTTCAGTGGTTCAGAAAATTATGTTTAGAGCAAACTATTTTATGACACATCCAGCCCATGGAGTTTTTTTTTTTTGTTTGTTTAGATTAAAAATAATCCAGACTTAGGTTTTGTGGCATAAAAATATATGATATGTTATTCATTGTAAAACAAAACTAAACCTTCATATTCTGCACTCAGTCCTGTTGAGCAGTAATGCACAAGGATACTCATTTTCTAAGTCAATTATTCTTTTATTATTTGGTAGTGTGTGTGTTCATGTGCATGTGTGTGTGTGTATTGTATATTCTTCCTAGTGTGAGTGTGTACAGATGTATGTGCGGGTACATGTGCACATGTATATATTTGTATGTTTGTTTGAAAACCACAAGTCAATGTGCAGTATAATTTTTTAGTCACACTTCACCTTTCTTGAGACAAGTTTTTGGATTGAATTGAAACACGTAGATGTTAAGTTTGGCTGCCCCTGAGCTTCAGGGATCTGTTTTTTGTTTTTTTTTTTTTTTCTCTTTTATTTCCAGTCCAGTGGCCGTCCATCCCAGGAGCATAACATCACATCTGACTTTTCTACATGGGTTCTTGGGATCAATACTCAGGTCCTCTTACTTGTAAGACAGTCACTTTTTCTATAGAACCATCTTCCAGAACAAAGAGCCTCTGTGAATGATGGGGCTGTAGGAGGTAGTGTATGAATACCTTTGTCCCAGAGTGGGAGTTTGTGAGGACGTTGAGGTTAAGTAGTACCAAAATTATCTTTGAACCAGCCTTCTATTTAATGATAACCTGGGTAGTTAATTAATTCTGCATTACCAAAAGTATATTCTGTTCACAGGTCATGGTACGAAATAAAAAATATATTATTAAAGAAAGCCCATGCTATCCTCTATGAAGGGGGTTAGCTAATGTCTTTGCTGTTCCCTTAGATGCTGTGAACAGATGTGAAGAGGCTTTGTCTTCAGAAACAGGCAGGCTCCCCTTCAGCTGTTACTTGCAAACTCAACACCTGCTTTTACTAGAGCTCACAGTGGTGGCCAGAGGGATAGAGAGAACCTGAGTTTGAGCTCTTAAAGAACTATAGGAGCTTTTGAGCTGTGGAGCTTCTGCTTTGCTGTCCTGTCAGTGATTCCTCAGTTGCTCAGAGGTCTCCAATGATGTAATTGAAGAGGCAGGAGAAAATCTGTGATTTTTATGCTCTGTGTCCCATCCTTAATTTTGAACAGATCAGTTATATTTTCATTTTTTATACTGGCATTTGTTTAAGCCTTCATTTGAAAAAAAAATCTATTGTAGAAAAGTACAAATTTGAAAACTGCTTAACATATCAATTGGTGTGTTAAGACTGAAAGTATTTCACTATTGGGTCAAGTACTCATTTGTGAGATCTCAGAATTAATAAGCCTTAAATAGAAATGTTTTCCTTCTGGAGAAGGCAAGGGCAAATTTTACGAATTAGCCTTTTGAGTTTGCTGTGATCATTTGTCACATGAGGACCAACATAAAATTATGGATTTCCTTTTGCTTCTTTTTAAAATATTATTTTTATTGTGAAGGTATTGCTTTATAAATTGTAGAGGTGATGAAAAATATTCTTATGCATAAGGACAAAAGTAATTCTTCCACATTCCCACAGGCAGCAAAACTGCATTAAAGAACATTTTTTTTCCTAGCCTTTGTTCTGTGCACATATGTGTGTGCTTGCATATTTGCTGGTATGGTGTAGATAAAGTTTTATTTTCTTATCCTTTTGTTTTATGCTGTAAGTCTTTTCCCTTCATTAAAGGTTCCATTGTGTGGATGGTGCCATAATTTATTTTACTACTATACTGCTTTTGGACACAGTGGTTGTCTTAAATTTTGTACTCTTATGAATAATGCAAGATACATCTTTGCAAGTGAAAATTTAATAGCATCTCTAGAATTTTCTATGGGATGGAGGTTTGCAGGTATGAATATCGCATAAGGGGTAAGAACAAACTCTAACTTTTTCCTTCACTGTGCCCCATGTTGTGACAATGTGTGCACCGTTCACAGAATAGGGTCACCACTGGTCTTCCTGTTTAGCAGTAGACACTGTCAGAACAAAAATTGAGCCACATTAACTATATATTAGGGTCCCTTTGATTTTCAAACTAGCAGTTATCACATCCATTAAATTCTGCTGTCAAATTTCTCAGGAGATTTGTTTTGTGTTGTCCTCACTTATTTTTACTGGAACCTTCATCCAGCAGCCTTCTTCCTTTCTCTAGACAGGTAAAGGTACACTTGGGTTTGCTCTGCTTAAATAGTTCTTGTTTGGTAATCACTGATGATGTCCATTTATTTAACAACAGTAGCCTCAGTCATATGCATGTTAGTTTATAGAGATAGGTTTTTGAGGACTGGCATGTTTCACAGATCATAATATTTTGTATATTTCATCGAAATTAGCACCATTTGCTTTCTTCAGTGGTTGAGTGCATTCTTGAAGTGTCCATGTCCATTGTTGTTCTGGTTTAATGAATCTTGGACATGTTTGAAGAAATCTCCCTATCCTATGCCTTCAAATGAATTTTCTAGATGTCCCTATGCTTCCCCTCTGTGCTCATGTATAGCACATGCTAGAAAAATGTTCTTGGATAAGAGTCAAATGTAGATTCAGAGAGGATTTGGATTTATTGTTGGCATTACCTGGTAAGTTTTTATTTTATTTTATTTTTTAAGAAACTCTTTTCAATTGGGTGTGGTGTGTATACCCCTAATCCCAATATCTGGGCTGCTGAAGTGTACATATTGCCATGGATTTGATATCTCTCAATTTTGATTAGTTATGGTTTTCTGTAATGGTCTCTGTTTCTTACAAAGAGATGTCTCCTTCATGAGGGGGCAATGACTCTACTTGTATGTGAGTATAAGGACAGATATTTTGAATATAGTTAGGGTTTATGTTATTTTAGTAAAACAGTAGTTCTTCTTTAAGACCCATGTCTTCAGTAGCCCTGCGCAGTTGGTTGTTTTCATTATCAGGTGTGATTTTCCTCTTATTGAGTGAATGTTAAAGTGGTTGTTGGTTAATGGCAAGGTATGTATGCGACTACTACATTCTAAGGATTATTGTGCTATGCTGGTTATCGTATCGTATCGTGTGCTTCATGTGTAAATTGCTCAGTCTGTCATATCTTTATATATTCATGAGCTATAATGTGACATTACATGTATACATGGATAATTATCAGGATATAGGGGTAATTCTTTCTTTTTCTTTTCTCTTTTTCTTTTTCTTTTTCTTTTTCTTTTTTTCTTTTTTTTTCCAAATTTGCTCTAAAATATACTTACATTAAATAAAATACGCATTTCAGTAAGATCTTCAGTGAATGACTGTGCATTCTGGGAAGTTTCACATCTGGGTAGGGTCAACATTCGTGGAAGAAGCTAAGAGACTGTGCATCCAACCACAGTTTATAGTGAGTTTCTTATTGCCAACCTGCTAGTCACATAGAACATGTCATTACATCACTTGTGCAGGACACTGATTACTGGGGGAAAGGAAACAAGCGCTACATCCTCAGTGGTGAGTTCATTACAGCTTCGCAGGAATTCCACCAGACAGCCTAGACAGTAGTTTCAGTAAACATGTTAAGGGAAACAGACAACTCTTCTCGAGGCCCAGACCCACTTTCTTACTGTATTATGTTGTTTGCCACCTACAGTGGGTAGTCAGGAGGGTTTTCTTCAGGACAGCATGGTTGCAGGACTGGGACAATCCCAAGAGACTGACAGGGAGTATGAGGATGGGAGAGGGTTACCACAACCTATTTCATGTCAGAGACAACTGTGACAAAGTCCTCAGACCTGCGATCTCTCCTCTTATCATCTGGTATAGCGTTTGATGTATTCATCCATTTTGTCCTGAAAAATCCTCCTTGTCCTGCAAATGATATTCTGCAGCTTCAATACTTAGTGGATCATCAAGATTCAAAAGATCAGTAAATAAAGAGTTTAATCCCCAAACAAGATCCTTTAATGTTCTTGCGGGAGCCCAGACAGTGCCGTCAATTGAATGTTCTCTTGGTAAACTTAGACATATTTCCCCTGTTTCTGTGATGTTGGGATGCCAGATTCTAGTCAAGCATTTCACCTTGGGAGGCACCATGTTGTAGGCATTGGGAACTTTAGTTTCAAACTGAGTTTTCTAGCTTGGTAGTAACCCTCATCCGTGCTTACAGTCAGCTGAAAGCAATAAGCTTGTTTGGATCAGGAAAATGTACTCTGCATGTACAAGGAAAATTAGCTTCAAGTTCTGCAACCTCTTTAACAAGCAACTTGTCTCTCACAGAAATCCTCCAAGTAGAGTCAGATGTGGAGACTGATGTCCAGGATCCTTTGAGACCATCATTCCACTTCAACTTGCTTGCCAGCTTTAGCAATACTGCTACATTTCTTCTGAGCACCGCGAGTCAGGCAAGGGGAGCCGGCACCGAAAACCATGCCAGGCCAGCAGTGACACTGAGTCACAGCTGGACCAGCTCCGCAGGGTTAATTTCTGATAGGTGTCATTGTATTTGGAACAGAGTCCTCTCTTTGAGCTATTTGAAAGTATGAAATAAATCATCATTAAGAATAAATATTACCCTACTGTGCTAGATCATAAGAATGCCTGTATCTGATGTCCTTACTCCAGTCCTTTACTTGATTTAGTCTCTTGAGGTGACTATTATACTTTCTACAACTATGATATGTTTCTATATAGATGAGGTTTTAGTATAAATAAAAAGAAAACTGCATCTTTCTTTTGTATTTCTGCTCCTAATGTCTAAACAGATGGTAAATTGACTTACCAAGTTGTTGCTGAATTCACCTTTCCTTTTTCTGAGTCAAAGAGGCTTTCCTATGAATTCCTTGAGCGATCTTCTGGAAAATTATATATTATTGATAAAGCTTTGGCATGGGATATTGAGTTAGGTCTGTTCTTGCATTTCGCTGAGCTCCTAATTAAGCTAGTTTATATGAAAGAACTGATGTACGAGACTTGGAGTTGAATGTATTGATTTGCATATTGATTTTCCTTGAATCTGGTGCTTGCCTCTGTATATCACACCAGAACAGACTCTGCTGTGTTTTGATAAGAAAGATAATTCAGGCGGTTGGGTTTATGGCTTAGGCTGTTAAACTGCAAAATAAAGTGAAACTTGTCAACCATTTTCTTTTATAGCTTTGGGAAGAAGGGTTCAGACTAAAGAGAAAGTGACTAAGCTGCATGTTTACAGGATCTATTTATTTACCTTGGATTAAACAGCAGTTTTTAGTCTTTAAATTATCCTCAAATAGTTCCATAGCAGTATGGCTCTTCAGTATACTCAGACTCCCCTGAGAAGCTTGTTCTAACAGGTTACTGGACCCTTCCCCAAATTTGTTATCCACTTAGTGTGAGGTAGGTCTTTATACACACATTTCCAAATGACATGGGTTCTTGCTCTGTTGGAGAGGTCAGACTTTGAGACTGCTGTTCTTAAGTGTTCTATAGTCTGTGTGTTGTGGTACACAAACACAGTGTATAGTTGATGGGAAAGTGGTCAATGTTATCTTGACATGTTACTCAGAAGTCTCTTTCTTCATGGCTATCCTAGAGTAGCTGCAAAACACTCTATGATTAAAAATGTTTAACTAGCAATACAAAAATGGGTTTATCGTGACATTTTCATAGATATCACTGTGCACATACATATTCACCCTTTCAAATATACTAACTCTAAACTCATGGTTTTATTTGGAGTTATGGGTCCTATGGCAATGTATAGAACACAGGTCTATGAGTCTCAGAGTTTTATAAAGCTTATCTTTTGTTCTCCTTATATCCAGTTTTATAATGGCAATATTCTCTACCACACTGAAGGTCTAATTTTAAAGATACTATTTTCTGAGAATTTGGGTCTGCATGACAGAATCCTTTCAATCCTTTCAACTTCCTTCTGGTCCTTAGTCCAGGTTACATATTTCTCCATGAATAGCTACATCAGTTATATTTCTTTGTGAATGGTTACATCAGTGATTGTTCTCTTATTTATCTAAACCTGAACATCAAGGCATGCATTGTAAAATTTTCATTTGCCCCATATTGTTTCCAACTTCTGCATGTTCACACCTACCAGACTAGGACCACGTGTTGTCTAGCATCTTGTATTCGCATACCAAAAAAGAATCACTTACTGTTCTTTTAAAGGAGTAACACAACACAAAACAAACAAAGCAGAAGTAACAACAAATGGAACTCTGTGTGTCCTATATCCCTGTTCTAAAGAGACAATAAAAATGTATAATGCACTGACTGAGACAGAAGCAGATACTTACACCCTACCAATGGACAGAAGCCAGGGAACCCTGTGGTTGAATTCGGGGAAGGCTGGAAGAAGCTGAGGAGGAGGTCTACCCCATAGGAAGACCAGCAGTCTCAACTAACCTGAATTCTTGAGATCTCTCAGACACCAAGCC
>JANHMN010000008.1:44590963-44613990 GCA_030674055.1 Rhabdomys pumilio
ATATAACTTGTATCTTAGTCTACTTTGGCTGTTATAATAGCACACTACAGATCAGGGGACTTCAATGCAACAGGAAGTCAGTCTGGCCAGGAAAGCAGGTAGATCTGCAGGGAAATTGTAGCTCTTCACCTATCCCTCCATTCCTCCAAGTCAAATTCTTGAGTCTGTAGCAGACTATGTACTGCAGGCTCTCCTCATTCTCTGCCTCCATTACAGGGGACTAAGCAGATCCTTGTAGAACATCCTGCTTTTCTCCATCTTGTGGACCCCTCAGTAATTTCTTCCTAGCCCATCCTCATTCCTAAGTGTTGGGTTTTGCTATCAAGAAACACACCCCCCAGTGGCCTTGCCTATCAGGATCCTAAAAGAATTTTCTGCCAGGCAATACAACAACAGTGGAACCAAAGGACAAAACACTCATTCAACAAAGATGGGTTATCAGCACCTAGAATAGAAAACGTCACAAACACAGATGCCTAAATACCAGCATAACAACACAACAAACAACATCCAGGACAGTAGATTTCCCTTGAGAGCCCAGCAACTGTACTACATCTGATTCCAAGTATTTCAGCATAGCTGAAGCATAAGACAAAATCTTTAAAATAGCCTTAAAAATATGGTATGGATCCTAAAAAAAGGAAACAAATATATCCCTTAAAGAAAGCTATGAAAATAGAAATAGTAGAAGGAAATGAATAAAAGAGTTTAAGACTTGAAGGAGGAAATAGAATAAATAAAAAGCTCAAACTGAGGAAAACCTGAAAATGAAAAATATAGAACTTTAACAGGAACATCAGAGGCAAGCTTCACAAACAGAATATAAGATATAGAAGAAAGAATATCAGGATTTTAGGGCATGTTAGAAGAAATGGATACGTTGTTCAAAGAAAAGCAAAATATGAAAAAAGTCCTGGCATAAGACATCCAAGAAATGTGGGGTACTATAGAAAGACCAAATCTATAAATAATAGGAATAAAGAAATGACAAGAAATCCAAGTCAGAGGCACAGAAAACATTTTCAATAAAATCATAAAACAAAAATTTCCTAACCTAAAGAAAATGACTATCAAGCTACAAAAAGCATGCAGACCATCAAATAGATTGGATCAGATGGAAAAAAAAAAGTCCCTTAAGCACAAAATAATCAAAATACTAAATAAGGAGAACAAAGAATATTGAAAGCTTTAAGGTAGAAAAAAGTAACATGTAAAGGTACACTCATTAGATCACAACTAACTTCTCCATGGAGACTATAAAAGGCAGAAGGGTCTGGACACATCTTCTACAGACTCTAAGAGCCCATAGATGCTAACCCAGACTACTATACCTAGCAACATGTTAAATCACAAGAAATGGAGACAGTAAGATACTCCATGATAAAGCCAAATTTGACCAATATCTAAATATCCAGCTCTTTAGAAGGAAAACTCCAACTTACAGAGATTAGACATATGTGTGTGCACACACATATACAGTCCAGCAAAATAACAGGAATCAGCATACACTTTTCATTAGTATCTCTCAATATCAGTCATTTCAATTCCCCAATAAAAAGACACAGACTAACAGAATGGATTTGAAAACAGGATCTATCCTTCAGCTCCATTCAAAAACTGTATTTGAACACCAAAGATAGATATCACTTCAGAGTAAAAGGTTGGAAAAAGAAATTCCAAGCAAATGGACATAGAAAGCAAGTTATTAAAGCCATTTTAAATACCTGACAAAATATATTTAAATTAACACTAATTAGAAGAAATACAGGGAAAAATATAACAAATAATATTATAGTTCTTACTTTTTGTTATTTACTTTTATTCACTTTACATACGGATCACAGCCCCCTCCCTCCTCTCTTCCCAGTCCCACTCTTACAAATCCCTTCCTCTACTACTCCCTCCTCTTCTCCTCAGTGAAGAAGAGCACCCCTTTGGGTACCATCCCACCCTGAGGCATCGAGTTCTAGCAGGTCTAGGCACATCCTCTCCCACTAAGGCTCAACCAGGCAGTCCAAGTAGGGGCAACAGGATCCAATGGCAGGATACAGAGACTGAGACAGACCGTGCTCCACTTGTTAGGAGAATAACATGCAGACAAAACTGCACATTTGCTACAAATGTGTAGAGGGTCTAGATTAGATCCAGCTCCTAAATGTTCACTGGTTGGTGGCTCAGACTCTATGAACCCCCATGGTCCTAGCCTAGTTGACTCTGTGGGTCTTCTTGTTCTGTCCTTGATCCCTCCAACTTGACCCCTCACTTCTATCTCCCACTCTTCCTCACAACTCCCCAGAGTCTATCTGATGTTTGGCTTTAGGTCTCTGCAACTTTGCAGGCAAAGGGATGGAACTTGAGAATATCATTCTGAGAGAGGTAACCCAGAGCCAGAAAGACACACATTGTATGTATGTACTTGTAAGTGGACATTAGCTGTAAAGTGCAGGACATCCATGCTATAATCCACAGACCCCCAAAAATTGGGTAATAAAGGGGTCCTAAGGGAGGATATGTAAATATCACACAGAAGGGGAAACAAAATAGCCATAGAAGGTGGATGGAGAGAGGAAACTAACTGGATAGGACAGAAGATGAGGAGGGGAACGGTGATGGTGATCAGGTGTGGTGAGAAGTGAATTAACAGTGGAATGGGAATAAAAGTGAAAACTGGCAGGGTGGAGAATCTCTGGTGACTAACTGGAGGCCTGAGATGGGAGAATTTCAGGGGCCTATGAGGGTGACCCTACCTTAGATTCCAATCAGAAGGTGATATAGAGGCTGAAGTGGCCACCTCCTGTAGCCAGGAAATTCCTCCAGAGGAAGGAGGAGGACATCAATACACTCACAAAACTTCAACCCAAAATTTGTCTTGTCTACAAAATGTGCAGGGATACAGATGGAACTGAGACTGCGGGAACAGCCAACTGATGTCTGCCCCAACTTGAGACCCACTTCATGTGAGTCAAGCCCTGACACGATTAATGATAGTCTGCTATGACTGCAGACAGGTATTACAATTTTTAACATCTGTGCACCAGACAGAAGGGACTCTCATTCATAAATGAAACACTATTATAGATTAAATCATTTATTGACCTCCAAACACTGATAATTGGCAGACTTCAATATTTAACTCTCCCCAATGAACAGGTTCTCCAGACATAAACTAAACAGAGAAATACTACAGTTAAGTGATATTATAAACCAAATGATCCTAAGAGATATTTGCAGAACATTTCACCCAAATACTAAAGAACATACCTTCTTTTCAGCACCACATGGAACATTCTTTAAAAATGACCAATTTGATACAAAATAAGTCTCAACAGACACAAGAAAATTGAAATAATACCCTGCATACTATCTGCCTTCCACGGGTTAAAGCTGAATCTTAACAACAGAAACAAAGAAAATTACAAACTTACAGAAAGTGAACCACTCTACTGAATGAGGAATGAGTCAAGACAGAAATTAAGAAACTATTAACTTTTATATCACACCTGAATGCTCTGGAACAAAAAGAAGAAATCACACCCAAAAAGAGTAGATGGGAAGATATAATCAAACTCAGGTCTGAAATCATTGAAATAAAGACAAATAAAGCAATACAAAGAATAAAACAAAGAGTTGATTCTTTGAGAAAATCAATTGACAAATGCTTATCCAAAGTAAGTAAAAATGATCAAGAGAATATCCAAATTAACATAACAACAGACATTATGGAAATCCAGAGAATCATGCAAGGGCATGCTTTAAAAACCCTACTCAACCAATTGGAGAATCTAAAAGAAATGGATAGTTTTATTGAGACAAAAGATAACTCAAGATTAGATAAGCAATTTGAGCACAACACTAGGGAAATAGAAGCAGTCATTAAAGTCTTCTAACCAAAAAAGCTCAGAGCCAGATAGTTTTAGTGCAGAATCCAACCAGACTTTCAGAGAAGATTTAATGCCAATAGTGTTCAAATTATTCCACAAAATAGAAACGGAAGGATCATTGCCTAATTCATTTTATATGTTCACATTTACCGTTATACTAAAACTACATAAAGACCCAACAAAGAGAAATATAGACCGATTTCTCTTATAAACACGGATGCAAAAATACTAAAATGCTTGCAAATCACATCCAAAAATGTATCAAAAAGATCATCCACCATTCATCTCAGAGAGACAGGAATTTTTCAACACAGGTAAATTGATATAAGTAATCTACCATATAAGCCGACAAAACCACATGATGATCTCATTAGGTGCAAAAATGAGCTTTGATAAAAATCCAACACCCTTAGTGATACGAGTTCCAGAGAGACTGGGGATACACGGGATATACCTAAACATAATAAAAGCAATTTACAACAAGCCCATGGCCAGCCAGCTTAAATGGAGTGAAACTCAAAGCAACTTTTTTCTAAATTCACAAGGTTGTCCATCCACTCTCTCCATATGCATTCAATATAGTACTTGAAGTCTTAGCTGGGGCAATAAGAAAACTGAAGTATGTCTCTCCTGTCTCTCCTGTCTCTCCTGTCTCTCCTGTCTCTCCCCATACTTGATTCTGCCCTTCCTTTTCCCCTCCACCTCCCTTCTCACACTCAGTTTCTTCCCTCCTTCTTCCTTCCATGATGATTTTGTTCCCCTCTAAGTGGGTTTCAGGTATTCACACTTGGGCCTTCCTTCCTGTTAAGCTTCCTATGATCTGTGAATGGTATTATAAATATTCTGAACTTTTTTGGTTAATATCCATTTATCAGTGTGTAAATACGATACATATCCTTTTGGGTCTGGGTTACCTCACTCAGGATGATATTTTCTAATTCCATTCATTTGCTTGTGAAATTCATGAAGCCTTCATTTTTAATAGCTGAATAGTATTCCATTGTGTAAATGAACCACATTTCCTGTGTCCATTCTTTGGTTGAAAGACATCTGGGTTGTTTCAAGCTTCTGGAAATTACAAATAAGGCTGCTATGAATATAGTAAAGCATGTGTCCTTGTGGTATGGTGGAACATTCCTTGGGTATATTCCCAGGAGTAGTATAGCTGGGTCTTCAGGTAGAGCTACTTCCAATTTTCTGAGAAACAGACAGAGGAGGGCAGGATCAGGTAAGGGTTAGAGACAGAAGAGATGCCAGAGGACCAGAAGAATGAATCAAAATATTCAGCAGTTAAGGGGCAGGTGGAATCTCTAGATAGTCCTAGAGACCTGGAATGTGAGAGTCAACATCACCTTAAATAGAGAGAAACTCAAATCAATTCCATTAAAATAACAAAAAGGACAAGGTTGTCCATTCTCTTCATATGTATTCAGTATAGTACTCTTTACTATATTGTACCTGGCACAATGAGTACCAGGACTCAATGGGGATGACATTAGCTAAGATGCCCAACAGTAGGGAGATGGAACCGGAAGAGACTACCCCCAGAATATAGACATGGCTCCCAGTTGAGGCAGGGGACCACTCACCCATCTTCAAAATTTTTAACCCAGAATTGTTCCTGTCTAAAGAAAATGTAGGAACAATAGAGCAGAGACTAAAAGAAACGCTACTTAATAAATGGCCCAAATTGGGACCCATTCCATTCGAGCACACCAAATCCTGACACTATGACATACTGTGCATGCAGACAGAAGGCTGGAATTGTTGTCCTCTGACAGGGTCTACCAGCACTTGACTAAGACAAATGTAGATATGTATAGCCAACCACTGGATTGAGGTCAGGGACCAACATGGAAGACATAGAGAAAGAAGTGAAGGAGCTGAAGGGAATTGCAACCCCTTAGGAAGAACAACAGTGTCAACTAACCTAAACCCCTAAGAGCTCCCAGAGACTAAGATAAAAACCAAGGAGCATATATGGGCTGGTCTGTGGCCCTGGGCACATGTATAGCAGAGGACTGCCTTGTATGGCCTCAATGGGAGAGGATGCACTTAATCCTGTGGAAGCTTGATGCCCCATGGAAGAGGGATGCTGTTGAGGGTGAGGTGGGGGGTGGGTTGGTGTGTATGGGATTACCCTATCAGAGGTGAGGGGAGGGGATGTTGCCTGTGCCCTGGACAGCTCTCTTCCCTGCCTTACCTGCTCTTGGGTGTTGGGGGTAAAGTCAAAGACACAGACTCCGGGAGCAGGTGAGAAATGCTGTAGCAAGCTCATCTGAGCACTGTTGCAAGCTCCTTTAATACCCTCCACCCATGCCCTCACTGGTTCCAATAAAGTATCTATTCTGAACATCAGGTCTTGATTGGTTGGCATTATTTGCACTAGCAATCCTTGGTCTCTCAGGCAGTCCTCAATTAGGTCCTCCTGCAGGAGATGCTTTTGCAGATGCATGGCCCCCAGCATTTACACAGAGGCAGCTCCACCATTCCTACTACAAAGGGGGGATGGCAAGGGGGCAACTTTTGAAATGTCAATAAATAAAATAATTTTACAACAATAATAAAAAGAAAACCAAAAAAGATTAAGGAGATGCAAATTAGAACGGAAGATGTCAAAATATCTTTATTTGAAGATGATATGGTAGTATACATAAGTGACACTAAAATTTTTACTGAGAAACGCCTTACAGTTTCAGCAAAGTAGCTAGATACAAAATTAGCTCACAAAATCAGTCGCCTCCCTACATGCAAATGACAAATGGATTGAGAAAGAAATCAGAGAAACAACAGTTTCCAGCACAGCATCAAACAACATAAGATATCTTAGGGTGACACTAAGAAACAAGTGAAAGACTTGTTTGATAAAACCCTTAAAACACGAAAAAAAGAAATCGAATATGATATCAGAAGATGAAAAGATCTCCTGTGCTCATGGATGTGTAGGATTAAAGTAGTAAAAATGGTCATCCTACCAAAAGCAACCTACAGATTAATTGCAATCATCATTAAGATTCTAACATTACTCCTATTTTTAGCTTCACACGGAAAGACATAAAGAAACCAGGATAGCTAAAACAATTCTGAACAATGAAAGAACTACTGGAGCTATCATCATCTGCAACCCCAAATTGTATTACAGAGCTATGGTAATAGAAACAGTATGGTATTAGTATAAAAACAGATATGTTAATCAATGGAATTGAATTGAAGACCAAAACAATACATCTATATACCTATGGACACCTGAGTTTTAAAAAGGCAGAAATACACACTGGAATAAAAGACATCATCTTCAACTATTGGTGCTGATCAAATTAAACATCTGTATGTTTAAGAATGCAAAGAGATTCATGCTTTTCTTTGTGCATAAAACTCAAGTCCAAATGGATCAAAGACCTTAACATAAAACTAAATACACTGATCCTAATAGAAGAGAACGTGTGAAATAGCTTTGAATGTATTGGCACATAAGGACTTTCTGAACAGAACACTGTTAGTATAGGAACTAAGATCAATAAATAATAAATGAAACTTCATGCATGGTAAAGGACACCATTATTTGGAAAAAGCAGCAGCAACCCACAGAATAAGAACAGATTTTTAAGAACTCCACATCTGGTAGAGGACTGGTATCCAAAATAAATATATAAAGAACTCAGAAAATTAGATAATAAGTAAACAAATAATCCAATTAATAAATGGGAAACATGTATGAAGGGAGAATTCTCAATAGAGGAATCTCAAATGGCTGAGACACACTTAAAGAAATGTTGTACATTCTTAGCCATCAAGGAGTGCATATCAAAACTATCCTGAGATTCCATCTTACACAGGTGACAGCTCATGCTGGTTAAGATGTGGAGCAAGGGAATCACTCTTCCATTGCTGGTGTCTAGGGGCTTGGTCTGGTGCTGCTATGTATTCCAATAGTAAGTTATGTATCCACAGACCTGGTTTCCCCAAGACAAGTGAATTGTCACATATACCAGCTTTTGTTGTGCAAACCTTGACCCACAAATTGTCTCTCATTGGTTAATAAAGTTCCCTACAGCCTGAGCTGGACAGAAGAGAGGATGTAGAGCAAAGGTTTCCAGCCTTGAGCGTAGGAGATAAAGACCAGGAATAAGGGAGGCAAAGAATGAACTCTCCATGAGGTCATAAGCACTGGCCATGAAGTCTGGCCTATCACATTAGGAGTGGCCCAGGCAGAACATGGAAAGTGATATCATGGGAGTTTTGACAGGGAAATAGAGAAAATAGCATACAGGGTTGATATTTTCCCAGCTCTAGTGCTTCAAAGCTTATTATAAATATAATATTATGTCTTTTATGTGGGAACTAAATGATCTAAGTGGTATACAAACCACAGATATATATAAAATCAACAAGGATATGTAGCAAACCCCCAAATAATATTCACTACAGCCCTGGTGGGAGTGTAAACATGTACAGCTGCTGTGGAAATCAGTGTGGCAATACTTCAGGGAGATGGGAATTGGTCCACCTTAAGATTCAGCTATTTCACTTTGGCAAACACCCAATGGATGCTTCATCCTACTTCAGAGAGGGAACGTGGGGAGGAGTATGGGGTGAGATGGCTAAAATAAAGGGGCATTTGAGGTATAGTGTGGGAATCTAATACAGTAGAAGCTTCCTAAACTATGTACGCAATAGAAAGTAGATCTAAATGAAACTGGCAAATAGTGGTGAAGATAGAACTCCACTGGATATCTTCTGTCACCAAATGAAGCTTCCAGTACTAGAATTGGGTTACATATAATTAGAGTTTTGGTCAAAGAGGTTCTACGGGAATTCCCAAACAACCTAGGCTGTAGCCAAGACTATGAGTTCCTCTCCATAAACTGATACCAAGGCCCCACTGCTGGAGACAAGTTTATTGCCTACATAGCACCCTCATCCTTATGTTCTTGTGTCTTTGCTATAGGAAGGTATTCTATAGGTCACAAAAGGAAAAACAAAAACACCAAAGCAGCCACAAACCCTTTCAGCAACAGTGGTGTCTGCAAGATGTATGCCAGTGAAATGGTAGCACAAAACTTGCAGAGGAACCAATCACTATCTTATTGATTTAAGGCCCATTTCACAGGATGGAATCTGCCACTACTAGTGTGACCAAGAGTTCAAGACCACATAGCCCTGGGACCTAAGGTAAAACCAAATCCTATTGCTCGAAAAAACAAACAAACAAACAAACAAACAAACAAACAAACAACCACACATCAATAAAATGACTTCTGATAACATTCTATTATATGCATGTATCAGTGCCTTGCTCAGCCACCATTCTCCTGCAGCAGAAGGGAATGAATACAGATATTCACAGACAGACATAATGCACAGTGAGAGACCCTGGAACATTCAGTTCTAAATGGGATGTCTCCATCAAATTCTTCCCCTCAGGGATTAGAGAACCCTGTAAAGAGAGGGCAGAAAGAGTGTAAGAGCCAGAGAGTACGGAAGACACCAAGCAAACAAGGCACTCTAAACCAACAGGATTGATGCATATAAAACATGCCATGCAGAGACTGAGGCAGAGTGTACCGGTCCTCCCCCTATCCACCCTAAATGGGGCCCTAGAGCTGAAAAGAAATGTGAACACATATCATAATCCCTGATTCAGAAACAATCTCCAAGATGATACCACTTGCAAAGGTGAATTTGATTTTCTCCAAGGGAGTCTCACTGGAGAAAAATAAATACATTTTTTTTAAAAAAAATCATTTTATTTTCTTACATTTCAAATGTTATCCTCCCACCCTGGTATCCCCTTCACCCCATCCCTCTCCCTTTTGCCTCTAAGTGGGTGCTCCCCCACCCACCCACCCACCCACCCACTCCCGCTTCACCCCTCTAGCATCCCCCTTTTCTGGGGCATCAAGCCTCCACAGGACCATGTGCCTTCCTTCTCAGATGAGAAGTCCTCTGCTAGAAAACCACTCTTAAGTGTAGGCTGCTTGACCAGTAATAGATGACCAACAGAAAACAAGCTCTGGTTTCTTTGAAGGTTCCTTGTCTCGCAATGTCATGTCTGGTCTTTTCCTTTTTAAGAGATTTTATTAAATTATTTTGTTTTACTTAAAACTATATACATATATCCTTTGCTTGTCCCTTTTTCACATTGAAGGTCTTTTGCAAATATGTCACAGCTTCCAGTTTAATGTTTTCATGGGATTCCTGAATATGAGAAGAATTTGGTTTTCTCTTCTTGTGCCTTCTCTTGGGTTCTTTTCCTTCTGTTTGTTTTGTCCAATTATGTTGAATTAGTTTTTGTTTTGTCTCACTACCTTGTATTATACTTTATTATTATCTTTTAGAAGCCTATCTGTTCTGTAATGAGAGACAGAAAGGGAGTAGATATGGATATGAAGCAAGATGGGGATGGACTGGGAGGAGTAGAGGGAGCCGAAACTATAATCAGAATAACTGTTGTGAGAAAAAAACTATTTTCATAAAACAAAACAAAACAAACAAAAAACAAACCAACAATGGGAGATTACTTCATATAGTTATAGAGTTTGAAAATTGTGAGATCAAGACACGAGCAGGTCTCTAGGAAGTGTCTGGGAAGGTCACACTTCCTGGTGAATAGATGGTTACTTCCTATTCTCTTCCTATGGAAGAATAGCCTAGCTATTCTAATAGTCTCTTTTGTAAGGACATAAATGAAGACAATTTGACACTCATGACCTAATAAATTACACAAGCCATATATCTTAAATGACTGTAAGGCTTGAATCACAACAGATGAGTTTAGGGGTAGTATTTAGTCCTTTGCAAATGGCCTTTAACGTACTATTTCATGGTGTAGCTTCTGTGAGCTATTCAAAATGGGTGTTATATCTAATTCACTTTGAAAATCTCTTGCATAATCCAAGCTACTTTCTCTGTCTCTAGTGGAATGTTAAATAGCACACAAATACTGAAATGCTTATTTGATTTGATATAATAGTCTGTTTAAGAACCATGTATCTTAAGTTCTAAAATAGAACTACCATATGATCTAGCAATTCCACACTTGGATATGTATCCAAACGAATTTAAATAAGTATTTTTGAGATGTATTGGTGCCATGCTCAAAACAGTGTTGTACAAAATATGCAAGATTTGGTATGTTCTAATACCGACAGATCAATGGGTAAGAAAGATATGTGATAGTACGTTGTTTGTTTTTTGTTTTTGTTATTGTTTTCTTTTCAATTTGATTCAAGTTTGGGCTATCTGGGAAGAGGAGAATTCAACTGGAAAAAGATATCCACCTGATTGTCCTGTAGACATGTTTGTGGGGGGCATTTTATTAATTAATGATTAATATGGGTGAGCCCACCTCACTGTGGGCAGTGACATCCTTGCATACCCATGAAAGGATATGCATGAAATAAATTGAGCAAGCTATTGCAGATAAAGCCCACAAGGAGCATGTATGCATGATCTCTGTTCCAGCCTCCAGGTTCCTACCTTACTTGATTTCACTCAGTGAGGTACTGCAATTGGGAAATAAAAGCCAAATAAATCCTTTCTGCCACAGATTTGTTTTTCTCATGGTCTTTACTACAGCACTATAAAGCAAACTAGGACAGAATAAATATACATACAATGCAATATCATTTTACACAACCTTAAGAATGGGGAAATGTGCATGGTAAATTTAGAAGACATTAAGACATTTAAACAAGCAGTCACAGGACATATACTATACAATTCTATGTATAATAGGAAGGAAAAAAATGATCAAACTTACAGAAGCATAGACAGAATGGTAGCTACCAGGAGATGGAGAAAGTGAAAGGGGTCATTGTTCCTCAATAGGTATAAAACTTCTCTTATTGAAGAAAAGAATGTTTTAGGAAGATGTGTGTCACTGGGCTCCTACAGTTATCAACAGAGTAGCATGGATTGGATGCTAAGGGTATACTATGTCAAAAGCCCTTGGGGCTGAGGAGATAGATGAATCAGTAGATAAAGTACTTGCTTGTCAAATCTGAGGATGTGAGTTTAGATCCCTGACATTCACATGAAAAGCTGGACATGGTATTGCATCAGAAGAAGATAGGTAGATCCCTGGGGCTCGATAGGCAGGCAGCATAGCTGAACCAGTGATTCTCCAGGTTCCAAACACAAGATGGACAATGAATAAGGACAACACCTCATGTCAACCTCTGGCTTCCACTTGTATGTGTGCACACCTGCATCTGCAGGCACAAGTGAACATACTGCGTGAACATATGCCTGCAATCAAACACACAATACTACACATACACATAAAAGTTCCTGCTGAAACACGTACAGTAATAGCAACACACATGTAGTATAACATGAAGACATTTTGAAAGTGAAAATATATATGTTCATATTTGTGCTGATGCTATCATTGATGTGCACATATATCCAAATTCAATATAATATACATTAAATTGATACATCTTTTGTACATTAGTAAACTCTCTTTGGAGACATGGTTTTACTATGTAGAGGTATGTGCCAACCTGTGCAGTTCAAAATAAATTTTCAATTAAAATTGTTTTGTGTTTATGAGTATTTTGCATGCATGTATTCTGTGTACTGCATGCATGCCTAGTACCATAGAGTCTAGAAGAAAACATGGGATACCTTAAAAATAAATGGGTTACAGATGAATGTAGGCCCCAATTGGGATGCTGGGAATCAAAATTGAGTATTTTATAAGAGCAGCCTGTGGACTTAACTGCTGTTTCATCTTTCTAGCCCATTCCAAATAATTTTTAAAAGAAGCTCAGTTTTATATAGATAATATTTTCTTGAGAGAAAAAAACTTCAACATTTTTTTCTTGTTTCTCTTTCACTTGGATTTCCATGTCTCAACTATACTGCAATCCCTAGAAAATATCTGGCTGTTTCATATATTTAAACTCTTATCCTTGCTGCTTCTTTGGTGACCAGAACATGCATGTCTCCCCTACTCTGTCATGTGTGCCTTTCCCCACCTGCATCTGCGTACTTTGGGACTCAGATCAAATGATGCATTTTCTACAAAACATTTTGTGAATTTCCCCCCTGACTCTCCTTTCAGGCCTGTCTGTACTCTCTGTGTTTTGAAGGGACTTTCACTTAGCACTTTCTTCTCTGCCATAAATTCTTTACATCTCTCTCTCTCTTTTGCAACAGGATTGAGGCCTTTTGATGGGCAAAGACTGCACTGTATCCATGTATTCTTAGACTATATGCAAGGGCCTGGTGCAGTGTTGTGATGAGCTGACTCATAAGAACTTACAAGTAGCAGATGTTCAACTTGAAGAGATTTTATGAGTAGGATATTAATCAGAAATTATTAAAAATTAAGTTATATAAGGGCATAAACAGTTGTGCTATTAAAATAGTACATATAAACATATTAAATAGTATTTAAAACTATTAAATATTAAATATTTCTAGTACATATTAAAATAGTACATATAAACACAAATATTTATTGACATAATTATAGATTTTATAACATTATAAACAGTATATGATTTATATTATAATATTTTGCAGTACATTAAAGCAAAGATGACCCCCGCAACTTCCTAGTCCTAATTATTTTTCTATCTTTGCCAATCATACATACTCTTGGTGTTATTTACATGTTTAGTGTCTGTCTAAGAATAAGCATTGAACAATTCTTTACAATGCCATGTTTAGTGACATCACACTGTAACCTTGGCATTCACTATAAATGGAAGAATTATCACAAGACCAGCCAATGGATTGATGTAAAGAAATCCCTGATGGGTATAGAGGTGACACATA
This sequence comes from Rhabdomys pumilio, assembly GCA_030674055.1. Taxonomy (NCBI): domain Eukaryota; kingdom Metazoa; phylum Chordata; class Mammalia; order Rodentia; family Muridae; genus Rhabdomys; species Rhabdomys pumilio. Next base: position 44,604,634 of record JANHMN010000008.1, read on the forward strand.
ATGCGAGCTGAACTTAGGAGAAGTTCTGGAAAACTTTGTTTTGTCTTGTTCGAAGACTGGCATGTGTAGAAGCTTAGATGGAAACTCAGTAAAGCCTTCATGGTTCTAGAGATCTGCATAGATCTACAGATGATCCTGTGGAGATGAGGTCGTGGTCAGTCATTTTGACAACCATTTCTGTTTGTAGTGTTTTCTTGCACTACACACGAGTGGGACCCGGTAGACACTGTTCACAGTTGTCAGGATTTTCTTCGTTATATTCAGTTCCTTAGTTACCTTCAGAATCTGGAGATACCTTCTGTAGAGTATCAGATGAGGGAGACTGGCTTTTCTTATATTTATTTTTAGCTGAAACTTGAAGACAGAGATCACGGATGACTGCATGAAATTTTACTTGCCATCATGATTCATTTTGACTGCCAGATGGTAATATTATGATGCACATTTAATTTTTCTAAACTGTACAATATAAATATTCTTCCATAACATATACACTTTGTGACATGGTTGCTTTGGGTACTAGAGGAAATGCTTTAAGGAAGAAGTCAGGGGTTACCTCTGCAAAGCCGCCAAGGGAGCTGTAGAGATGTGCAGTAATTTCTATTTCTGCTCCTGACGTCAAGATGTAGAGAAACATGTGTGTATGAGGCTCATGTGCCAAGGTTAAGACTCTTATTTCAAAATCTACTTTCTTTTGTTGAACAACACAGGAGACATGATTTGAACAATGACACTTATATATTTTTTAAATTAAAATAGCTTTTTAAATGTAACATATTCTGGTTATAGTTTCTCCTTCAGTCCTACAATTTCCTCCCAACATCCCCTCCCATCTAGATTCACCCCATTTCTGTCCTTCATTTGAAAAAAAATTAGACATCTAAGTAAATATAATAAATTAATATAAAATGATATAACATGATTAAACAAAACAAACACATTGGGATAGGATAAAATGAGTAGGCAGAAAGGAATTCAAGAAAAGCCATGAAAACCCGGATATAGATAGATGAAGAGAGCCATATTTTCTAAAGTGAAAAGGATATTTATTTTTCTATTATAAATTTTTGCTTATATGTACAATTTGAAAGTAGAGAAATGAGAGAAGAAGGAAAGTTTTCCAGTATTACCTATATTATTATCACTTTGAGATAACTTTGAAAATGTTGGTATTTATCTATTTATCTTTATCTATGTCTCTACTGGCCGAAACATTGGACTGAGCTTTAGTTGTCACAATTAACGTGTAAAAACGTTAGATTTCTCAGTAATTTCTAACCATAAAATAAGAAAACCTAACATTCTATTTCTAAACATATTAGTTTTGGGGAACTTTTGATGTGATGGCTCACTCCACTGGAATAGGTAGTTCATGATCTGAGAGACTTACAAGTGTGTCTTAAACTATTACCACCTCTGGATTCACTGGAATTCTGAGACAGTTGAGAATAAGGATAAACAAGGCCCAGTGGCTTTTGAGTGTTGCTGACTTAAGAAGCTATTGGTATTAGAAATATAGGATAAGGTTGCCTTCTTGGGCCTCTATCCATTCAACAGATACCCCCAAAGACTCTAAAGAACCAAAGATGAGTAAGATTCAGCCACTGCTCACGTGACTGCTCTGTGAAAACAAATAACTTACAATGGAACACCATAATTGCCACTCTAGGGGATGTAAACAGAGATCTTTGGAGCCACAGGAGATATAGGGATCCATTACTCTCAGAGCATGCTTCCACCGGATCATTTTCTTTCTTTCACCCAAAACAACAATTCAATGCCAACGTAAAAATAAAGGAATCTAGGGGCTCAATACTGTCCATTAGAAATATCTTTCATGTGTCTATCTTCATTATTTCTTCCTAAGTCTTATTCCTAGGCTGAGGCTTAATTTTCTTGCACAACTCTCTCTGGGATAAATAGTCTACCACTGCTTCTGTACTATTTTATTTCAGATATTGATTTTTTTTTGCCACCTTATTGGCTTGGAGGACTCAAGGGGAGAAAAGGTTTTCTGATCTAGCTTTTGGCACCAGCCCATTTCTGAGCCAGACTGTGTTCTGTGACATTGACATTATCACTGGTCAGGTCCAAGTCATGTGACCTTTTGGGTATCTCCTCTTGAGCTCCTTGGGGAGAAGGTAGGGAAAAGGTGTGTCTTGAATGGGAGGAGATGGATACAATCAGATGTTCCTTAAAGGAAGGTCTTAACAGGGATATAAGAATTTATTTGATGCCTTCTTTGCAGGATGAAAAATCACATAGATAAGAGTAATGAAACAGAATGTGCAGAATCATCACTTTGATCCAAGATTCTGAATGTCTGGGGTGGGTGGAATGGTTAACAAGGGTGTATAAGAGAAAAGGATTTGAGATACATCCTGGAAAGCAGATAAAATAAATCTAAAAGACCTGTTAGGCAAGCTAGGCTGAAAAATTTGTATTAATCTTCTAGGAGCTGAAAAAACCAGTGGACGCTGTTAACACGAATTTATGCTACAGTTAGCTTTGGGTTTTCGAATACATCCCTTGTGACAGAAAGCAAGATGGATTTAGATAGAGAGAAGCTGGATCATTTGGAAAATGGGAGGGATCTGCTGTCCTAGAATACTGACTGCCAGCTCCCAATGGGCAGTGTGGGGCAAATGGCTAAGGACTGTGTCTGGAAGTATGCTCAGAGACTCTCAGTGTTTGATCACTGAGGGAGAAGGAGGGTGCCAGATACCACTATGTATTTAATGTATTTAAAGATGGAGTAAGGAGAGGAGAAGATGAAGTAGAGGAGAAGCTAGGTGATGAGAGAGAGAAAGAGAGAGAAAGAGAGAGGGGGCACGGAGGCAGAAGTTCATGTGTCTCCACCAGTCAAAGATAGTTTACATAGCTAGGTTGGGTATTAGGTTACACTTCTGATTGAGCATTACCATACTTATAAAGCCTTTGATTAACATTAAAAAAATTGTATAAAAGCAAAAAGGAAAAGGGAGCATGGGATAGGGGTTTTCTAGGGAGGGGAAATGGGGAAAGGGGATGGCATCTGAAATGTAAATAAAATATCCAATAAAAAAAAGAAAAGAAAAGGAAAAGAAGAAAAAGAAAAAAGAAAAAGAAAAGAAAATAGAGCCTGAGGTCTCTTATTATTTATTTACTATCACCACCATCATCTTATTTTTTGTTGAGCAGCATCTGGATTAAATCATATATTAATGTCTTCCTTATGTATCAGTAAAACTCTGAAGCATTTATATTTGATCCAATATAAAGATAAATAATTATTTTAAAGAAGGAAAGTTTTACTTCAAAGTGTCACGCTGAGAGGCCTGGAAACCAAGCAGTGAAGCCATGGCATGCCACTTGCTCTTTGGTCTTGGGTTATAAATTTTTATCTCATTTTCCTGGACTTCACTTTTAAAGCATAATAATAGAAGATGTTAGATTGAACTGCCTCTTTTTAGATTTTCTACTCTTAGTATATGGAGGAATAGATTAATTTATGGCGCTATTAATCTGTTGCCTTTCACCAGTCATAAATTCAATTTTATACATTCGGGTATGAATCTAGAGGGGGCGGAATAAGGACAGTTCTTAGGCCACAAATTATGTTTTTAAAATTGGGCATGAATGCCTGAATGACAATGAGGAGCAAAATTAATAGGGGTATATTTACATGTTTAATTTTAAATGCACAGATGATCAATCTTGTCTTTAGATCCATGACAGTAAGGAAGGAGGGCAACTCAGTTCTTTGAGATAAGACCTCTGCCACCTCTTCCAACTGATCCTGACCTTGGTCTATTTCTGTTTTATGCCCCGGAAACTTACAATTCTATTTCCAGCTCTTTTTACTTTGTTTGTGCATGTATGTGTATTTGTGTGTTTATGGGCATGCATGTATGTGTGTTTGTGTGTGTGAAGTTTGTGGTTTGTATGGTAGTGGATATTTACATGTGTGCATGCACTTGTAGAGGCCTCACGTCAATCTGAGTGTCATTCCTCAAGAGGCATCAAATTTTTAGTGATTTTTGAGAAACAGTCTTTTAATGGGAGCATGGATTACCAATTAGGGTTGGCTGTCTGTCCAGATCAGCTCTAGTGATCGACCTGTCTCTGCCTCCGCACATTGGGATTATAAACTTATGCTACCATTCTTTCCTTTTAAGTAGATTTTGAGAATTGAACTCGGATCCTTATGCTAACGTAGCAAGAGTTTTGTTGATTGATTCCCCCAGCCCTCTCAGCTTGTGTGTGTGTGTGCGCGTGTGTGCGTGTGTGCATGTGTGTGTTTGAGACAGGGTTTCTCTGTATAGCTTTAGCTGTCCTGCAACTTGCTCTATAGACCAGGCTTGCCTCAAACCCACAGTGATCTGCTGCCTTTGCCCCCTAAGTGCAGGGAATAAAGGCACGGTGCCACCACGTTCCAGCCTCATGTCCTTTGTAATGTACACTGCTGTTTTTTAGAATACTAGATTGTATTTGAACTGCCACTGTTTGCATGGGCTTCATAATTACTTTCTCAGTTGTTATTTTACAAAGTGCAATTGGACCGTGACTTCCAGGTTACCGTCTATTCCTGTCTTTCTCCTTCCTCCCCTGCTACGGCAACTTAACTTTTAGCTTACATATCCTATTTTTCTATGAATATTTTATAAGTTGTCTTCTCTAGTAAACACCCACGAGTTTATTCAAATTGTGAATTGTAGTTTGTCTTTCTGTTCTTTTATACACAGGTTGAGTGTCTCTAATACAAAAACTGAAGCTTAGGTGCCAAGGTGATTCTATAGCTACAGCTTCCACTTGATGTTTATCCAAACTGCTTAGGACATGAAATGTTCCAGGTCTGGGAATTTGTTCTGGTTTTGGAACATATTTACATGCATTCTGAAATTATATTAAGCATGGAACTGGAGTTTCAGCAAGAAATTCATTCTTATTTCATATGCATCTTATACACAGCACCAGACAGTAACATCACATATTTTTAATGCATCTGCATTTTAACTATATCCTATCACTAGAAGTCAAGTGGCCTCGATCTGGAAAGCTTTCTAATTTGGGATGTTCCCTTGAAGTTTCCTTTTTCATCTCAATGTATTTTTTGGGGGGAGGTTACTTGGGAAAAAAAAAGCATAGGTCTTTCTTAAACAGATAGGCAGATCAAGGGTGTGTTATTCGATTGTGGAAATGTTTTTCTCTTCTCAAATACCTCTGGACATGTGTGATCTTTGCTTCCTGTGGCAGCGACACTACGTGCATTTCCGATGCTCTGTATCTAACATATAGAGCATCAAGTTCTGCTTATGCTCCCTGGCAATGTTTTATTCATTAGAGCGTTGCCACATGGAAATTATCTTCTGACTGCTTAACAAGCTGTACTAGAATGAACTTATTTATTAAAAAAGAAAACAAGTCAGACAAAACCAAGGTGCAAGGATGGAGTGATTTACTTCCCCACCTTTGGCTTTAAGAAGAAAAACAGGAAGGGACAACACTTGAGCCAAGCAAGGGTCAGTTCCCTGTAGGCAGAGCTTTCTTCCCTAGGTATCCTTTAGAAGCCAGAATCCTCCATTCTCTCATTTTCCTCATTTCTCTCATATTTCTCTAAAACATTTATTACTACCTAACATACTTGTTTATTATCAGTCTTCTTCCACCAGATTGTAAGCATAATAATAATGGGGAAATTATTCAGTGCTGTCTCTAGGATACGAGAACCATGCCCAACACAGTTGTAAATTATGACATACCTTCTTATTAATACAAGAATGGATTCTGTCCATATTCTGGACACTCAGTGCAGAAGAGATGGTGAGCATTTGTTATCTGTTATTTTATATCTTTTTCAGATTGCTCACGGAGCTAGGAAGGACATTTCAGAGAGGCAGGGGAGGCCTTATGTGGCAGAGTACTCCAAGGTGGAATACTGTCACAACCTCTCCCCTACAGCCACAATGCTGAAGAAAAGCACACTTGAGACTCAAACACAAAATAATGAATTCCATTGTTCATTTATTGGTCTAGAACTGTTACTTTTTAGTGGGCAGTATTATACATAGGCAGAAACAAAGATTAGTGCAACTTAAGTGATTATTGGAGATTTCTGATGAAAAAGAACAAGCTTAGAAAGCTATGTGATGATGGGGCCACATGTAGATGTTTTTGTGCTTGCACAGGCGCCACCTTTTAAAGGGAAGTGTTAGGCCAAAGACCTTTCTGGGAAAGGGAGAAACAGGAAGGAGGGGATGGGAAGTACCTTGCTTGAAGAAGACGGGAGGGCAAAGAACAGTATGGGTGTGGTATGCTGTTAGGATGTGATGCATAGTTGGATACCATAAGAAGAAACTGATTCTTCTTTGAAAGTGTTTCATTATAAAATGGGAACCTGGGGTAGATCCTAAGTTTTTCATTACCTCTCTTTGGCCCAACTTATTTCACCTCTCCACTTCATTTCCCTTGTCTGTTAAAGCGATATAATCCCACTCCTATCATAGTCTTGATATCAGAATTCATTGAGACAATGCATAAGAACCCCTGATGTACCTATAGCAGCACAAATGCCCACTCAACAAAAGTGGTTATCAGTGTTATCGATAATTGTAGTTTTGCAGGACAAAAGGAGAAATGTCAAGATAGTTGATTAAGTTGGTTAGTGTACTGAGCCATCAGCTTCAGCGACTGTGTCTGTAGCAATAGGATCACCACTTTGTCAATAGCTACATAATTTCTCATAGGGTGACAGACAGAGCTAAAGGAATACATCCCTCTCCCAGTTTGTCTTGCCTGTCCTATGTCTAGAATCTGACTGACTACTCCCCAGACCTTTTGCTGCTACCTGGACTCTTGTCAGCAACACTGTATAAGTGTAATAGTCTCCAAACAGAATTTCCCTGCTGCTACTGTTGTTCTTAAAGTCTGCTCTTCTTGAAGCAGCTAGAGGGCTCGTGTCTAAGTGAATTTAGCCATGTAACCAACTCCTACCTTCTAAGCATCCTCCAATTGGATTTTTCACTTTGAGTGTTTGGACCAGAATCCCAGCTCTTCCCTGTTGCCTGTGAGGTCCTAAAGGATCTTCACCTATATTTTCCTTTTCCCTGACCTAATCCCCATTTACTACCTCTTGCCTATGAACCATAATTGCAATGGCATTCTTTTTCATTCTGGCTTCAGAAATCCTAAACTGATTCTTACCCTGAGATTCTTGAAGATGTTTATCTACTGGATATTTGAATGGATGACTTCTCTTTCCTCATAGTTCAGTCTAACCAAGCTTGGCTTGGAGGTGCTTTATCTCTAGTGCCATCCTTGTATTATTCTCATGGTATCCACTACCAGGAAACGACCCTAAGATCACATGTACATCCCTTTGCACAGGGCCCTTTCTACCTTTGTTTTTGCTGTGTTCTCACTTCCAGGATGATGTTGTAAATCAACATTTACTTCACCACCAAGAGCTTCTGTTCATTGAAAGCAGAGAGCAGTCAACACAGTCCCAGTTTTTTCTGTGTGTTTGACCTTTATTCATTCCTTTGCTCCATAGTAAGGTCAAATCCCGGGAGCTGTGAAAGTAAAAAACAGTATGGATTCTCAATTACTCAGTTTAGTTTGCCATTCTCATCTCCCACTTTCTGTAATAAGGGTTCAGAGCAGGCTCTGTAAAGTTAAGGTGGGTTTTTAAGATCCCACATTGGCACGTGCCGATGTCAGAATCTCTGGGACTGGAGTTACAGGCAGATATTAGCTGCCTGAAATTGGTGTTGAGAACAAAACCTGGGTCTTCTGTAAGAGCAGCTATACTCTTATCCACTGAGCCAACTATCCAGCCTCAAGAATGATTCTCTTTCTGATTTGTTAATTTATAATAAAAAGAAGTCATAAGTTTCTGAATTTCTAATTTTATAAAATACTTGAGAACTGCCTATTCATTAAGGATTAGGATGTCTGATAAACCAAATTGACACATTTATGGAAAGTCTACTAATTTATTTTATTTAGAAAAATCATAATTACCTGCTTTATTTTCCTTCTTGTACTTAGGGATTTGTATTCAGTACTCAGTGGTTAATTAATCAGTTTAAGTAAATTGTTTGCTATTTTGTTACTTTTTTATTATAATGTGAGACAGCTGCAAAGTCCCTAAGTCCCTGTTTTCTTGGTATTATTTATGGATCCTCTGAACAGATGTTTTTATAGAAATGTGTTTGAATTGAATATGTGGAAGAATTACTGAATACTATTTAAAAGAGATTATAATATACATTATTATCATTTTACTATTATTATTTGTGTGTTTTTGATATATAGTCTTGATGTGTAGCTTAAGCTTGAGGTAAACTCACTGTGTAGCCCAGGCTGGCCTTAAACTTGTAGTAATTGTCTTGCCTCAGTCTCCTGAGTGGTGGGAGCACAGACTTGAGCCTGTATTTATTCCCAGCTTTAGTTGTTTTTTTGGAATAAATTGCTATAGGAACATTCCTGATTTAAAAGGAGATTGGATTGCTCATTATGTAATGGTCACATGGAGTAATGAAAGAATATCATAGAAAAGAAAACAGTAAAACTATTCTGGAGCAGGGAGTGTTAGGTGAGATATATGTTTTGACTTGTTTCATTACATGTGTTTAAGGAAGTCCATCAATACTGGCCAGGACTGTGGCTGAAGAGGCTAGGATTTCTAATGACAGATTCACATTAGGCAAAATTTATGCTTGCTAATGAACATGCCTGAGAATCTAGATGATTTGCAAATGAATTGACATCCCTTGGCATAGAGTAGTCTCAGCTGGGGATTGCATTTCCAAGGGACAACGTTCTCAGGGCCAGAGATCCACCCAAGTCTTAGGCAGGTTTTTGACTCTCTGATAAACAACTCCCATTGCCTCTTCAGATCACTTATACTAGCAAGAGATTTTTTGAATCCAGAGTGAGTTATAGACCTTTTATAGACTTGTCCCAAGGGTGTGACTATACATTTATCTCAGAAGGAGTAGTTGGGATCTGGTATCTCAGAGATTTCCAGCAACCTTTTGAAACAGCCCATGGCACCAGCTCACTAGGATGCAGACAAGCTGTGTGTTAATTACACTTTTGTCAGCAGCTTTCTTCTTCTTCAAGCTTTAGCAGCCCAGGTCTGAAGATGAGAAGTGAAAGTGGTCTTTCCCCCTAAGAGTTCGCTTTGTAGCAAACTTAAGATATAAAGATAGTTAAGGTAGACTTTTTGGAGTGTGTATCTTCTGACAGGGTTTTCAGCTTCAAGATCTGTTCCTTTTAGCATCTTTCATTGTGATTGCAAAACCCTTTGGATAATAATCTTACAAATACACACACACACACACACACACACACACACACACACACACACACACA
>JANHMN010000008.1:44614000-44627562 GCA_030674055.1 Rhabdomys pumilio
ACACACACACACACACACACACACACACACACACACACACACACACAGAGAGAGAGAGAGAGAGAGAGAGAGAGAGAGAGAGAGAGAGAGAGTGAGTGAGTCAGAGTCTGTATTCATAAATTCCGAACCATTGCATTCAGCCAATTGTGGACAGAAAGTATTAGAGACAGATACAGACTTTCCCCTTAAACAACAGTTTAATAACCACACAGAATATTAAGGGACTGTAAGCAAACCAGAGACAATTTAAAATGTAAGGGGAGGGTGTGTGTAGGCTATATGTAAATACAGCATCATTTTACAAAAGGGGCTTGAGCATCTGCAGAGCTTGGTACCCACAGCGCATCGAGACTCATGCTATGTGTGTTGCCAGATATGAAGTCAGCTAGCACTTAGATGAGAAGAACTGTGAGAAATATATTTCTGCTTCTTACAAAGTATCCAGTTTGACATTCCTTCACACTATCCTGATGAGCTGTATCTCTAGAGAACTTGGTTATGTGCAAGGAAGGGAGCTTTCTGGGAAGATACTATTTAATCTTCAGAGCCAAGATAAGTTCATATTATAGCTAACATGGATAAATAAGTGTTCATTGAATGATTGACATATATCCTTATTGCAAAGGGAAAGTACAATTCTAGGAATTTCTAGATCAGCAGGATGATGGGGGTTTACTGGAGTTATGGGGATAACTTCTCAGAGCAGTCCTGCTTTCTTAGAGCTCTTAGCTAGCCCTGCTTGTAGACTCTCAGAAGGCTCCATTTGGTTCTCTCTGGCAGATACGAAGGGACTTGAAAATAGGAGAGGAGGCAGTGTGACTTAGCATGACAGGCCCAGACAGGTAAACTTCACAGCCATGATAATAGGTATGGGCTTTAGGGACTTGTAGCCTCTGTACTAGCTTGGCTGAAAGGGGGAGAAAGAGTATTCTGTAGCCTTCCTTCTGGGGATTCATTAGTGAAGGAAGATGTTGTGTGAGCCAGACAGGCCAGCCTCTCCGAGAAGTAGGTTAATTGAGGTGGTTGGACAGACCATGAACATAAACAACTAGATAGCTTGGAGTAAAATGTCAGTAGATGTATTTGAGAGAGATATCATTGACAAGTATATTGCCCAGCACAGCAAGCTGACCCTGGTGTCTTCCTCTACTAGATGGGAATGATAGTACATATGCCATATAGTGTTATGAGGACCAGATGAGACAGTGCATCTGGAAGCACTTGCTATATTGACTTTTACAGATGCTGGTTTATTCTGTCTACTTTCTGTCAGATTCACATTAAAAAAAAAAAAACCTAAAGATAAGACAGGTGGAGAAAAGATGAACGTCCTGATACCTGTTTACTCTCCATTATACAAAGTAGAGAAATCAGTGTTTTAAGCAAAGAACCAGCACACATGCTGGAGGTTAAAAAGAAAGAAATGTCAACTTGGCGGCATAAAATGTACCATTGAGGAGGCAGCAAAGGGTGTTGACATATGGAGGAAGAAGGACATTTTGCCTTGAAGAAATTCCAAGAAAGGAAGATGGTATAGGACAGAATAAAACCAGGGCATGCGTTGTGAGAAATCCACATCAGGCTCTTATGTAGGTGTGGTAGATGAGAGTGGAAAGGCAGGCTGGAGCAAGACTGCAGAAGTCTATGAAGCAGGTAGAGACCGGATTTATCCAGAAAGCAGCAAAGAAAGGTCATCACCAACTCATGGTGGTACTGGAGGAAAATGGAACAGTAGTAAGGGAGAGAAAGGATTCCAGATAGCACATCATGCTTCCCATCCAATTCAGTTATTTTAGGCCAGAGAGAGAGAAACTATGGGCATGTGTTGGGATTTCAGACTTACTTCTGTAAGGGAGTGTAGAATAAACTGCTTTCCGATAATGATCCAGGCACAGTTCCTGCAAATAGAAGTTCCTTCAAGCGCCAGGCCAGTTTGAACTGTGTACAATCCCAGGGCAGAACACATCAGTTCTTTGCCAGTTCAGTTAAATGACTTCTCCCCCTGGGGAGATTGTATCATTTCTGGTAACACCTTGAGAAGGCTGAGAATGGAAACAGCATAATAATGAGGGTGAAGCTTCTTCCCACTGTTCCTGGTAAAATGGGGTGTCTGTGGGCTCAGTGTTACCCTGACACTGATTTCAGAATAAAAGGTTTTACAGGTTAGGGATCTTATGCTAGCTGCATATATAGCATATATTAATTATAAACATTTTTTTGTCCATGGTTTTAATGAGAGCATAGCATCTGTTCTATGCAGAATGTGTGGAACACACGAAAGTGCTATGGCAAGATAACCATTAGTGTTTCTCTTTATATCTTTCTGATCTAATGTTTTAAAATGATAAGCAACATATGTATATGTATGTGTATGTGTTTGTGTATGTGTATGTATATGATGTATATGTATATGATGTATGTGTATATGTATGTGTATATGTATATGCATATAGACATGTAATTGTGTACACAGGAATCTAGTCATATATATTTATATAGGATAATTTTTTTATAAAATCATATAACTATCTTTCAGCCCTACCTGTTGGTGTGTATTAAGGCATGCATAATTGTTATTTTGTGTGCTTAATTTTGTTCCCTTTCAAGTAAATCAAGCACAAAATATTCCTAGCAGCAGGTATTTTGATGTTCAGAAAAATTAAGTACCATGAAGAATCTTATATAAATTTTTTTTCTAAACAATGCTTTCTTACATTGTATATGCATGTGGAATTTCTATGTGGATTATTTCTTCATCTAATAAAGGTGTCCATTATTCAATGCTCTGCTGTAGTTAATACAGGAGCTTTGGCACTTACTTCTTCATTTAGACTCCAGTTCTGTCCAAGTCTCTCAAATTATAGAAACCTTGCTTTTTTACAGGTGAAATGGGTGTGTGTGCATCACACTGTAAACCTTAGACTCCCTGGGATGGGCAGATTGGGTACATCAATGGTTAAACAGCTCCGGGACACACCCCAATCCCAACCATGCCATCCATGTGAAGGCTGGCTGCTATTAAAACAGATCTTTGCTTCCCACTGTGCCAGCTGTCTCTTTTCATATGACTGAACCTTAATCTCTTGGGTTTATTTCTTTTTCTCCAGCAAAGGTGATTTTATTTAAGATGTTAGCTAAATATAATGAAAGAAAGTTAAAATCATTCCAGAGAGGAATTGGCACAGCTGTTACCCCCCTTCTGAGAGGGCTCATCCTCCCTGGAGGTAAATGAACAGTTGACTAGATGACAATGTTGGCAGAACTTTAGGAATTTTAGCTGAAGGTGGGAACAATACTGTTGATAGATTTTGTATGGGCAATCATTAAACTATTTTTTTTTTTTTGGTGGGGAATTTTTGGCTCCTTTGATTTCTGGTGTTGCTACAACTTGTGGCTGCATTACTGACACTTACAGCTCAAATTCTGGCATGTAGGCAGCACCGCTCCCTTGTTAATCAGTGTGTTTAACACAAAGGCTAATGATGTGATATGCAGCTCTACCACAACTGCTAAGCCATATGGCACGTATTTGCTGTTATTTATAGAGAAGGCATTTTTGCTTTGAGTTTTCTGAGCCACCAAGCAACATAGGAAAGGAGACTCTTTCAGCTTCGTATTCTAATCCAACTTTCTTAGGAGAAGTTTATTAAGAGTGGAAATGGTATATGTGTAAAATCATTACTGGAATATACCTTGAATATGCACCCTGTGTTTGTGACTACACAAAGTATAAAAAAAAAATGTACATAGGTGAAAATAAAGCTTTGCCACCACATTTCCCAAGAAACATCTGGGTTCTAACCAAGATTTTTATATTAAAAAATGCAGAGGGTTTGGAAATATGCCTTAGTGGTTAAGAGGACTTGCTGGTCCTACAGAGGAGCCATGTTTGGTTTAATGTGTACAAGGTGGCTCAGAATACAGTTTTAGGATAATGTGAACTGTTTCTGGCCTCTGGGAGCTACTGCATACATGTGGTGACATAGAAACGTAGGTAAGCACTTCTTCCTCCACAGAACTAAAAAGATGATGAGAGAGGTATTTGTTTGGCCTGTTTGCATAAATGGTTAAAAATAATAACAAGTACCACAACTCTGAAATTTTAAAAGCATCAGATTTTTAAAAATCATATATAACCACAGCTGTATTAACAATAACGATGTCTAGTATGCAGCAAACTTTCTGTGTTCTTCATGCTATTGTCAGATTCAGTGCATTTTGAGGCTAGTACCGTGGAGGCAGTAGAAAAGGCCCTGCAAAGCTAAATGGAAAGACATTTCAACCATCACTAGTGCTATCTATATGGGCTGTGCTTCTGGTAACACACACACACACACACACACACACACACACACACACACAGAAAAATCTACCGATATATACATGAGTTGTTGTTCTGGAAGATGATCAGACAAAAGGCTTATTTAACTCCCCATTTCATAAACTTTTTATTAGAAATGTTGCACAGGGAGGCCCTGGGTGCAGTTCACCCTGTACAACTCTCCACAATGGGTCCCCACTTGCTTGTCTCTACAGCAGACACTCTCAACTGAAGGATTAATTTGGTCATGAACTTTTACTCACAGGGGACTATTGGGAACCTCTAGGACTGTTTTGATTTTTCTCAATTGACTGAAGAAGATAGTAACCTCTAGAATGCAGAGGCTAGGGTTTTGAACATACATTCTATAATGGGCTAGACATTTTGACTTCTATCGACAAATAATTATCAAGTCACAAATGTTAATACCGTTATAAGTATTATAATGTTAATAATATAATAATGTTAATACTGTTGATAAGCCCAGCTCTAGAATAAGTTTGTGCAAAGGACTATAAGAGGAGGATGTGGGTCACAGTTTATTTTCCTATATGTATCATTAGTATCTGTTCTAAATAGATGCTACCAGAGATTTAAATAATATCTGAAGTATGCTGGTGTGTTAGTCCTCAGTACATACTCCTATATCTTGGTCTTGTCCAGACTAGGCATTTGCTGAGTGCTTTAAATGTATTTCTTTATTAATTCTTCTCAGTGACACTTAAAACTGAAGAAAGAGATTTGTATGTTTCAGAAAACAGGAGAAAAATTCCAAACCTCCTCTTTTATGTGAGCACTTCTTGAATATTTAGAATCATATAAGTCAACGTGTTCTGTTTTTATCTGGGAGGTGGAAATCAAACCTTATTCTGTACCCAGGAAGGGACCAGGAAACTGATACTTTCTTAGTGATATTTCAAAGCCATAGATTTGAAAAAATTGACAGAATTATTCCGAGTCTGGTTATTACAGAGGGAATGAGCTCGTTAATCATGCACAGAGTGCTTCCTGCCATGCAACAGCATGAGAGATGGTATATATCACAGTATGTGGAAATTGTAACTTCTCCATTTTGGTCTGATATTTGTGTGGATGCGATATTGAGGGAATGCAATTCTGTTATATCTTCGAAGCTGATGTGTTAGCTTTGGCCAGCATTTTTGTTCCTATGAGATCAATTTCCTCAGGTTTCAGGTGGTTACATGAAGCAGCTTGCACATAGGCTCTGCTGCTCACTCTCTATCTTTATCTAAGAATCCAGTGGCTGGATGTAGTGATGGAAAGAGAGACACACTTGACAGGCCTCACTGTAAAGTAAGATCTTGATCCTATAAATGTTTACTTTTCAATTTAATTTAGGTTATGTTTTAAGTATATTGCACATATCAAGTTATTTATATACTATGAGTACTTTTGTTTTGATGATCAAAGAAATTTAAGCACAGGGAGATACTGGCCTACTATTAAATAGGGCCCATTGTGGGTTTAAACGTCAAGTTCATGACAGTGTGCTATGCAGCTCCTTTGAGCTAATGCATAGTAGGATAGCATGCTTGAGTGCAGGCTTTGGAGATGTCTAAATATAGACCCCACTAATTAATGGCAATGTATTTTAAAGCTTCAGCTTAAAAAATAAATTTTTAAAAGAATGGAAAAGTCGTGACATCAGTATTGTTATTAGCACTGTTGACTTTTATCATCTGTGCCTGTTACAATCTATAAAGTCACTTCGAATGTTGAATTATGAAAGACTGAACTATCGTTCGGATGAGAAATACAAAGTATGGGTCTGTGAGGTAGTGCCTACCACCTCTTCATCCAACTAATCAACTAATAATCCAACTAATTGGCAACTAATCAATACATAACTTTATTCCATGCATTTCTTTTTAATGTAACCTTCTTGAGTGTATTATTAATTTATTGACATTGGGCTCATGGTCAATAGCTCATACCTGACAGAAGCTTTTCCGTAAGTCTAGGGCATCCTTCTTATGACTGTGACACTACCAGTTCAGCCCTACTCTTGTGCTTCTCTCATCAGGAAAAATATCAACAAAGGTCACAAAAGTGCAGTTTCTGTGAAGGCTGAGATAATAAGGGGATGCATGACATGATGCCTTGTTAGCCTGGGCTGTGGAGTTTATGTTAGATTGCTTGAGTCTTTCCTTATTCTGTGTCTTAGAATGACTATAAATATTACAAAGATTGACCCTAGAGTCATATATAAGCTTAGGAAGTTGATGGTTTCTCACTTGTAGAATATAAGAATGACTGGGGTCGGTCCTGTGTATTCACAGGTCTGTAGGAATATGTTGTCTATTGTAATCATGTAGGAAGCTTTGATTAGTGGCAGCGATTCTTGATATTCTAAGTACAGCTTTTGACTCTAAATTTTATTCTGCTATATTTAAAAATATATCTTTAAAACTTAAAGCTGAAATTTAACAAGTCGATTTTTTTGTGGGGAAACCTTTTACTTTAACCGTACGTATTGATATAAGTTAGTGGTACATTACAGACATACTTTAAAGTGTATACATTTGAATATTTGACAGGGAATATCCGATGCTTTAGGCTTGGACTGTCTATTATTTAGATTGAATACATATCAGCCCTAGTACAAATGCCAATAAAAAGGATGTCAACAATCAGATTCCTTGTCCTTGGAGTAATTATCTGCTGACTTTCTATGGACAGAGAAAGTTCTGATCCAGATGGGGTACTGGAAGCAGTTTATATATACTCTAAACTTCGCCACTTTGTCTCTTTATCTCAGAATGTAACCAGGCAGTCAGTGGCTAGTATGAACATATTGTGGAGTGTGTGCTAGGAACTGAAAGAAGAGCCTGGGAAGTTCATGTTTCCTGGTATGAGAGATTCCCTGCCTCATATTCTTAGTTTTAGTTTGTTACTTTCTAGAACCCCATTGTTTATTAACAGAGGACATGATTTGGATAAATAAAGAAGAGTGCTAGGCAGCCAAGTGTGGTACCCACATCAACAGGTAGCATCAACATTACCAAAGAACACAGATCCCAAGCCAGATCTCCATCAGAAACATCATGGGTAGAACTCCGTGGATTCTGTTGGAACCAAATACCAGATAATTCTGAGCATGTCTAAGTGAGCCTGAGAGCCACTGCCCTGGCCTACGATCTCCACTGAACTCATTAAGTACTCCTGATCACTTGGTATGTCATCTGTGATGCTGGAACAACCTCTATTTTGAGCATCCCATAGATGACAATTTATATTTTTCACAAGCAGAACTTAAGGGAATAGGACACTAGGCTTGTAAATTTTTCTGTGAGAAGAAAGGCCCTTCATTAAGTTGAAGGTAGAGGAATCATGGGTGTTGCTATGGAAACCTTATGTGCTCAAGAAAGAATGTCAAAGTGAAAAAGTGCAGAATATAAAGGTGACAGATCCTGACTTTTTGGTCCCTTTAAAAACATTCTCTTCTGAGGGCACTTTGTGGTACACTGAGTCTTGGTGATGGTGCATAGAGGCAGGCTTGAGTGAGACAGCTTAGAGTTATAAATTTGCTTCTAATATAATATTTGGTTACATCTTTTTAAAGATAATATATTTAACCATTTCAATGAATTTGACGAGATCATCCTCTATGATCTTTTGTTTCACGAATACCTGTGTTAACCTCTTTGAATGGCTTCCATTTGATGGCTTTTGAAGGAGATCTACCTGATAGTAACAATCTTTTCTTAAGTTTAGCATTACATGCCAGCATCAAAAATACTTAATCTTTAAAAATGTATTGGCTATATCAACCCCATCTATACACTACATTTCAGTTATCTTTAGCTTAGCCATTTTGGATGATTCCATATAGTTCTCTTCACTGTGAATTTAACCAGAAGTGTACTAAAATTCATTTAAAAAGAGAAATTTTATTTTTGTTTTTGGTAATTGATTCTATTCCTCAGGTTTAAATGCAACTGGTGTGAGCTCCACTGGAGACAACTGATTTCATTTAACTTGGTAGTGAAAGTAACTGATTTTTAAAAATTAAATTGTTTTTTACCTTGAGCACAAAATTAAAACTCAAGTTTCTGGGTAAGAAGTTCTGAAAGACATTTATTAATGTCTACAGATAATTTCTATTCTGTGCCACCAGGAAAATTTTCATAGTTATAAGCTTGATTTGTGTTCATTTGCTTAAATTTTATAGCAAAACTATTTTAAGTCACTTTGGGATATTAAAGCCATTTGAAAATGTTATGTTTTAATTTGTTCTGAATAGTGGTAATTTGAGAAAACATACTGAGTTCCTTTCATGCATCTTTCTGTTGTTTACTTGTAAAAGATTTACTTTTATTGTTTTTGTTTATCCGAATATGTATCTATGTGAATAAATGTTGCATAAGTACTTTGGCTTGTGAAGGCCATTGGAACTAGAGTTAGAGGCCCCTGTGAGGTGCTGGATGTGAGTGCTGGGAATTGAATCCAGGTACTTCTGGGAGAGTAGCAAGCACATATTACCTCTAAGCCATCTCCCTAGCACACTATTGTTTGTTAACAGAGAACACTGCCTGGCTAAATGAAGGTGAGTGTTAGGAAACTACTTCTGTTGTATTTGACAGATGATTTTGGATTCCTATTGTTGCCCTCCATAGGCATAGTAACAATGTAAGGGAAACATAAGCGGGAAGCTGGGATGCTGCAGGAGGAGAATGATGAAAAGAATACCTCTGTTAGTGTAGCTTTGTGGATAGATAGAGAATATAAGAACATATGTATGGCCATGGGCACTGGGACTGATGTCAGTTTCCTGGACATCTAAATGATTTGGTGGTGCTCTTTGAGAAGCTTTCAGCCTATGAAGGTTTTGGAAGAATATGGGTGGAGGAGAAAGAATACGGTAGAAGAGCAAGGCAGCTAGAAGACAACAGGAACAACCATGGGGCAGAGTGACACTGGCATTTGAAGAGATGGGGAAGAGAATGAACCTGGAAGTGGCAGGAAAGTGCCTTGGAAGTGGCAGGAAACCAGGGAGGTTTTTCCTATGTTTTTCTGTCAAGTTCTTTTCAGTTGTTTAAGGAGACAACTGCTAAGGAAGTTGAGCATAGGACAGTTTCCATCTTGCTTAGCAACAGACAACATTTTAGTAACTTTGTTGAAAATACTTTTGGTACAATCTTCTTTTTCTTTTTTTTTTTTATTTCTCAGTGTGTGTGTGTGTGTGTGTGTGTGTGTGTGTGCACGTGTGTGTGCATGAACCTGTATGTGAAGCCTAGCAGCCAACCTCCATTGTCACTCTTTAGGAACTGTCTACCTTGATTTTTTTTTTTTTGAGTCAGGGTCTCTCAAGTTCCAGGGTTTTGGAACTCCATGGTTTGGTTAGGCTCTCGGACCAGAAAACCTCAGGGATCTACCTGTCTCTGTTCTTCCATCCTCAGCACTAGCATTATAAACACACACCACTACATTGAACTTTTAAAATTTTAAACGTGAGCTCCGGAGATCAAGATCAGATTTGACCATTTTACTGATTGTGATATCTGTAACGCGCGTGGTATCCCTGCCCGCAGGAACTCACACGAACACGTGGGGATCCTTTCGTGGTGATTTTATTCTTTTAACCTGAGTGGGGGAGACAGAGAGAGTAAGATAGAGGAAGAACAGAAGCACAGAAGCGGTTACCCGAAAGAGGGCGGCCGTATGTGTCGTCCCGTTTTTTATAGCCCTTGGGCGTAGTCAATCATGATTGGCTGCTCGCTCAAACTCCCAGGTTCCTTTGCGATATACATGCGCAGTTCAATGGTGTGATGCCGGGAATCAGGCGTGCCCTAAACCCTGTGCCCACAGCGGTTACGTCGGCAAGGACCGCCCCCTGCAGATATCCACCCCCACCCAGGACCCATCTTCATGTTTGTTTTCACTACAGAACATTTCAAACATGCCACAAAGTGACAACTGTAAGTTTATGGAAAAAACCATGAGTTTAGCAGGCTCAATAGGTATGGCCAATTAGTCCAGTATGCCAGCTAAAAAGATAAGGATTGGGGAAAAAAAAACAGAGAAAGGAGAGTTAACCAATGGATATTAAGAAGAGGAACAGGTAAAGGGTACAGTGGCTCTTCAAGTTTATCTTCATGGTGCTAATCTGAGCTGTAGGTTTAAAGAAGAGAATTAGGACAATGGGGCAAGAAGATGGCTGCACAGAACTGCACAGGGCTTCTGCAGCCATTCATTTGACTTTGTTCCTCAAACTAGTCTTAATAAGTACCGATAATCTGTTCCTATCATTTCTCCCAAGAGACAAGTCTGGTTCCTATGAGATGATCTACTCCAGGGTGAGCTTTTCTATCCTAGATAAATTGTTTACATGTTAAGGGTGATCTTTGTTGCTTTCCAGGCCTTGTTGCTTCTGGAATCCGAAGTTATTGCCCCTCTGGGACAACTTAACCCTTTCAACCCTAGAAGTGGTTGGGTATAATAGGGAATCATTGGGTTTTAGACATGTATTAGTATGACTTTTGGAGTCAGGCAAGGATCTGACCCAAAGTAAGGAGTGTGGGTTTAAATGGAGACACACGGGTCATCCTGCCCATACCTTGTAGATCCAAGGGATAAGCCAATGATCTTCATCAGAATGTCCCATGAGCCCATAATTCAGCCAACATCATTACAAAGTTTTGCAATCCTATACTCTTAGTTTCTTATTTGTGACTTCACTTATCTGTTTTTATCTGTCTGAGACAGGCTCTTGTTTTGTAGTCCAGTCTGGCCTAGAATTCATTACATACCAAGCACTCTCAAAATCACGATGATCCTCCAGGTTCAGACTCCCTCCTTACTTTTATTTATTTATTTTTAAGTCTATTGCAAGGGTAGAATTACTGTGCCACAAAGAGCTAAATGCAAATAAGCCAACAAAATTTTAAGAGGTAGACAAAATAGAAGGTGCATGACAAACCTTATGAGTTTAGGGTCTAGAGAGTTGGCTCAGAGGTTGTTGCTCTTACAGAGTAACATGGCTTGATTTTCAGAACCCTCATGGTGGCCCACAATCATCTTTATCTCCAGTCTCAGGGGATCTGATGCCTTCTTCTGACTTCCTCAGGCACTAGGCATGTAGGCATACTTGCAGTCAAAACACTCAGACACATAAAACAATCATATACATAAATATTTTTAAAAACTAGAATTTAGAGTCTGGTTGATTAGAAAAGACTTAAAGCTGCACAAGTTACGCTCACACAAGTAAGCATTTTGTGCTATGATAATGAATTCAGAGGAGACTTGAGTATTTCATTCAGTCTTTGCTGCAGTGATGAGCAAAGAACAGTGGACAGTGTGGAATGAAGTTTCAGGTTACTCACGTCACTTCTTTTAACTGAAGTTTCATCACTTGGTGATGATAAAGAAATTTATCCTACAATTATGTGAATTAAAGAACACGGATGTAAAGCAGTTAGTACATGAAAGAATATATTATAGCATCTGCCATATATGTATATGCATATTCTCTTTTGGTTTTGATTAGTTTTTTTTTTGTCAAATTGACACAAGCTAAGGTCACCTGAGAAGAGCTAACCTAAATTGAGAAAATTCTTCCATCACATTGGCTTGTAGGCAAGTCTGTAGGGCAAGTTTTTTAATTAATGATTGATGTGGCAGGGCTCATTCTACTTATGGTGGTGCCATTCCTGGATAGGTGGCCTTGAGATATATAAGAGAGTGAGCTGAACAATCCAGAAGGGACAAACCAATAAACAGTATTCCCTCATGGCCTCTGTTTCAGCTCCTGCCTCGAGGCTCCTGCCTTGAGTTCCTGACCTAACTTCTCTCAGTGATAGATTGTCACCTTGGAATTGTAAGATTACATAAACTCGTTCTTTCCCAAGTTGCTTTTGGCCATGATATGCCAGGGACCTCTGCAAACACCATGCCTGTAGCATGAGAGACAAGAAGGTAGTTTAATTTAACAAGAGTCAATAGCTGGTGTTGGTTCAAAATTTGAGAGTCTGATCCAGAGTAGTTTATTTTAGACACATTAAAGCACAGCACAATCCAGGAAAAATAAAAACAAAACACCTTAGGGCATGACTACATTGAAACTTTGTAAGGTGAAAATGACTTCTTCCGTAAAGATTGGGTCTGTAGATAGGTTGGCAAAAACAAGAGGATCTGAGGAAGAATCTGGTGTAGTCTTGGCCACACAGATAGCGCAAAGGTCACCAGACTATTAGCCACATCTACTAGCAGCCATTTGGGTGGTAAACAGGTTATACTTGTCTCTCTTTGAAGAGAAGACCCTAATTGTTTGGCATTCCTGGTTCCAATAGTGCTTATTTGTGAACCGCCATGTCTCCTCCAACAGTTTGTCATGTAATAGAAGCAAATCCACCCACTTTTCCTTCCTTCCTTGACTCCATTCTCTTTCTTTGTTTTCTCCCTCTCCTTCTATCTTCCATTCTTTCATCCTTTCTCTGCCTCTTTTTTCTTCATAACATCCTAACTTCTGTGTCAGCAGCAGCACCACCACTGGCTAGTCTCCAGGAATGGTTCCTTGATTTTTTTTTTTTTGATATTTGTTTGAGTTTTTTCCTTTTCCAAACACAACTTAATGAACACCTGCATGTCCATACCTTCCCTCTCCCCCCATGAAACTCGACAACAGAGCCTCACTGGGTTCGAACTAGGATGGGACGGGGCGCGCCCGCCCTCTGCTGGCGGACGCTCAAGCGCTGCGCCACGGCGCGCTCGCTTGCATTTCCATACCTCATGCTTACTTTTCCTCCTCAGCTCTCCTTCTTAATCATCCTGTCTCTTTCGGTTGGTGTTTCATTTCTGTGAAAAATAACCTAAGAGATGCCCCGTGAAGTGAAGAATGAAATGTCACCCAGATGTCTAATGCCTTGTCTCGTGTGTCCAAGTGACTAGGTTTTGGTCCCTAGATAGATTGCTAAACATGAAGGTATTTTTGACATGAAAGCATCACTTAAATGTATGAATTTGAAATTAGCAAGACAGATTTCCTCCCATAAATAGGTGAGTTGTATAAAGCCTGAAATTGTCCATGAAGAGGAAATTCTTCCAACAGGCTGCCTTGATTGAGTGTTAGCTGGCAACATCAGCTCCTTACCTGTCATCTGATCTTCATCCTGGTGGTAGGTTCTAAAGTCTTTGGAGTTGTCAGAGTCTGCAATGCACTATCTAATTCTTAATCTCTCTCTCTCTCTCTCTCTCTCTCTCTCTCTCTCTCTCTCTCTCT
>JANHMN010000008.1:44632335-44709651 GCA_030674055.1 Rhabdomys pumilio
ACACACACACACACACACACACACACACACACACACACACACACACATATATATATGTATATATATATAATTAATAATAAAAGAACATTTTCATAAAACACTTAGCTTGGGGCATTATATTACACTGCATAGACTCCCATTTCACCTTGTCTCTTAATGTACCTATGTGCCCAACACAAACATTCAACTCTCAGGTGATCTTATGTTTTCATTGTACTTTCTTGGTCTTGATAGCTTGAAGAGTGTTATCTGGCATGCATATGTCCCTAGCTTAAGACATATTCTTGAAATCTTTTCCTATAAATAGGAACTGTAGACACTTAACTATTTCTATACCTTAATCCTTTAATTCACATTTTTTTTGTGTGTGTGTATGGAAGGCATCACCATGTCTTTATGGATCTAGAGTACACAGTATAGGTTGCTTGTATCACATGGAATTAACCATTCTGGTTTTGGACACACTGTTCTCAGCCTTCAGTCTTTGTAAACATGGTGTGATAATAAGAAATTTGGGTAATTCGTGTGTATATATCTTTGATATAAATTTCCCTGTCCTCTTAAAGTGGTATTGTTGAGTTGTCCTCTCATGTGTGGTATTACAAACTTCTACCAATGTGGGGGGAATGGATCAACAACTCTTTAAAGAGTTCTAAGATTTCTTCATTTAAACCTGTTATATTTCTTATTGTGTTCAGTTTTAGGCACTTTTGTTTTCTGGTTGTTACGAAATATTTTATAGTACTACATTTTCTAAAAATAGATGTTTTTATATTTGAAAGTATTTGGTTTCTAAATTTAATATCTATTAGCTTGCTGAATTTACTTATCTTTTTGTGGTACATTGGAATTCATAACTTAAAATAGCATCAAAAATCATATTTTCTAAATAACTACAGTTTTTATTATTACAATTCTCCTTCCTTGTGTCATGTAATTGTCCAGTGTCAAATCAGGGTGGTAAATATGGGTACCCTTGTGTCATTTAAAAATTACTTTCTGATATCTATTGTGATATATTGATAGTGGCTCAGGGCTAAAAGCAACAAAATTACATAAAATATGTATACAAATTTTCCTAGATCATTAGATTTGCTTTCCAAGAATAATGAACTTTTTTTGATAAAAGGTTTAGGCAGCATATGCTGTCTAATCTGTGTAGTAGAGGTTGACCTTGAAATTCTAATGCTCCTGCCTCCACAGTGCTTAGATAAGAACTATGTAGAACTACATTCAATTTATGCACTGCTGAGAATTGAACGCAGAATTTCATACATACTAGGCAAGTAGTCTCCTTATCTAGCTATATCCCCAGCCCTTGATGTGTTGATATTTATGAAATATTCTTTTAATATATTGTTGGGTTCTCTTTCCAAATAGTTTATGAAGGCTTTTGCATGGATAATGAGTTCATTATGCAGCATGTACATTTACTTTATTTGCTTCATAAGACCGATTCAGAAGACAGTCTTCTTCCTGGGCCCTTCGAGACTGTGAATGCGTTTAAGATTCATTTTATGCAGTTCATCTCAATGATTCTACATGTTCATATTTCTAGAGATTGGGGCAGAAACCGATATAGTAAGTCAGATCTTCATCTATTTCTTTAAACAAAATGAACTTGGTCTATTTAGATTTTTAAAAAACATTTTCTTTTTAGTAGAGTAACAGTTTTCTAGTGTTATAGTTTGGTTTCTATTGTTGTGATGAACACTAAAGAACAAAAGCAACTTGGGAGAAAGGTTTGATTTTGGTTGGAGTCTATCATAAGAAGAGTCTAGGGCAGAGGCTCAAGGCAAGAAGATGAAGGCAGGAACCAGAAGGTAGGAACTATAGCTGAGGCCATGCAAGGATGTTGCCTTTTGGCTTGTCCCTCATGAATTGCTTTACTTGCTTTCTTTTACAACCCAGGACCACCTGCCCAGGCTTGGTACCATCCATAACAGGCCATGCTCTCCTATATAGATTATCAGTCAAAAGATACCCCACTTGTTAGTCTGATGGAGGCAAGTTCTCAGTTGAGGTTTGTCTCTTCCCAAGTGAGTCCAGCTTGTGTCCTGTTGGTATGCAACCAATACATCTTGATATTTTGTTTTACTTGCCTATTCCTTAGTTGGATAAAATTTAGTAAAATCAACTTTTCATGATTTTTAAATTTTCTGTTTATTAGGCAATATGATGATTGTGATGACTTATTTTCCTCCTTTATAAGAATTCTTGAAGGTAGGAAAGTGCTTATCTTTATATTACTATTTTCAATGAATAACCTTTTGAATTTTTGAAATGCCTTTATTAGCTCTCTTGCTTTTCATTTGTCTCTTTAATTTAGATTTTTAAAATGTTCTTTTTGCACATGTTTTTCTTAATGAAATATAAAGATTTTTCTTTGATTTGCTTATCAAAATTTCCTTTGCTATTTTTCTTTAAATTTTGTTTTATATCTATCTATCTATCTATCCATTCATTATCATCATTATCATCATCTCTTGACCTATCTTCATTTATTTGTGTATGTATCCTCATGTGTGTGTGTCTGTGTGTATGTGCATGTGTGCATATGTGTGCACACAAATGAAGATCAGAAAGCAACCTGCAGGAGTTGGTGTCACCACATGTATTCTGGATATTGAAGTCAGGTCTTCAGGCTTGGTAGCCAGTGCTTGTATCCTCTGAGCCATCTCACTTCTCTTTCCTTCCTATTTCTTAATCAAAGCTGTGTTCAAGATTGAATTTTCTTGTGAGCTGTCTTAACTGTGGTCTTTTATTTATTCATTTGTTTTGCATGTGCATGTGTGTGCAGTGTAGTGCCTAGACTTCATAGATTATTATCAGATATTTTTCTGATGGCTCTCCATTTTATTTGTCCAGGCAAGGACTCTTGCTGAACTGGGAGTGCACCAGTTCTGGCTAGTCTAGCAAGCCGGAATGCTAGGTAGATCCCTGTTTCTCCCTCCCAAGTGCTAGGATCATAAAAGGCTCCCACACCTACCCCTCTGGGAATCTAAATTCCAGATCTCATGCTTGAAGGGCAAATACTTAATACACCCAAACTCTTTATCTCCCCAACCCACATTCTATTATTATTATTATTATTATTATTATTATTATTATTAATAATAAGATTTACTATTTTTATTTCCTGTGTATGTTTCTGGATGTATGTATTCACACTGTATGCAAATTTCTGTGGACGTCAATACCCTGCAGCCAGAGTTATGGGTAGTTGTGACTTCCTAATGTTGGTGCTAGAAAATGACCTGTGGTTCCTGCAACAACATCAAGCTTTTTAACCACTGAACCCTCTACATCTGTTTACTTTTAAAGTTAAACTCTATAAATTAGCTTCATCTCTTTTTATATAAAATGTTATGCCCAGATAATTGAGTATATAAGAGAGGGGGACTCTTTTAATGATGTTAACTTTTTTGCAATTCAGATTTTTTAAAATTAGAGTACATTGAACATGGCTATCCAGTTTGGATTTGTAAACTATTATAATAATTTTCTTGGTGAATAATAATGAGGAATGTATAGATATGGTAATATATTTTATATGATAGGTACCAAATGTTGGTTTTATAAATAAATGTCACTTTTAGGCAATTAACTCTCTGGAAAATCATTAATAGCAGTCAGAGAGTGATTTTTCCCTCTTTATTATTATTTTGAATCATTTTCCCTTGCTCTTAAATGTGACAACTGGATCTAATTAAACAATATAACTATAGATAATTTAAATGCCTGCACAGATTTTGAGTCTCTCTGTACAAGGCTTTAGAATCATGTACTACATATGCATTTACACTCTAGTCAAATGTCATGAATATTATTAAGGGAGACACAGAAAACAGGAAAGCAGTGCTAATCCAGTGTTTACACTAAATAACCATAACCAATTCTCATGATAACAAGTAGCTTATGGTACCCATAGCTCTTATTTTCACATAAAGATTTCTCCAAGAGAAATAAACAAGGAATGAACAATTCCAGGTTTTTTTTTTTTACCTGTAGAAAGTGACATTTCATTTCATAAAGTAGTATAACAGAATCAGTGCTCTTCTACATAACAAAGATGAATGGTCATGTAAGGCAAATAAGAATGTTTTCAAATTAAAGTGCTATGAACTTGGCTCATTAAACATACATGGCCTTCAAAGGAGCCATCAATTTTCTTCGGGTTGTTGTGGCAGATACCTCATTTAATGAGAAGTTATACTCAGGCAACTGTTTGGCAAGTTTTTCATGAACTCTACCACTTACAACTTTGCTGGAAAATATACCTGACATGATTCTGATAACTCCTTGACAGATGCACAGTAGACAGAACTCAAACAGCAAACCACACAAACAGGGCAATGAACAAATATGCTGAGCTATATGCAAAATAATAAATACCTTTTCTCCGGAGAACAGAGTTTGTGCACACTTGGTGTGTCTGTTTTACATCCTGAAGATTACCTTACTGGCCACAAATTACATGCAAACTTTCCTAGATAATCTGTAAGCCAAGCACATGGGAGAATAAAGTAGGCAAAACCCACCAACAGTCTGAGATACACAGTGAAACTGTTTCAAAAACAAAAAGAAACAACAACAAATAAACAAAACAAATGAAACAAAAAATCCCCAAACTGATAAAGTTTTCTCCTAAATGTTCCCTGGTTTATAGATACTTGATTGACAGGCCATTTCTCATATGTAATTATAATCAAAATGAATACATCAGTTTTCTTTTCAAATAACTGTAATATCAGTCAACTCCATGCCACTGTATAAAGCTGTTAATCATCATCCAACTTTAAATGTAGTAAAAAACATTTAGGAAGAGGCAACCATAAGTAAAAATATTTTTTAAATGACATGGACAGTGAAGACGACTCAGAACATTAAAGCCTTTTCTGAAAAGCCTAAGAACCTGACTTTAAACTTTGGGGTTCATATGATGGGGACCAATACTACAGATTGCATTCTTGACCTCCATGTTCATGCCATTGCATGTACAAACACAGGCAGAAGGAATGAATGAATAAACAGTAATCAACAAAGACATATCCTGCATCATCAAGATAAGAAGAAACTTACTCAACTCTATAGTTCTGAATATCCTGTAATCTAAAATGTTCATGTTTCTCCATGATTAAACACATAAAGCCTAAACATAACATGGGAGGCTCACATGAGATCCAGATGATGGAGGAATGAATACTTTATATTCATTTATAAAACTTGAAGAATGCCATATCAAAATGAAGATGACTTATTGAGCACATTAAGAAAAAAATAGAAAGTCTTTCGAGATAAATGTGATCAAAGGCTAGTCTTGATGTGACTGTATTTGTCAGATAAGTGGCTTTTACATCACATAGAATATTAGAATAAAACACAAACATGAATATTTTACATATTTTTTAAAAAGGTAAACTATGTGTTTTTATTTGGTTTCTGTTGCTATTATAAAACACTCTGAAACTAAAAACTAAAGCAATTTAGGAAAATGTGGTGGTTTCAATAAGAATGGCCCCTCTAGACTTATGTATTAGAATGAATAGCCATTAGATAGTGAAACTGTTTGAGAAGGATTAGAAGGAATAGGAGGTGTGGCCTTGTTGGAGGAAGAGTGTAGCTGGGATGAGCTTTGAGGTTTCAAAAGCTCAAGCCAGACCCAGTGTCACTCTTTCTGTCTGCTACCTATGGATCAGGATTTAAGCTCTCAGATACTATTCCACTGCTGTGTCTGTTTGCTTACTATTCTGATTATTGTGAACTAAACCTCTAAAGCTGTATGCAAGCCTCCAAATGCATAGTTTCCTTTAAAAAGTTGCCATGGTCATGGTGCCTTTTCAGGGCAATAGAATAATAGCTAAGACAGGAAAGGAAAGGGTTTATTTGGGTTATACTTGTAGGTCATTGTCCAGCATTGGAAGAATTCAGGTCAGAAACTCAGACAAGAGCTTGAAAGCAGAAATAATGGAGTGATATTGCATGTTGACTTACTTTTAGAATCATGCTTAGCTACTTTCATTGTATAGTCCAAGATCATGTGTCCAGGGAATGGTGACCCCCACAATGGACTATGTCCTCCTATATATAATAACTATAAAAGTAATCCCCCACAGACATACCCCCAAAACAATCAGATCTGTGTTGTTCCTCAACTGAATCTCCTTTCTTAGATGATTTCAGGTCATGATAAGTTAACAGTTAAAGTTAATCTAGGACACCAGAAAAAAAACAAACAAACTTTTTTTTTTTTAGAACAATTTAAGTTTTTCCAAGGAAATGTAGGTACAATTATCATTTAGGAAGATCTTGGCTAAATGAGTTTTAATATTTTCCAGGAAATACATGAGAGTTGCTGAAGTTTTGGACTATATATCCATGAATCTAGAAGTCATGTGTGATTTCATCTGTGCCTGAATCTAAATAAAACCACTTGTTACATTATCTTGCATATGAGTTTAAGTAAAACATGTGGCTATATAGTGTCCTGTTAAGTCCCTTATCTAGTAATTTTGTTATTATAGCTACTATGAAGCACTGATAGGGATTTGTATTAATTATTACAAATAAAATTCCATGCTTTTAACAGCAGAAATTAAGGAAGAGCCTATTAAAATATTCACCCTCCATCCATTTTATTACCTTTTTTTTTTTGTAATCCTTCAAGATCAATTCATGATGCTCAAATATTACTGGACATACAGTCTTTCACTAGAGAGTGTTTGACTTACCAGGGTCTATATTTGTAGAGAAAGCTGTCTCTGCCTCTCCCAGCAGCCAATAATTGTTAGTAGCGTCATGACTTTTGGTGGAACTGTGTGTTCAACTCCCATTTACATGCTTGGATTTGGTTGGCTTGGGCTTGCACAAAACAAGTGGCAGTCTCAAAGAAATGGTGATGATGATGATGATGATGATGATGATGATGATAATGTAATAGTGGTGGTAGTGGTAATAATGGTGATGATTTGCAAGTCTCTCTTATAGTGACAAGCAATATATATATATATATATATATTCTCATATGTGAAATTTAGGCAGTGAGTAGTGCATGAATGTAGGAGAAGTATTAGGAATGTGGAAGGGAGAAAGGATCGAGGAATATGACAGACAAGAAATGGTAGTAGAGGGCTCAATATATTCAAAGTGGATCAGCACACTATTGTGTAATGAGATATTAGTGTTAAATTTGTTATTTTATACAATTAATATATGTTATTAAGTAAGTAAACAAAGTTAGATAAGTCCAGAAAAACTGCCATTTCATCATGAAGAAAGGGCTCTGAAGAGCAGGCCTGCACTGTATACTGTATCCTCTCACCTCCCTTGTCCAGAAGCTCTGGAAACACAGCCTGGCAAAGTGATGCATATTATAAAGTGTGTGCTGAGCGTCAAAGACTCCAAGAGAGAAAAATAATGTGAGCATGTCTCATTAGTAATTTTTATACAGCTACCTGTCAAAATGTTAGTCATCTGGATATACTAGAATAAATTAAACATTATTAAAATGAAAAGAGTTATTAATTTTTGATGAGAGAAGGATTCTTTCTTCCTTTCTTTTTCACCTTTTCAGAATTTAAGATGATGTCCTCTTTGGTCTAATATAATTCAGTTCTGCTGTTTACCTTGTAGTATTTGAAGAGTAAGCATATTTCCTGTTTCTAAGATTTAATAATAGATGCTTGTAAAATATGTATCTTACTAATTGTTAAGGTATTCTTATATTTTTGATAAAGCTTAATTAAATTCTATCCCTACTGTGTTTTGTTTACTAATTCCTATACTACACAGCATCCAGTTTATGAAAAACCACTCTGCTTTTCAGTTCACATAGATTTATAATCACTATGATTTTATTAAGAACTGTATTCAGAGACCCAGGGTAGAATCAAACATGATTGGAAAAAAAAATCCAATGACGAAATGATTCCTAATGATTCTCTGCTACACTAGTAGATTGGTGCCTTATCAGAGAGGCTTCCTCTAGCAGCATTTGGGAGCAGATGCAGAGATAACAGCCAGATATTATACAGAGAAAGAATTTAAATTAGAAGTCTTCTTGGGTCCTTCCTCTCAGAGATCAGTAAACCCTGCTGAGGAGAGGGAGGAAACATTGTAGAAATCAGAGGGGACGGAAGACACAAAGAGATCGTGGGCCACTGAATCAATGAAGCAGGACTCACATGGGCTCACCAAGACCGGACCTGGCAAGTATTGGGCTGCGTGGGTCTGCACCAGATCATCTGTGAATGTGTTATGGTTATTAGCTTAGTGTTTTTGTGGGACTTTTAACAGCGGAAGCAGGTACATCTCTTATTATTTTTCCCTCACTTGGGATTCTTTTCCTCTTGTTGGGTTGCCTTGCCCAGCCTCAATATGAGGGCCTTTGCCTTGTCTTATTGTACCTTGTGTTGTACTATTTGGCTGGTGAGTCTTGAAGACCTGCTTTTATTCTGAAGAGGAGATGGATGAGGAGTGGATCTGGAGACAGGGGATACAGGGAGGAGCTCAAAGGAGTGAAAGGAGAGGAAACTGTGGTTGGGATATATTGTATGAAAGAAGAATGTATTTTCGATTAAAAAGAAAACAGAATTCTTGTCTACAACAGATCACCCACGATTGCTGTGATTAGCACTTTTGGCTTGCATCCCACTTTTTTGATATCAAAGCAGACTCTTTGCTTCTTGTCTGTGTCTGGCAAACATACTTCAGTCCATGTTGTCATATTTTCACCTGGATCACCTTTTAGGAGATAATGTGGTGCTTATGTTATACAGCTTAACTGCTTTTTTTTTTTTCTGAGTTCATACTTAATTCCTGGCACTAATCCTATAAATCTCTGGAAGCACAGTCAAAGAAAGTTCCCTGTGATGTTTGTCACTACTTTCCATTGCTATTAGGATTATTTTACCGTTACTATTACTTGAGAATCTTATTCTATAGCAGTGTCTTAACTTTGGCCTGCATTTTCTGTTTATATTTCTGAAATACCTTCTCTTTGAAGAAATATCTGGGTTCCTCTCATCGAACCCACTGGTAATAACATAAAAAGGAAACACATTCAAGGTATTAGAGACCCTTGTTGGGATCAATAGGACATCAATAGTATAGCTTTTATACCAATGTTGGGTCTCTCAAGGTGCCTCCTCCAGTGGAAACAGATCTCTGATTATTTTAGCAAGAGAAGATGCCCAAGTTTTCTGTTCTTATCTGTTTTACTCCTTGAACACATGTTAGGTGAGATTAGAAGTTATTGTAAATTTAACACTCTAAATAGATAGATAGATAGACAGATAAATAGATAGATAAATAGACAATAGATAGAGTTTCGTGATAGTTGGTAAAACTGTGGCTTAAGGAGTTAATTTATACAGGGTGAGAAAGAAGTTGTTTTTTTTCATGACCACAGCTATATGTGACTTCTACATGTGACTTCGGTAACACAAAGGTTTTAGAGAAGAAAATGTACCAATACAAACAACAGAAGCAACTACTGCCTCTGACCAAGTTTAAGATTATAGATATTTTCTTGATAAATTGCCTTTCAAGATGTTTTGTCGATACATAGTCTATACATGAAGTACATAGTTCTATTCTCTTATATTAAAAATGAATACTTAACTCTGCCATAGTCAAAATGCTTGCAACAGTAGAATTTCATTCTTTATGAGAGCCTATCAATTTAAATATTTGTATCCATAATGACATTCTCATTTTGACATATTGATGTCAATGGGATGTTAATTTTTGATGTTTTCATCTTTTTGTCATTTAATTAATTGTTCCTCCATAATTTAATTAAATGGGTACTGTCATAAGACTAATTACATCATATCTCTGAATGACATGATCTGTGAAATGATTTTAAAATATGTTGTTCTTGCTTCATTTTGCCTGGAGGGAAGTCCTGATAGGAAAGGACACATTAATATCGTAGTGCATATAAATTATACTAGGAGGGCTTCTTTGAGTATGGATTTAATTACTTTATAAAGATTAGATTTAAAAAAAAACTATCAAGGGAGGGAATGGGAAGTACAAAATACAAACATTGTCTGTTTTCAGGATGTATAAATGTTATTAACGAAGGTAACTTGGATACTTAATACTTTGACCCTCCCCCAGGAAATGCTGGGATTACTGTTTCATTATTATTCTAGTTACAGCTGGCTGGTGATAAGCAATGGGCCCATCGTTTCATTTTTTTATCTTGAAGTTTTTACATGTATATATACTTTAAGATTTATTTAGTAATTGTGCATATGTATATATGCCTACAAGAGTTTATGGTCATCACATGTATGCAATGCCCATGGATTTCAGAGGTAACTGGATCTCCTGGAACTGGAGTTACAGGTGGTTGTGATCCACCTTGTGTGGTTGCTGGGAACAGAACCTGGATTCTCTGAAGGAGTAATAAGTGTCCTTAACTGCTGAGCCATGGTTTTAGCAATCGCTTATGTTTTATTCAGATCTTTTTTGAGACAAGTTAGTGTCTGTAAGTAACAATTTATAACTTCAAATTATTGGAGTTGCTTTAAGAAAGAGTTAAGTTATATAAAACTTGCAATTCAGAAGCTGGTTAAAAAGCTATATTTTGTAACAAAGGAATGGTGATATTGTAATTTATTTTCCTGTTAAAAAAGCATATATGGTAACAAAAGTGGGAAAACCATCTTAAAGCACGTTATAATATATATTACTTCACATAATCTTATATTGTTGGGGAAGGGGCTTGTGACTGGGAAGAACATTTAAAGTCTACTCTTAATGATTTTTAAATGTGTAATGAACTATTGTTAACCATAGTCACCATACTGTCTTGTGGATCTCTTGCATTTTTTTCCTTTAGTCTATATCCTTCGGCCAATCTATCTTTCCAGTACTCACCAACTTATCATTGTGATAACTATTCTACTATCTGTGAGTTTATTGTAACTCCTACACTTGGGTATGGACATGACATATTTGTCATAGTTTCTGGCTTATATCTCTATACAGCAATGCTCTCAAGTTTGTTATCTCCCTGTTTTAGGATTAAATGATAATATGTACATATATAAAATCATATAAATTTAATATAAATATTAAATGATAATATGTATATATATATATATCACATTTTGAGTGTCTATTGATCTATTGTTGAACACTTAAGCTACTGTTGAATAATGCTTCAATGAATACTAAGATGTATATGGCCTCTAAGGACAGCTATTTTGCTAGCAGCCTTCAGATGAAGATGTAGAACTCTCAGCTCCTGTTGCACCATGCCTGCCTGGATGCTGCCATGTTCCTGCCTTGATGATAACAGACTGAATCTCTGAACCTGTAAGCCAGCCCCAATTAACTGTTGTCCTTATAAGAGTTACCTTGGTCATGGTGTCTGTTCACAGAAGTAAAACCCTAACTAAGACAGTCAGGAATCCAGAGGTGCCTGGATTAGGGACATAGGGTTGAATCTAATAGAACTGACAATAAAAAAAAAATCAATGAAATGAAAAAAAGACAGTTATTTGAAGTTTTTGAAGTAATACCATTATTGGATTATTTGATTGCTCTGTTTTTATTTTGAGGGATATCAATACTGTTTTTCTTAATGGCTATATCAATTGACATTATCTCCAATGGCATGGTATATGAAGATTTCCTTCCTCTAAGTCATCAGAACTATTCTGATCAGTTACCATTTTTATAACAGCTGCATGAAAAAAAATCCAAGCTATATATGGCTATTATTTTGATTTGGATTTTTCAAAGGTCTCCTAATAAATAATGTTGAGCTGAGTACATTTTCATATACTTGTTGGCTCTCTTTTTTGGGAAATTGTCTATTCCATTTTTTTCTGTCCGTTCTTAATTATCTGCTTTTTTGCTGTGACATTGAATAGGCTCCTTATATATTTAAATATTAGTCGCCTATCAAATGGGCAATTTCAACACATCTTCTGCTACTCTATAGATTGCCCTTCAATTTTGTTGATTGTTTTATGTTGTTGATGTTGTGCAGAAACTTCATTCAAGTGCATTTTCACTTGGTCATTTTTCCTTTCCTGTCTGTAATTTTGGAGTTATATGTGTGAAATCTTTGTCAAATTAAATTTTAAGGTTTATTCAGTTTTCTTCTAGTGTTTTCATGGTATCAAGTCTTGTATTTTTTAAGTTTTTAAATCTATTTTACATGATAATACATATAATGTAAGGTAAGGACCTTTAGTATTATGTTTTTCTTGCATGTGGATATCCAGTTTTTCTAGCTGCAATAAGTGAACAGACTGTCATTACTGTTTATTCTTGCTGTGTATTGTTTATTAAATTATTGGTAATTTATTGAGAGTTAATTTCTGGAACTCTCATGTATTTCATGGCTCTATGTGTTTGTTTCTGTGTCAGTACCATACTTTCTTATTACTTTGGTTTTATAGTGTACTTTGACATTGGGGGGTGTGGTACTTTCAGCAACCATTCCCCCAATTTTTTGCCTATTTCAGACTTGTGGCTCCATATAAATATTAGGATTATTTCTTTATAAATTACATTAAAATATGTTCCATTAAAATATGTTCAAGATTACTTTACTCTGTAGATTACTTTTTAGCAACACGAGCATTTTAACAAAATTAATTCCTGGAATCCATGAGAATAGGATCGTTTTAAAAATTTGTATGTGAATTTCTCATATTAAGGGTCTGTGATTTTCAGGGTACATATCTTTGATTCTGTCATTTTATTTGTAGTGAAAGTTTTGTTAATTTTTCTAGCTACCTGAAATTAATGTTAAGTAGTTGATGCTCTATGTAGTCCTCTTATGTTAATATGGACAACTTATTTGTATAAATCTTTTATTTAGAATCATTTTTGGTACATTTCTTGTTTTATGTGTTGTTTTTCCATATTTGTACATGTTTGATTTGCGTTTTTATTTGTTCTGTGGTAACCTTCATTGTTTAGAAATGTGTTGGTTGCTTAATTTACAGATATTTGTGAGTTTTGCTTTGATTATGTATTTCACCATGTAACCTAATAAATATAATTTTAAAAGCCCCATTAATGTGGGTTATTTTTTTTTTTTTGTCAGCTTGACACAAACTGGGATGTTTGTGAAGATGGATCCTCAATTAAGAAAATTCTTCCATCAGATTGGCCTATAGGCAAGTCTATGGAGGAATATTCTTGATTCATTAATTGACTCATTAATTTTTTTGATTTATTAATTGATGGTGGAGGATCCAGCCAACTCTGTGTGGTACTTACCCTGGACAGTTAGTCCTGGAAATAATAAGAAAGCAAGTTGAACATGCTATGGAGAACATGCTATGGAGAGAAGCATTCCACTTCCTCTGCTCTGGTTCCTGTTTCACTGGTAGAATGTTGCCTTGCTTGAAATGTTTTTCTTTCAGTGATTTGAAGATATCACCTCCATCTCTCTTTGGTCTTCAAAGCTTCTGCTGAGAGATTTCTTAATAGCCTTTGAGAAGTTTCTTTTATTGTAGGGAATTTGTTTTTTTTGTTACTGTTTCCAAGATTGCTTTTGAGATTTATATTTTCAATACAGTATCTTTGAGTATGGTTTTGCTTGTGAAAAACTGATTGACAACTCAGGAATTTCCTGTTCCTAGGTATTTATTAAAACACTTTTCTCAGATTTTCTGGTTTCCAAGCATTTGTTCTTTAAACATTCTTTTAGAGTCACATATTTAATAGGCTTTCTTCCCTTACATTTCTGATTTTATTCTGAAATCCCCATAGTGTATGTATTAGTTCACGGACTGAAAAATGTCCCATGAGTTCTTCATATGCTCTTCATTCCTTTTCAGGTTTTGTATTTTTCTTATCTGATTGGATAATTGTAAACAAACAGACAAGCGAAGGAATACCCTTGTCTTTAAGTCTGTCAATTCTTCCTTTCTTTCTTTTGTTTGATTGATTCTCCTGTTGGAGAATATTGAATTTTTAACCTTAGTCACATTATACTTTAGTTTTATAATCTATGTTTATCACTTTTACGTAGTTTTTACTTTGTGAAAATTTTAATTTAGCTCAAATATTTCTTTCCTGATTTTTGAGATGTTTTGTTTGGTTTTCATCTCATTGAGTTTCTTGACATCACTTAGAATTTCTTTCTATAACATCAGAGATACCCAATTTTTCAAAGCTAGCCACTAAATAATTATTATTTTTATTTGTTTCTTTGGGCATGTCTTGTTTTCTTAGTTTCTAATGTTCCTAGAGCTGTTGAGTAGATTCTTGTTTGGGGTGAAACATTTGCTCTTCCAGGCTTTGTGGTCTGTCTCTGGTGGGGAGAGAACTTTTCATATGCATTGATGTGAGGGTGTCCAGTGGGTGGGTTACCATGGGTTGCAGTCTGTTTGTGGACAGTGTGCCTGAGCTGTACAAGCAGCTCTGCAAGATGAGCTCACAGTCAGTGAAACCAAAGTGCTTCATACTATGGCAGAGATGAAAATAGTCAGTGGCTCTTGGATCACTTGATAGTGAAAGCTACTGTTGTCAATGTTCTCTTTTTCCCGTGGTATTAAGTCCTGTCTAAGGGAAATCCATTTGTTTCTAAAATAGAGACCTGCAGTCATTAGAGGCTAAGCTGAATTGAAGGGTATAGATACTGAGAGGCTGCAGAGCTAAAGCCTTAGGTTGAGCAGTCTCTGTTACAGAACCTGGGGCTTAGGGAACAAATACATACATACATACATACATACATACATACATACATACATACATACACACACACACACACACACACACACACACACACACACACACACAAATAACTTGTTCATCTCTCTTTTTCACAGGAATTCTTATCTACTTTTCATTTTCTACAGAACTGTTTCTAAGAGACTTTTAGTTTGAAGACCAAGATTTTGTAGATTAAGATTTTCTTCCATCACTTCAGATCCATTCTTTGTACAAATTAGATGTATCATTGTCTCTGAGACTTACCCACATTTTTTTATTTCACCATTGGGCCTTTTCTTCCCTTCTTCTTCCAGTGAGCATTCTGTCTCCATCCCACATTAATTGAGAGTCATTGAAGTTTCATTTCCAAATGCCTTGTTTTCTCGCAACTTTCTAGATCAGTGGTTCTCAACCTTCCTAAGGCTGTAACTGTTTAATAGAGTTCCTCATGCTGTGATGATCCCCAACCATAATTTTGTTGCTAAATCATAACTGCATTTGTGCTACTATTATGAATCATAATGTAAATATTAGTGTTTTCCAGTAGTGACTCATGTGAAAGGTCATTTGATCCCCAGAGGGGTAATGACCTTCAGGTTGAGAACCACTGTTCTAGATAGATCTGGGTCACCTTTTCTTTACTTTGTATGCAGGTCCTTGCATCAAACTCATCGCAGTGCTAGGATATAGGAACATTTCCTTGAGCAGACAGAAAATCTGGGAATGCAAGAATTCCACAGGAGGAAACAGATGGTTTACATAGAGATGGATAATTTGACGAGAATTTATTTATAGAAAGACCAATTGTAGAGGAAAGAATCATAAGAGATGAAGAGAGAACCTAAGTCCAAAGAAAGGAGCTTTCCCAGTTCTTACAAGGGTAGAAATTAGGCAGACCGTTTAAGGACCAAAAATGAGAGACCTATGTA
Organism: Rhabdomys pumilio; assembly: GCA_030674055.1. Classification (NCBI taxonomy): domain Eukaryota; kingdom Metazoa; phylum Chordata; class Mammalia; order Rodentia; family Muridae; genus Rhabdomys; species Rhabdomys pumilio. The sequence continues at coordinate 44,647,959 of JANHMN010000008.1, forward strand.
ATAAGGCAGATTTCGAAAGTCCAGTGATGTCTTGATAGATACACTGTCCGAGGGTGTCTGTTTAGTGATTAAACTGTATATCTTCGTTATTTTTCCTATTGCTATGATAAAATACAACTTGAAAGAAGGTTTCTTTTGGATTATAGTTTAAGGTTTCAGCCCCTCCTGTTGAGGATGTCACAGTAGTAGCTTGAGATAGCCAGTCACATCGCAGCTTTAGTCAAGAATCTGAGAGTGATAAAGACTTATGCTCAGCTTTCTTTCTCATTTTTAACCACAGTCTAGAGTCCTAGCTCAAGGAATGGTGCTACTCACAGCGAGTGGGTCTTCCCACCTTAGTTAACCTAACTGAGATAATCTTGAAGACTTCCCAGAAGCCTTTCTCCTTTCCACGGGAGGCCACTATTAGCAATTTTGCATCTCATCAATTTGATAGTTGAAACTGAGCATCACACCAGTACACACATTACTGTTCTCTGGCATTATTCTGGAGCTCTTAGTGGCCAAATGCAGGTTAAGAAAGACAGCATTTGATTCCTTTAATGAAATACAAGTATGTTAGTGCTTCATGGACAACACAAACTGGAGGAAAGGAAGTGTTTCTACAGGAGAAAGAGAAGCAAAATATCCTATGTGGGCAGTGTGTATTTCAAATTTTCCATATATCTGGAGTGTACTTTGTTATGGGCATCATTAAATTTTGATTAATATGCCATAGTGATACAAGACCCAGAGAAATAGTTGATGTTAAACAAGTGAAGGAAGATTAGTTATATATAGCAATAAAAGATTTGTAATATTTACTTATAATACTATATTGAATATAAAGAGTGATGCCAGTTGATAATGCATTTCCATATACCATTATTAGAAGAATAGCAACGATATTCTCCCATGGAAAGAGAAAGGGCCATGTTTATTATAGTCGTAGTAACCTCTCTACTAGAGTTAAAATTTAGCTTGTGTATATGCTGTGTTAGTACTGGGGCTGCTTGTAAAATATTGACAGGTGGTGAATAACAGAAGTCTTTCTTTTAAATGAAAGTAGCCTCATGGGCATTGCCACTATGCATGCACATGCCATCAGTTTTCCAGTGTAGTAGAGTGACTATGGCCCTGAAGTGATGGTAAAACTCCTGCCTCAGTACCTCAACCCTGTTTCAACATTGCAATGAGCCCAGACACTTGATGTTGCCTTTCCCTAGAGTATTAAGAGTAAAATCCTTCAAGCTATTAATGTATCTCAAAAAAAAATCTAGCGGTTGGATTTCAAACTCTAATCAGAAAATTAGTTCCCACTACAGATTTTTGTCACAAAATAATGGTATGCTGATGTTGAGCTGCCTTTATTTGAGGCTTTTAGAGCAGATTAAACTTATATTAAATTAGGTCTTTCTTCTCCCTTGTTGCTGTTTGAATCTAAATCTTTAAACAAGAGTCTATCAACACTACCTCTGAGGCTGCCAGGAAAGGCTCTGTTCCCCCACTGCAGTGACCAGCAGTTGATTTTCTGAGCCTCCTACTTTTTCCACTGATGAAAATTTAAGTAGCTTAAATCTTTCCTACAAATTACCAGGTCATTTAAAAATAAATTGGGCTCATTTTAATCTAATTCCTAATGCACAACGGCCTGGGGAGTTATTTTCAGCTCCGTTTGTTGCAGTTTGTAATTATCATGGTCCTTTTAAAGAAAAGAAAAGTAACAGGACCATATTTTATGTGAGTTACCAATGATCTTCAGAGCAACTCATATTTAATGTGAGTAATGGGGGGAAGGAATGGCAGATTGGGTAATGAGGCAGACAGCAGAAGCCAACAGACAATAGAAACAAATGGGAATCGGACAGAGTTCAGGTACCAACATTTTACCTTAGCTTGAAGGAAAATAGATTCCTGATCTGCAAGTAATGACAATTAATCTAAATAATTGGAAATACTTCATAATTTTTCAAGCCTGCTGAGCCTTTGATTCCAAGAGTCTAAAGTTACTGGCAGAATTTTATTTCTTTTCTCATTCCAAGAGGACAGGACATATATGCTTAATTTCTGAAATGAATGGTGTGATTTAGCCATTGATTAGAAGGGGTTGTTTTGATTCACTGGGCCCAGATTACAAACTCTGAATTGATTTCTTACTCTTCCGTGTTCTGTATATTATATCAGTGAGGGAATGACAGGAATCCTTTTCTTGGCTCAAATGGGAACTTCCATTTCCAATATCCTGAGCAGTGTTGTTAGATTCACAGGCGTGGAAGCACCTGCAAGGTGTAAATCAAAGGTTGTGGAAACTCAGAAGAGGGAGAGGTGATGTTTCCTTTAGGAAGGGGAGAGGGGACTCTGAGAAATCTTTATGGCAGAGATGATATTTGACAGTGTGTTAGTAAGCTTTCTCTTACTGTAGAAAATCCCTGAGCTAAATCAATTTCTAGAGAAAATATTTGTTTTGGTTTACAGTTCTGGAGTTTGTGAATAGGATATTGGTTGGAGGGCTGGAACATTACAGCAGTAATATATAGCTAGGCATGGCTGGGACAGAGAAAAGGGTACTACCTAGAGACCAGAATTTCACATACTGGCATTGGCTGATCTATGTACCTCTTACTAGACCCCAGCTTTCAATATTATCAACCTGGGAACCAAGCATTTTAAACGAAGAGCCAGTTGGACAATATTCTAGGCTCAAACACTTTCAGGAAGGAAGATTGAAGGTTGATTGAATTTATATGAGGCAGACATATGGATGCCTTAGATATCTGAGTTACGTAGCTAAAGGAAGGTAAATAGTAACATTGCAGTTTGACAAGAAACTTAGTTTTGGCCAGGGGCTAGCAGGCAGTATGCTTATGCAGCAGGAGGGCCAGATGGTAGAACGCTTGACCAAAGTGTTTGAATTTTCTGCTGTGGACAGTTACAATGAGCTTGGGAATCTCTTTAATTCTTTCAAACCTTTCTAAACAAGGGCTGTTCTGTTGTTTTGGCATTTTGGCATTTTAACGGAGGCTTTTAATTTCCCTATTCCTCCAATTTAGAGTGAACAGAAGGAGCACTACTTCTAAAATAATATTGACATATGAGCTAGCATTCTACAAACATGAAAGAGGATAATTAGCAAACATATGTTTGATTCAAATTTAAGTTAAAAACAGTCACACATATTTAAAAGTGTATGCCTTTCCCTTTGCCTGACAAACAGCTAATACACTAATTTTACTTATTTAATGCGATGTCTTATATGCTTTATGTAATTCTTCCTGCACACCTGAGATGATGATGGTGACCATACTAATAAAGACAGTCAACATCTTCAATCATAATCTAGGTGCAATGTATGTAAACCGTTTGAAGTCCTTACCACACTAGGAGCTAGGTACTGTTATTGTTTCTATTGAGCAGATGAAGAGGCTGAAGCACTGAGAGGTAGGAAAGAGTTCTAAAAAGGAAAATAGCATGAGTGGCAGAGTGAAGATAACCTATAGTTTTGACTTCCAAATCCACATCTCTAGGCTTTCTAGGCTCAGTCTCCTAATGTGGTGGTGATTATAATTCAGGCTATGGAAACATACTGGGTCCCAAGAAGAAAAGCAACATACATAAAGCTTTCTGGAAATAGTTAACTATGACATCTCTAAAAGTACTTCTAACCAGTATCTAGAAATGAATTACCCATGGCTACAGCAAATAGATTAAAAACAAACAAGCAAACAAACAAACAAACAAACAAACCTAACTATTGGTCCATTGGAAATTTGGCCAAAGCTGTATTAAATGATTATTTCATAAGATGAGTGCACAAAGAGACGTTGATAGTGTTGTAGACGTTGTACATGGTAGTTGTACAACTACATTTGTAGTTTTGGAAAAGCTCCTTTAATAATAACAAAAGAAAGATGGCTAAAACCATACTTAGGTCTGAAATAAGCATTGTCTCATTGTGCTCAGGTAAAATCCTGCAGATTATTTATTTATTTATTGATTGATTGATTGATTGATTGTTTTATTTTTGTATTATTCTCTCACCAGCAACACTGACTTAAACCTTTCTGAGTGTTTCTCCTGTTCAACACTTTTTTCTGTTGAGATATGCTTCTGAAGATTCATGCACATATTGTCCTGTAGGTAATAGAAAAATGAAATGTCCATTTGCCAATCACCAAATACCGGTAGCCTACGTGTGAATGTCAGTTCGTCGTGAGAGGTCAGTGATAACTAATGGAACTTTTTCTTAGGAAAGGTTACGTCTTAACAGTTTAAATCTGAATTGACTCAAATTCACTTATCTAACAGCCCAGGAAGAAGAATGGCTAGCTGTTTGATTAATATTTGTAGGAAAGAAAAAGAATGGTAGCACAATTGAAATGTTTATTACATAGAATATGGCTGACACAAAAGCAGGTGAATGTGTCTCTCTGCTGTAATAATGTACTGCTTTCAAGCCAATGTTCTGCATATTAAAAAGGAAAAAAAGGTGACATAAACTATAACAGACCTCACTATTCCTCACCCAGACTTGACAACTGGGAGTACTGTACTCCTAATGCTGTCCAGCTCTGAGCAAGCTGTCCATGAGAGGAAAATGCACCAACATTGTTGAAACAGGTTTTGAGATTTTTTTTAATGTTTTAAAAACTTTGTTTATGTTTATTGATTTTGTGTGTGTGTGTGTGTGTGTGTGTGTGTGTGTGTGTGTGTGTATGAATGTGGGTGTGCACATATAACAGTGCAAGTATGGAAGTCAGAGGACAACTGGGAGGCATTCCTTCCTCCTACCATTAGTTTTAGGGATTGAACTTGAGCTGCCAGCTTGACAGCAAGCACCTTTACACTCTGAGATACTTTGCTGATCCATAGACAGATAATTATGAAAGGCACTTCAAAACCATTTATAACAGGAAATATATAATGATCATGGGTTATTTCCTTACAATTTGCACCTGTGCTAGGAGCAGAACCTCTGCTCTGGATCCCAACAAACTCAGCTTACACCCCAGTTGCAGCTTGACTCCCTAGGTATTCTGGGTTTTTTTTTTGTTGTTGTTGTTGTTTGTTTAGTTTAGTTTTTTAAAATATTTAATTTTTCCCCAATCTGCTTTTATACCATTTTAATTACATGCAAGAATTAAGGTCAGTTTTAGGTTGAGGAACTAGCAATACAATAGATACAAATAGTCAAAGAACAAGCAAGACAACAAAACACAAATAGTCAAAGAACAAAGCAAGGCAATAAACAAAGTCCTGTGATCCCTGTTTCTAAGGGCTTATCAGGATGGCCAAAATATCTGAGCCTACTTCCCTGACCTAACCCAAAGTCATTTTCATGTCTGAAGCCTACTTCTTTGTTCTAACCTAAGATTTAGATTCCCACCTGAAATTACGTCTTTGTTCTAGCCTAAGATTGAGATTCCTGCCTGAAATTATTTCTTTGTTCTAGCCTTATGTCAGATTCCTGCCTGAAGCCTATTTCCTTGTCCTTGGCCAATGTCATATTCCTGCCAAGTAGCCCCCAAAGCTCTCCATATCTCCCCCATTTTCATTTTATAAAGAATACTGAGCCTGTCTTAGGTTGTTCTGACAACAATGCCTTCCTTACCCATCATGGAATATTCATTATCAAAAGCAACTCACTTCTGTCTCAGGTTGGTAAAGGTCTGTGCAGAATCTCTCCATATTTGGCTTACTAGCCTGTTAAGTTAATAACTATGTCTGAAAGTCCATTTTCAGTTTCAAGCCATGTACTTTGGCTGCCAACCTGTTGTTGTAGTTAGAGACAAGCTTTAACATGATGGGCAGGAATAAAAGTATTCCCAGGACAAAAAAGGCTAGCATAATCAAGCTACATATGCCATTCTTGAAGCTTGACCAAAATGGAAATACTGACCTCAGGCCATGGATAATTTTATCAGCAGTATATTCATTTTCATCTACTTCCATTTCTTTCTGCTTAGGCTTCTTGACCTCTGGGGTACTGGGAATACATTGGTCAGTTGGCTGGAGTCTACCTATTATAGAATGGTGACCAGCATCCCTACCTATGTCCATAAGCAGCTCTCTAGTCTGGCCATCAGAACTTTCTCTAGACCAAGCCAAATCATGTCCTTTGTGGATTATATCACTTCCAGCAGAGACATGACTTATCCTTTTAGAAACATTTATTTCAATTCTGTCTGACTGAGTAGATAAGTTTAAACAGCAGGTAGGATGTAGAGTTGGCAGTTTCCAGGATGTAGTCAATAAAGATCTATTAAAATTTCCCAATACTTGCTGTTCACGTTTCCTTTGCCCTCTTCCCCACTCTGCAGCTCCTCTATTGATATTTCCTACTCTGTAAAATTCTAGGAAAATACCTGGCTGGGCAGGTATTTGGATTGTAAAAAAAAAAATCTTCTCTATAAAACTTTGCAACTATAAGATTTTTTTCTGGGCAGTTTTCCAGCTGTGTTTTGTTATGTACTAGCACTGCATGCATGCCCAATCATCTAGTATACCAGCATGCTGGGAAGTAAGGTAGACTGTTTCCCTGGCAACATTGTCCATCTGAAAGGCTAGTACTATACTCAGTTTAACAGTCATGCCCAAAACTGTCAGGAGGACTAGTGATGGAAATATTAAAGCACAGAATAATGTTGGAAGTATTTATTTTCATATACTAGAAGCAAGGTTGAAATATCCAAGAGAATTCACAGCAATCATTATATTTCCAGCATCTTTTCATCTATTTCCTAGCATATTTCAGAAAATGCATCGTGTCACAACAGAGTGTGAATCCACAAATATCAAGGCCTTCCATAAAAGACACTTATTTTCAAAACATTTCCTTAAGTCCATGAACTTAATCATAAACATGGAACACTCAGATTTCCTAGTAAAATCTGTTTGGGGTAGGTGAGATAAATACCAGTGAAAGTTGTTGTAAAATATTACCATAACTTTATATTCTTATCAGCCTAATGTCTAATGTGTTTTTGTGAATTGACCCCAGCAAGGCTTTAAAACTTGGAAAATGTTTGACCCTATGTCTCTCTCTTCTAGGTATAATGCCTTCAGTTGAATTTGGGCCTGACAGTTTAATACTTCAATTCATTTTTAATGAATATGGATTGGCAAAGTGAGGCTTATCTGAATCCATATTTAGAGAATAACCAATTTCCAGACAACTTTATTGGTCCTATAATTACCATATTATGTTAATATGTTTCTATGCATCTGATTTACAGTAATACTGTTTGCTTTCAGAGACAAAAGTTGGTTCCCAAGACCCAATGGGGAGCTATTTTGGTTAAATTCTAGAAGCTTGTTAAGTTTGAAAATAATCTTCTATGTACATAAAGATGACCCTTTAGGAGACAGAGCTTATGTAAATGTCTTTTCTGGAAAAAGTCATTGTGAAAAGACAAAGGCCTACAAACTACATGTCAGGAATATAACTGCAGTTGTTTTTTTTCCCAGTGACTGTTGATTCCTTGGTAACTAACAAATGTAGGACTAGAGGCAAGCAAGGTATTGTCTAATTTTCATTGATGATGTTTCTCCTTTGACATCTTTCTGTCCTTGACTCCCAAAGATGATGTAGTCACTGACATTGGGCTCTGTCAGTATCACATTTATACAAATGGTTTATGAGGTAAAGCATTGATCAGGACACAGCCTTGGCACCATCTAGATCATGATGTATGTGATAACTCGGCTAGGGAAAAAATAAAAAAAGAAAATAAAGACCTAACAAAAAAGAGAATTTCAGACCAATTTCACTTATGAATATTGATACAAAATAATTCAGTGAATACGATGACATAGCATATTCAGACTTATGGGACACAGTGAAAGCAGTGCTAAGAGGAAAATTCATAGTACTAGGTTCCCAGGTTAAAAAAATGAAAAGAGCCTACTCTAGCAACTTAACAGCACACCTGAAAGCTCTAGAACAAAAAGAAGCAAACACACCCAAGAGGAGTACATGATAGGAAATAGTCAAACTAAAGTCTGAAATCAACCAAATAGAAACAAAGATAAAGATACCAAGAATCAACAAAACTAAAAACTGGTTCTTTGAGAAAATCAACAAGATAGATGAACCCCTATTCAAACTAACTAAAGGTCACAAAGACGGTGTCCCAATTAATGAAGTCAGAAATGAAAAGGGAGACATAACAACAGAAACTGAGGATATTAAAAATATCATCAGATTCTACTACAAAAGTATATATTCAACAAAACTGGAAAATCAAGATGAAGAATTTTCTAGACAGATATCACATACCAACGTTAAAACAAGTGCAGGTAAATTATCTAAACAGGCCCATACCACCTAAGGAAATAGTCATTAAAAACCTCCCAGACAAAAAAAGGTCAGGGCCAGATGGCTTGAGTGTAGAATTCTACCTGACCTTTAAAGAAGAGCTAATACCAACACTCCTCAAACTATTTCATAAAATAGAAACAGGAGGAACACTACTTAATTCATTCTATGAAGCCATGATTACTGATACCTAAACCACATAAGGACCTAACAAAAAAAGAGAACTTCAGACCAATTTCACTTATGAATATTGATACAAAAATATTCACTAAAAATTCTTGCTTTCTCTATTTTCTTCTCCAGTCCTCTCATCTTACCTTGGGTGGTCTTAGTACATGGCACATATAATTATCATGTGGAATTTAGGAAGAGAGATAAAGTAAGGAGAACTACTACTACCTCGTTAAACTCAGGCTTGTATCTTTGCCACTCTGTAGAAAATGTGTCATATAGTAGGAATATAAACATTAGGTGAGTACTCAAACTAATGGATGAATCTACGCTATAGATGAACTGAAGGGGTCCAACTGGGGGTGGGGAGAATGACTGATTAGGTAGCTTTTCTAACATTATAGCAATGAGACAGAGGCATATGCTAGCTGAGAGCAACTAGAACGTGGTTGCTAGCTCCAGATATGAGAGGCAGTGATTGGTGAATAGATGTGTGTAGTGGTTTCAACAAAAATGGTCTACATAGGCTCATATATTTGAACACTTAATTGCAGCAGAACTATTTAATAGGATTAGAAGAATTAGGAGGTGTGATCCTGTGATAGGAATTGTGTCACATTGCCCATTGTTTCATTTTCTCTCTGCCTGTGGACCAGAATGTAGCTCTCACCTATTTCTCCAGCACCATGCCTGCCATGCCTACTGCTATGCTCCTTGACAGGATGTTAATGCCCTAAAGCCCTGAAACTATGAGCAAGCCCCCTATTAAATGCTTTCTTTTATAAAATTTGCCTTGGTATTGATGTCTCTTTACAGTAACAGAGCAATGACTCAGACATGAGAGGCAGTAATAATTAGTGAATAGGTATGGAAGCAAAGCAGATGGAAGAACAAAGGAATAATAAATAAATGGGCCTATAGCATGGAGGGTTGTGGTACTTCATTTGACTTGCATGTGGATTTCTGAAATGAGACCCCATTTGTGCTTAGGTGTGTGGCAGTACTGCTTGGATGTGGGGTTCTCTGAAGAGTAGAATTGTTTGAAGTCAAGAAACTGTACTAATATACAGTGATTTTAAACTTATGGTTTGTATGACAATACCATGTACTTATGCTCCAGGAAGACTTTATAGAAGTATAAATCACATTAGTATAAATTGGAGATGTGTCCAAAATGGCTTACACGAATGCTAACTTTTCAGAACTAAATGGAGTGACAGTAAGTTGAGATACTCTAATGTGGCATTAATTCCCAATGGTGTTATATCTTATGCTTGCTGGCATGCAAGATAAACAAGTATTTAAAAGCAAATATTTCATAACTATTAAACCTGTGTTGCTTACAAACCAAGTAACATTGGGCAGTTCAAGTTTTCTATGCCTCAGTTTTCTCTTTTTCCTTGCCCGCAATGGGATGGACCTTCCCCAAATCAGTCACTAATTAAGAAAATACCCTATAGCCTTGCCAACAGCCAGATATGATTGAAATACTTTCTCCACTGAGCCTTCCTCATCTCCAGTGATTCTAGATTGTGCATAAAACTAGCCAGCACAACTGACTCCCTGACCACTTGAAACACAAACAAATCACTACTAAGCTACAAAGTTTCCATTCTCATTCATTCCCAAGATCTCACATCAACAGGAATATCACAATATAAAATGTTCCAAAATTTAAAAGTCTCACAGTCTTCAAAAATTCAAACATCTAAAAATTCAGTCTCTTTAAAATAGCCTGTCTTTTAAAAATCCTAAGTCTTTTAAAATTCAAAGTCTCTCAACTGTGGACTCCTGTCAAATCAAAAATAAATTAGACATTTTCTTACTTCAAAAGGAAAGAACCAAGGCACAGACACAATCTGAATAAATCAAAACCAAAATTCTAATAGTGAAAATAATTCAATGTGCAAATTATCTGGGATACACTCTCAATCTTCTGGGCTCCTTCAGAGGGTTTGGGGGGTACTTCTTCAGCTTTCCCTTAAGCACACTTAGTTTGTCTTCTAAACTTAGGCCAGCTCCACTACTGCTGCTGTCTGTGGTGGCCATCCCACTTTACTGGCTATCCTTGAAATTCTGGAATCTTTTGCTACAACCAGACTACAGTTTTACCACTAGCCTCTCCTGGGCTCTCTTTATGGGGCCACGCCTTAACTTCTTTGCATGACTCTTTTAATATGGACCTTCAAGTGCTACTGCTGCTGCACTTTCTCCATTGGACAACCCTAGCCTCTCACAGTGTCAAATCTCATCTTCTCCCTATGAACCTTTCATGCCTTCAAAACCAATACCACCTGGGTGAACCTTAAACTACCAAGTTTACTGCCAGAGCAAGGTATAGGCTATGACACCTCTAGTACACAAGTTTCTCCGTGTGGACTCTGAGGAAAGACTTTCCTGAAGTTTTCACTTTAATGATGCTGGTCTCTTAATTGTCATTATTTTTGGCTCTAGCTGACCAGCATTTAATATTCCTCACAAAGTTAAGGTCTTAGTTTGTTGGTTCTTATTAATCTCAGATGTATCTTAAGACCCAGCTGACAAGAACCCCAGATTCTTAACTCAAGAGTAGGAATTGGCCATGATAGGCACCTTAAGGACTCTCAAACTTCCCTCTGAAACTTCACAAACCAGGACTCAATCTTCTGCATTGCTGTCAGCATTCTTATCTCTCAAGCTGTCACAGAACATCCCACTGAACTCTTAATGCTCAATGGCTTTTCTAGCCCAAAGTTTCAAAGTCCTTCCAAAATCTTCCTAAAGTATGATCAGGTCTTTTACAGCAATACCCCATTATACTGGTACAAATTTGCTTTTGTTTGGGTTACTATTGCTGTGATAAAACACCATGACCAAACACAAGTTGGGGAGGAAAGGGCTTAATTGGATTGTACTTTCACATCTTGGTCTACCATCAAAAGACTTAAGGACAGGAACTCAAACAGAGCAGGAATGTAGAAGCAGGAGCTGATACAGAGGCCATGGAGCTGATGCTGCTTACTGGCTTGTTTCACGTGTCTTGATCAGCTTGCTCTCTTATAGAGTTCAGGACAATCTGCTCAGCAGTGGCCCCACCCACAATGGACTGGACCTTCTTACATCAGTTAATTAAGAAAATGTTCTACAGGCCTTCCTGTAGCTGAATTTTTTCAGACATTTTCTAAACAGACGCTCCATCGTCTCTAAACTCTAGCTTGCATTAAGTTGACATAAAACTAGATATAAAACATGTATATACATTCGTATGTATGTATGTATGTATGTATGTATGTATGTATGTATGTATATGTGGAGAAAGAGACAGGAGAGAGAGAGAGGGAGAGAGAGAGACAGAGAGAGAGAGAGAGAGAGAGAGAGAGAGAGAGAGAGAAAGAGAGAGAGAGAGACTCCCAGTAACATCCTTCCTTCAGGAAGGCTCTACCTTCTAAATGTCCCATAATCTCAAATATTGTCACAAACTGAAGAGCAAGTGATCAAATATATGAGCCTATAGGGAACATTTCTCATTCAAAGTATGGTACCTGCTATGTAAAGATGGGATAGTGAATTGAAAACAAATTAATGTTCTTTCTTTGGGGGTATGATAGTGTTTCAATGAAGATAAACCCTTTCCTTCAAAAATTTCCTTGAGATTTTTTAATAGCTTAGTGTAATTTACCATTTGATAATCTAGATCTTCTCCCTAAGTCTATGGCTGATAAGTTGAGGTTTTATTACTTCATTGATCATGATTGTATCAAGGGTCTCCAAAAAGGTGTCATTTTTCCATTTCCTGTCTCTCTGTCATTTTGTCTGGATTCTAGTCAAAACATCATTCCATTGCTTCAAATAGTACGAGATTCAAATGGCCTCAGTTTAGTGACCTTTACAGGAAAATAAATACTTCTTTACAATGTCACTTTACTGGTAAAAGAAGGAAACACTGTGAGTTGTCCTTCCCTCAGAAGGACCCCAGATTCTGGTTAGTCATTTTATACAGAATAACAAAGGCTGTGACTTTATTGGTGTGACCTGAGATACATGCCACTTCAAAGGCCAGAAGCTAATTCTATAAGCAGAATCACAGACTATCAGGCGGCCTGGGAGGTTACAACTTATGATACATTCTTTTTTGTCAACCAGGATAACCAGGATCTCTAAATGTAGGCAAGGAATATATCTATTCCTGGAGTTGGCTACAGAAACCATGGCAACAGTTTTTTTTTTGTCATTTTGTTTTTGTTTTTATTCTTTCTGGCTTGATACCATCAGTGAAATCTAGTATACTGCCAATAGTGGATGAAACACCAGATTATGGTTTGAGGTGGGCCCTGGGCCTTGGGTATCTAGGAACACTTTGAGAAATCATTCAAAGTGCTTAGAGGACACTTTTTCTTCCTTTTACCCTTATACCATATGCTGGCTGAATATTGCATTCTTCATCTCTTCTGGGCTCTGTGAAGATCAGCAAATGAATGTTTATAGCTACCTTAATATCCATATGTCTAAGAGATTAAATATCTCCCGACAATGTTTTATCTTACATCCTCTCATGCCCCATTCTGAAAGATTCTGATTGTCTCTGAAATTCTCAGAAGCTAAGGCTTTTCCCCCTCATTTGTTTAATTTCTTTTCTCTTTAAAAAAGTACCATGAGTACTTAGGCAGCATTAATGTTAGTAATATTGCATAGCTTTAAGTCCATAGTTCAGGTCACCTGACATTCTTCACAGTCTCATTCTTTGTTCTGGATTTCAGATCCCCTGAGTCAGATGTATTATTCACTGTATGATTTTCACAGAACAGGATGCATTATTTACAAGGTTGTATGATTTCTGAAATTCCACAAGCTTTCTTATAAGTTTGTAAATAGCACACTGGGTAGACTGGATTTCTGAGCATGGCTGGCACAGGCATCATGATTTATTGACTTCTTTTCCCTCTGAATGCTGTTTTGTTTCCAGTCTTTTCATATTGGTACAAGAGAAATTTTGGTGCTCTGTGTATTGATAGAGCCTATCAATCTCATCCTTCCATAATGTTTGGAATTTATAGAATTAGTGATAGTGAGTGATAGTTATCATAAGCTGAATCAATGACTTGTGTACTGTTGGCTTCTATCCAATTTCCAGAAAATAATCTGCATTTTAAGGAGTTTACATACTACTGGAGAGAAGTGGAATGATAGATTCTCTTAGATAGAACATGTTCCCTCTCTACAGATACACACACACACACACACACACACACACACACCCCTCTGTAAATATAAATTTAGAGTATTCATATAAAAGAAAGCTTGTGTTCAAGTTTGCCTCTTTGTAGCAGTGTTGAAGCACTAACCAAAAGCAAATTGTGGGGGAAATGATTTATTATTGGGCTTACACTTCAACATTTCAGGGCATCACTGAGGACTAGACCTGAAGCAGAGACCACAGAGGAATGTTGGCCATTGGCTTGCTCAGCTATATTTTTATACAGGCCCACCTTCCTAGGAATGGCACTGGTCACAATATTCTAGGTCATCCTGAATCAAGTAGCAGTTAAGAAAGCGACCCACAGACATTCCTCCAGGCTGATTTGATGAAGACAATTCCTTAAATAAGGTTCTCTCTTTCTAGATGAGTCTAGCTTGGGTCACATTGACAAAAACTAACAAGAACAGCATGAAATATTTCTCTGTGTAATTCTGGATCATTTTGCTCTAATATACCTATAGAAAAGTATACATATTAAATAACCAATTATCAATTAATTTCAAAATAAAAGTACACACATCACCTATATAAAGAAACTGAGTACTACTCTTATCCTAGAATCCCTTTAGTTCCCCTTCCAGTCCTTAGTGTCCTACTGCTCTGAGTTCTAATGCTATTAACCAATTCCATGTGCTATTGAACTGGCCCATAGATATCCATATTATGTATGTATATATAATATACATATATTATATATACATATGTTACTCTTATATATTACTATTATATTACTAATATAATATTAATATATTAATATATTAATATTAGTAATATTACTCATGCATATATATACACATATATAAATGTATACATATATACATATATATGTATATGTATATATATATATATATATATATAATTTCTTACTTTTATTTACTAATAGTCTGTGTGTGTTTTCATTATTTCCCACTCCTGAGACATGAGCCAATTCAAGGCTTTCTCAGAGGCCCTGGTGAAAGGACAAAAGGAGCCTTGTTCTGTGTCCTTACTCAGAGGCAGACATGGCCTGATCCAGTCTGCGGCTGAAGCCTGAAACTTAAAGAAGTTAAAGTGTCACTCATTGGGAACTTGGCTTTTCTCACTGAAGAGATTGGAGTTATCTCTCTGAAGGCTGCTGTGGAGTTCTACCTGTGACTCACTTTCCATATCCTGTGTTCTTTTTGTGAAACTTTACTTAAATAGCTTCTTGCTGACTTCATCGAGTGTAGGATAGTTTCATTTTCCTTTTAGGAAAGCTGTATCTAAGATGTTGGTTCTATTGATAAGCTTACTTGACATAAAGCATAGTATGTTTATGTCTCCTGGTCTCAGTTTTCTACTTTCTTCACCTTCTTATACTCTGTCATTCCCCTTAGGACCCTATCAACAGAGAACAAATTGCTGGTCATGATCATATCACTGCGACTAAATTGTATAACAGAAACTAAAAAGAGGAAAAACTATATCAAAAATGGTCCCAGAGGTCAGTCAATATTGGTAGTGATGGCATGGTGAAATAGTGCAGACTATTGGGCTGGAAGCACATGGTAGAGGCTATATCTATATCATATTCATAGATAGAGGCTATATCTATATTCATATCAGGTTAGACCAGAAGGAAAAGAAAGACTAGTGTTTGTTTGGGTGACTGTTTTTATCATTTGTTATATATTCTCCTGCGGATAGATGATTGAATTTTGCCTAGTTCATGGTATGAGGAATTGAGCTTTTGTGTTCCTTTTAGTGTGTGCCTTTGCCAAATATACATACAAATGGTTTCACACTTGCACAGAAGGTGAACTTGTAGGTCACACGGCATATGTGTTGTAGAGTTTTAGATCATATTTGAGGGGAAAGTCATAGAAGGGTACGTGCTAGGTAGGGTGAATATGGGTGAATATGCCAATAATTAACTGTTGATTGTTCATATGTAGGTATCAGTTTAGGATGACTTTGGATACTGTAGGAACTGTCAATATTTGGGTGTTTCAGAAAGCAAGTTATCAGAACCAAGGAAGATATTCATTACTATAAATAAATACTTAATTCTGTCTATGTAACACATAATTGTGCTTTGTAAGAGTTTAGACTCTAATTACAGAGAGACAGTGAATCACTGGTTGAATATAGAGAATCTGAATAAGGTCATTGCAAGGTGTCCGAGGAGAACAAGGAGGAGGAACAGTTCATAATTCAGGCCAGTCAAGAGAAGGGACCTGGCCAGGTAATGGGCTGGGAGGGAAGTAGGCTTGAAATTAAGCTTCCTGGAGGAAATCATTCCTGAACCAGGAGCTAGAGCTGAATGAATAGGATGCTGCAGGGTAGAGTGTTCCAGGATGTGGAAATACAACAAACAATGGACCAGAGGTGCAGAAAGTTAAGGTAGTGAAGGATGGAGTATGATTTACAAGAGGCTCGCAGCATAGTGTCTGCAGGCAAGGATGGCAGGTGTGAGAGGCATATACTAGGAAGTAGGGGCAGAGGAGGAGGCCCCTTAAAACATTTGTTTGTTTATTCATTTATTTTTGTGTGCATAGTGGTGCTGGGGAGTGGTGTGTTTGTGGAGGTCAGGGGAAAACTTGAATGAGTTGATCTCTCCTTCTACCATGTAGGCCCTGGAGATTAAATTCAGATCATCAGGCCTGGGAAGTGGCTTTAACAATCAAGCCATCCTGCCAGCACAAGGAGGTAATTTTAAACCTGTTAAAGATTTTTTGGAAGGATGCAGCACTAAAGTCATGGATTAAAATAAACCTTTTCCTCACAACTTGATATATCTCAGCTATTTGTTATGATGATGGAAAGCTAACACAGCATGTGAAGCAAATTGCCCACTCTTGTGCGTATTGAAAACTGTCATTTATATAACTTGAAAATTCTACACAAACAGAATCTGTTGTTCCTAGAGATGACCAAGTGAGAAGTTGAAGGTCAGAAAGGCTAAATGATTCTAGCTGGCAATGAGACCTGCTGATTTTCAGTTGAGTGCCCTTTTTGTTATAATACTGGTTTTCAAATATTTCTTTTAGTCAAGGGACTTGTTCTGCAAATAAAACCTTACCAGGAAGAGCAATATAGGAAATGATGAAAGAGAATGTGGTCTTATTAAAACGAAAACAGAGAACCAGGGCTGAAACCTGGAGGCAATGCCTCTGAGTTTTCAATGGATTCAAGAGCCCAGAGTAAAACCTGGATATTTGGTAATTATTTTCTGGTAGCCCTTTCTGTTTTGGGTAAGAGTCTGCAAGTTTATTGAGCAGGAATGCCAAAAGCTTTGATGAACTTTAGGGTTAGGTAACTACATTGGCCTTTCTAAAAATTATCTGCATTATTCTGAACAATCTCAATGTCCATTCCATTATGTAGACTAATTTTCTCAAAATATATGGAGTGTAAATATGGAGTATAACTATGTGTGTTCTGTTTCCTTGATGATTATACAGTGTGGCCATGATTGAGAACCAAGTGTATACTGATACCTCTCAAACCACAGTGTCAGCCCTGCACTGTGAGTGCACTGGGGACTTACTTGATGTGTCAGTCAGTGCTCAGGTTCTATCCAGAGGCTCTGTATCAGAGTGTGTTCCGACAGAAATCTGTGCACTAACAAGTCTGTTGATTTTTCTTCACTGCAATTTTAAAACCACACCTCAAGTGTAAATGTGAGTTTATAGGATTTAGGAAGGTCAAAGTTATCTTAGTTCAGGCTTAGAATTCAGGTTTATTAAGTCTGGGAATGGCCTAAGAATCTGGAGTTTTATGAATTCCTTTGGTAGTTTTGAGGCAGGCAACTTATGACCTCTTCACTGGAAGGGGTTATTTTAAAGCAGTCACAATAAACACTGTATGAGGATAGGCCATATTTCCAGAGGAAATATGTTCCTTCCTTGGAGAGAGTTTGGATCACTAGGGTTCAAGTTTGTGCCTTGGGATCTCAGTTTCTTAAAGAGTCTTATTTTCTTAAAGATATTACCAGGTGATTTATAGCCAGTGAGCCAGCTTGGTTTCACTGGGTAACAAGTAACCTACAAACTCAGGAGGTTCAGACAATGATTATTTGTTCAGCTCCAACTGCTATTTGCCTGCTGTCAGTGAGAGGCCTGAAGACTTGGGTTTTATTGTGAAGCCTGGGATAAAGAAAACGTTGTGAACAGTGAACTTGAGTTTTGAGCATTGACCCCTCGTTTATCAGTTTTCACCTCCATCTTTCATCTCATTTATTCACCATCATTTCCCAAATAATTTGTTGTGTATCTTGGTCACAAGATGATGCTGAATAAGCCTCACTACATACATCTTCAACATATCATGGTGAGAACATATTTTTTCTAAGGCTGAGAGTTAATCTAAGTTATCAGTGATGCTTCTAGGTGCTTCCCTGTGCTCTTAAAACTACAAAGAAAGTGATTAGAAATTATGATACAGCTGGACGGGACCATAGATCTTCCTTCTCATTGCAGAGATGATGAAATTAAGCCCAGTGAAGGAGAAGTGATTTATTTCTGAAAGATATTTAACTAATGGCAAAGCTGTGGATACTTCTCTTTGAATTTTAAGGTTTAATTTTTGATTATAATTATATATATATATATATATATATATATATATATATATATGTGTGTGTGTGTGTGTGTGTGTGTGTGTGTGTGTGTGTGTGTCTGTGTCTGTGTGTGTCTGATTGTGTGCCCATGTATGCAGGTTCCTACAGACACTAGAGAGTTTCCGACTCCCAGGAACTAGAGTTACAGGCAGTTATGAACTTCCTGATGTGGAAACCAAATTCTCTGAAAGAGCAAAAAGTTCATAACTACTGAGCCACCTCCAACCCTTACATCTGTTTTTAAAGTCTCATATTATCTCATTCCCATACTGTTGTTTTCAAGGTACCAGTATAGACTTGGTTCTCAATCATGGCCACACATTACAACCTGCTCTCCAGTTTTCTTTGATCAAGGTAGAGGAATGATCATGCCTATTTTATATGTATCAGGTATCAGCAATGATTTTAGATAAGCTTACACAGATTTTGATGTTGTCCAAATATCTCGATCAGTATTGATTGTCAATCCATTGCCGGAACTGCTGCAGATGTCACCCTTAGGTGAGGTCTAAGTCCTCGGTCTTAGGAAACTATTTCTCCTCAATGAGAAATACAGATTTTGGGAATGGTGAGTGGGGCTAGTCCTTGTTCCTCAGTTCTTGTGGGGAAAGTAAAGAGATAGAGATGATATTCATTTCTGAACATTAATTTCTTCCTCTTTTGGGATTCTGTCATCTGCATTCTACTTGGGAAATAATAACATTTTATTTAGCTTCTGTTGTCTTTTGCAACCACACCAGCTTTCAGATAACTGCAGTTAGAGGTCAATTCTGTTACATAACTTCATGTAGCCTGGCCTTTATTGTTCTCAGTATTGCCTAGTGCAACGTCTGAGTGCTGTCTTTTTCTTTTTAAACTTCTCTACCTAGAATGATTTGAACCAATACCTCTATTTTGCAAGTACTGATTATTTTTTTTTTAGTTTAAAAAAAATTTCTCAGTTTAATTAGAATTACCAAAGGAGAATTCCATTTATGAAGGAGAGAGTTAAGTTTCTGATAGTTTAAGGCAAAATATAAGTATTTGGTGTAAAATTGGTTGAGCCAAAGGATATATGAAGTGAATCAAATATTAGAAAGCAAGTAAAAAGGATTAGTTATGACCTCCAAGTATTGTTCTTCTCCCTGATATGGAAATTTTACTGATTGAAAGATTCAGATTCTATTGGAATTATTCAGAACTGAGGATGGGAATGGGTTTGGCCTCAGTTTTCTTTGCTTCTGCCAGGTGGCTAGAGATATTAGCAGAATGAGAACAAGTTAAACTATACTTGTGACTTGACTTGAAGTTTTGTGAGAATTCTCATAGTTGGACTTCAGACAATATATATATATGTGTGTGTGTGTGTGTGTAGAAATTAGTATATATATTGTATACACACATATATTTATTTAAGATATGTACATATACATGTATATGTATATATCTTTACTAACATATAGACTTGGGTGTCCCTGCTTTTATGAAAGGAATCTTGTACAAAACTTTTGGTGTCTTTGAAGTTGCCTCTTGAGCACAGCAAGAATATAGAATGTTATGACTAATTTTATCAGATAGAATAAGTACCTTTATATTAAGAACAGGTTTTATTTTGCTACCTTCATTCAGTAGCATTTTAGTTTTAGTATTTCTTATTTGCTTTTACTTCTGGATCGTTTTGTATTTATAATCTAACATAATAATAAAATACAATAAAATGTTTGTTTATGGTTTTGGTTATTTTCAGTAGGAGTTTCACTATACTCCTATAAATATATATGGACTGTACCTTTGTAATTCAATTAGATCTTGATTAAAATAAGATATATTAAATATCTATTTTATAAAGTGTGGGCTAGGAGGCCATGACTGGAATATAGTATTTTTAGCATATTGACATTTGGACACGCACAGTCTTTCCTTTCTCTGTTCTCAGTTTTCATACTTTTGTTCTACAGGGTTTGTATGAATCACCATGAAGGTGCTGATACTTTTTGATTGCTCAGAAATTCATGATTTGAGGGGCACTTAGCAGTCCTTCCAAGATGAATCCTGTTATCAACTACTACTTCCCAAACAGTCCATGTCAAGGTATTTGAGCATCTCAGTAAATGCAATCAGTGGTGTACTGAATGACATCTCATTGAAAGTTTTCTACATGGAATTCTGATTGTTGAATGAAATGGTTTAGAAAACTCTGTAGTATTATTCAGGCAGGCAAGAGTGCAATCAACTTGCAGAGTTATTACTAATATATCAAGAAGTGATACACTATCCTGCAAGTACATTTCACTAGGCACAGATTCAGGAGTCCATCAGCAGTCAGGCTATACTCATTGATTCTGCTCTGTGAGTGTGCTGATGTGTGTTCTAGCATCTTTGAGTGAAACATAATGATGTATTTTTTTCACCCAAAATGAAAATTGTTTTCTTGCCATTGCAGGAAAAAAAAACCTACTTGTCAAGAAGTAGCAATTTCCCACTCCTGTAGTAAGTGACATTTCTGTTGAAATGATACAGGATTTTCAGTGACTTTCTTGTAATCATGGGTTGCTACAAGGTAACAAACTTTCCTATTTCTCAAATCAGAAGCTGTTTAAAGATGGTCCAATCAAGTTAAATATCAACTTTTAGAGTTGTAGCAGTTTTATGTTTTTTTTTTTTTTTCCCAGAAGACAACCTTGGGACTGTAACATATAAAACATACAATTTGGGTTTTTTTTTTTTTTTTTTTTTTTTTTTTTTTTTTTGAGCATCTCATCTTGTACAGACTAGCCTCCAACTCACTAAGTAGAATTTTCTGGTGTTCCTTACTCTTTCTTCCAACTGCTAAAATTACAGGAATGGTCTGCTATGCTACAGGAATGTTCTGCTATGCTATGTTCTGTGGATAAAACTTGGGACTTTATAGAACCCGGACAAGCCCTCTACCAATTAAAATGTTAGCTTTACAGATTATAAATGTACATACTCAAGTTTTATAACATTTATTTAGTATAAAACTGGTACATGAAATCTCATTTCAATGGAACACATTTCAGACTAAAATTTTTGAATTGAGGACTTGTTCAGCGGAGGTTCCTAATTGTCTCTTGGTCAGAGACACTCTGTGAGTATACTGTTTCTCCTGTGACTTTCAGGGGCTCAACATGATAATAACAGTTTTGTATCCTTTACAACATCTGCAAACTTGCAGTCTGGCAGAATTTTCAAAGTACCTACTTGAGCCATTCTATCAAACTCTGCTAGAATTACACTAGTTTAACTGCTTGCTACTTTAATGATAAATTTCAGAGTGCCTGAAAGAATGCATAGTGCTTAAGAGGAAGGTAAAATAACATTTATTATGCCTTCTGAGTGCTGGTTTTTGGATATGCTCTAATGACACATCAACTACATTATGAAGTCCATCTTGTCTGAGCAGTATTGGTATTGATATCACCCTTGTTATTATTGCTACTATTATCTTTATGTTACACAGAAGAAGGTTAAAGAGGTCCACAAAAGCTGGCCTTTCAATAGCCACAGTGGTGACGTTGGCTATCAGTTGAAGTAAGAGTGATTACTTTTAAATACTAATGCAGTGGGTAAAGCACTTGCTATACAAGTGTGAGGATCTGAGTTTGGATCCTACAACTTGTATAAAGCCATATCCATATCCATAGCTTGTATCCATAATATTACCACTCTATGATGAGATGTAAGATGAGGACAGGAGATGCACTGGAAGCTTGTAGGCCACCTAAGCCGTGTGTATTCAATGGTGAGACTTATCACAAACACAGTGATGAAGGACACCTGGGCCTATTCTTTGACCTTTGTGGATGCATCATGGCATTCATGTCCCTGCATTTATATATACAAACTTGAACATACACATATATCACACATACAAGATAAAACATATTGTATTCACAAGACATTACAGGCATTAGTTTACAGATGAAGAATGTCCAAAGAGGGAAGGCAAATGATAATATTTTTTTTTCTATTTTTACAGAATAGCAAAGTTGGCTTATAAAGTATGTGCTAGAGATCTTATTTGAACCTATGAACATTTTTCTTTTTCTTGGTATTGAAAAGTGAACCAGGCTTAGCATATGATAGACAATGTCCCTCCACTGAGCTCTGTTTCAACTCTGTCCTTCATGAACTACACTGTAGCCGATTCTCTGCATGCAAAAAGTATGAGAAACATGTACGGCAACAAGGTGGGTCAGCATTAACTGCAACAAGGAAGAAAGCCTAGGAAAAATCATGGGAGTGTTTCTATCAAGAATGTGAACGGTATAAGGCTGTGGTTTATGCTAAGTTATGGGAAGTAGCCTCAGGATATATAAATTTTACTTTGGATTCTGTATTGTGATACAATGGGGGAAATTCTGTGATTGAGACTCCTGACATATATTTTTATTTTATTTTTTTCTTTTTAAAAATATTTATATATGTACTTACATCCCAGATTCTGTACCCCTACCTGGTCCCATCTCAGAGGGTTTTTCTCCTCATTCCCCTTCCCCTTCTCCTTTGGGAAGGTGCCCTTCTGGGTGTACCTCCATCCTGGAGTATCAAGACTCTGAAGGATTAGATGCATCCCCTCCCACTGAGGCCAGACAAGACAGTCCCCTGCTGCATATGTGCTGGGGGCCTTGGACCAGCTCCTGTATGCTCTTTGGTTGGTAGCTCAGTATTTGATTGTTAGGAGTCCAGGCCGTTGGTCTTCCTATGGAGTTGCCATCACATTCAGGGCCTTTGATCCTTTCTCTAACTCTTGCATAGGGGTCCCAGACCTCTGTCCAATGTTAGTCTGTGGGTAGCTATATCTATCTCAGTCAACTGCTCTGTAGACCTTCTTAGAAGGTAGCTATGCTAAGCTCCTGTCTGCAAGCACAACACAGCATCACTAATAGTGTCAGGAATTAGTGCCTGCCTATGAGATGGGTCTCAAGTTGGGTCAGTCACTGATCAGCCAGTCCTTAGTTCTGCTCCATCTTTGTCCCTACATTTCTTATAGACAGGTCTAATTTGGGGTTAAAAGTTCTGTAGGTGGATTGGTGTCCCCATCCTTCCACCAGGTGGTCTTGTCTGGCTACTGGAGGTAGTCTCTTCAGTTTCCATATCCCCACTGTTGGGCATTTCTGCTAAGGTCACCCCCATTGATTCCTGGGACAGATCCTGCCCACTATTTCTCTCCCCCTTCTCTCTCCCACCCAAGTCTCTGCTACCCTTTGCCTCCTTTGACTCTTTTGCTCCCCTTTCTAAGTGGGATTGAAACATCCTCACTTGAGCCTTTTTGTTTGTTTGTTTGTTTGTTTTCTTTGGGTCTGTGGGTTGTATCATGGGTATTCTGTACTTTTTGGCTAATATCCACTTATCAGTGAACACTTACCATGCATGTCCTTTAGAGTCTGGGTTACTTCAGTCAGGATGATATTTTCTAGTTTCATCCATTTCCCTGCAAAATTCATGATGTCCTTGTTTTTAATAGCTGAATTGTGTAAATGAACCACATTTTTCTGGAACTGTTCTTTGGTTGATGGTCATCTAGGTTGCTTCCAGTTTCTGGCTATTACGAATAAAGCTTCTATACACATTATGGATCGTGTATCCTCCTGGTATGGCAAAGCACTGTTTAAGTATATGCCCAGGAATGGTATAATTGGGTCTTCAGGTAGTATCTAAATTAACAAAATCAGAAATGAGAAGGGAAAGATAACAACAGAATCTGAGCAAATTTAAAAAAATCACTAGGTCTTACTTCAAAAGCCTATACTTGACGAAACTAAAATTTGAACAAAATGGATGGTTTTGTAGTCAGATATCACATACCAAAGTTAAATCAATATCAGGCGAAGCATCTAAACAGTTCCATAACCCCCAAGGAAATAGAATCAGTTATTTAAAATCTCCCAACCCAAAAACAAAAATTCCAGGACAAGATAATTTTAGTATAGAATTCTACCAGACTTTCAAAAGAATGCTAATATTGATACTCCTCAAACTATTCCACAAAATAGAGACAGAAGGAACACTCCCTAATTCATTCTATGAGGCCACAGTTACCCTGATATCTAAACCATATAAAGACCCAAAAAAGGAGAACTTCAGACCAATTTTGCTTATGAACATGTGTATAAAAATGTCCAATAAAACTCTTGCAAATATAATTTAAGAATACATGAAAACATCATTCACCTTGATAAAGTAGGGTTCATCCCAGTGATTCAGAGATGGTTTAATATATGAAAATCCATTAATTTAATCTACCATATAAAGAAACTGAAAGAAAAAAATCACATGATTATCTCATTAGATGATGAAAAAGCCTTTGATAAAATCCAACACTCCTTCATGTTAAAGGTATTTGAGAAATCAATCAATCAAGGCACATACATAAACATAGTAAAAGCAACAGATAGCAAGCCAATAGCCAACATCAAATTAAATGGAGAGAAACATAAAACTTAGGAACCAAAATTAAGAACAAGACAAGATTGCCCACTCCATATCTATTCAATATAGTACTTGAAGTTCTATCTAGAGCAACAAAACAACAAAAAGGAGATCAAAGGGATAAAAATTGAAAAGAAAGAAGTCATAGTATTGCTATTTGGAGATGATACGATAGTTTACATAAGCAAATCCCAAAATTCTTTCAGACAACTCCTATAGCTGATAAACACCTTGAGCTATATAGCTGGATATAACATTAATAAAAGAAATCAGTAGCCTTCCTTTATACAAATGATAAATGGGCCTAGAAAAAAATAGGAAAACAACAACCTTCACTATAGCCACAACTAATATAAAATATTTTGGTGTAATTCTAACTATGTAAGTGAAAGACCTATATGACCAGAATCAACTTCAAGTCTCTAAGGAAAGAAACTGAAGAAGATCTCTGAAGATGGAAAGACCTCCCCATGCTCGTGAATCTGTAGGATAGCATAGTGAAAATGGTCATCTTAACAGAAGAAAAATCTTTAAATGAGAGAGGAATCGGGTATGGCTAGAGTTGCCTTTGGTATAGAACAGAGCTGCTGCATTATCCAGGATTTGGTGGAGGCTTTTTGGCAATATTTTGGTTTGACAATCCTTATCTTTTGTCTGTGCTCAGGCATGATTTGGGAACTGTCTTTTTTTTTTTCCCTTGAGCCATGACTGCAGAGCAGCCTCATTTAATGTTATTGTTCTGTGAGATTATTATGTATCACACAATACTCTAGCCTACTTGTTAGAGTCAAGCTACTAGGGCCAAGGCTGCTTCTCACTGTCAGAGTCTGCTTTAATCTCTTTCATAGCATATAACCATTCATTAAATATGGCCTTTCTTATCTGTGTGATGACTGAGAGTGGTGAGAAGAGGAACAAATGTGGATAGGTGAGTGAGGAGACCATTGCTTGGGACATGAGGAAGGTGTTCATGGCTCTCCAATACACATGCAGTGGAATATATGGGATTGGAAGCTCTGTGGAATGAAGACATGTATATTATCAGAATAATATATCTCTAACCATCTGAGCTGTGATATACAGATGCTAAAAAATGAAGCCATCAGAAGAAACTGAATACATACCAGTTCTTTTTTGTCATGGGATATCAAGGCAGCAGAAATCTTAACAAATGCAAACTCAGTTTCTACTTCCTTAAATACACCATTAATTTCCAGAAAGGGTGTTAACTACCTTGCTCTTACCTCTAAATTGTATAGATTATTTTTTTCAGCTATTCTGATATATTAAAATGTTTTTATAGAAGACAGAAATGCCATTTCTATTATTGACAAAGTCTTCCAAGAGAGCAGGTATGAATCAGATTATTGTGTTTGGGAATTTACCTTGTACATTGTTTGATTGAGAAAAGAAACCAATGCTTTTGACAGGGAGCATGGTGGACCACATAAAGCATTACTAGTACAATTTCAGTTTTGCATGGAACAGAAAATTGTTCCAGAAAAATGTGCCCATTTGCAGTTCTGCAAGACTGGTTATCTCCTTGGGACTTTCTAGGTTTATATTCTACTTGTAGAAGAGTAATTTTGATTTTTTTTCTGTCAGCTGCCCCTTATGCCTTATCGTCTATTCTCAGCATCCCATGAGACATTGCTTCCTCTAAGGAGACTAAAGCAATGTTAATGCTGAGCTGGGTTAATGCTGAGCTGGGTTAATGCTGAGCTGGGTACTACCTCCATATTTATGAAAACCAAACCTCTAGAGATTTGTCAAATCTTGTACTGTCATGTTTAACTTTGTCAGAAATGTGGTGTGACAGCCTGGATTGAATTCTAGTGTCACAACCTTTTCAGAATTCTCATTTTAGAATGTAACATGGATTTCAATGTTGTAACTTTAGGAGCTTGAGGCATTCATTAATATATAAAACAAAAATTTAAAACAGATAGAATTCCAAATATTACTTTATTACTGCTAATGTAGATAGTGACAGGTATGTTTGCTATTTGCATGGAAGTAGACCTTGATAGTCTATGCTAGGATCACTCAATCATATTAACCTTGGTAAAGCCTCATAATTTTCTGTGTCCAGAGGAGGAATGAGTGATGGGGAAAAGCCTGGAAAAAACAATGTCCTCAACTGTTGGAAATCCATTAAGTGTCTGCTCACTGATGATTAAACTAGACAGACCATGCCCCAGAGAGTTTTCATGATTCCTTTTACCATCTATCTTGAAACAGAGGAGCACAAGCCAACATGAAATCTAACATGGAAATCATCCAAGGTACCATAGATATAGGTGCTTAAAGATAAATGCATTCTGGATAAATAAATGCTGTATAAATAAATGCTGTGTCTAAAGCAGTTTACCCAGTTAAAACAATAGAGAGATTTTTAAAGATTTTTTTTAAATATTAGGTACGAATGTTTAGTCTACTTGAATGTATATATACCATATGCATGTCTTGTGTCTACAGATGCCAAAAGTGGCATATAGATTGGGTTCTTTGGAACTGGAGTAACAGACAGTTGTAAGCTGTCATGTGGGTGCACTGAGCTATGTTTCCAGACCTGATAATTACTAATTTATAAGTAAATAATAATGAAAGCTTTATTTGTTTATTTTTCTGTATATGCCATGTTAGGCCTGTAGTTTTACTGGTTATGATATAGCAAACTTTCCTTTGGAAGAGAAGATACTTGGCTCATATAGACTCTCGTCTTTTGGAAATTAAACATTTCTTTCTGTACCCTGCTGGAGGCTGCCCTGAACAGCTTGCTATTCCAGGGCAACCTCTCTTCTCCCACTACACACTCCTCTCCTTCCACCACCAGACCCGAGACTCCTGAACCATACAGATAAGCTTCCCTTCCCTGAACTCTGAGCCCTCTGGGAGAAGCCAAGCTGCACTAAGTAGCCTACTAGCCCAGATAGACCTCTATTCTCCTGCCTCCTCTCTGTCCACTGTCATCGGAACTGAGGCTCTTGAACCATACAGAACTGCAGTGCCAGAAGTATACAGCCAAGAATACTCACCAGTGGCCTGCCACACCAGGACCATTGAGGTTAAACACCCTTCCAATATCTACTACAACAAAAACATCCAGGGACCAAAACCATCCAGATGGCTAAAGGCACTAGAAATAACACGATTAAGACAAGCTGGGGCAATATGATACCTCTGACGCACAGCTACTCCACTACAGCAAGCCCTGGATATCCTAACACATCTGAAACACAAGAAAATGAACTTAAATACAATCTTATAAAGATGATAGAGGTCTTTGGAGAGGAAATGAATAAATCACTAAAAGAAATACAGGAAAACACAGTCAAATAGATAGAGAACTTTTTAAAGAGGAACAGGAAAATACAATTAAACAGCTAAAGGAAATAAATAAAACTCTGCAAGACCTGAAAGTGTAAATAGAAGAAATAAAGAAAACACAAACTCAGAACTCCTGGAGATGGAAAACCTAGGGAAGAGAACAAGAGCAACAGATAAAAGAATCAACAACAGAATACAGGAGATGGAAGAGATAATCACAGGCTTAGAAGATACAATAGAAGAAACTGCTACTTCATCCAAAGAAAATGTTAAATCTAAAAATTTCCTGACACAAAACATCCAGGAAATCTGGAGTACCATGAAAATACCTAACCTAATAGTAATAGGAATGTAGAAGGTAAAGAGTCCCAGGTCCAAGGCCCAGAAAATATTTTTAACAAAATCATAGAAGAAAACTTTCCCAACCTAAAGAAATAGATGCCTATAAAAATACAAAAAGCTTATAGAATTCCAATTAGACTAGAAAAGAAAACCCTGTCACCAAATAATATATACAACATGAAATCTACAGACTGAAGAAAAAATATTAAGAGAGGCAAGGGGAAAAGACCAGGTAACATACAATGACAGACCTATCAAAATTACTCCTAATTTCTCAACAGAGACTCTAAAACTAGAAGGGCCTAGACCTTCTAGCAACCCTTAAAAAACCACAGGTGCCAAGTTAGACTACTATACCCAGCAAAACTCTCAATCACCATAGATTGAGAAAACAAGATATTTGAAGACAAATCTAAATTTAAACAATATCTATTCTCAAAATCCAGCCCTACAGAAAATCCGAGAATGAAAATTCCAACCCAAGGAGGATGACTACATCCAAGAAAACACAGGAAGTGAGCAATTTCATACCACCCAAAGCAAAGAAAGCACACACACACACACACACACACACACATACATCCTAATACCACCAATATCAAAATAACAGAAAGTAACAAACAGTGGTCAATAATATCTTTAAACAACAATGGACTCAATTCTCCGATAAAAAACACAGGCTAACAGAATAGATGTGAAAACAGGATCCATCTTTCTGCTGCATACAAGAAACACATCTCAGCGATAAAGATAGACATTACCTTAGAGTAAAGGACTGGTAAAAAATTTTCCAAGCAAATGGAACCAAGAAACAAGCTGAACTAGTCATAATAATATCTAATAAATAGACTTTCAACCAAAATTAATCAAAAGAGGTAGGGAAAGACACTTTATACTCATCAGAGGAAAAATCTACCAAGATAATATCTCAATTCTGGACATCTATGCCCCAAACACAAGAGCATCTACATTTGTAAAAGAAACATTGCTAAAGCTTAAATCATACATTGAACCCCACACATTAATAGTGGGAGACTTAAGCACCCCACTCTTACCAATTGACAGGATGTCCAGACAAAAACTAAGGAGAGAAATAATGAAACTAACAGATATTATGACTCAAACGAACATAACAGATATTTACAGAATATTTCACCCAAATACAAAGAATATACCTTCTTCTCAGCACCTTATGGATTTTTCTTCAAAACTGACCATATAGTGGGTCACAAAGCAAGCATCAACAGATAAAAGAAAATTTAAGATATGCCTTATATCTCATCAGAACCCCCCTCCCCACCATAGATTAAAGCTGGACTTCAACCACAACAAAAACACTGGAAAGCCTACATAATGATGGAAATTGAACAACTCTCTGCTCAGTGATCTCTGGGTCAAGGAAGAAATAAAGAAGGAAATTGAAAACTTTCAAGAATCCAATGGAAATGAAGACACAACATAATCAAATTTATGGAACACAATGAAGCAACGCTAAGAGAAAAGTTTATAGTAGTAAGTGCCTCCGTAAAGAAATTAGAAAGTTCTCATATCAGCAATTTAAAAGTGTACCTCAAAGCTCTAAAAAAGGAAAAAAAAAGAAGCAAGCACACCAAAAACGAGTATAAGGTAAGAAATAATCAAAATTAGGGCTGAAATCAACCAGTTAGAAACAGTGAAAACAATAAAAAGAAATGTGAAACCAAGAGCTGATTTTTTGAGAACATCAACAAGATAGACAAGCCCTTGGCCAAGAGACAGAAAAACAGTGTCCAAATAAACAAAAGTCAATAATTAAAATGGAGACATAACAACCGACACTGAGGAAATTCAGTGAATCACTAGGTCTTAATTCAAAAGCCTGTACTCCACAAAATTGAAAAATCTTAATGAAATGGGTGATTTTCTAGATATCTATCACTTACCAAAGTTAAACTAAGGTCAGATAAAGTATTTAAACAGCTCCGTAAACCCTAAAGAAATAGAAGCAGTCATTAAAAATCTCCCAATCAAATAGAGCCCGGGGCCAGAAGGTTTTAGTGCAGAATTCTACCAGAGTTTCAAAGAAGAGCTAATCCAATGCTCCTCAAACTATGCCACAAAATAGAAACAGAAGGAACACTGCCAAACTCGTTCTGTGAGGCCACAGTCACCCTAATAACTAAACCACACAGACTCAACAAAGCAAGAGAACTCTAGATCGTATTCTTGTATGAACATCAATGCAAAAATACTCAATAAAAATATTCACAAACCAAATCCACGAATACATCAAAGACATCATACATCAAAATCAAGCAGGCTTCATCCCAGGTATGGTTCAATATACAAAAATTGATCAACATAATCCACCATATACATATAAACTGAAAGGAAGAAAAATCTCATTAGACTCAAAAGCCTTTGATAAAATCTATTACGTCTTCATGTTAAAGATATTAGAGAAATCAGGGATACAGGGCACATACCTGAACATAATCAAAGCAATATACAACAAGCCAATAGCCAACCTCAAACTAAATGGAGAGAAACTTAAAGCATTTTCATAAAAATCAGGAACAAGATAAGGCTGCCCACTCTTGCCCTTTCTATTCGATATAGTAGTTGAAGTGCTACTCACATCAATAAGACAATGAAAGGAGATAAAGGGGACACAAATTGGAAAGAAAGAAGTCCAAGTATAGCTATTTGAGGATGATATGATAGTATACAGAAATGACCTCTAAAACTCTGTCAGAGAACTACTGCATCTGATAGACACCTTCAGCACAATCGCTAGATACAAATTTAACTCAAAGAAATAAGTAGACTACCTTTATACAAATGATAAACAGGCTGAGAAAAAAAATTAGAGAAATAACACCATTTACAATAGCCATTAATAATATAAAGTATCTTGGTGTAACTCTAACTACACAAGTAAGAGACCAGTAGGGCAAGAACTTCAAGTCCCTGAAGAAAGAAATTAAAAATGATATCAAAAGATAGAAAGATCTCCCATGGCATGGCTAGGTAGAATTAACATAATGAAAATAACCATCTTATGGAAAAGCAATCTACAGATTCAATGCAATCCCCTGGAAAATAAGAACAAAATTTTTTATAGAACTTGAAAGAGCGATTCTCAATATCATATAAAATAACAAAAAACACAGGACAGCCAAAACAATTCTGAAAAATTAAAGAACTTCAGGAGGAATAACTCTACATGACCTCAAGCTGTCCTACAGAGCAATTAGTGTTAAAAAAGAAAACCCTGTATGGTATTGGTACAGAAACAGACACTTTGATCAATGGAATCGAATCAAAGACCCCAAAATAAACCAACAGACCTATAAACACTTGATTTTTGATAAAGAAGCTAGAACCATTGAGTGGAAAAGTGAAAGCATCCTCAACAAATGGTGCTGAACTAACTGGATGTCTACATGTAGAAGAATGAAAATAGAACTATACTTATTACCCTGCACAAAACTCAAGTCCACGTGAATAAGGACCTAACATAAATCCAGATATACTAAATCTCATAAAAGAGAAAGTGGGAAATAGCCTTTAACACATTGAGACAAACTCCTGAACAGAACACCAATGGCTCAGGATCAAAGACCAACAATCAATAAATTGGACCTCATAAAACTGAAAATCTTCCATAAGGTAAAGGACACTGTCAATAGGACAAATTGGCAGCCTACATATTGGGAAAGAATCTTTACCAATCCTGCATCTGACAGAGGGATAATATCCAAAATTTGCAAAGAACTCAAGAAGTTAGACACCAACAACCTAAATAACTCAATTAAAAAATAGGCTACAGCTGTGGGGACTCGATGACCCAGCATGGGGGAATGCTAGCAGGAGTGGGTGGGCAGGTGGGGGAGCAACATCACAGAAGCAGGGGAAGGGAGAGAGGATGGGGGTTTGTGAAAGTGAAACTTCGAAGGGAGATAACATTTTAAATGTAAATAAATAAAATCACAATAAAATAAAAAAAAGGGGGCTACAGGACTTAACGAGAAAATTCTCAATATAAGAGTCTCTTATCAACTAGAAGCACTTGAAGAAACATTCAAAGTCCTTAATGAAAATCAGAACATCTCTGAGGTTCCATCTTATATCCATCAGAATGGCTAAGATTAAAAATTCAAGAGATAGCACATGGTACCGATGTGAAGCAAGGGACGGCACTTCTTCATTGCTGGTGGGAGTACAAACTTGTACTACCACTCTGGAAATCAATCTGGGAGTTTCTCAGAAAAGGGGAAATAGTTCTACCTGAAGACTCAGCTATATCACTCCTGGGCATACACCAAAAGATGCTCCACTATTCCACAAAGACACTTGTTCATCTGAGTTCATAGCAGCTTTATTTGTTAATAGTCAGAAACTGGGAACAACCTCGATGTCTCACAACTGAAGAATAAATAAAGAAAATGTAGTACATTTCCACAATGGAATTCTATTCAGTTATAAAAAACAAAGACATCAGGATATTGCAGGCAAATGGATGGACATTGAGAATATCATCCTGAATGAAGTAACCCAATCCCAAAGGACATGCTTGCATGGTAAGTATTCACTTAAAAGTAGATACTAGCCATAAAATACAGGTACCATGCTACACTCCACAAACCCAAAGAAGCTAAATAAGCAGGAAGGCCCAAACAACGATGCTTGAATCTCACTTACAAGGGGAAACAAAATAATCATAAGAAAACATTGGAGGGAGAAAACTGAAATGGAGGGGGTTTGGAGAGAGGAAAGAGGGTTTTAGGATCAGGTGTGGTGATGAACAAGAGAGATGGCCAGGTGGCCACGAGAATGAATGAAAATCTGCAACTAATGGGAGTGAGGAAGTAGAGGGCATCTCCAGAACGTGACAGAGACCTGGGATAAGGGAGCCACCCAGGAATCAATGGGGGTGACATTAGCTGTGACTCACTACTTTGGGGATATGCAACCTGAAGAATCCACCTCCTGTAGTCAGGCAGGAACCCTATAGAGTAATAGGTACACCAAGCCACCCACAAAACGTTCAACCCAAAATTTATCTTGTCTATAAGAAATGAAGGCACAAGGGATGTAGTAAACATTGGAAGAATGGCCAACCACTAACCAGCCCAACTTGAGACCCATCCCATGGGCAAGCACCAATCCTTAACACTAATAATAATCCTCTGTTATGCTTGCAGACAGGAGCAAATTGTTCTCTAAGAGGCTCCACCCAGAAGCTGACTCAGACAGATATAGACATCCACAGCGAAATAGTGGATGGAGCTTGGGGACTTTTATGGAAGAATAGGAGGACAGATTGCAGGCCCCAAAGGGGATAGGAACTCCACAGGAAGACAAACAGAGTCTACTGGACTCTTGGGGCTCTCAGAATCTGAACCATAAACCAAAGAGCATATATGGGATGGACCTAGGCTTCTACACAAAGATACATAGCTTGGTCTCATGTGGGTCCTGAACAACTGGAATGTAGGTTATTCGAAAAGTTGTTGCCATACATGAGTATGTTCTTCTAGCTGGGATTTCTTGTCTGGCCTCAATGGGAGAGGAAGTACCTAGCCTCAAAGAGACTTTAAGTGCCAGGGTGGTGGGATACCCAGGCTACCTCACCCGCTCAGAGGAGAAGGTGGGGCATGGGAGGGAGTGCCCAGGAAAGGGACAGTGTGTGGGATGTAAAGTGAATAATTTAAAAAATGAAAATTAAATTAAAAATTCTTTCTTTGTATAAGCTTCCATTAGCACTTTACTTCTCCCTCTCACTATTCCTTGCTTTATTTCCAGTTCATCTTATTTCATATTTTTCTTCTTGACTTACTTTATTATGTGAATTATTATTTCACTTGTGTGTTTGCAAGTATATTCTGAGGTCTTCGAATGCTGTTTCAAAAGTTAACACTTAAATTCTGTATGATGTCTCCTACATGTTGGTTGCTCAGCAAAATATTTGTTTAGTCTCATCTCTGGTTGTTAGAGTGGTACTTGGTATAGTTTTATAGACTAAATTCTGACTCTAAGAAGGATTAATGCAGAAAATTTGTTGCTGTCTAGCAGTGCCACTGTCACTAAGTGAGAAGACAGGACTGGGAGCAAGTAGCTATTGTCAAGTACAGCATGGCAAAGGGAGCCTTGGTGAATGGGATGTCCACTCAGACTTATTACAAATTGAAATAGGAGCTGAGGCTTTTGTGTGCCCGGAAAGCCAACCTTTGGATCCAGTAACATAGCTTCACAGATACAGGTAGTCTATGGAACTTGATAACCTGAGATTAATACATATACTCCCCATGAAGGTCAAAGGAGAGAACTAATTCCACAAAGATGTCCATAGCTACGACATGCTGTGATATTCACACACAGTCAACATGTACACATACAACAACAACAACAACAGCTTTTGAGATGGGATTCTACTCAAACTGAGACAAATAATTCCATAAAGTCAGTGGAAATTCACAGTTGAGTGTGTAATTCTGAACAGAAAACAACAAACATTCCCATAGGTGAGCGATATAATCTTGGGCAGAGATACAGTGTCCATTGCAAATATTTGCCATTTTTGGATGGTTTAGATTGTCATGAAACATATAAGCCTAATAAACACAGCCCAGACTTTTTCTCATTCTCAAAGGCTTTCTATTCTACATGGCCCCAAATCTTATTGTACCCATCAAGCATTTCAGTGTGTCTGATGTGTCTTTAAACAATCAAACAGGTTATCAGGGCATCTGACTTTGGAAGGCAGCTAGACTCATCACTACACACTGCACACGCTGGAATGCCTGAGTTGTATTCTTGTCAGAAGAAGCAGCCAAGGCTAATAAGCTTGGAGGAATGGTAACTGTCAGGTAGCATTTGCAAGGCTAGATATTGATTTAAGACCTCCACATAATTGAATTTATTAATTTCCCACCAAGAATATAGCAGGTACTGTTGTATTGTTACAGACGAGGCAACTGAAACATATGGGCAGATATCTTTTTGCAAGATGAAACATTAAAGGCTGGAAGAAATAGAATTTGGTTTTAATGATTCTGGCTCAGTTTGGGCAAGTGTTTCTGGGCCTGTTTGATTTGTTATATATTTCTCTGTGTTTGAACTTTTACTGCTGTTTTGCTTGGTTAATCGTATATCTGGTATTGTAGTCCATAGAGAGAATTCTTAATATTATCTGTCTTTTAGGGAGAAGAGAACCAGTGTCTATGTTCATAGCTTGTAACACTTCATGTAGCTAAGTGACCAAGGTCTTTCATACTCAAATTTCAAACAAATTCCTCTAAAAACAAATTCTACTCATGGATGCTATAAATATTTTAACTTCTTTGTGTCTTCCAAATGATAGGTTTGAATATAAGTCAAAGAAAATTCTGTACTCCGTGACCTTACCTTAAAGAGTAACTAGAGACAGAGAGTGTTCCTGAGTTCTGAGGTCATTTTATCAGAGCACCTGCTGGAGTCTGTAGCTTGATGCTTTAGGCAAGAATGACCAGGTAAGTTATTTACCTGTGCATAGAATGGGAAGTTAACAGGGCCTTGTTGATTGAGCTTGGCGTGGTTCAGCTCAGGGAATGACTTTTGTGTTGACATCAAATAGCAGTAATTTTGGGTTTATGACAGCTATCAAATATAATGATATGGAATGAGACAGAATTGTGGCACAATAGCAATAAAAATCAACCTGGAAGGAGAGGTGCTTCCATCTGTTTTGCTGTTGCTTAGGGAGTTTGATTACGGGCATTCAGTGCTGGCAGTCTGACGATGAAAAATCAGACTTTGTGATTCTCCCTAAGTGAAAGATGGGGCAACCTGGACTGCTGTGAGCACAACGTGAGGACTTGGACAATGACAGATGTTTCCTGGAACAACATCAACTGTTACTTACACAGTCCACACTGTGGTCGTCTCTAGAGTGGTATTGATGGGTAGGGGCCTGTCAGAATGCTTGAACTGGCTGGCATTGCCTGCTGGTATCGAGACTGCACAGTTGACAGGCCAACTACTGTGGGTTCCTGTGTTTGCCCACTCCGTTGTTCTACTTACTTGGATGTTTGAGTCATCACTCATACTTTACTGAATGATTTGGACAATACTTGTCTCAAGTGCTTTATCCTTCCCTAATAAACAAACAAATAAACAACAATAACAAAACCACAAATAAATGATCCTAACAGTATTGTTTATAGTGTGGCTATGCTGTGGATATTTACACCTCCCCAATTCATTTATTGACATCCTAATATTCAAGGTGATGAATGGTATTGGGAGGCATGGCTTTTGCCCTGAAAAATTAGGACTGGAAGAGACCCTTTGTACCGTCTGCCACATTAAGACTCAATGAGAAGTTACTCCTTATGAACAGCAGGTCTTCCCACCATGTGTAATCTGTTGGTGTCTTGACCTTGGATTTCCCAGCTGTCAGATATCTGATACTTTCTTGGTGTAAATCATTTAGTTCATGGCATTTTTGTTTTACCATCCCAAATGGACTAAAATAACTGTCTTCCTTTTCATGGGTAGCTTAACTCATGAATGTATTAGAGACGTCAATAAGTCCTGAATTATGTATATCTATGCAACTTTGACTGTAAGTTTAATATACTGAAGTACTTGAAATAGGAAATGTACGCATTACTATGTTGCAAATCTGGTATGGTCTATGTATACTCTAAAAGTTACATTTAGAAAAGTAAACTTTCCTTTTTTTTAGCTGCAGTACAAGAGTAGTGGTTGTCTCTTGGTACATTCTGACATGAAGCAGTAGTAAGCATTTAATAGGTCTTGAAATCTAACTGTTGGAGCTGAAAGAATTACTTCGTGCTTAAATATGGAAATATGGAAGTAGTACTGCTTATTTTGAGGTGCTGAGATGTTCACTCAGCTGGGAACAATATTCCTAAGGCAAGAGACTCTCTGTTCAGATATTTGCCTGTAAATATTTATTTTGTAGAGAGAGGAGTTCAGGGTGATTATGGGAATCAGTTTATATTCCATCTTTAGGTATCAACCATTGTAGACAAAAGGATATGAGAAGGATGTTGTTTATAAAATACTAGAAAAAGCTCTGTGTGTGTGTGTGTGCATGTGTGTGTGTGTGTGTGTGTGTGTGTGTGTGTGCATATATGTGTGGATAAACAAGTCTGTGTGCTTTCTGAATAGATTGGTGTGAAAGCCTATGTATCGAATATGGAAGATTTGCTCTCAACATGTGTGGTCATGTCCAAAGCTTTTCAACCAAGGTTGAAAATAAATTCCTTCCTATATATTTTTCTGTTTGAGCTGAATATCCCCTATCTAAAACAATTTGCATTTTGGAACATTTACATACACATAATTGGAAGTGATAACCTAAATCTAAGTATAAATTTATTTTTATTTTGTGCTAAGGGTGCTATTATGCATAATCTTTATTGTTCATGTATTTTGAGTGTAGCCTGTCAGATCAGGCAGAAATGGAATTTTATATGTCTACCATCATGTCAGGCATAAAATGTCCCAGGCTTTTTGTAATTTTGAATTTCATGTTTTATGATCAGGAATAAGGGATTAGGATGTCCTCTTGGATAAATCTTTCTGAAAACCATGGGTCATTT
The DNA here is from genome assembly GCA_030674055.1 of Rhabdomys pumilio. NCBI lineage: Eukaryota > Metazoa > Chordata > Mammalia > Rodentia > Muridae > Rhabdomys > Rhabdomys pumilio. The sequence continues at coordinate 44,685,935 of JANHMN010000008.1, forward strand.
TCCAGCACTGAAGAATTAAGGGAGCAGGTCATTTCCTGTGCTGACTATAAGACATGAAGTATTATTGTCTTCTTCCAGATTACCAGCCTGTGCTGACCTCAGTAATATGATTCTCGAAGCCCCTTCTTGCCTGAGTTTTAGATAGTTCTGAGTAGGTTTTTTTTTTTCCCTAGAATTTGATTCTATAATTGCACTCTATTATCAGAATTCTTATTATCACCCTTGTTAAGGCATCAAGGTCCACTATGACTATTGTAAGCCTGAGGAATCACAGTGATTATATACTAAGAAATGCCATAATGTTATATACAGCATAAATAGATTGAGAATCATCAACTCTTTATTTCTTTAGGTCTTGGAGTCATCAGTGTCTCAGTGTGTATATATCACTTTTTTTCTTGTCATCTTCATGATTCATATTTGCATTCCTCTCAGCCTGCTTTCCTTTCAAACATGGGTTCTGTATAATATAAAAGGAAGCAAGAATTCTGGAAACTTTCATTTCATTTACATATTTTTTGGGGGGGCAGGACAATAAGAAGATTAACAACAACTACCCAATATTGTATATTTCCACTATTTCAGCAGAACATTGAATTAGATTTCTGTCTTAGTCTATGCTGCTGTGATAAAAATACCTGACATTGGATAGGTTTTAAAGAATATAAATTTATTTCTCACTGTTCTAGATGCTATGAAATTCCAGTTCCAGGCATGGGCAAGTTTGACATATGGTGAAGTCCTATTCTGTCTTCCAAAATGACAACTTTTACTTCATCTTCCAGAGGACATAAAATGTCCCTAAATAGTAAAAGATAAAAAGGTCCTTTTGTTAGTTCCTTCCAGCTATTTATAAGGTATTAATCTATTCCTCTTAAGGCTCTGCTCTCACTTGTTAACTGGTGAGAGAGCTTTCTATCACAATGCAGATTAAATTTCAATTTGGAAGGGGAGTGACTCAAAGGATTGCAGTTTCATTGGCCAGTTTGAGTTACAGGCCCATTTTAATCTTATCATGGTGGCTATACAGATGCTTCTTGGTTAGGCCGTGATCCTGGAGAAAGACCCTGCTGAATTTCATGGACTAAGGGGTAGGAAGAGAAAACCCACAGTGGGTATCCTTTGTAATTGTGCAAATGGTCTTGTGAGAGAATGACAAGAGAGAGAAGCCACTAGCCAGCATCATATCAAGAGATAAAGGATAAGCCAGGGCATCTTTGTAAATACCACAGACCCTTTTGGAATAACACCAACAAAGTTCTTGGGTTTCTTTGTGTGAATATTAGATTTGTAACTTAGGTTTGGTGCTCTGATTTTTCTTCTTGTATTCCTGCTGAGTCCTGCTTGGCTATATAAGTGATGGAATGACATAGTTCCCTCCTCTGGAACAAAGCAGGCAAAGCATGGGCCTCCACAAGTGTTGGTGGTTGCTGTGGGTGTGAGGCTTGTTTGTGTAAATATATATATATATATTTAGACAATATACTTGTGTGTGTGTTTGTGTATGTGTGTGTGTGGTGTACACATACATACATAAAACTTCATGTTGCTGCTACAGGGAATATTCTTCCTGCTAAGGTTATCTCAGACTGTTCTTCCTGTTAATGACTCCATGATAAGTAGAAACAGCACAAGTCTAGGAGATGAAGGTGTGTCTATGTGTCAGCATAATGGTAAATGCTGAGACCTTCAGGACAGCCCTTATGCCTATGGGAAAGAACTCTGAAAACATGAATTAAAAAAAATAGAAAATTCCTCAACTATGCAAAATGTAAGTATGCAATACGAACTGTATAAGGAGCTTCACAATCTAAAAGAACAGAGGCAGCTGCACTATGAGCCAGTTTGTCAGAAAGATACTAAGGAAGAAGATCAAGATATTTACAGATCAGTGATTGCTAGGCAAGATTCCACCCAGCTATGTTTTTTGTTTGTGCATACAAAGGCAGGCTGATTCCTGAGTTCAAGGTCAGGCTGGGACAGAGGGAGTTTAGGTCCAGACCCAGGCATGGTTGGAATTGTAATTTCAGGGAAGGGTCCCACACAGGTAGTTTACTGTCTGTGCTTAACAAAGGCAGGCGTTTTTGCAATGTAAAAACAGGTACTTATTGTCTCTTTCTAAGAATCAAGGGACTAGAGCTATAGGCTGCAGATTCATGAGATAATCAGAAAGGAGCCTGGAATAAGGACTGAATTGATATGTAAATAAATGACTGGGCTTTTAATCTTCAAGAGATGAGCTATCCAGAGAATTTTTAGAATAGTAAGAGAAAACTGTCTCCAGAAGAACATAGAGAAATCTGGAAAGCTGTCTTGAGCAGAATATAGGCAATCAGCATGTAGCCCTCGATTTGACTTCAAATTGTTCTTCTTTTTTTTAAATCTTTAATCTTTTTTTTTTTACAGTCCAGTTATTACCCCCCCTTAACTGCCACCCTTCCCATTCCTCCTCCCTTGGTTCCATGAGGATTTAGTTTCAGTGGTAGGTTGCTGATCCTTGAGGATTTTCTATTGGCTTAGTTTGCAGTTTGTTCTGAGCTCTGGTTCCTCTGATTCCTGTAAGGTTTTAAAAGATGTGTTTATTTATTTTATGTATATGAGTACACTGTCATTGTCTTCAGACACACCAGAAGAGGGCATCAGTTCCCATTACAGATGGTTGTGAGCAATCACATGGTTGCTGGTAATTGAACCCAGGACCTCTGGAAGAGCAGCCAATACTCTTAACCCCTGAGCCACCTCCCCAGCTCTGATTCCTATTCTTTTTAACCTATGTCCATGTGAAAGGTGAGTTACAAAGATAGACTAGTTGGGCATGCACTGGGAAGTGAGCTGTGAGGTATAATGGAAAATAACTCAACTAGAAGGCAGAAGGTATATCAGTTTAGCCTAGTCCCTAATGTTTAATTTGTTCTGTTTTTTAAGTTTGTTGTTTGAGAATTTTATACATGTATACAATCCATGTTTTGGATCAAATATTTTTTATTCCTTCCCTGTCCAAATCTACATTACTCTGTTTTGACATGATTTAACTTGCTGAGTCTTATTGCCCTAAACCATAAAGTGGAGGCAATGCCACAGATGCTGTATACATTGTAAAGTGATTCTGAGACACAAATGCAGATCTAGAAATGAAAGTCGGTTTATTAGAAAGTGTTTTGTTTTATTTAAATGGCTAGACAGAATGAAGTTTCTGTCTGTTTACAGTCAGTATTTTGAAAGGAAAATGTATTCATGCATCTACACTTTATCTTAGCTAAAGGCTGAAAAGTAATATACGTGCACCCCTATGCAACCTTGGGATAAATATATGATCATGCTGTGTCTGTATTTTGGAAAGTTGTTTTAAGTTTCTTACCCTCCATTAGGGTGATGTTTTCAGTTTCGGTCCCTTTCTGTTTAAACATTGATACCTTTCAAACTGAAAACCAACAGTTTTCATATCTCTTGAAATTAATGATTCACAGAGCTCTTGTTTGCAAGATAACAGTGAATGAGATTATGACAAAAAAAATCACATGCTGTGTTACTTAGGTTTATTATTGTTGTGAAGAACACAATGACCAAAATAACTCAAGGAGGAAAGATTTATTTGGCTTCTGCTTTCATACCACTGTTCTTCATTGAAGCAACTCAGGACAGTCACTGCATCAGGGCAGGAGCCTGGAGGCAAGAGCTGATGTAGAGGCCATGGAAAAGTGCTGTTTATTAGCTTGTTCCACAGGGCTTGCTTGGCCTGGTGTGATTTCTAAGAGCTGTGATAATCACTAGCTTAGGAGTGGCTCTGCTCATTATGGGCTGCCCCCCCCATATCAATCACTAATTAAGAAAATTCCATACTGACTTGCCTATAGCCTAATCTTATGGAGAATTTTTCTCAAGTGGAACTTCCTCTTCTTTGGTGACTCTAGATTGTGTCAAGGTAACAAAAAACTACTCAGCACACAAGCCATCGGCAGTTTAGAATGAACTTTCATGTCAATATGAAGGCAGGGGACCAGTAGGAAAGATTCCTTGTCATGCTAAGAGCACTGTGTAAGGAATGGTGAATAAGAGACAGACATTTATAAGAGAGAATATTCTATTCAATATTTAATGAATTTATAAACAGCAGGATATGAACTCAAATATGTTTTTAAATCAGTTATTAAAACCATAACAACATTACCTGAACATACATCTTGTGGATGATATCTATTAAATGCTTATAATGAATTAACTAATCCCTACCATCAATGCATGGCCATATTACATATGGTAAAATAATATTTAAAGATATAATTCTATATTTGCGCTTATAATGCTAAGTATTGGAGTCCTCAAACTCCGGGCCAAATGTGAGTAAACTCTTAGTTATGTATGGCTCCAGAAACTGAATACATTCCTTTTTGAGGGGTAGGAGAAGGGAAAACTGTAATCAGAACATATTGTATGAAAATATGTTTTCTAGTAAAGAGAATAAACACATTTTTAAATAGATGGGGAGCAATCTTAATATTTGAAAACTCATGAAATTTACATTTTCATAGGTAAAATGTTGTGGGAACATAATAATACTTTTTGTGTATAGTCTTTGCCTCTTCTGTGTGACCAAAGCCAAGAACTTTAAGTTGGAAACATTTACTGTCTTCCTATTTACAGAAAAGAGATGGAGGCATCTTAATTAATGGTCTAGCCTGGATTCACATTTGAGTTTCACAGCCAGGTCTAGTTTTGGGCAGCTAAGGACTGTTTAAGGTCTCGGAATGCATAGATAAGACACTTTAAAGAACCTTCAAGGAACTCAGGGATGGGTAAACCAACAGGTTAGTTAAAGTGTCATTGCTTATGCTGGGTAGAAATTGCATTGGGGCTCAGGATCTGAGGAATGGTACTAACATCAAGATGAGACAGAAAGCTCAAGTTGTAAAGCGCTGTGTCAAATGACATCAGAGCAACAAGCTTTCCCTCTCTCACATTTTAGATTTACATATTTCTTAATCACTAGCTATAGAGGGAGCCCAAGATTCATAAAGAATATCCAGATTAAGAACCAAAATGACTTATATTCTGAGGCTTAATATCAGACTCTTGAAGAAATACAGACTTCCTGTACAATAGAAATGGGAGGTAGTGTCTGGGAGTTTCCATTGTTCTGTTAAATAGGAGCGAGTTGGCAGTAGAATTTCTTCTATTCAGGGATGTTGTGAGCAGCTTTACTACAAAAACGCTTTCCATCTCAATACCTTGATCAGATCTGTTTTACATCCAGCTGAGAAGAGGCTGCAGTGTAAGTGCACCTGCCTAGTATATACCAGTGAGAGCATGTGTGGTCAGGCTCCTCTGTGGGGTCCTTGTGTTGTCATTGGCACACCTAGAACTGCTATGGATATGTGGCAGAGGTGAAGCATGTGGAATCTGATGGTTTCATTACATTCATTTTGATGGATTCTAGCAACCCTGGACAGGCTGACTTGCCTTCTGCGTCATAGTAATATTTACTCCTCTAAAAAATTACGCTCAAAGTGAAAGGAGAAATCAGACGGAGCTGGCATGCAACCCTGACTTCAGAGCTTGTATCTACCGCGACATGGGAATCTCATTAGTGTTGTATTTTGTTCAGCCAAGTTTGCTTAAAATGAGTGTCAAGGGGATAGAAGTAGCTTTCTGTTCTTCATTGTAGGAATTGAAATGTGTGTATGAGTTGCATTCTGTGATGTACGTCTGTATGTTTGTGTGCACATACAAATGTATCAGTACACACGTGAATGCTAGACAGTGATATTGGGTATCTTCTTTGATCAAACTACATTATTTTTGAGATGAAATCTCTCATTGAACCTGGAGCTAATTTGGCAAAAATAAGCTCCTGGGATCCATCTATCTTTACCTTCCCAGATGTAGGATTACAGAACCTTCTGCTGTCATGAACAGATTTATATTTGGGTTCTATGACTCAAATTCAGGTCCTTATGTGTGAGTGGCAAGCACTGCACCAACTGAGCCACCTACCTAGACCTCAGAATTGATTCTAGTATTTGAAGCAATCATAGCTGCTGCCTCCAGAAAAACTATAGTCTTGGGAATGTCATTAACACCATCAACCAATCAAGTATCATCTTTCATTATGGAAAACTGTGTAGAAGAGGCTTCTTTGTAGGAGAGCATGTTCAAGGAGGATCTGATAGAGAGGTCAAGACATGGAAGAAATGGACATCTGTCACATTTTCTGGATAGTATGAGTTACAGGAGTCAAGAGAGAAACCAGGAGAGCTCCAGGAAGAAGAAAGTGCATATTGGTTGTCAGACAATATCGCCTGACTATTTATTCCACATGACACCAATTTTAGAAGAATAAGGGCTGCTTCCATCTTTCCTATGTCTACTTATACTTGAATGTGTTCCTAATATAATTAATATGATTTGTATAGATTGAGTTATTTAGATCATAGAGTCAACATTGTTTTTCAAGAGCTATATGCTTTATGGAAAATATGGAAACACATCATATTAAATGTTCTTAAAGGTACCATTTAGTAAGTTCCTGCTGTGGATAAGAGGATACTTTTGTATGAATTATAGATGTACCTTTTATGAGACTTGAAGCCTGGGTAGAAAGATTTAGCATCTCTCTCAGGGTTTCTATGCTACTTGAGGATGAAGGTGACCTTTAGGATAAGATGGAAGGCTAAAAGCTGACTGCATGTGACCTAGTAAAGGAGAAAAATAACAAAAATAAAATATCATTTCAAAGAAAGAGAGGTAGAAGTACCTTCAGAAATCTAGTGGATAGTTACAGAATATTCAGATTTTATGGAGAAAAAGTCAAGTGATATGTGAGAAGAAGTAAATAAAGCCAGAAACTATTATAGCTGTGTATTTCCCTTGAGGATAGAACTAGCAGATTTTTCCCAAAGGCAATCCAGCTAGCCCTTGTAAGGAGACTGACCTAAAGCTCCCTTTATCCATGGCTCATCATGAACAACTTTTGAAGTACCATACTCTGAGATGCAACCTACGAAATACCTAGAACAAGAATGGAAGAACTTTAGTCAGAATCATTTAGTATTTCATGACATGAGAATATGGCCTGAATGATAGACTGGAGTGGGCTGCATACAACTTCACCATATGTACCACATGAAGGGGTGCAACGGGCCTAATACCATGTCCAGAAGTTACATATATAGGCAGGCCCTACAGGGAACAGTATGAGAGCAGACCTGACACCCGTGCCTATGACAGGGACTACAGATCCTGTGTTTCCACCAAGTTCTCTTTCATCACTTTGATATTTATCTAATTTAACTTCTAATTTCAATTCAGTGTTCTAGCTTCATCTTGCTCTTGCTCCATTCTCTACTCACTGTGCCATTTTCCTTTTATAGGATTTTTCCAAGAACACATATTGGACTAGAGTTGGTGGTCTCCTTCCTAGCCTTCTGAATGCTGGAACTGTTCTAGATTGCTCAATTGCCCACTTAATTACATTACTTACCTTTCTCTCTTCATTCCACTTTCAGCTGGACATCCCTTATCTCTTTCCCTTCCTTTCTCTTTAATTTTCTCTGATGCCTTCATGCCCATTGCTAGTCTTTCTCTGTTTATTTCATTTCCATTCCTACTCATAGTAAGCCTTATTCTTTACTTACCCCAAATTAGAGTTGGAGATGAATTTTTGAATTGCTTATTACTGTATTTTAATAGTTGGTATGTTCTTCAGTTGTGATTGCTTATATAGTTAGCATTGTATTGTGAATTAGACCTGAAGATTGAGCCTGGTGCCTGACCATGCAGGATAGAAGATTACCTACTCAGCCACATCTCTATAACACTTTGGAGAAGCAACACACCAGTTGCTATACAACTCAGTCCATTCAAACATTACAAATCCTTTCAATGAGAGGATGGCTTTTTAAAATATACAATGAATAGCTTAATCTCAGATGAGCAAATTCCAAAGTAGAAACACAAATGACAGAAAGAAAACCAAATCAACTACCACTCTCTGAAAACTGTTAATTCCACAGCAATCAATTCCAACGAGAGGTGTATGAAATCATAAACAAACAACTCAACAGGATAATTATAACAATGTTCAGCAAAATAAAACAGGACTTAAATAAACTATTGAGTGAATTTATGAGAATTAGAACAAACAGTTGAATGAAATACAGTTAGTGCAAAATATGAAGTGAAATAGAAATACTGAAACAAATCATGTTGAAATTTCTGAAGGGAAAAGCTCATTAAGTCAAATAAAAAAAAATGAAAATCCTTACAGATAAAATGGATCAAGGAAAAGATACAATACCAGGGATTGACAACAAGATAAATGATTTAGCACATTCAAACAATGCCAAAGACAAAGATAAATAAGAAAACTATGAGAAGAGCACATGATTTATAGGAGAATATTGAAGGTGTAAAGAGTAGCAAAGAAGATCAAGCTAACAATGTCAACTTTTGTTCATCTGTACAGATCTTGTCTTCTGGACCTGAGATTTGTGGACTTGAATGAATGTGGTGGACTGCAGTCTGATGCTGTGGACAGCCTTACTTTAGTGTACTCTTATGCACAAATGTAATAAAGAAATCAGTGATCCAAGGAAGACTGTTTGAGTTCACGAAATCATGATCAGAAGAACATGTAAATAGATGTCAGTAGCTACATACTAAATACTAACAGAGGAGCTCTTTCCCAGAACTTTTGAAGGAAAAAAAATTGAATCACAATTATATGGCACATACCATATAATTTATAGATTTTGTTTCGAAAAGCATGAAATCAAGGCACAATGCCATATTCAAATTCAGGCTATCCTGAGCAGATTGGCTTCTATAACTATGATCTGACATCCAACAGGAATACACATGTCTTATAAATTCACTATAAATATTTGTTACACTAGGCATGAAACCATGTCCGGGAATAATCAGGGGAACAAAATGCACTGGAGGTTGAATGCACTCTGTCTTTACTTTTTTCTGGAGTCTCTTTCACATTTCCACAAGACATTGTTTACCATGTGTCATTCTTTTGAGCATGTTGTGACAGAAGGCATAGAAAATATATTCAATAAAATAAACACAAACATGTGCCAAATGTAAAAAAGGAGATGGTAGGCTAATTTGATGGAGAATGGTCACTGTACGTTTGAATATTTGGTCCCCCATTGGTGAAACTGGGAAGGATTAGGAAGTATAACCTTACTGGAGGATGTGGTCTAGTGGGGATAGGATTGAGACTTTCAAATTAGTCCCTTCTCTCTCTTTCATGCTTGTAAATCAGATGCAAGCTCTCAGCTACTGATCGAGCACCATGTGCACATCTGCTACCATGCCATAGGGTTCCGTGAGATTAAAAAGCTTCTCTAAAGAGAAGGAAATGATCAAGTGATAAAATAGCACCGATATAATGGGATTAAAAAGCTTTCATGAGTACATAGCTAATCAAGTGTTAGTGTTTAGAAGGTACAAAGAACTCGAAAGACTAACAAGAAATTAAACAACCATGTCAATAAATGAGATACCAAATAGATGATTCCAAAAAATAGATGATCAATAAACATGAAAATGTGTAGCGTCCTTACCTATCAAAGAGGAACAAATCTGAACCACATTGAGTTTCCACTTTCTCACCTCAGTTCACATGATTGCCATTAAGAAACAGTTAAAGAATTCTAGTGATGATGTAGAGAAAAGGCAACTTTTGTATGCTGCTGGCAAAAATGTAAATTAGTCCAGTCACTATAGAAATGAGTAGGAAGAACTCTTAAAAAGGTAAAAACACCACTACCATATGATGCATCTGTAGGATCTCTGGGTATATACCCAAAGGATTCTAAGTCAAGACACCACAGAGGGACTTGCATGTCCACATTTATAGTAACTCTATTCAAAACAGTCAAGTTATAGACCAAACTTAGATGTCTGTCAACAGGTAGATAGAATATGTTACACACACACACACACACACACACACACACACACACACACACACAAAAACCAGGAAGTCAGGTGAGACCAGTTTGTAAAAAGAGAAAAGAGAAAAGGGTTACTTAAAAAAAAGAAGGAGAAGGTGGGGGAGGTAGGGAGATGAACACGGTCAAAAGCCATGGTATTCTTGAAAACAATGTTTTATGAAGTCAAGGATGATGTGCAGTACATTTCAAAGTATTACATTTATTAAAAAAGTAAATGCATGGCAATTTATTTGACTTAAAATTGTGGGAAAGATTTGGTGAGCTACATAGTGACTCTGGATGCTTGTTGATTAAATAGTTTTGTTTCTTTTGAGACAGTTCTGGTCTTTGGATGATAGCTTGATCAGCTTAGTTAATACATATATTACCTTCCTAGACTCTCTGCTTAGCATTTATTCCAGCCATTCCTTTTCTTTCAAAACCATTATTGCATTATTAAGGAGTCATTATTTATATGTGTCTGGTAATTACAAAATGGTTCGTCTTGCCAGGTGCTAGAGAATAAACAAGACAGGATTTTATATTGCTAATCCATGAGTATTAAAATGGATTGGCAATTAGGGAGCTCACAAAAATCTGGTAATTATTGTTATATTAACACCTGACAAATAAAATATATGTATACTCGCCATCTTTCAGGGTTTTTTATTTTTGTTATTTTGGCTCAAACTGTCGCAAAGTAATTCTTATTTTATTGTTGTCTGTGACATAAGAACTGCCGACAGGAAGTCTATAATACTTCATGATTTTAGGAAATAGGTTTGTGCCAGTGATTGAATTGGTATTTTGCTAGTTGATGCCTCCCAAACCTGAAATATGATTATCTAGGCACTCATCTGAAGAGTGTATCCTGTCCTTTATAGTGTTGTGAAAAGATATAAATGTAGCTATTAGTTTTGAGAGTGAAGTGATCAGAGCTAGGGGACACAAGAGACCCATTGGCTCCTGTGTCTGACATCAGGTACTATCAGAACCATGGTACAGTGAGGAAGAGAAAAAATGGTATCTTAGGAAGTGACCCCCCTCTATTCATTAGAAACTGGTATTGATAACTCATAACATACTATTTTCCTTTATCGTTATATATTGGGGTCCATATACATTGAAATCATGTGGTAAGGTGCCTCTGAGTCAAAAAAGCTGAATCTCTTTCCAACTGAGTAACTCCAATTCTTCTTTTTCTAGAAATGTAAGTTTAAACTCTTCATTTTTTTAGAAACATTTTCTTCTAATTTCTACTTTAAGAAAATCAATGGAACAATCAACCAGCCAGCCAGCCAGCCAGCCAGCCAGCCAGCCAGCCAGCCAGCCAGCCAGCCAGCCAACCAATCATCCATCGTATTTCTTTTTAATTATATTTAGAACAACATTTAGAATACTAACTTCAAATGTTTCCTGAGTTTGAATCTGGGATCCTTCACTTAGTTGCTGAGGAATTTTATTCAAGTTACTTAATCTCTCTGTGCCTGTTTTTTGTTTGCAAGGTGGAGGAAACAATATATCTTGCATTGTCCAATAGTAAAAATTTATGCTTAATTTTAACACTGAGGAGCAGTGTTCATTTTCATTCATGTTCATTTTTGTGAGCTCCCTAATCGCCAATCCATTTTAATACTCATGGATTAGTAATATAAAATCCTGTCTTTTACATTCTATAAAATCAGTTGCTGTCAAGCTAAAAATAAAAACAAGGCCAGCTTTTTTTTTTTTCTGTTCATGATACACTCATTTTGGTTTCCTCTTCTGTTATTTTATTCATTTGTTTACTTTTGCAAAATTTTGACTTTTGGAGACATGGCAAAGATTGAGTAAGTATATGCACTAGCACCATTTATAGACTCTTAAATAGACCTATTCATTCAAACCAAAAATTAAAAATAAAAGATTGAAGAAAGAATTAAAAAATGATCCTTTTATTAGCATAAACCTTATGGGAAAATAGTATCTAGAGTCTCTGCAATCCATGATATTCAATAATTATCTATTTTTAATTTATTATGGAACAAAGTAAAATTCAGTCTGTGTTGTCCCATGTGGAAACTACAAGGAGATGTCAGATATTTATGTTTCTCTTTCTGTCACTCTTTGTATTATTACCTTGAAACAGGATCTTTTCTTCAACCAAAAATTCCTCACTTCAGCTAGGCTGACTGACCAGTGGATCCCTAGAAAGCTCCTCACTGTTGTAACCAAGTACATAGGTAGCTATGTGTGGCCTCTGACCTGGGTGCTGTGAATTTGAACTTAAGTCCTCATGCTTTCAGAAGCAAGTGGTCTTACCCACTCAGTTATTTTCCCAGCCCTCTAAAGCCAAAGTGAGGTTTCTATGGATAATCCATTGTTTCTTCAATACAAAATGCTTCTATGACTCTTTTCTACCAAGTTGCCTACTTTTCAGAAGGCTTATTTAGAGACATGCTTTTACAATAAATTTTCCCTAGCAGTCTGTTTACTTGACCAAAAATGATACTTAATATAATAGAAACAAAGCACACTAAATGTATGTATAATATGTAAATTGAATTTTGGAATTCAGAGGGGCAACGAGATGGCTCATCTGTTAGAGGGACTTGCAGCCAAGACTGATGACCTTTGCTAAATACCTCGAATCCACAAGATAGATAGATAGATAGATAGATAGATAGATAGATAGATAGACAGATAGATAGGGACACACAGAGAGAGATAGAGACAGAGAGAGACAAAGAGAGTACCAGCATTCACAGGTTGTCATCTGATTTCCACATACGTACAATGATATAGATACTGATATAGATGTTACAGAGCACACAGGACAATGACTTGTGTCAAAGAAAAATCTAGCCCCAAAGGTTGCTAGCATTAGAGAAGAGAAACATTCCAACATCCCCCTGTGCCTGCCTCCCGTTACTTTGAGAAGTGATTAGTTGTGCTGTAGATACATCTCTATGTTCCCATCATCGTGAAGCCACCTGCTGGCAGTCATTCCATGTCATGGTAGACTCTGTACCCGACAGTGAAAGCTAAAAGAAATTCTTCCTTTAAGTTGCTAGTGTTCTATATTTTGTCAGGGTAATTAATGGTAAAGGAAACCAAGATATTAAATTGGCACCATGAAGTAAAGCTGCTGTGAGAAACATGACTACATACCTCCTAGGCATTTAGAGAATGTCCCTGAGAAGAATATGGAAAAGGTTTTGGGGGACTGTGTGCTAAACAAGTCCGATAATGGTGTAAGAAGGGCTCCATGGTAGATTCTGGTGCAAGTCCAGGAGCATTTGGAAACAGAACTATGAACATTTTGGGACCTGATTCACTAGATTTCTGAGAGGAAGAAAGCAGAACTAAACTGGGAATTGGGCTAGAGGTTATTCGTGATATTGTCTGGTGAGTAATGTGGCTTCATTCTCTGTGGTCTAAGTATCAGAATGGAAGTAAATTCAAAAGCAAGTGGCTAATTTATTTGGTAGAGGAACTTGCAATTCAGAATAGCAACTGGGCTATGTTGTTTATTTTTCTCAATACTGTAGACAAATGACCAACAAAAGCAATTGAAAGAAGAATGAGTTTATTTTGGTTTGTGACTTAAAAGTATAATATCTGTTGTGTGGGGAGCCGACAGAAGGCGGCTAGCACCCTTGCAGCCATCTTGAGCCATATAACCTGAGAAGAGACTTGATTACAATAGCCTACAACAGCTGAGCACACTCTGATAACATCTTGCTTTAGATACCCAGGATCTTCCCTTGGGTGTGTGAGACTTAAAGGTGTGATTTAGAGCTGAGACTTAAGGGTGTGATTTAGAGATCAGATTTAGAGATAAGACCTAAGGGCGTGCCTTAAGGGCATGACTTAGAAGTGAGACATATAAAAGGCAAGAGGCAGACAGAACAGTACAGTACAACTTGGAACAGAGAATTAGGTATTAGGCACTTGGCACTTGGAGGAAGAACTTGGAACTTGGAGGCACTTGAGACTAGGAACTAGGGACTAGGAACTCAAGACTTGGGACTTGGACTAGGAAGAGAGACCGAAGAATAAACGGGATTGAATCACACACTGTCCGGTCTCCATTCTTCGTGTCTGTCCTCTCTTTCTTGCTGAATTCCGACCAGCAGACCAGAGCAGCCTGGAGCAGTGCGAGCTCTAACAGTTTAACCCCCAAGGCTTTTGGCAGTGCAGGTTCCAACATTGATAGTTTGGTCCTCAACATTTTGGCCCCAAACGTGGGCTATTGCGGTTCTCAACACCGTTGAGGCAGAAAAACATATTAGTAGAAGTGTGAGGTCTAGTCACATTGTATATAAAGTTTTAGAGAGGGAGAGAGAGAGAGAGAGAGAGAGAGAGAGAGAGAGAGAGAGGAGAGAAACAGAGAGACAGAGAGATATCAATACTAGTGTTCATTTATCTTTCTCCTCTTTCCCATTTTAGTCAACCTTGAACCAAACAGCCCATTGGACTATAAATATAGTCACTTATTTTTAGTGTAGGTCTTTCCTCTTCAGTAATTCTATCTAGAAACTTGCATGCATGCACATGCACATACTCACTCATGTGTGTGTGTGTGTGAGTGTGTGTGTGTGTGTTGTGTGTTGTGTGTTACTAATTCTAAATCTAGTAAAGTTAAAAACAGAGATTACCCATCACACAAGTCACAGCATGGTTGCTATTGGCTGCCTGCACTGAGACTTACATTGACATTTCAAAACAAATTGTGGAACTGAATGAAGTAAAAAATTATACAATTTGAAAAACTCAGGAATGTGAATGAGTTAAAGTTGTGGAAAACGTGGGTAGTTAGTTTTAATTGTTAAAATTTTTAGTGCCCTCATGGAGAACTTTGTACTGGGAAAAGAGAAAGTGTTTTGAGGACAAGACTTTATCCATCAGGAGATCTGTGTATAACACGAAATTCATTTGAAATCATATATTTGAAAACAGAATCTCTAAACTTAGCCTTCAGGAACCCTATTCTAGCAGGTCACCTAGAGACCATGTTTTTCCAACACACAGGGGTAGTATATCTGTGGTTGAAAGAGACCATGCTGCAGTCTCCAGCTAGTAGCAGAACTTGGCATTGTCCATATGGTTAGTTTTGCAGTGTTGCAAGATGTAAGAATGGATCATCCAGACTTCTACCAAGAATCCAGAAAACTGATGAGGTTAGGCAATACCTACAGAATTGGATTCTCTACATGAGCTTCTGAGGAGGCCAGACTTGAAGCTCTGAGTTCCTAGAGGAGTCCTCAGAAGGATATAGTGGAAATTTCTAAAATATGGGACTTTGTCACAAGGAAATTTATAGACAACAAGTGGAGTTTACATGTGCCACAGGAAACAGAACTCAAAGGTCAGGGTAACTAAAACCTGGCAGAGATCAGTGAGGAGTAGCAGAAGCTGGATAGGTAGTTACATGGTATAGTGTGTGCTTTGCTGGGTTTAGTCTTCATCTGGTATTTATTATTATTATTATTATTATTATTATTATTGCTTTGTCCTGTTTTCCTCCATTTTGGAATAGAATTATTACCCAGAACTGTTATATATTGGAAATATGTAACTTCTATTTTGGTTTCACCAAGCCTCACAGTAAAAAGTATCAGAATAAAAAACACAGTTATCACCTTAGAAGGATTAAGAGATTGTTTATTCTGTAACCATTTTTAGGGACCATGGTACAGAAAGCAAATTTAGCTTGTTCTAAATTCCATAATTCAACCTGGAAGCAATTTAATGAAATTTTACAATTTTAAAGAACAAAGATAGCCATGAATCAAAGCAAATTTAAAATACATTAATAGATACATCAAAGAGGCCATTATAGCCAGATGGGAGGTTTTCTATCTGATGTTTTTCTCAGCTTTTGGGTCGGTGGAAGCTTGTGGTCTGCTAAATCGATAGATTCCAAAAGTTTTTATCCATTAGCCACAGAATGTGAGTTCTGACACAGAGATGGTCAAGGAATGACTGTTCTCTTATCTAGAGCTAGCCCAAGATAAGGTAATCGGCCTCTGGACTGCAATATTCCAATCTTTCCATTGTGCTGCAGTTCTGTCAGTCAACCATTCTCTGTAGTCACTGCTTCTTTCTGGTTTTTGTTCACAAGAGATTGTATGAGTCTCCGAGTCCCTGTACTCAGATTTTGGAAGTAACAGATTCAGTGTTAAACCTGTTAAGACTTAGGGAGGTTTTTCAGATGAACTAAATACATTTTTAATTATTAGATGGCCATGAGCCTTTGATAGGGGTGGACTATTATGGTTAAAAGTTATGATGTGTTTGGTTGACAAATTTCCAAAGGTTGTCTTGTGATATTCTTATTAACTTGGGTGAATTTAGAATCACCTAGAGGACACCTTCTGTGTATGTTTTGGGGGCATTGTCCAGAGAGATTTAATAGAAAAGGGAAGATTCACCCTGCATGTGAATGGTACCATCCCATAGGCGGCAGGTTCTTGATTGGATAAAAAGGGAAAGTAGAGAAAGCCAGTCAAGTGTGCTATCATCCCTCCTCGCTTCCTGTCACTCTGAGATGTGAGGAATTGAGGAGTCCAAACCATATGGTGCTTCCTCCATAAAGCCACCAGTTGTGATGCCTTTTCTGATGTAACTCATTAGGTACCCGTGAACCATGAGCCTGACGATACTACTTCCATAAAAAAGAGAGGTTTGTTTTTTTTTAAGCTGAAAAACTGTAGAAAATGATAGATTTGTTCCTGCCTGTGCGTCTTTGAACAGAGTGTCTCCTCTGCCTGATAGTTTTTCCTCCACCCCTCCCCACAACACAGCTGGTTCTTTGGGCCATGAAGATTTTGGCTTGAGTGACATTACCTTAGATGGCATTTTCTGGTGGTGCTATTTAATTTATGCCTTATGCCCTCCGTTACTCTGTGTTGAATCTTTCCTTTTTCTTCTTCTTTTTAAAAATTACACTTAGCCCTGTGAATTATGAGCTGTTCAATAGAGATATGTGCTTGATGAACCATGCATTTGGCTTTTCACAAAGCAAAGAAATTACAACTACATTTGAGCTTTTGATATGTCTTCTGTTTATTGCCATTTCAGTGCAGAGAAACCTTCAAACACTCACAAAACCCCTTTTCAATTGTTGAAAAATGCAAAATCATTGTGTGGCAGTAATTAATTTTTTTTTTTGCTTTCACCTAATTAAATTTGTGCAAAGAATGAAGAAAGGGCTTTATCATCCACCAGAGAAGCAAGTTTCTCACACCTGACTTCCATCATTCTGAGTAACTACTTCATTAGGACTGAGGCAAGCCCAGTGACAGATCATTAATTTTCATGGATATAATCTGGAAAGCCAAATGTTTGTAGAACGGGAGTCTGGCAAGAATGGCATAAATGTATTAACACTTATTAAAACTAAGCTGCAAGTGTGTTTTCACGCTTCCTCTGTCATATTATGAATCAAATGTAAGCATTGTAAAATGCACAATTCACAGTGTGTTACAGATGGGAACGTAGATACCATCTTTATCCTTGAACCATCTGAGTCTTTTACATTCTTGAAATTTTAGGCTATTTTAAAGAAGTATATATAAATATATTTGTATTTTTAATGGGAAAAGTGAGAAAAGGATGAGACATAAGGGTGTTCATATCAAGTAAGCGTGAATCCCCTTGTTTTCATAACCATACCTCTCTGGTAGTTTTTTAGATATATTTGTTTCAATAGTTTAGAGATGGTCTTTAAAAAGTAAAGAAATTATTGGCAAATTCCCCATTTCTCCAAATTAGCCAATTTTGGAGGAAAGATTTCATTATCTTTGAATTTTTTCATGCTTTCTAGGACAGTAAAATCTAGGAATATCAGTAGCCAGCTGCTAATTGACAGATCCATTATTCTTAAAAGTCATTGCCTCTAATTAGAAAATGCTTTTTTTGGTAAACTACAAATAACATTTGAACAGTTAGCTAAAACGAACATTAAGAAACCTATCCCTTTGAGGTAAACACGTCCTTTCATCCCTTTTCTTTGAGACCAGAGTGTGTCAGTGTGAGCTGGATATCTTGTCTGTACAAATACGTAGTCTGGAATGGAAGCTAGACCAGAGATAGGATGTGTGTGTGTGATTTGAAATCAGTTCAGTGGAAAACCACCATCTCTTTTCTTTCAAACGACATTCAAATCATGGATCTGCCAATTACTATCTATCTTAATTACTTTTCTATTGCTGTGATAAGACATGGCAGCTCATAGAACAAAATGTTTATTGGCACTTCCAGTTCTAGAGGAGGAGTTCATGGGAAGCATGGCAGCAAATAGGCAGTCATGGCGCTGTAGCAGTAGCTGAGAACTTACATCGGATCGACAAGCATGAAGCAGAAAGCCAACTTGGAATAGCATGGGCTATTGAAACCTCAAAACCCATCCCCAGTAACACATCTACTCCAACAATCCCACACCCTCTAATACTTCCCAAACACTTCCACAAACTGAAGTCCAAGTATTCAAATATATGAGACCAGAGGGCCATTTCCATTCAGACCCCCACAGCCTGATGACAGTGAATAATCCAAACCCATTGTTTGGATTTTTTTAGCAAACCATTTTTTCATGTAAGAATTTTGAAAAGTGATTAAATATGACATTAAGCAATTTGCATAGTACCCAATAACAATAGTTTCTTTTCCTATAACAGTGGTTATATTGGATTTTGAGCACTTTGTAAACCTGATTGTTTTTTAAATTTGATCATCACACTCAGGTTTAGAGTCATTGAGAACAGGCCTTTTCTGTCCTTCATGGAGTGTTTCCTTTTTCTTTAGAAGAATACTTTAAAACCGTGATTAAACATCACAATTTTAAATTTGCGATTTTAAAAATCACAACGATTAAACATACAAACTTGCCAAGGGCTACAAAGAGAAAAGAAACGCACAGAACAAGAAGTGGTTCCAAGTTTCTCTTTGTAGTCCACCACTTACATCATGTTGAAACAAGGCAGGCAATGGAGTCATAGGACAAGAGAATATAAGTCAGAAGTAGGCTTCCTAGATAGGCATGGCAGTCAGAGATGTAAGTTCATCTCTGTGTGTCCCTTTGTAGTCCATTTGAACTTGGCCACATTATTTGTCTTGCTTGAATCTAATTTTCTTTGTAGAGTATTAATTATAATAATTGCCCTTTCTAGACATGTTCTGAAACTGATATAGATCATGATGGAGATAATGGAAGCAAAGGACATAACAGAGACTACATAGGCAGCAAATGTTCATAACAATAATTACTCTTGGCATCTAGCAAGTTTGTCTCTATGAGAGCTGCGTTGCGGGGTGGAACTCTATTCTAATCTTATCCTGCCTGAGATTCTGCATCCCTAGGAAGCTACCCATGAGGTTTTCTTGGGTGTGGACTTGAATGAATGATGCCTAGAGCTGATCTGAACACTGCTCTTAGGACATGTCAGCTTAGTTTTGGAAAACGATGAGGTCATCCTCTGTCAGGTTAATTTCTTAGCGTTTTGAACCATGAAGCTTGCTAGCATGATCACTAAGTTCCACCAGGAGGCTCATTTTGAATTTCTTATTAGCCATGGGTTCATGAACATGCCGCTGAAATATGATATTTATCAGAAAATATTTCAGGCTAATAGTGCAGTAATGAGAAATACACTAACAAAGTCAGTCAGAGTCTTAGAAGGAGTGGAGTGACTTTCTCCTGTAGTGTTCTGTCACAGAGTAAATGACACATATGCCTGCAGTGCTCTAAACAGGTTTTGTTTTAGTCTCAACGAACAACAACAACAACAACAACAACAACAACAATAACAACAACAACAACAAAACCTACTATTGATAGGTTATGTTATAATAGTAATAATAATAGCAATCTTCATTTAGTTTCCCCTGGACTTCTTAGTGCTGTTGTGAAAGACTCCCCTCATTCCCTGTCTCCATCTCTCTTAACTTTGCTGAGTTCTTCCCCTCAGCCTCCTCTCCCACTCTACATAAGCAGTGGTTCTTCTACGCATTCAAAGAATATACGTATGAGCAGTATGTTATTTTATCTGGCAATATAACATCAATAGTGAGGGAAATCTCCATTGTTCTATCCCCAAATGAATCAGCTCAGTAATATGCAAAAGAAAGGAAGTATTGTAAGATATGTCTCTGAATTCCTGAAAGAAGATTGCAACTATGTAGCCTTAATAGTGCCATAGTCTTTTTTTTTTTTTTTTTAATTTTAAAAACACTTTATTTATCAATATTTGTATAAACACATACATGCATACATATATACATACACATATAAATGATAATCAAACAATAAAATGCAATCAAAAAGTATGGGGGGGTTGAGAAGAGTGGGAGGAAGGAGAGAGAGGGGAAAGTTAATGTTCATATATGAAATTCTCAAAAAGGAATCCAGTTTTTCAAAATGTTCAACAGACCAACCAACACTTCACAATATGAAAGCAAATATGACCTACAACCATGTAGAAGGACACCTCAACTCACTACAAACTTTGAAGTTCAAAATAAGATCAATAAAAAATTATTTCACCCAGCATACTAACACAAACCACAATAACGTTTTATAATTCAAAGTATTTCTGAGAACAAGAAAATAGATTGTCAGGAACTAAATCAGCAGAACCAGGGGTACACTGTGTGTTAAATTTTTTTTGTTTGTTTGTTTGTTTTTTATCAAATCATAATTGTTACTTTTTAACACAGGGGTTATAAACACAAAAATGCAGAATGTGGGGAAGGGGATGACATAGGAACATAGATGTTCAGGGGGAGTACAGATATCTTTCAGAACAGAGTATCATCTGGGTGAAGGTTTAGGGGTCAGATCACTATGACTCTTCCTATGATTCCCTTGTCATAATCTAATTTAGTACTATCTGCCAAATGCTGCCTATTTACAAGGTTTATGACTACTCAGGCTAGTAGTTTTCAACAAAAGCTGTCTGTTTACAATAGTTTATAGCCCTCTGTTTCAGTGTTTTTCCATAGAGACCCAAGTCTTTGTGTTAGCGGGCATATATGTCCGGCCTATTGCTGATTTTAGGCTTATGACTGATTTTAGGTTTTCAGTGTATAAGCAGGGCTGTCCCTGACATCTCCTCCCTTCTCCAAGTATAGAAGGGCTGTGGCGATTCTAATCTTGCCAAGGTGGGGATAGAGGCCTGACCTCCAGTAATTAAAGGGGACATTGTAATGGCTCCAGTCCTCCTGTCGTTGTCCAGTGAGGCATAAGGGCCATACCCGTCCCGATGTCTTTTTCCTGGAGAGGGGATACTTTTGACATCAACCCCTATGCAGTCAGGCTTGTCCCTCAGGGAACCCAGAAACATATTTTTAACTTTTATTTATATTCCCTTGCAGTGCTTAGCCTCGCAGCCTCAGCAAGAATTCAGATCGCCAGACAGAGGGGGTTCTGGGTGGCCCCTCTCTGCTTGGTCTAGGGGTGGAAGCCTCCTCTTTTAGGATGGGTGGAGATGGAACTTAGGAACACCCTGGATAGAGAAACAACCTCATCTAGACTCTCGTGGTCCTCCAAAACTAACACATGATAGTGTAACTGAATAGATTTTGCTATCAGATTATCTGTCTGTTGTTTCACAAAGTTAGTCAGCCTATTGAAGGCTCAGGGACCAAAGGAAATAAGCAAAAATAACCCAATTAATAATCCCAAGATGGAAGGAAGTACGGTTAACAATCATGGAGAGGTTGAAGACCAATTCTTATACAAGCTCTCCTTTTTTTCTTTCTTTCTCTGTCTTTTCTCAAGACCATCTCTGGCCTTTTTCATGTTCTCTTTAATCATCCCTGTTTTGTCTATATAAAAGCAGCATTCTTCTTTAAGGGCTGTACACAGACTAGAGCTATTTACAGTCTTTTCTATTGTAAAAGAGAAAATCAGATCGAATAAAGTCCTTTGGAATTTTGGGGAATCGCATCAAACAGCGAAATGAGGGATTTCTTCAGATTAGTGATGTCAATCTACAGCTGTTTGATGTCCTTGTCAAAGGCCCATTGGAGGTCTGAGTAGTATAAGTCCAGAGGCCAGTATCAGGATTAGAACTCCTAATGGCAGACATCACAGGTGATTAATTTTTACCTGGAAGAGAAAAAAGAAAGGAATTCTCAGGGAAACTTTTCTTCCCTGGATGACAATTGTTATTCATCTTACTTATAATTGGGCCTGATTTTGGGGAGGTATCTATTTAATTCATTAATCCTTTTGGTGGCCATTTAGTTGTGCCTTCTGTGGTATTAAACAGTCATATCAATCCTTGGTCCCATATAGGAACTGGGTCCTGGCCATTCCATTTAAGGGTAAAAAAGGTCCTTCCACATAGTTGTGACATAGTTTTTGTTGGTCTCAGTGATGCCAGAGGCAATCATCGGCAGATTTGCTGTGAGTTTTCAGTTTTAGAAAGTTAAGAGTAAACAAGGCATGCTCCTTCCACCCTCAAAGAGTCATAAAGACACTATTTAAAGAAATATAATTCATTATTAATAATCTCTTTTATCAAAGGATTATTATAAAACAGCCAACAGTTAATCAATCTATATAATGTATCAATTAGTGAGAGCTTCTTCTACTTTTTGTAGAATTACTCCTCTTTTGTCAATTAATTGTTGAAGGAAATTAAGATTTGCATCTCTCTTAAGATTATTAAACAGAGACATAAATTCTTTTGTGAAGAGCTTAAAATAAGATCTTAACCAATAAGCATCTCCTGTAAACTTTTGAAAATCATTTGAAATAAGTAAACTATCTTTCTTTCCTTTGTTTTTTTTTGTTTTTGTTTTTTTCTTTTTTGCCAGACCAATTATCTGTTATTTCTTTTTTATTGAATATTTTACGTATTTACCTTTCACTATTATCTCCTCTTCCTTTCTCCCCCCAAACCCTTTCTCATACGCCCTCTTCCAATTTTTATGAGGATGTGCTCCCATCATTCTCCCAATCCCACCTCCCTGCTCTCACATTCCCCAACACTAAGGATTCAAACTTTCGGGGACCATGGCCCACCACTTCTATTGTTGCCTAATGAGGATACCCTCAGTTACCTATACCAGTGGAGCCATGGGTTCCTCCCTTTATGTTCTTAGGCTGGAGTTTTAGTCCCTGGGAGCTCTGGTTGAGTATTTTACTACTCCTTCTAAAATAAAACCAAAGCACCCATATGTGTCTACGCATTGTGTCTTAGGTATTGCGAGCTTTTGGGCTAATATCCACTTATCAGTGAGTGCATGCCATGTATGTTCTTTTGTGACTGGGTTATCTCACTCAGGATGATATTCTCAAGCTCCATCCATTTGCCTAAGAATTTCATGAACTCATTGTTTTTAATAGCTGAGTAGTACTCCATTGTGTAAATATACCACATTTTCTGTATCCATTCCTCTGTTGAAGGACATCTGGGTTCTTTCCAACTTCTGGCTATTATAAATAAGGCTGCTATGAACATAGTGGAGCATGTGTCCCTGTTGTATGTTGAAACATCTTTTGGGTATATGCCCAGGAGTGGTATAGCTGGATCCTCAGGTAATACTATGTTCAATTTTCTGAGGTACCGCCAGACTGCTTTCCATAGTGGTTGTACCAGCTTACAATCCCACCAACAATGGAGAAGTGTTCCTCTTTCTCCACATCCTCGCCAGCATCTGCTGTCACCTGTGTTTTCAATCTTAGCCATTCTGACTGGTGTGAGGTGAAATCTCAGTGTTGTTTTCATTTGCATTTCCCTGATGACTAGGGATGTTGAACACTTCTTTAGGTGCTTCTCA
>JANHMN010000008.1:44719651-44734747 GCA_030674055.1 Rhabdomys pumilio
TCCCTCTCCCTCTCCCTCTCCCTCTCCCTCTCCCTCTCCCTCTCCCTTTCCCTCTCCCTCTCCCTCTCCTCCTCCTCCTTCTCATCCTCCTCCTCCTCCTCTTTTCTCCTCCTCCTCTTCTTTTTCTCCTCCTCCTCTTCTTTTTCTCCTCCTCTTCTTCTTTTTCTCCTCCTCTTCTTTTCCTCCTCCTCCTCCTCCTCCTCCTCCTCTTCTTCTCCTCCTCCTCTTCTTTTTCTCCTCCTCTTCTTCTTTTTCTCCTCCTCCTCCTCCTCTTCCTCCTCTTCCTCTTTCTACTCTTCTCCTCCTCCTTCTCTTCTTCTTATTCCTCCTCCTCCTCCTCCTCCTCCTCCTCCTCCTCCTCCTCCTCCTCTTCTTCTTCTTCCTCCTCCTCCTCCTCCTCCTCCTCCTCCTCCTCCTCCTCCTTCTTCTCTCTCTCTCTCTCTCTCTCTCTCTCTCTCTCTCTCTCTCTCTCTCGTGTGTGTGCCTGTTTGTCTGATTATCTGTCTGGGTATGCATGGGCATGGAGATTCTCAAAGAGGCCAGAGGAGTATGTTGGGTCTCCTGGAACTAGAGTTACTAGAGCAGCCTGATGGGGTTTCTGGGATCCAAAACAAGGCCTTCTGCAAGTGCAGCAAATTCTCTGAATTGTTCTTTCCGGTCTGAAAATGTCTCCACTTTGTCAGTACCCAGGCTTATCTAGGCTTATTACATAATATTTTCAAAAATACACAGTAGGTATTTTTTTTTCCAGAAGCAGTATTTGATAAATGAGACTTTCTTCTGAGGCAATGGATTTGGAGTCACTATGCTTTCCTTTAATCTGGAGAAATTTGAAAGGAATCATCATACTTGTAAGCAATAGCTGTTATTCTGTGTGATTTAATCTTACAGAAACCTATGGGATCAGAACCCTGTGATGGAGCTGGGAAATAGGACACAAGAAGGCAAAGAGACTTCGATGCGGTCAGTGAGCTGATGAACGGCACACCTGCAGTTTGTGTTCTTCACCCACCTGCAGCTCGTACTCTGAGTGGAATCAGTTGTGTTCCTCTACAGGAATGAACCCCAGTATTTCATGGAGAAGAGAAATAGAACCAGGTACAGAGAAGGTCCCATATAAGTCCTGATCAAACCACATCAGACAGAAACAAGGGAATATTATAAAGGCTGTTTTCTAACTACTTTAATTGGGTCCTGGACGCATACCTTTATTTTTAAGTGTTATACTTAATTCTATTGAGTAGCTGGAGATACAATGTATTGCTGTAGAAAAGCAATTCAGCTATAAAAATAAGAATTTGCCAAGTAGAGGAAACAAAAACTTTACTGTGACTCTTGGTTATTGTTCTTTTAAAGGACGTATGAACCACAGTCTTGACATTCTTTGTTCATTCTTTCCTGACAGAAAAAAAAAATCAAGAAATAAACTTCAGAGCTGGTTAAAGGGTGTTGATGCTGATTTAATTAGCTCACTTCCTATAACCCGATTAATCTGGTCTGGTGCCTCTGACATGTAGTTACAAAGTTCTAGCATTTTCATGACTTGTGATTTATTGCTTAGCTATAGCACAAGTGACCATGAAATGCTCCAATTAGTGGCCTGTCATCCTGACTTGCTGCAGAATCCTTCCAATTCCAAGGACAGTCTGAGCCTCATGCATTCTGTCATGTTCAGGTCTGTGATTCTAGTCCTCTCCCTTCTCTCTCTCTTCCTCTCACGAATACCTCATCTAACAGGTGAGGGTATCACAGGTGGGGATGTACTTATAAAAAGTTGGAGTGAACAGCATCTTCTTTGATTTGAGAGACAAAATTTTTGGGTTCAGACTCCATCTTAGAAAACCTGACCTAAGTTTGGACTCAAGTAAACTAACTTCAGTTTCCAAGTTATCACCCAACAAAACCTGAGCCTAGCTCTAGTTTCCAGGATACCTCCAACAAGACCTGCATCTCCAGGTTATTCTCCCCCCCCAACAAATCCAGAATTTAGCACCAGTTTCCAGGTTAACCCCCAACAAATCTGCACAGGTTACAAGCCCACCCCATGACTAGTAACCACCAATTAGGAGGAAAGCAGAAGTTAAGTTTATGGTTTGGCTCCCAGCACTAGCCAATTATGCTCAAGAGCACAGTAGCCCTCCAATTAGATGCGTGCCAGGCTAGAAACACTCACTCCTCATTTGCTGCTTTCTATATAAACTTGTTCTGATGAGTGTTTGGAGGTGAGTTACACCCTAGCTGACTTGGATAAAGTCCCTGGAGTGATTGCATCAGTTTAGCTCCTGACTGGTCTTTTTGGGTCACGAACACTTCCTTGATATTACAGAATCAAATTGTGTAGGTAAAAGGATACAGCTCTTTGTCCTCATTCTCATACAGTAGTTTTAGGATGTAGAATGGTAAAATCATTTGAGTTTTTCATATGTTCATCATATGTTCTTCAAAGGTCCCCTTTTCTCTCTTGCTTATATTGTAAATGGTGTTCTTAATAGTATCTTTATTACGTTAAAATTCTGTTTAACTTTGAGTACTAAAATTATGTAAAGTGGTTTTCAATATTTTAAATTAGATTTCTGGTAATTGAATGAATATAATCTCTTTTGGAAAGTCAGAAAAGTTATAAATGAAGGGACTTTCTCCAGCTCAAGCATGTCAAGCATGGTTCTAGGAGGCCTTCTCTCCAACTTTCCCTCTATTTTGCTAAAATCCATTAGATCACGTTCCTAAAGTAACCATCAAGGTCTGTTCTTTTATCTGGCCACTTCCTCCTCCTGAGGCTTAATAGCAAGATCCAGCTATGAAAGTATTGAAGTCCAACAATCAAAAGGCCCCTTTGGATGCCCTAATTAACACACCCAATCAAAATTAAACACATCATTCTAACACGGGGTTTCCCCTTGTACCTTTCCTATGTGTCTCCTCTGTTTCCTCTTTATCCAGAGGTAGTCCCTTTGTCTCTCTGGGACAAATACCTCTGCTTCCTTTCCCTGATCTCTTCTCCTTCTCCCTTGTCCTCTGTCTCCTGAATTTATCTCTTATTCCCTGCCCTCTATCCCTCTAGGGCATATAGATCTCCTCTGTGCTGAGAACATGGTCTCGAGGTTCCTTAGCCAATGCTGTTCCTAATAATAAATAAAAACAAACTAGATTGAACTGGAACGTGTTGATCTAATGTCATGTTATAATGAACTCTTAACTTGCAAGCTTTCCAAGTTCTTCATTTTCTATCTTTTAGTCCTTCTCTTGTGGCTTACTCACTTCATGTCCACAGTAAGCCCTGTGTAGTATCATGATTAAGAAAAACATACCAATAACACCTTTTAGCACATTGTTCTTTCTTTTCTTAATGTTACAGAAAACAGGACAGTGTTGGAGAACCTATGGAGACAGGTAAGAAGCCTTTGGTCTGGAGAGCTGGTCCTGTGACAGACATGCTGTGTAATCTCACCTCTCTACACTGCTTGGTTCTTAGATGCTGGAGTATTTGAAGAGGAGGGAGCACTTGCTTAGTTAAATCCATCATCCTCAGTGGGATCCCGGTACATGCAGCCTCAGTACCATCAGGAAAGCTGTTAGGAATTGACATTCCCTTCCTCACTGTCTGAATCAAAAACTGTGAGGCCTTGAATCTGCTTTAACAAACTCTTTGGGGGATTCTGTGACAAGGTAGAGTTTGAGAGCCACCGGGGGTTTGTGGGGGATTATATTTGTATCCTATCTATTTATAACATTTCACTAGGTTGTTGCTAATTCTCCAATAATTAGAATCTGATAAGTATTTCAGCTGTAAGAAAAATATAGTGATTCATTTTATCCAGATAACATATTAACCTTGATTATCATTATATTGGATAAGTATACATATATTAGTTAATAGATGCTCCTAGTTTTTACCGTGTAAATAAACCTAGGTAGAAACTCTGAAATGTACAAGTTAAAGTCAGTTGTCTCCAGCCTTGTTCTTGAACTGAAGACACTGCAGCCCAATGGCTATTTGAACTTCACCTGATCTTTTTTATGAAGTGCTTGGATCCCAGGTTACTGAAGCATCAATGCATTTTATTATTTTCTGGCTTTTAGGAAATGCCAAATAGACAACAGAGCAACTAAATTGATTTCATACCTGTGTGCACACTCAAAGCAGCAATTAGGAAACACTGTGTAGCAGATTTTGACATGTATGAAATTACAGAACCAATTACATTTTACAAGTCAACTCATGACAGTCATTTCAAACAAAGTAGCCCCTGGGATCTCTTCCTTAAGGACAGAGTTGACAGAATGTCAGTGAATTTAAAGCTTGTTTTATTTTCTGCAAATCAAATTTAAGAGAATGAGCTAAGTGAAAAGATAGGAGATATAAATTAAGTTGAAATTAAATATTTTCAACTTTAAGGTTTACTTCCTTTAAAGTGAAAAACTAACTAGTTTCGGTCTGTCTAGTGGTGATGCAGTTAAAGTAATGTGGGTGTTAATAGGAACAATAAAGAATTTAATTTCCTATTTTCTGACAGTGCTTATTACCTGTATGGTTTTGAGGAAAATTGCAGTATACTCTGAACCTCATTTGAGTATCTATTAAATGGGTACATTACTATGTAGGACCTCTCCAAACAACGAGCCTCATCCATAGATATTTGAAAAGCAACATGCATATAAATATCTGAAGAAAATAGAAGAAAGTTGATGAGTAAGCAATTCATTTAGAAAGCCTTTAAGCAAGAGACTGCTTATTAAAGTAGAACCAGCTCACATAGTGTCCATCATTTGATGTACTATTTGATGCCATCATTAAAAGCAGTGAATGCAGCAGAGGTCATGAATATGAGAAGAGGTACTAAGCACAGGGCACTGGAGATGGTGGGATTAAATAGGGAAAAAGGGAGGGTAAAAATGTTGGAAATAACATTTTCATGTACGAAATTAAAAAAAAAAAATAGTAGAGGCAGATAGTTCAGTCCATAAAGCATTATTTACCACAAAACTGTATTCTTGCAATAAACAAGCAGACAAGTGGATAAAATTAATAAAATAATTGATTTTAAACTCTATTCTCATTTACAATAGCTTCAAGACCTACCTTGAAATAAACCTCACAGTAAACATACCTCAGTGGCAAAGACAGACACTACCTCAGAGTAAAGTTTTGGAAAACAATTTTCCAAGCAAATGGTCCCAAGAAACAAGCTGGAGTAACCCTTCTAATTTAGAATAAAATTGACTTTCAACCAAAACTTATCAAAAAAGATAAGGAAGAGCACTTTATACTCGTCAAAGGAAAAATCTACCAAGATGAACTCTCAATTCTGAACATCTATGCTCCAAATGCAAGGGCATCCACATTCACAAAAGAAACTTTACTAAAACTCAAAGCACACATTGTACCTCACATGATAATAGTGGGGATTTCAACACCTCACTCTCAGCAATGGAAAGATTGTGGAAACAGAAACTAAACAGAGACACAGTAGAATTATCGGAAGTTATGAACCAAATAGATTTAACGGATATCTATAGAACATTTCTTCCTAAAACGAAAGAATATACCTATTTCTCAGCACTTTATGGTACCTTCTCCAAAACAGACCATATAATTGGTAAAAAAGCAGGCCTCAACACATACAAAAAGATTGAAATAATCCCCTGCACCCTATCAGATCACTGTGGAGTAAGGCTGGTCTTCAACAATAACAAAAACAATGCAAAGCCCACATACATGTGGAAACTGAACAATGCTCTACTCAATGATGACTTAGTCAAGGAAGAATTAAAGAAAGAAATTAAAGACTTTTTAGAATTTAATGAAAATGAAGTTTCATCATATCAAAAGTTATGGGGCACAATGAAAGCAGTGCTAAGGGGAAATCTCACAGCTCTAAGTGTCTACAAAAAGAAACTGGAGAGAGCTTACACTAGCAACTTGACAGCACACCTAGAAGCTCTAGAACAATTACATTCATACCTAAACCTTACAAAGACCAACAAAGAAAGAGAACTTCAGAGCAATCTCCCTTATGAATGTCGATGCAAATATACTCAATAAAATTCTGGCAAATCAAATCCAAGAACACATCAAAAAATCATCTATCACGATCAAGTAGGCTTTATCCCAGGAATGCAGGGATGGTTCAATATATGGAAATCCACCAATGCAATCCACTATATAAACAAACTCAAAGAAAAAATTCACATGATCATCTCACTAGATGCTGAGAAAGCATTTGAAAAAATTCGACATTCCTTCATAGTAAAAGTCTTGTAAAGATCAGGAATTCAAGGCCCATACCTAAACATAGTAAAAGCAATATACAGCAAATGAGTAGGCAACATCAAACTAAATGGAGAGAAACTTGAAGCAATCCCACTAAAATCAGGCACTAGACAAGGCTGCCCACTCTCATTCTACCTATTCAATATAGTACTGGAAGTCCTAGCCAGAGCAGTTAGACAACAAAAGGAAATCAAAGGGATACAAATAGGAAAGGAAGAAATTAAAATATCACTAATTGCAGATGATATGATAGTATACTCAAGTGACCCCAAAACTTCCACCAGAGAACTCCTAAACTTGATAAACAACTTCAGCAAAGTTGCTGGATATAAAATCAACTCAAACAAATCAGTAGCCTTCCTATACTCAAAAGATAAACAGACTGAGAAAGAAATTAGGGAAATGACACCCTTCACAATAGTTACAAACAATATAAAATATCTTGGAGTGAACCTAACCAAGCAAGTGAACGATTTGTATGACAAGAACTTCAAGTCTCTGAAGAAAGAAATTTAAGAAGATCTCAGAAGATGGAAAGATTTCCCATGCTCCTGGATTGGCAGGGTTAATCTAGTCAAAATGGCCATCTTGCCAAAAGCAATCTACAGATTCAGTGCAATCCCCATTAAAATCCCAACTCAATTCTCCACAGAATTAGAAAGAGAAATTCTCAAATTCATTTGGAATAACAAAAAACCCAGGATGGCAAAAACTATTCTTAACAATAAAAGGAATGATGGAGGAATCACCATTCCTGACGTAAAGCTGTACTACAGAGCGATAGTGATAAAAAAACTGCATGGTATTGGTACAGAGACGGGCAGGAGAATCAATGGAATAAAACTGAAGACCCAGAAACGAACCTACACACCTATGGTCACTTGATCTTTGACAAAGGAGATAAAACTGTCCAGTGAAAAAAAGGACAGCATTTTCAACAAATGGTGCTGGTTCACCCGGAGGGCAACATGTAGAAGAATGCAAACCAATCCATTCTTATCCCCTTGTACAAAGCTCAAGTTCAAGTGGATAAAGGACCTTTTTAATAAAACCAGATACACTGAAACTAATAGATGAGAAGGTGGGGAAGACTCTCAGATACCTATGCACAGGGGAAAAGTTCCTGAACAGAACACCAGTGGCTTATGCTCTAAGATCAAGAATTAACAAATGGGACCTCATAAAATTGCAAAGTCTTTGTAAGGCAGAGAACACTGTCAATAAGACAAAACAACCACCAACAGATTGGGAAAAGATTTTATTAATCCCATAATTCGATAGAGGGCTAATATCCAATATATACAAAGAACACAAGAAATTATTCACCAGACAACCAAATAACCCTATTAAAAATGGGTTATGGAGCTAAACAAAGGATTCTCAACTGAGGAAACTCAAATGGCCGAGAAGCACCTACAGAAATGTTCAATATTCTTAGTCATCAAGGAAATGCAAATCAAAACAACCCACCTCACACAAGTCAGAATGACTAAGATAAAAATCTCAGATGATAGTAGATGCTGGTGAGGATGTGGAGAAAGAAGAACACTCCTCCATTGTTGGTGGGATTCCAAGATGGTGCAAGCACTCTGGAAATCAGTCTGGCAGTTCTTCAGAAAACTGGACACAGCATTTACCTAAGGACCCAGCTATACCACTCCTGGGCATATACCCAGAAGATGCTCCAACCTATAACAAGGACATATGCTTCACTATGTTCATAGCAGCCTTACTTATAATAGCCAGAAGTGGTAAAGAACCCAGATGTCCTTCAACAGAGGAATGGATACAAAAAATGTTGTACATTTACACAATTGAGTATTACTCAGCTATTAAAAACACAAATTCTAGAAATTCTTGGATAAATGAATAGAACTAGAAAATATCATCCTGAGTGAAAAGAATACACATGACATTCACTCACTTATAATTGGTGATTAGCCTAGAAGCTTGCAATATCCAATATTCAACTCAGAGACCACATGAAGCTCATGAAGAAAGAAGACCAGTGTGGGTGCTTCAGTCCTTCTTAGGAGTAACAAAATTCTCAAGGGAGCAAATATGGAGACAAAGTGTGGAGCAGAAACCGAAGGACGTGCTGTCTGGAGACCATTCTACCTGGGTATCCATCCCATGTGCAGTCATCAAAGGTAGAGGCTGATGTCAATGTCAGGAAGTGCATGTTGACAGGAGCTTAATGTAGCTGTATCCTTAGAGGTCTGCTAGAGTCTGACATATTCAGAGGCAGATGCTTACAGCTAACCATTGAACTGATCAAGGGGTTCCCAATGGAGGAGTTAGAAAGAAGGAGCTGAAGGAGCTAAAAGGGTTTGTGGCCCCATGAGGAGAGCAACAATACCAACCAGAGCTCCCAGGGTCTAAACCATCAGCCTGGGAGCACATAGGTGTGGACCCATGGCTCCAGCTGTATATGCAGGACTTTGTTTTGTGTAGGTGGCAGAGGAGATCCTTGGTCCCATGAAGACTGGATGCCAAGTGTGGGAGAATTCAAGGGTGGGGAGGTGGGATTGGGGGGTGGGGGTATATCTCCATAGAGGCAGGAGGAGGGAGGATGAGATGGGGGTTCCCGGGCAGGGGATGGCATCTGCAGTGTATATAGAATATCCAATAAAAATAAGTAAATAAGCCGGGCAGTGGTGACGCATGCCTTTAATCCCAGCACTTGGGAAGCAGAGGCAGGAGGGTTTCTGAGTTCAAGGCCAGCCTGGTCTACAAAGTGAGTTCCAGGACAGCCAGGGCTACACAGAGAAACCCTGTCTTGAAAAAACAACAACAAAATAAATAAATAAATAAATAGAAATTAAAAAAATGTTTAGATTTATTATTAGTTTTGAGTTCTTTGTATATTATACTAAACCTTTTCTCTAGGGCCCCATCTTCCTGTTCTTCTTTGTTTTCTTTATCCCTCATTTCTTTATTCTTATCTTCCTCTATGTACATAAATATTTGTTTCATCATGAAGAATACCCTAATAAGTTTTAGAAAGATGAAGACAATTAGTGGGCTGCTCTTGAATCCCATCTTTCCCATTCTATTCCTGAGCCTTCTCTATTGATAAACCTGTCTTGTTGATGTTATCTTAGTCTTGGGTTAGTGGTTGGTGATAAGGTGGTGATATAAAGACATGTGCTTGTATAAGAATTCAGTCTGGTTACATCAGTGCTGAAACGCATAGTAATGTAATACTATGAATGTTGCCATGGTAGGTACTGTTTTCTCTATCTTTAAGGTGTTCTTGTGTACTTTCAGAATGGATCGCCAAGTCATTTAGAAAAATCCATTAATACAAAAGAACATTTAAAAAATCTTAAATAAATTCAAGACCATAGCCAATGTTTCCCAGGTAGGTTAGTGTGATTGTGTGAGGGAGAGGGCATTGTACTATCAAAATCCAGATTTCATTCACACAATGATGGGCACCCAATCTTGCTGCACAGTCAACAGTGATCTCAGTAGAGGTAGCTTTTTTTTCATACTGCACAGCATCTCCTGTTCATTGATCTGTGTCCATCTCATTTATGCTCAGGAACGATTCCTAGTAGTGCCTCATCAGTCATGTTCTTGCTCAACTCCTTGGACACAGACTATAGAGTCTGAAAGACATCTCTGAGCTCCGTCATCATGAAAGCAGTTGAACATCTCAGAAATTTGATTTGATTTGTTTCTCTGACATTTTCTGAGTTATCACAGTAGAAATGACAAATGGTCATTTTCCCTGCCTCTTCTTTACAGATTCCATGTTCTAAATTTCTTTTATCTCAGTATCAAAGCCTAGAGTCCCAATTATGTCCTTTAGTTCCTTCATATTCATGGCTACATTTCTAAATGTATTAAAGAGATCAAAAGCTTCCCGACTTTTTTGCTTTTGTTCTTCAGTAAACTCAAGCTTAGGACTCATCTTCAGGCAATGTTTGTCTTCTTAAAATTTTACCCATTATGGATGAACTCTGCCCATTGCTGTGGCAGGAATGCACATACTCTAAAGGCCATATTCATATTTCTATCACAATTGTTTACTTGATATTTGAGGGGGATACACTCAAACCATAAGAATTCTTTCAGCAGGTTGATGTACACGAAATGCAAATGAGTAGAGAAGAGTTATCCAGTGTAGATCTTCCCTTATGGTATGATTGGGTAGCTGCCAATGTCTTTATTGCTATACACCCTTTTAAAAAATTTGTGAATAGTTAGTGGCCTCACTACCTACTCACCCACTAGAAAAGCCTGTGGTTTATAAGCTTTTGCATGTAAACCTTTTCTCATCCTTGTATCCACTTACAAATCAGAAATACAGGGCCGTGTAAAGTTTGGCATCTTCACTAACCTGGAAACGAGCAACACTCTCTGGAGACAGCAAAGGAGCATGGGTTAATGGGAGCATTTCATTATCTGGTGAAATCTTGGCATGCTTGGGGACCAATTAGAGAACTCTTGAAGTCATTCATCTCCGAACCTAACAATAACTTCAATTACAGTAATTTAGAAAATTGCATACTTTAGATATTGGCTCCCTAACTTTTATGAAATGTTTTGCTGTATTCCATGAAAAGTCTACATTTCAACAAAGCATACAAATGATAGGAATGTGTTATAAACACATTTACAAAGGGCCAGTCCCTGTCCTGGCTTAATCTATACTTTTAACTGGTGCTATTCTGATACCCAATGCTAAAGTCCCGAAGTTGTTGGTTTTAAACCTGTTTAGAAAAGGAGAATTCTAGGTCAACATCAAATCTGTCCCTGTTCTCCTCAAAGTCTTATAGGACCTTGAAAAGTTAAAATTTTGTTTAAAAGCAAAGAACATACTTGTCCCTGTTCTTTTCAAAGTACTATAGGACTTTGAAAAGTTAAAATTTTGTTTAAAAGCAGTGAACATATTTGTAAATCATCTAAAGCAGTACCTCTTACACCCAATTCTGCAGAAAATACAAGCTTATTTTTGTGTTGAAAGACAGTGGGTTTGTTAAAATATTAAAAGTATTATTCAAGATTGATTCTAGGTAGAGAGGACAGTGGAGTATATAGAAATGAAAGTAAAAGGAAGTAGTTTAATGTGCAAATTTTAAACATTAATAAAAGTGAGCATGAATAAAACAGATTAAGAATTAAAGAACTTAAGAAGGTCTTGAAATGTTGGCTGAATGGGGGCACAGCTCTACTCAATTGTCTTTGTTTTAGACTTCCCAGGTTTGTGTGATGTGATAAGAGTTGCCTGTAATGTCCTAGGATTTATCAAAACTATATTCAAAAACAGGGTGTGCTGGTTTTCAATTGTAATGTATAAGAAAATAAAACATAGAATCACTACTTCACTTTCTATGTAAATAACTTTTTCTGTGTGAGTTGGTGAGTACCACTAGATTACACAAGAACCACTAAGTAAATGATCAGTTGAGGCCCAGCAGGTGATTAGTTGAAAAATTTTGTAGACATCCTCACAAAGAAGATGCATGTTGATGGTTGAGATGTTTAAAAGAGTTGTTTGTATACTGAACATCTTCATAGACATGTTTGAGAGAATTTTCAGAAATGGTTCATGCTTGTGTGTCTGTATCATGGTTGTGTGCGTATGTATGTAGTATGTATACTCATGTTTCTGCAGGCATATGGAAGCCAGAGTTGAGGTTTGGTATCATCGTTCAGGCCCCACTCAATTTTTTTGAAGTACTATTTCTCACTTATTCTTCAAGACTTGTTGGCCAGCAAGCTGTGATTATATATGTAGATGCTATACTCAGCTTTTTCATGTGGGTGT
The DNA here is from genome assembly GCA_030674055.1 of Rhabdomys pumilio. Taxonomy (NCBI): domain Eukaryota; kingdom Metazoa; phylum Chordata; class Mammalia; order Rodentia; family Muridae; genus Rhabdomys; species Rhabdomys pumilio. The sequence continues at coordinate 44,731,702 of JANHMN010000008.1, forward strand.
GTCCTGGATGACTGCCCTCAGGTCCTCATACTTCCAAGGCAAGCTCTTTACTGATTGAGTCATTTTCTCAGTCTTGAATGGTTCATTCTATTGTTTGTATATTTTCTCAGCATTAGACTGAAATTATCATACAATCTTGACTGCTGAGCTGCATCCTCAACCTTCTTTTTCTACTATTAAAATTCCTGATTGTGAGAGATGAGTCACAAGTAAAACTACCCAGCTGTAGATTTACATAATACCTATGGCCCTGATTCATTACTGTAAAGAGGTGCAGTTGAATTAGATGCTGTAGAATGGATGACACTGTTACAGTTTGTTTGGGTTTTTGATGACCTTTCATTTCTTCATGAGGCTTCAGATCAAGTTGAATGCACTTGTGAACATGGTAGTGATCTATCAGTGAAAAGAATATCAATTATTTGAGTTTGTTATTATTTGCATTTCAAATAATAAGCTATAGATATTTAATAAATATTAAATGATCATATGAATTTGATGGCAAAACATAGAGGCAAACAACATAATAGGGGATACTTCTTTCTTTTCTGTTCTCCACTTCCAGTCCCTCGCTAGATCCTTCTGGGAACTTGTCCTTAATGGATAATTATATTCAAATCATTGGCTCGGGTTTTACTTTTAGAAAGAGTTGTTCCCTAGACATCCCTACAGTTATAATAGAAGCCACAGTGAATTCACATAGAGTCCTCCCTCTTTATAATAATGCACACCAGGGTTTGTTGAAGTGTTTTTAATCATCTTCTGCTCTAATGTTCTGCAACCACCTGTGCTGTTTTTAGTTCATAACATAATATACTCAGTGAGTTTGCCTAATGCACTTCTGATTCCCTATCTTTGTGCTGATTTGTCAGGAAGAAACTGTGCTAGTTTGAATGGGTTCAATTGAAAATTTCCCATTAAAACATTGTATTTTAGGTGAACAGCATACATTTGTAAGGATTGCATAATCTATGCTCACCACACTCAACTCTGAAGAATTCAGTAAGTACCTCCTGCAATATTGTGTGCACTCCCTCTGTGGAAGCCTTAATGTACATGTTATGTGAGTTTTAATCATTTCTCTTCTTTAATAAGAGTGAAAGAAACTATAATGGCTCATATAAAATGTGTACAGTAAAATGATTCCTGCGTTTTGTACAAACACGAGTTTGAAAAATGCGAGTCTTGGCAACGGAGATGAAAACTCACTCTGCTCAGGGCTGTCCTGGAGTCTGAATTTGCTTATGAGCCTTTCAAGCTATTTATCAGGTTCTCCATTCAGTGGAATTAAGCAGAGTTGCTGAAGCATCATAATTAGAGCTTTTGTCATTTGGAATAAGGTTCAAGCCAGTGAAACACCATGGTACAGTTTGTTTTTGTCATTAACAGAGACTCTAAAGTTTCAAGAATGGCATAGTAAGGTTTATTTTAGTTTGCTTGAAAGTAGCAAGAGTATCTGATTTACTCAGCATTGACTGAAAATCACATATTTTCAGAGTTCATGATAGGCACCTGCTATGTGTTATCTTATTTATTAATATTTACAACCTACCAGATCAGTATTCTTTTTCTCTATGTTGCAGTAAACTCTTAGAGAAGTAAATTCTCCCACATCACAGTTCAACTACTAACAGGATGGAATAATTCCAGTCTTGGCAATGGAATTCGATCTCTGAGCTGCTTTAAGGTCTGAGTTACATTGAAGGTAGAAAACATGTCCTCTCCCTGCATTCAGTTTAAGATGAGCAAGGTTTGTAAGCAGTTGCATTGGCCACTTGTTCCATGGTCGTTTTAAGCTTGATGCATTCCTTGGAAATTTATATTGATTGTAGATTGTATTATCTTACTGTATTTTTATGCCTGGATGCTAGAAGGAAGATTCTGTTGCAGTTTCCTCATATCTGAGTAATCCTTGGTAGAGAAAATAAATCATAGAGTAGAATGTGATATGTTCTCTAAGCCTTCTACTGCTTGCTTCTTGAAGAAGCGGAAAAAATATAAATCAGCCTCTGACAAACATCAGATTCTCTTCCCCCACATTTATGCTCATTTCATATCAGTCAGGGAAAAGTACTTGGTTTTGATTTATGGTCATGGACCGTCAGATGCCTCTGATGATCAATTACACTGCTCAGAGATTTTGCTGTGGTGCTTACCTACATAGCCTCCACTGTGAAACATATAAATGCCTTATGTCTTGCTAGAGACAAACAGTTAAACTTACTTTCTTGTAAGAAAGTGATATATATATATATATATCTTGCCTTCGATGGAGTCCTTTAGAGATTTGTTTCTTATTCCAAGTTCTATCATTCAGGGGAGGATTGGTTTCTAATTGTAAAATGAGTTTATATCACTTTATTTCAGGGGAGCATCTCAGGCACCATAGGTGGGAGTTGAAAGGAATTCAGAAAAGTATACTGTAATCCATAAAATGCTCACACTGTATAATTTTGCTCCTGTTGAGTCTATCCTAAAAACTGCCTGAGATCTGAAATGGGATTGAAGAATAAAATGACCATTTAAGCATTATGTGAGAACTAAGATAGAATACCAAATAAAAGAGACAGAGATCAATGAATAGTTCTTGAGTTAACTAACTATATGATAAAACTTTCCAAAGTGTTAAAAGTCAGATCAATATATAAATATATATGTTTTAAAAATGTTAGTATTCCTTATAGTATGATGTTACATATGAACACTAGTACACAGGACTGTTAGGCACTATACAAAAAAGATAAGTTAATTTTAACTGGCCTCTATTTTTGGAAAGTGTGATTTTAGAATGTTTGTTTTCATTAAGATATCCCCTACTCTTCTGAGTTTTTAATAATGCCTACTTATATTCATAAATAACTTTTATCATCAATGTTTAGAGAAAAATCAGCAATGTTAGAAATCTAATATATATATTAGATAATATATAATATATAAATATATATCATAATATATAAATATATATACATTATTAGATAGTATATATCATATATAAGATTATCTATCTATCTATCTATCTATCTATCTATCTATCTATCTATCTATC
>JANHMN010000008.1:44734757-44754757 GCA_030674055.1 Rhabdomys pumilio
ATCTATCTATCTATCTATCTATCTATCTATCTATCTATCTATCTATCAGATTTGGAGTGAGAATGCCTAACTTACTATGTATACGTCTAATATGGTCTGACGCTTTGTAAATAAAGTTTTATTATAACACAAAGATTATGTCTGTTCACTTAAATACTGCTTGTGACTGCTTGTGCATCCTTAATGGCAGAATGGAGTAACTGCAATTGTGAAGATTAAATATTTAAGCACTGCCCTATTTCTGGTGTGTCCAAACCTTGCTCTTAAGTAATTAAAACATCATCAATAAATAATTTATTGTCGCTTGAACCTAATATGAGCTCATTTTCTTTGAAAAAGTATCTAATTCAATATATATAGACACATATTTTAGTTTGAAAGCAGTGAAATAATCTAAAGATAATCCTCAGTTTGTATTCATGCACAGTCATATTCAGAGACCAATTTTGATAATTTAATACATTGCTAAAAATCTTTCTTTTTTTAATTGGTTATTTAATTTATTTACATTTGAAATGTTGTCCCCCTTCGGGGTTTCCCCTCTGCAAACTCCCTACCCCATTCCCCCTCTCTCTGTTTCTATGATGGTGCTATCCTTCCTATCCACCCACTCCTACCTCACCGCCCTACACTCTTGCCCTAGCATTCCCCTACACTGAGGCATTGAGCCTCCACAGGACCAAGGGTCTCTTCTCCCATTGATGCCAGATAAGTCCATCCTCTGCTACATATATAGCTGAATCCATGGCTCTCTCCATGTATACTCTTTGGTTGGTGGTTTAGTCCCTGGGAACTCTTGGGTCTGGTTGGTTGATATTATTGTTTTTGTTATTGCTAACCCATTCAGCTCCTTCAGTCCTTGCTCTAACTCCTCCATTGGGGTACCCATGATCAGTCTGATGGTTGGCTGCGAGCGTCCACCTCTGTATTGGTCAGGCTCTGGTACAGTCTCTCAGGGGACAGCTATACCAGACTCCTGTCAGCAAGCACTTCTTGGCATCAGCAGTAGTATCTGGGTTTGGTATCTGTAGGTGGGATGGATCCCTAGGTGAGGTAGTCTCTGGATGGTCTTTCCTTCAGTTTCTGCTCCACTCTTTGTCCCTGAATTCCTTTAGACAGGAGCAATTCTGGGTTAAAGAGTATACACGGAGGGATCCATGACTCCAGATACATGTGTACCAGATAGAGGATGGTCTTTCCTGGCATCAATGAAAGGGGTGGTCCTTGGTCCTGTGAAGACTTGATGCCCCAGTGGAGGGGGATGCTAAAGCAGTGAACTGGGAGGAGCACCTTCATAGAGGTAAAGGGAAGGGGGATGGGATGGGCAAGTTGAGGGGGGGCAGGAAGGCAGATAACATTTGAAATGTAAGTAAATAAAATAACCAATAAAAATGAAAAGAAATGATTATTACTCTGTTCATATTAATGCTGGAAAATAATATGGCAGCAGTTATTCCTTAACCAGTCCCCCAAATAACCACACAGAGACCTTTTAATGTTTCAGAGCCTTAGGCCTTAGCTGGGTAAGATGAGATTAGCTCATCTGAGTTAACCTGACCACCTAACCCCATCCAGCCACACGGCTAGCTATACCTTCCGGGCCCATAGTCCTGTTTGTCTCCTCTCATGTCTCCTGGTGAAAGGGCCTTCCTCTTTTTTCTTCTCAGCACTTCTTTCTCTCTCATAAGAAGTCCTACCTAGCTCTCTACTACTGCCCAATCACAGGCTTTAGCTTTTTACTGGCCAGTTAACTTGCAGAGCAAGGTTTGTAGAACAAATGCTGGCAGACATGAGAATTCGCGCTTGGGATAGCCAGATCTAGGGGTAGAGAATTTAGTATTTGAATACATAGCAACCCCATACCAGCTATAACAGGCCATAATCACAGTTTTGTGTTTTCCAGAATGTCCTTCTCAGTGTGTAGCTATTTGCAATCTTTTACTTTGCAAAATTTAAGAACCATACATTTTCCCCCAAGATTTATAGCTGATTTTTTTTTTGACAAGTATTCTTTTAAATGACTATACCATCCATTTTATACACTGGACTATCAAAGCATATCTTAGTAGACTTTTGTATTGGAATAATTACAAATACAGCTGCTAAAATACTGACATGTAAGACATTAGCATACACTTATGATTATGTTTAAAGATTTATTTTTAACCATGCGTGTGTAGGGGAATACTACGTACATGGGAGTGTAGGAGCCTATAGGATCCAGAAAAGGGAATTATTGTCCTGAAGCTGGAGTTATAGGAAGCTGTGAGCTGTCAGACAAGGATACTGAAAACCAAACTTGTGTCTTTCTCAAGAGCTGTGTGCACTCTTAAGCACACTGAGCCACCTGTTGAGCCTCGTTTTCTCATTATTTCAAAACAAGTTTTATTGGTTTGTTTGGGGTTTCCTACTTAGTAATATCATTTATGATAAAAAAGTATTTGTGTGTTTTTGTACCCACCTATTTATCTTTTTTGTTTTCTTGTCTTATTGTACTGTGTAGGACTTCCTGTATTGAATTGTTGCTTCAGAGAGGATGTCCTTGGCTTACGTGGAGTACTTGTTAACAATGTCAGTGCTCTTATAAAGCACACCACAGGGGACCTTCTTGTCCCCTCTACCATGTTACACTCAGTAAGAAAATGGCTGTCTATGTTCCAGGAAGCAGGCATTTGAGGGATATCAGCTCTTGCAAATCTTCAAGTTTGAATTTCCTAGACACCAGAGTTGTGAGAAATGAATTTCTCACGTTTATAAAACCACCTAGTTCATTTTATTCTGTCGTAGTGGTCCCAAAGAGTTAGACATCTAATTCTGACCTTAGGGACAAGCATTCAGATTTAATAAAAAAGATTTTTTTATTCTTTCCCTTTTCTTTAAAAAAATAATGTATATGTATGTGTTCATGTATATTTGTGTACATTAGTGCATATTCACTCAGAGGCCAGAAGAGGTTGCTGGTTTCCCTAGAGGTAGAACTGAGGGTGATGAGAGATGTCAGCTTGATAGCAAGTACTCTCTAAACAGTCTTGCCAGCCAGTAAGAAAGGGTTAGGCCTTTCATCCACTTTTAATCAAAGTTGTATTTCTGCGCTAAGTTGAATTTCTTATTATTTTAGCTATTCAACTCTGACCAGATACGTAACCTGCAACTGCATTCTTTCATGCTGTAGGTTGTCTCTTCATTTTAAAAATTTGTTTGTTTTACACAGCTTTGTAATTTGACGATCAGTAGACTCTACTTTGAGGTTCTATATTCATATATTTAACAGACTACACATTTTGAGAAACTACACATGTTGAGAAAAATTGATCTGAACATTGTGGGATCATCTCCTTTGTTGTTAATTCTAAATAACACAATGTCGTGACTATTAACACGGGGCTTATGACGTCTGCGGTGTTGTGAGCAGGTAGAGTTGCAGAATACAAAGGATTCTAAAGGATGTATGCAAGTACTCTGACGTTTGTTTCAAAGGCTTCTTAGCATCTGCAGATTTGGTTATTCAAAAGTCTCTGGAACCAGCCACCCACAGATATCAAGTGTAATTTCATTTGCCAATTTTAATCTCATTTGCAGAATTTTGCCTTTGGGGCTGTGACATGAGAGACAATGACCTACAGTTTTCTTGTCTTGTTATATATTTGATAGCACTCAGAAATGCTGCTGTCAGAACAATTCGAGAAGCATTATTCTATTTGGGGGAAGAGATTATGTATAATTGATATAACTTCCTCCTTATATGTTTGGTAGAATTGATCAGTGAATTTACTTGGACATGATATTTCCTTTATTGTTATTTATGTCATTTTTATCACTGTTGTTATGACTTGAATTGGTGCTTTGCCACATGGTCCTGCCTAGTGTGTAGCCTTCAAACTCACATGGTTCTCTTGCTTTGAAGTGAGGAGATGATGGGCATTGCCAACACACCTGGCCCTGACTCTTAAAGGTTGTTTAACCTCTCAAAACAGCACCACCACCTAGGAAACTAAGGGTTTATAAACAGATGTTGGGGTAGGGTAGAGTGGGGACACTGTGCATTCAAACCATAACAAACTTAATTCCTTACTGTCGTTTTAACGTCCAAGAGATCTATAATGAGGAGACACTTTTATTTTTCATATTGACAAGTTGAATTATTTTATGTTTTTGTTATTACTTTGCCTCTGCTCAACTGTTGTTTATCAATTTTATTTATTTTCTATAGAATAGCTATTTTTTTTTAACTCATGGTGCTTATATAAGCTTTTCCTGTTTTCATTTTCCTTGATGTCCACTATGATTTCCATTTCTTTGTTTTCTGTTTTCCTTATTCTTAAATTGATGTACTTTATTCTCATTTTCTACAATTAAAGAATTGAATGTGATTTCAAATGTTTTCTTAATTTTTAATGTATATATTATGTATATATTCTATAGATTTCCTCCCAAACACTATTTCTGACATATCTCATCTATTTTGGTAATTTGTATTTCTTTTTCAGTTAGTTAAGATATTAAAAAAATGTTTGCCCCATGTATGATTTAAAATTATGCTTAATCTATAAATAGTTAGCTATCTCCTTTGCTAGTATTGCTATTTCTTTTTAATTACATTGTAGGAGAGCATATTTTGTAAAATTTCTATTGTTTTAAATTTGTGCACATAGGGGCTGAGAAGATGGTGCAGTGGTAAACTCTAGCTGGTAAAGTGGTTCCTGTTATGTACCTGTCTCTGGCTACTCCATAACTAGCTGAGTTTAGATTCCCAGTACCCATGTAGAAATCTGGGCATGTCAGTGTGCTTCTTGTCTGTAGTTCCAGATAGGTGGATCCCTGGAGATCATTGGATAGCCAGTGTGGCTGTCATGCCTCAGAAAATAAGATGGAACTTATTTAAGACACGAAACAGACCTCTGGCCTCACTGAGGATATATATATATATATATATATATATATGCTTACTTGTATGAACATGCGTGAATATTCATAAATGTGTAAAGCATATAAACAATGTTCAAGTATATGCTATGATTCGGAATATGCTCTGAGAATATATTTGAGAATATTCCCTGTAAGCTTGAGGAGAATCTGTATTCTGTTGTAAATTGGTTCAGTGTTATACATCTATTAGTTATATCAGGTTTAATGATCACATGGTTCAAGTCATTTCTTACTCATGTTTTTGTCTTTTCAATCTGTCAATTAGTCAAAGAGAATTATTGACTTGTCCACTTTTATAGTTGATTTGTCTAAATCACTTTGCAGTTCTAATAGTTTGTGTTCTGTGTATTTTAATATTATGTTAAATTCATATTGAAATTAGTTTATATCTTCTAGAATTGATTCATTCACTACTATAAGAAGTCTTCTTTATCCCTGGCAAGCTTCTTTGGTAAAACTTCTGTTTTATCACAAATTAATATACTTTATAATTTTCTTTTTCTTTATCTTTTTAAATTGTTTATTTTTATTTTTTTATTTTTGGCATACTAAATATGGAACTCACAGCCTTAGGCAGGCTTGAGTACATTTTATTGTGAACTACACCTTTGCTTAGTAATAATCACTTCCTTTCTAAAAATAAAATGCTGGTATTACATGTTTTTCTTCATCAAAGTTACTTATTGTGCTTTAATATTTTTTATGTAATGTACATAGTTAAAATAGAAAGGTAAGGAAATGCAGGGAAAAAAACCAAAGTATCCAAAATCCATATCCAAAGTTTGATTCTAAACTTCTTGTTTCTTTTCCATAGAAATAACATTTGTAATCAGTTCTTATAGTTTTATATTTTCTGTATTATTTAATAATGTACACTTTACAGAGAACACTGTTCTATATTCTGTTATATCTTTTCTTAGTCCTTGAAATATAATTATATATCTCAGAATTTTCTATCTTAAGGACTACAAACTTCTTTCTTCTTTTCAACACTGCTGGTTATTTAAATGTGCTGGTGTGATTTGTTTTGCTGCTCCCTGCTGGTGAATGCTAGGTTGTTTCTAGGGTTTTGTTGTTCTAGACAGTATGATATCTTAAACCACTACAGATGTATGTGTATATTGCACATCTCCTAACAAGAGATGCCTTGACAAATTAATATATATTATAAAAATAGACAGGTATAGATCTGTTTTTGAATTTCTGTCCATGAAGGTAAACCAATTTGTCTTTTTAAGAACCACCAATAAATATCCCTTTTCTACAGACTTGCTGACACAGGGTTTGACAAATGTGTTTTTAGCATGCCAGCTAATAGGTTGGTTTTACAAACGAAAGGTTAAGGACTATTCCATGCATTTAACAGCTGCACTTTTCCAGAGCAAACTGCTCCTGTCCACTGCCCATGTTTGATTTCTGGTGTTGGTTTTACTTTGTGCCTTGTAGACATTCATTGCATAGAAAATAAGCTTGTCTTCTATCTGTGTTATATCATGAATATTTTCCCTCTCAAATTTTGTGTAGATTTGTTTATTCCTATGAAGATACAGAGTTTTTTTGCTATGGTTTATGTCAGATCATTTTTCCAGGGATTTCTAGTTATCATATTTAGGAAAATTTTCTGCCCTGACCCTCACAAAAGAAATTTTTCTAGGATACTTACAGATTTATTTTTACTCATTCAATTGATCATGGTATTCATTGTACAAGCCCCGCTGTAAACTGTAAAAGCCCTGAGCTAACTGTAACAGATCACTCTTGCCCACGTTTGGGGGCCAAACTATAGCGGCCCGCTCTGTTCCACAAGTCCGGGTTTAGCAAGAGAGAGAGAGTGGAGGGAAGAAGGGGAAGAGCCTCGAAGAATAGAAACAAGCCAGAGGATCTGTAGTAAAGTCTTCTTTACTGTCTCCACCATACACACACCACTACACTTACTGCTACTACTCCCCACACTCACACACACATACACACATACTCACACTACAACAAGGAAATCCTGGGTATTTATAGGCTTTTGCCACGTGCCTTGTAGGCGCATGGATACCACGTGCCTTGCAGGTGTGGATATGACATAAGCCTTACAGGCGTGGACAGCACATGCGCCTTACAGTCATATATGGCGTAGATAGCACGTGGACAACACATGCACCGTATGCCTTGTAGGCGTGGATACCACGTGCTCCTTGCAGCTGGGGGCACTTAACAGCAAAACAAGCTATGTGGGATATCAGAGTGTGCTTCAGCTTCTGTAGGCTGTTGAAAACCAAGTCTCATGTCAGGGTATATGGCTCAAGATGGCTGTAAAGCTGATAGCTGCTTTCTAGCCGCTTTTTGCTTAAAGTCGGCTCCCAACAATTCATACTTTTTAGTTTTATCTTAAAGTAGAGGTAAACATTTTCTCCTAGCCTTCTACTAAGTATTTCAGCATTATCTTAAATACAGTTTTTTTCTTGTTTGAAATATTACAATTGAGAGATATTAAAGTCCTGTCTGTGTTTATGCCTATTTTTATATATGCTATTTTGTCATTTTTGGATCTATACATGTAAAAAATTTGTATTTATTTCATCAAATATCTATGTATAGACTATATATATATGTATATGTATATATATATGTATATGTATATATATATGTATGTATATATATATATATATATATATATAGTCTATACACACATATACATATATGTGTATAGACTATATACACATATACAGTATCTATCATATAGTGAATACTTGCATAGGGTGCTTTCTTCATAAGGATTTTTGTTGGATAATAACCCTTCTGTGCTTTCTTAGACACCTTGCCTTAATTATTTGCTTTCTACCATTGCCATCTTCTTGTCTCGTCTGCTTGTTAGCCTTCTTTGGAACATGAATGAAGCATAATTTTAAGGGTTCCGATCCACCTCTCATGGAGCCCCCAGAGATGAATGCTGCAACATGTAGTATGGGAAAGTTATTTTTTTGTGATACAAGGCAGAGACATCCCTTTACCTTACGAGTCCACTGAAGAAATCTTTCAGTATGATTTTTTTTTCATTTTAAATTTAATTTAACTTAATTTTTTTACTTATTCACTTTGCTACCTGCTCAGTGCCCTCCTTGGGGTTACCCTCTCCCACAATTTTTTCCCTACCCCCTTTTTTCTCCTTTGACTGGTGGGGGCTTCCTGGATATTCTACCACTGTGGAACTTCAAGTCTCTGTGAGGCTAGGCACTTCCTTCCCCACATCCTCCACGAGGCCAGACAAGGCAGCCTAGCTAGAACAAATCTTACAGACAAGCATCAGCATTTGGGATAGCCCCCATTCTAGTTTTTCAGACACTCATGAAGACCAAGCTTCACATCTGCTACATGTGTGGGGAGGTAAAGGTCCAGGCAGGCCATTTTTGGGACTACACTTTGTATTCTAGTAGCCCTGCAGTGGGCAATAGATGTTGGAAATAGTGTTTGTTATGAAACAGATGAAAAAAATTAGAAGAAATTCTGATTCAAAATGAAATAAAGGAGTAATGTAGGAGTATTGTCTTCAAGGTAAGATCCCCATTAACTAAGCTTACAACTTCAAAAAACCCAAAAGACTTGAGGTATATTTTCTTTTCCCAAACAGCAAAAAAAAAAAAGGAAATCATCTGCAAGCTTCATCTCAAGTAGGGGGAAGAACTTGGGTGTGCTGTCCATATGGTCCTGGCATTAGAATCGTGAAAAATAAAGGAGGAAAGAGATTGTGAAATCCCCTTCCATTGTTAAAGAGAGTTACTGAAACCAGGAGTGTGACAGGAGAGTCATTGAATAGAGGCCTTGATAGTCTGTTGTATGAAAGTCTAGGCTTCATTGAATTAGCGACCACAAAATGTAGGAGATACCAATGCCATGAGACATTTGCCAAGAAGATGTACAGAACTGTAATGAAACCATCTTAAGAGAGAAAACTATTTTACAGTAGAAAAGCTGAAAGGAAAGAATAATCTAAGTGTATGAACATCAGACATGCAGCTAAAGGATTTAGAATTCACTCTGCTGGGTTTTGATCTTGATTTGGTCCAGTATTTTCTCATGATGCCTCTATTCCTCTCATTGGGAATGTTGAAGTATATTCTGTACCATTTTTTATTGCAAGAATATATTTTTCTTTTTGCTTTTGATATTACAGGGATTACAGTTAGGAAATTGCTTTAGGTCTCAAAGAGGCTTTGGACTTGAGATGTTTAAACTATGTTGAGGTTGTGAAAGTCTATGAGGACTTTTGAAGTTGGACTAACTGCATTTTACCTTTAAATATGCCCATGAGCATATGGGATCCAGCGAGAGGAATGTGATGGTTTGAGTGAGACTGTCCTTCACAGGTTCACATGTTTGAATATTTGGTTCCCAGTGGATGGAATTCTTTGGGAAGGATTAGTATTAGGAAGCATCATCTTGTTGGGGAAGGTGTGCCACTAGAGGCAAGGTTTCAGGTTTCAAAATATTTGAGCCACTTTTAGTATCTCTTTCTATCTCTCTGCCTCTTACTTTTGGGTCAAGTTGTAAGCTCTCAGCTGTTCCTATCACAATGTCATTGTTCTGCCATCTTGGACTCTAAACCTTAGAAACCACAAACCCAAATTAATTACTTTTATAAATTGTGCTCACCATGCATAGCAATCGAAAAGTAGCTAAAATATTAAGTAAAAAATTTTAACTCTGTGTTTTTAAAAAAATTGTGAATCCTGAAAATCTCTCTCTCTCTTTCTCTCCCTCCCTCTCTCCCCCTCTCTCTCTTTTTCTCCACCTCTGTGAGACTCTCTTTTCCTCTGTGTGTGTCTCCCCCTTCCTATGTGTGAATCTCTTTCTCTGTCTGTCTCTCTCCTTCTGCCTTACCCCAATAGGTATTCATGTGTGTTTGTCTGCTGGGGGCTAGGCTCTGCATGGGTGAGGGGGAGAAGCTGCTTCTTCTTTCTTCTCCTCCTGTCAGTTCTTCTTGAGGCAGACCCCCCCCCCCCCCGGGGGGGGGGGAGATGGGAGGTGGAAGAGCATCGGCAGGGGGTAAGATTCGGGATAAGGCTTTGGGTTTGAGATTATTAGGGTTGCTGTTATAAAAGTTTTACTTTTTCTATGCTAGAAAAGTTCACTTACTATGCAACTGTAGCTGACCTGCTATCCATGATCCTGTGGCCAGAAACTACAGTTTCTGGCACTTGCATCTCAGCCCTAAAACCAGCAAGGGGTTAAGTAAATAGCCTTGTACTAACCTAAAAACTTCTTCTGAGGGTAAGAGACTGCAGGCTTAGGTGATTAACACCTGCAGCCTAACAGCAGAGGATTAGCCAATGTGACCTTTGTTCTATCTCAGCAGTAACTGCTGGGCTCTAACTTACTAGTCTAATTTTCTAGTCTGAGGTCTCAGGAAGAAAAGACACTATAAAAAGTTGCTATAGATTTATTTAAGTGTAAAAGGTATCCTATGCAGCTATCTGAGGGGAAAGGTGGAAAGGTCCTAAGTGGGAAAAAGGAAGATTCTAGCAAAGTAAAAATTCTAAGGGAGAAAAATTCTAGGCAGGGGGAAAAGAAAAGAAAAGGATGAACCTAATGAACTCTCTTTTGTCTTTGTCTTCAGTACTTATACATCATTCAGAGTAGATGTATAAGTTATATGAACATGTTACAAAGTTCATCACAAGTTCACACCAAAATTCAAATCATAAATTGAAATAGAAGTTTACAACACAGAATGTTTACATGCATATCCATTAGGAGTAATTATCTAGTTAGACATTCATCACCTGTCTAGCTCCACAGGTTCGCTGAAAGTTTGAAACTATAACTTAAGAAATTAGTGAAGTTTTGTATAGATAAACCCAGGCAATATTTTCTCTTCTGTCCTGCTACCTATAATAAATCATTAATTCTCTTTTAGTGACCATTGGTTAATTGTTTTACAACTACTTGACATGTGCTCTGAACTTGAGAAGGTCTAGGGACAATTAACTGATAACACTCTGGAGACTGGAAGAGTTCTCAATGCAGTTAAGACTATGCATGAGGGATCTAATAGCAGTCCCGTTATAAAAGAGCTTAATAATTGATATAATTTTAGGAATTCTTATAGGATCATCATTAAGACTTAAGAAGTCATCTATTTGTCTATATAGTATCATTACAAAACAGTACATCTTCATGGATCTGCAGAGATCTGCTCCAAAGGGGTGTGCTATTGCTTAGTGATTGTTGTATATGTATATTAATAATAATAATAATAATAATAATAATAATAATAATAATAATATGGGAAAAGCATATTAATAGCAGAAACCTTTCTTAAAATTTCGTCTCCACAGCCTTGCTAGATAGAGCATACTTGTCGCAGATTTTATAATAATCCGAGGCAAGCATTTCAGGATGGTCATCTGCTCATTATTAGCTTGTCCCATTATGGCTCCTGATATTTGTCTATGTCTCTTTGATATAAGATCTTACACTAGAGAACTCATGGATAGCCTAGACCTTTTGATCTTCCTGCCTACGCCTTCTGAGCATTGGTATTACAGAAGAATACTACCATGCTTAGCTCCAAGAAGTATATCTTTTCTATGTATTTTCAGTAAGAATCATAATACATAGCAAGGGACATTTAGTGTTTTGTTTAAATGAACAAATATTTACCCGTTTTCTATCAAAGTAGTCTTGCTATGCTTATTCATCAAATCAGTTTGTCCAAAACTTCCTTGAGCATTTATCAAGAAATGGATTGATTGTTGAAATTTCTTGACTATGTGGCTAAGATAAGATCTCTGAATGATGGGTTCCTAATTATTTTTCTTTCATTAGAATCAGAAGCAATTGGACTTTAGGAACACCATAGAAAACATAGTGATATAGTGGTATAATATTTGATTCCCATTCTAAAGGAGTTTAAAAGCTGTTGGGAAAGTAAGCTAAGAGACCAGAGGTAGGTGACTCAGGACTAGAAACTAAAAATGAAGTTAGAGTTTTCTTTTGTTGCTATTGTTTTCTGTTTGCTTTTTGAGGGAAAGTCTTACTTTGTAGATCAGACTGGTTGAGAAGTTTTTGTGTAATCTAAACTGGGTTTGAATTTGAATCCTCCTGCCTCTTCCTCCTGGGGACTGAGATTATAGGCATAATCCACAATGTCCCCCTAGTGGAGTTAGTTTGATCTAAGCCTTATCTAAAGATATAATTAGATCTCATTGGAGGGATTTGAGGAAAATGCAAGCATTGACTAACTGTGCCGAACACATTTTTAAGGAGGTGATTAATTTTCATTATTTTGTCATAAACAACAGGAAAATGAGTCAGCTGCTAGAAAGCCTATTAAACATTATGAAGATTTATAATTTTAATATATTATACAATATAAATATTTTACAACATGATTGTAATATGATTTATAAATGATATAAATAATTCCATGAAGAAATTAACTAAGTAGAAAGCCTGTGTTAGGGCTGCAGAAGGGCTGTGTTGACATGGTGGTAGATTGCTTTGTCTTTTTCACATTGGCCTATGTTGTGATCTCTAAGTAGAGTCCCTTGCCTAACTTGTTCACTGAGTCCCAGAGAGCATGATTTTTAGAGGAGGATGATCAGTTTGTCCTCTTTTACTTTTTAATATAAGAGTTGTTCTGAAGTTGTTCTGAATATATCTCATGATTGGATGGAACATTAAATGTCTACATACATTCTGTGCCTCCATTTCCATAAACATAAATCATAAATTTTCCATTTCCTCGAAACAAATCATAAGAGCACCCACTTTGCTTCACTGGAGTTTTGGTATGGATCAGGTCTGTGAGTACAGAGGGAACTACTTGTGCCATGTGGTTAGAAAGTAAATATTAAATTTACTATTAGTTTCCCACCTGAGGCCATTTTATCTCATCTCCTTGACATCTGTCAAGTTCTAAAACTTCAAAGAGCAGGTGACACAAGATCCAAAGTGAATATCCGTAGGTCTGAGGACAGGTGTTTGAAACTTATGAATTTCAAAATTACCTCTATCAGAATGTAATTGTGCCTTCCAGGAAGACAAGTGTGAGGAGCAGGTGCGGTGGTGCGGCCAGCCAGCTAAAATGGCGCCTGGGCCAAATCTTATGAATGGCACCTGTCAAATCTTATGAATGGTGCCGCTTCTTGGCAGTTTGCCTTTCCTTAACTGAGCCACAACCGCAGAACTACTGCGCAGACTCACTGCCATGAGAATCGGGCTGTTTGAGGTGCACCAGTGAGGCATGCCCATGAGGCAGGTGCTGATTGGGACAGGCAGGGGTATAAAAGGACGGCCGTTAAGGGGCTGAGGGAGAGAGGGCTTCCAGAGAGGAGATTGTAAAGGATCCTGAATAAACTGCGTTGAGAAAAACTCCGACTTGCGACTTGCATCGTTCCTGTCTGCTGTTCAGATAGAGAATTGACAGACAAGGAAGGAAGGGAAGGGCTAACTCAAGTGAGAAGGTACATTGCTCTGAAAAAAAAAAAAAAGACAGAAAATGCAAGTGTGACACCATAAGATCGGTTGCAGATTAATAGTTTAAAAATCATTTAGACATTTTAGAACCTAGACCCAAAGTCATTTCTCAGTTCTATTGTTAACTCTTCATTAAAAAGGGGAAGTATTGTAGTAAGCATGTGTCAGGTGTCAGGCATTACAGTAAGTGTATTGTACATACCAACACTTCATTATAAACTCAAAACCAAGAAGACAGTCATTTCCATCATACCAGTGACAGACTGCAGAGTTAACATCTTTACCTTGTGTTACAGATTAAAAAGAATCTAAAATGCAACATAAAACCATTCTGAATCTCAGATTCCTGTTCTTTGAGATTTTGGAAAAATATTCACAGCAGTTTTTTAGACTCCAAGTGCTGTACTGTCAGGCTTCCCGCCCCGCCCCCGCCCCGCCCCCGCCCCCGCCCCGCCCCCGCCCCGCCCCCGCCCCACCTCCCGCCCCGCCCAATGAGGACTGACTGAGTTACCTCCACTGCCACCTAGTGGCGTGTATAGTAAAGATGGCATTGAATTCTCTCTCTCTCTCTCTCTCTCTCTCTCTGTCTCTCTCTCTCTCTCTCCTTCCTTTCTTTCTTTGTTATATACAGTGTTCTGTTTGCATATATGCCTGCAGGCCAGAAGAGGGCACCAGATCTCATTATAGATGGTTGTGAGCCATCATGTGGTTGCTGAGAATTGAACTCAAGACCTCAGGAAGAGCTGTCAGTGCGCTCAACCTCTGAGCCATTTCTCTATCCCACCTGTTACTTGCATTGAACATTTTTAGTCCTGTAGTACAAGCTTTGAATTAAGGAAGTTTTGGGATAGACTATTCCTATTCTTTTTTTTTAAACAGAAGAGACAACTAAAACATGGGAATTTGCTTTCTGTGATATCAAAGAATCACAATGTAAAGCAGGCCTCTTAGTATTAGGTTATTTAGGATTTAAGTTATGGCCATGTAGTGCCCGTGGGGTCATTGTCAGGGATGCCAGCATGTGAAGAACAAATGCAATGTGTTTCATTTGCATTTAATTAATTTATACCAGGACTGGTGGTGTAGACAGGGAAAGTTCCTAAAGTTAGATTAAAATAAAAACCAGTATGACATCAGGCAAATAAGGCTGTAACAGAGACTTTGGAGAAATTATTTTATTGAGTACTGTATATGATTTGAAAGGGTACCAAAGCCACACTCCCATTAAGAATATTCATTTATATAAAGACATAGATGTGGTGCATTCAACTTCTTACTCTAGAAACTTCATAAAGATTACTTTCAAGTTCTTGCTTTAGCTAGACATTCTGAGAATTAAGTTTCTTGCACAAAATGTTATCACATCCCTCTCTACTCATATAGGAAGTCTCAATACACCGTATATCAGACATGGTGCATCATCCCTATGGGTGAAGGGGAAAAGAGATACAATTGTGAAACGAGGAGCAACTGCCTACTTCAGTGCCTTTTCCCGGTCACCCAAACTCTTCTGTTGAAAGGGATTTTATAACACATAAAATAAAGTGTTATGTTGACAGACAAGGACTTAGACTCAAAAAGAGATTTCTTCTGTGGTTTCAGGCCACTTACTTAACATCCTTAAGTCTCAGCTTCCTCAGGTGTATTTGAAGAAACAGTGAATCTTTTTTGCTGTTCTTGGTTTTGATAGGTCTGTGGTGAAGCTACTGTCAGATGAGTCATGTGAAATGCTATGAAGTCTGAGGACAAGAGCATCAAAAATCACATATATATATATATATATATATGCTGTAAAACTGAGTTATGCTGTTCATATTTTGCCAAAGAACTCAGGAGAAAAAAATGCTATGCTGGTAGAGGATGTCTTATGTTTAATAACACTCTGCAAATTTAAATTTAAATTCAAATTCAAATTTAATTTGGATATTAAATTTCAACATGTGGAGTTTGGAAGAAACACACTAAGATCATGGTATATAATATAAATCAGAGTCAAGGAAATGATCCATGATCAGATGAATAGCCCTTTGTATGTATGTTTGTACCTATGCTAAGTTCTACCTCCACTTAAGCCTTAAGAGTCTTTCTTCTATCACTATGGGCAGAACACAGGGCTAGGTCAGGGGACATGGCACATGGAGTCAATATGTCATTTTGATCCCTCAGCACTTGTGGAGACTCCCCACAAAGCTAGAGGATAACACTACTCTTCAGATTTTTGCAGACAAGAGGAGATAATTCATGATCAAAAGAGAGAAAGGGATGATCACATGTGGGTTATTGGCAGCTAATGAATTTAGCCAGGGCACTGATATCAGGGAAGTGTAAAATTTTAATGAATACACATGGTCTGCATCTCTGTAATAGAAAAAAAACTAATGGGAAACAAAATATCTACTCATATCTGAAATCTGTTAATGAATAGTACATGGACCTGGTCATGTCAATGAAGGTTTGATTTATAATCATGATATCAGGGCCCCTTTCCTGTATTCTGAAATATGAGGTGGCACTTGAATGGAAATCTTTGCAGAGTGATTTATTGGAAGCTTACCATTTTATGAATGGCAAAAGGGGAGAGCTGCCCCCTTCACAATCTGTATATAAATCATCTGATATTATGATGAATTACATATTCTTTCTACAACTGACAGTAATAAGTGTTATGAGCAGCTTTTAATAGTTATAAAGACAGAAGAGATAAATACCAATTACTATTAGAAGTCCTTTTTTCAAATTGACTTCTCCAGTTTTTCCCATGATGTAGTTAATTATTTATGGCAAAAGCACATTAATAATTTCACATTATCTCTTTATCTAAGCAGCAAATGAATTACAACACAGGGGATTTTGGATAATCAATACAACAAGAGTGTATTGAAATAATTTAAAAGTTTGGAATCCCCATTTTGCAAATGAACTTCAGCTTGTCTCAGCCATAAACAGTAAACCATTCATTAGGTCTGTTTAGAATTTTCACTGGCAAAGGTGACTTTGTGCTGTTTTCTTTTAATATTCTTTCCCAATGGACAAGCTATATGGATGTAGAGACTTGGATGCTAGTGATTCCACTGAGTTAAGAAAAATGAATGCAATTCTCGTTATTAATATGTTCATTATTCCAGCAAAAATGAAAGACTAACAAAACAAGAAAAATAAAGAATAGTTTTTCTGAGCATTGAGTAATTAGAGAATCAGTTACCATCAAAAAAGGACAGAAGAATCGAAAACATTGGAGTGAGAAAAATAGCTGAGCCTTGGCATTGGAGGCTGCCAGCATGGAAAAACTTAAGACCAGATAAGAAGAAGCTGGTACCCTGTGTGGCTGAGAATCACCATTTCTCCATCTCTTTGACTTCCTGTGGACAAAAACTAGAAAGCTGCCAGTTATTTATGAAGTCTTGTCTACTTTGAACTTGTGGTTATTGATGTCACTGCGAAGTTCCTAGAATTATCATGAGCAATGTCTGTCTAGCTCTTGTCAGGCAATCAAAGTGTATTGTTGATTGTAGATAACGTTGGATTCCAGGGTGGGTTGCTGCGGGTTGTGGGACAGGTTTTTTGTTTTCTTTTGTTTTTACTAAAATATATATATCTATATCTATATATATATATATCTATATATATATATATCTATATATACACATATATATGTATATATGTATATATATCCTTGTCTGATCATATATTCAGTCCCTGTAGTAATTTATTGGCACATGTAAAATTAATTTCTTTGCCACATAGGCTTTATGAATTGGACAAAAGCATAGAATAGCAAATTTACCACCATAACCAGGATGTAGGAATGTTCCAGTAGCTCCAAAAGTCCCATCATGCTGCTTGCAGAGGTGAGTGCTATTCACTTTTCCACACTTCTGGCTGTTGCTGATCTGTTGTCCATTAGCAGGCTTTGCCTTTTCCTGAATGAAAAGTCGTTTTCATTCTTTTGTCTGTGTGCCACGGTGACTAGTTTGACCATTAGCTAGGTAGTGGTAGCTGGGATTGTGATGCAGGCTTGAACCCTGTGGCACTTGTCTCTGGTGGCTTCTCCTGTGACCTTCTCAAGTGATGCTTTGTGCTCCCAGCTGATGGGCTTCTCAACCTTGTGTAGGAGAAGATCCTTTCCTGTTCTCTCCTTGCCTGCTGGACTTCTTCCAACTGCCATAGGACAAATAACCACTTGTTCTAGGGCATAATGTCACCAGAAAGAGGAAAACAAATTCATGATTGCCCAGAGTAACATGTCTTGGGGGAACTTACTAACAGAAGTAGAGTCCTGACTAGCAAAAAGATATAATTTTGATCAGAAAGAGAGGCATATATATTGATTAAGATATAACCAAATTTATCTAAGCTGGGATGTACATAGTTTATCTTAAATATCATTCTAATATATTTTTTTTTTGCTACTGGAGTTTGGTTGTAAAGAGTGTATAAACACTCCAATGGCGTTGTCTATTCATAGTGTTCTAGAAAGTAATAAAGAAAAAGCCAACCAGGGTTACTGTGTGACAGTCCTTGTGGCTATGACTCAAGATAGCTTCTTTTTTTTTTTTTTGTCAGTTTAAACACACAGATTATGTCCATCAATGTCTGCTCTAGGCAAGCAAGTACTAGTATGCTGGCCCATCATTCTTTATATTTTGGGCCAACCATTTGTCTTGAGACCCCAAACCTTTGAGTTGTTGGAGAAAGCAGTGTTTTCTGATTGTCTTGTCTCTGTCTTTTCTTGTTTTGGAGATATCAATGTCATTTTTACTAACTGCTCAAGCAAAGGGATTGAATCGTTGTTTTATAATAAAACTCTTTTCTAAATGAATCCTTCCATTGTCCATGAATTTTATTCTTTAAGTTATCAAGATAATGAACCTGGAAGCAACTGGCTTGAGGTTTCCTTGGTAACAATTGATTTTTCCTGGATCCTAAACCCCAAGTTATTCTTATCTGAGATGAACAAGAGGCTCTGTTGTTCCTAAAGACTTCACTTGCCCCATGACACTTTTGGTTACTAATTCCCCATATGACTATTTTATTATTTAAACTACAACTTTGAGTGAGAAAGGAGAATTATGGTAACTCTGGCTCCTTATATTTACTCTCAGAAAAGGAGGCAGAGAAGCGTGGAGCTGTTTGCTCATGTCTACCTGAGGCATGAATAGCAAGACTTGTTAGCAAAGTGACAACCCACTCACCCTTTTCAGTGTTCTCAGCACCATTGGTCATGGAATCTAAGAGACTGGAGAGAGAGAAAATTTTCTTGACTCTGCTCCCTGCTGAGGTTCTCTTTGTAGCTTCTCAATAGCCATGGAGGAAGGAAACAAACAGAAATAATGGTAAGACTTTCAGAGTTTGACAACATCCTCTTAGTACCCAGAGACTATTCTACTGTACCACTTTGTGACTAGTGCTAGGTGTTTCTATAAAACAATAAACTGTACCGTACCTAGTAATAAACATGGAGAAAGAGATACACGAGGCTTATGAGCCTCCCAGACATTCTGCTAATCATATCTGTGCTGCCTTGGAAGAGGCCTCAATTGCAACCTGAATTCTGCTGAAAACCTAACTGGCTTTTCAAGACTTGCTGAATAGGGCAAAAGAAATATGTTTCTGGGATAACCTGGAACCCTGTTTAATAAACTCTTCTCTCACAGAAGTTGATCTACAACTTCTTTTTAACAGGAAGAGAAAAGTCAGGATTTACTTCTCTTGTAGTGTGCTCCTGCTAGCTGACTCTCTTGTTTTAAGAGAGAAAAATGATATGTGTTTCTATTTTCAGTTAGTTTCTCAAAACGTCACCCTAGACTAATACCGGGTATCGCCAGCTTATTTAAACAAATTAGAATTGTTTTATGAGTGTATCCATTCACCTATCAGTCCTTTAATTCACATATTCTCTTTACTTAAACATAAATATTTATTAAATGACTTTTATGTATATATATATATATATATATATATATATATATATATATATCTTTAATATCACAAAAGACCTAGCAGGTAATACATTCTTATTAAATATTTGTTAAGAAAATAGATTCCTACTTTTGTGTGCATTTGAATCTCTCTCTCTCTCTCTCTCTCTCTCTCTCTTTCTCTCTCTCTCTGTACACGCACATGTGTAAATTGAAGAGTATTTTATTGCAACATGTTGTGTGAAATTTGTTGTTATTAAGAAGCAGGGCCCCTGAAGATGACTTGGGGAATTGGACTAGTTTCTAAGGACAGTTTATTTGACTTCAGTTATGACGTAGCAGCATGATAATGAAAAACTATTACTAATATAGACTTTAAATTTTAGTATACCAGAATTTTGGCTTCACTTCTCAAAGTGTCTTCCAAAACCACAGGATCAATCTTCTGATCTAGAAGAGCTTGAAGTAATCAGTTCAATAAGAATATCATTTTGAAAGAAGGAATTATTCCAAAAGTTTAATATTTTTTTAGTATTGATGCTGTGGTTAGTTTTTCTGGCTAGCCTTACAAGGTTAAGGAACTGGCTTTAATAGGAGAGGATTTGTGACATGGTAGTTAGGTAAGATCTTGAAGAAACTATTGAGAGGCAAGCTGTAATAGTTACTTTTCTGTTACTATTATAAAATGCT
>JANHMN010000008.1:44759757-44796057 GCA_030674055.1 Rhabdomys pumilio
TTGGAAAGAGTTCTGCCGGTTCTTCAAAGTTATTAAGTAATTACCATCTAACTCTCCCATTCCATACTATGTATTTATCTAGAAGTGATGGAAGTATAAATCCACAAATGCATTTGTATTGCAGAAGAATAAGGCGGTAGCGAGTGACATCATTATATACAAACAAAGCCACTTGGTAAAAGGATGAGAAATCCTTTCCCACCTGCTTCTTGTAACAATATAAACGTTCCACAGAAGACAGGTGCTGTGTAAACAACTCTAAGGAGGTATGGGACTCACAGACTTTGACTCAGTGCTGTGAGTACATGCCCCTCGCTGATCACTAACCTACTCCCATCTTCAGGAATGTCTTTCTCTTTCTTAATAAACTCTCTCCATTTCTATTACTAACCATGTGTGCTTGACATATCTCTTTCTGCTGAAATGCAGGATCCTGAAATTCCAGTTGGCTTCCCTCCACTGGTTGTAAGCCACACTTAAAACAATTGCACACATATAAATATTTTTACAAGCATTCTCCATAATGGCCCCAAAGAAGAAACACGGTACATTTAAGCAATGCAATAAAAACGAAGCCCCAATACATGTTCAATGTGGGAAAGCTCAGTAAATACTATAGTAAATAAAAGGACTAAATATTGTATAATTTTTGTTATATAGAATTCTCAGAAGAAGCAAATTTCATGCAAATACAATGACTAATTGACAGATTGGAGGAAGAGGAGTGGAAAGGTGTATAGATCTTCTTTAAAGAGGATGAAAATATTTTCCTCTTGTGGAGGTGACTCTAACAGTGAATATGCTAAAAATACATTAATTTTTGCACACTTTCAATGAACAAGTTACATGTCAACAAAACTGCTTCAAAAATCAAAATCATCTAACTCTATTTAAATTCCTTTTCTGCCCTGTCTTTCTAATCATCTCTTGTATCTTTAAAAACACGTTATTAAAATACATGGACAATGAGGTTTTGAAAATAAAACTCAAGGCTGACACATCCTGACGGATCATCAGTTTGAATATTAACACATCAAAGACAGTTAATTCAATGTTACTGGAATTACCTTAGACATTTTCATTTCCTGTGGGGGAAAATGAAATATTAAAGGTTTTTTTTTTTCTTTTCTTTTCAACTTATAAAGATTTCTGCTAAAAGAGAATTTCAAGTAAAATGCTGTCTTCCCCAGATAATGAGTGTCATGGTTTTTGTCAGAACATAGGGCCTTAGGTTCCCATGTTTAACAAGTAGTTGTCTCTAGTCTAAGAGAACATTTTTCTTCCAATTCAGCTTCTTGTGATCTCACCTCTCTCACTTATATGTTTAAAATCTGTAGCATGTTATAAAAACATATTCCTAAAGAATACATTTGTACCTGGTAGGAAAAAAGATTGTTCATTGACTAAAAAATATAGATAAACATAATCTTTCTATATTTTCTTTTGAGAGTTATTAATTTAATTTTTGAGATTGAGTTTTCTTGTGTAGTACATTGTAGGCTCAAACTTGTAGTGATATTTTTGACTTTGTTTCCCAAGGGCTGGGATTAAGTTTTGAGTGGTATGATTTTCAAACAGCAAAAATTTTAGTTAGCTTACACTCATCTAGAAACCCTTTTGTTTACAAATTACGTCCTGGAACACTTTGTATGAATATAACACTGTATCCAGCTAGATGTTTCAGTGTATAAAGACAACTTGTCTCAAAGCCTGACAGCCTGAGTTTGATTCCAGGAGATCACGTGAGAGAAGGAAAGAACTGATTCCTTCACACAAGTTGTTCTTTGATTTCTTCTCATATGCGACGATGGTGTGTGCTCTTCTTGCACCACAATAAGCAAATGTAAAACGAATATTTACAAGAAGACATCACACCTCCATGTATTCTCAGCATGTTGACCAATTATGACTTCTATGTTAATTTCATTAATGTCCATTACTGCAAGAAGCTTCTGTAATGAATGCTGGATACCCCATTAATCTGTGGCTATAAACAGGAGCATTGAGAAGGCAATTTGGTAATGAGACTAATTGTCAAAATAAAAATAGATTCTCCTTACTGCCTGTGACATCTCTAACCATGGTATTTTTATTGATTAGGCTGAGAGAATAAGGCAGGATTCCCACCTGAGAAGAGGGCCTGTAATCCAGTCATAAAAGGACTGGTTAGTCATGTCATGATTGTATTAGAGGTAACATTTGGCAGGTCAGGTCATTATTGTAGCTTGCAGAATTGGCAGCTGGCTAAGACCATTGAGCCCTTTTCTGCTGCAGCAGACTGCATAGCACCTTCTGGCTCTGTAAGAAGGCTAGGAAAAAGGCAGGAAGGCTCCAGCTCATGCCCATCTTGATTTCTCTCTGTGACCAAAATGCAGACATGTATATATCTATATCTAATCTATATCTATGTCTATATCTATATCTATATCATATCTATCTATCTATCCATCCATCATCTATCTATCTATCTATCTATCTATCTATCTATCTATCTATCTACCTATCTATCTATCATCTATCTATCTATCTATCTATCTATCTATCTATCTATCTATCTATCTCTTCTATCTATCTCATCTATCTATCTATCTATCTATCTATCTATCTATCTATCTATCTATCATCTATCTATCTATCTATCTATCATCTATCTATCTATCGTCTGTCTGTCTGTCTGTCTCCTATTAACTTCTCTTCTGTTCTCTTGTAAAGAAATTGACTTGTCTCTTTGAAGGTAATACAATTGTGTGAGTGTGTTGCCAAAGAAAAAGTATTATTGATGGCATCTTTCAATGTGGGTTTTATTCAGAAGAATTATCATATTGGTTATAGGGAACCAATAAAGAGAGTGTGAAGTATAGGAGAGTTATGTAGCTTAACTTTAAACACAAGTGAAAGTTTATAACCAAGGAGCAAGGTGTGGGTCAGTAGATGGAAAATTACTTAGAAGAAACACAGAGATAGGGGGATTCTGGCTAAATTGGCCTATTGGGATTTTTGCTGAAGGCAGGCTAGGGTGAAATGGACATGATCTGGGGGATGCTGGGGAATGCGGAAGCCAATTAGATATGGAAGATGACCTGATATTAAGGGTGAGGAATCACAGCAACACTGTCTTAGCAGGATTCCTCCTAAAGCTAGCCTCCTAAGGGACATACCCAAGGAGTTTGCCTCGAGTTTGGTCCAGAGGAGAATCTATCAGTCTGTGTAAGGGATAATGAGGTGATGAAAAGAAGATTTCACACCAGCAGAGGAGAAAAGACCACAGGGCAGATTATCTTCCAGGGAGAGGCTCCTGAGGAGACCTGGCACAGGATGGACTTGTTATTGGAAACCCAGATTTCATAAGGAAGAGCCTGTTAAACCAAACTGAAAACACCAAGTATTCTCTCAAATAAAAGTTTATTGGGTTGTTACAGATGGTAACTGCAGATAAAAGAACCAGTCCTGGGACAAATTCTCAGCCTAGGTAGCAGACAAAAAACTTTCACTGGAATCTAAGGAGCCAGAGTATTTTTTTTTTTTTTTTATAGAAAACGGGAGTAGAGAACACAGATTGTTTGCACACAGCCTGTCTTGGCTGTGGCTAAGTGGTGGGACAACATAAGGCTAGAAAGACCTATTGTGGGAGAGTCATTCAAAAAGTAAAGTTTTGCTGTCTTTTGGTTGGTTGGTTGGTTGGTTGGTTGGTTGGTTGTAAAGGGAACATGGGATGCTAATCCTGAGCACACAGTGAGAGAATAAGAAGAGTGGTTTTCCTTGGGCTTTATTGTTTCAGGTTGAAATCATCTCTTTTGATAAATCTCTCTCCTCTCTTCTCCCTGGTATCCTGTGGCTTGTAGCTTACTTGAGGGATATCTCAGAATTACTTTCTTAGCCATAGATGGCTCAGCAGTTAAGAACAAAGTGCCTTTGCAGAGGAACCTAGTTCATTTACCAGCATCCATGTTGGGTAGCTTCCTATAATTAGCTCTGGGAGAGTCTTTCAGCCTCTTCTGGCTTTGACCAGTACCTACACTTGTGTGCATACATGCTTTCACACCATAATGCATAATTAAAAATAATAAAGTCTTCTTAAAGAATCCTCAAGCAAGTCATAGTATGCCTTGTTCTGATATCAGAAAATAACTCAATGTCCTTGCATGCATTTTGGAAAATTTTGTAGAAGTAGCTCCTGGATTCGTGGATCAGGTTTTATTTATTTAAGTATCCATAGAAAAAGTCAAGGAAATATTTTAAGAATTAAGAAGTTGCCGGGGGCCACCACCCTGCCCCGGCTTGGGGTGAGAGGGGAAGAGATGCAGCTTCTTCTTCTTTCTTCTCCTCCTCCCACAGTCCGGTTCTTCTCGAGGTAGCCCCTAAGCTATTAATAGCTGATCTGCAGTCAGGGATCCTGTGGCCTGAGACTGGCACTAGTATCCCAGCCTGAAGTCCAGCAAGGGGTTAAGTAAATAGTTTTGTGCTATCCTAAAACCTTCTTCTGAGGGTAAGAGACTGCAGGCTAGGGTGATTAACACCTATAGCCTAACAGCAGAGGATTAGGCAACGTGGCCTTTGTTCTATCTCAGCAGGAACTGCTGGGCTCTTAGAAAAGACACTTAGAAAAGTTGCTGTAGATTTATTTAAGTGTAAATGGTATCCTATGCAGCTATCTGAGGGAAAAGGTGAAAGGTCCTGAGTGGGGAAGAAGAAAAGATTCTAACAAAGTAAAAATTCAAGAGAGAAAAATTCTAGGCAGGGGAAAATGGAAAAGATGATGGGCTCCTAACTAACTGACTGACTCACTGACTCACTGACTCACTGACTCACTCACTCACTCACTCACTCACTCACTATTCTAACTCACTGACTAACTCTATTCTAACCAACTCTACTCTAACTCACTTCTTTGTCTTTGTCTTCAGTATTTATACACCATTCAGAGCACATGATCACATGTTACAAAGTTCATCACAAGTTCACACCAAAAATCAGATCATAAATTGAAATAGAAGTTTACAACACAGAATGTTTACATAAATATCTATTAGGAGTAATTATCTAGCTAGACATTCATCACCTGTCTAGCTCCACAGGTTCGCAGAAAGTTTGAAACTATAACTTAAGAAATTAATGAAGTTTTGTATAGATAAATCCAGGCAATATTTTCTCTTCTGTCCTGGTACCTTTAATAAATTGTGGATTCCCTCTAGTAACCTAGGCTAATTGTTTTATGACCTCTTGGAATGTGCTCTAAGCAGGAGAAGGTCTAGGGGCAATTAACTGATAACACTCGGGAGACTGACAGAGTTCTCTTTGCAGTTTCAACTATGCCTGAGGGACTTAATAGCAGTCCTGATATAAAAGAGCTTAATAATCATTGATATAATTTTAGGAATTCTTATAGGATCATCATTAAGACTTAAGAAGTCATCTATTTGTCTATATAGTATCACTACAAGACAGTACATCTTCGTGGATCTGCAGAGATCTGCTCCAAAGGGGTGTGCTATTGCTTAGTGATTGTTGCATAAATAATAATAATAATAATAATAATAATAATAATAATAATAATAATAATTGTGGTGCGCCAACGTCATCATGCACTATCACACCGCTATTGGAAGATGGCGCCAACATCAGCCCGGACTCATCCCGCTTAACTAGTAAACAAGTGCTCAGAGCATGCTCAGAGTCCCTTGAACCAGCCTACATGTGACGCATCCCGAGACGTCATATCTCCTGAGCTCTGCTAGCCAATCACAGAGGTACACGCCAACACGCTGACCTAATAGGTATTTAAGGACGTCTCCCTTTCCTATCGGGGTCTTCCCTTCCATTCCGGCTGCAATAAAGCCTGCTGTAGAAGAATCCTGTTGTCTGAGTCCGTTCTTGCTGGCGAGGTCGTGATGAGGACAGCCACAAATAATGGGAAAAGCATATTAATAGCAGGAATATTTCCTAAAATCATGTCTACGACAGCCTTGCTAATGGGGCACACTCGTCGCAGATTATATAATAATCCAAGGCAAGCATTTCAGGATGATCATCTGCTTATTATTAGCTTGTCCCATTATGGCTCCTGACAAGAAGTCACCCTCTAGGTGCCTCTGGGCAGAGTGGAAGATCTTTAGAGGGGATTTAAAACTTTTTGTTGTTTTTGTTCCTTATATGAACATCAAAAGAAAGGGCTAGTGTCATTGCTCTGTAGTACATCCTAAGCACTGAGCAACAGGCAGAGGGTCTTGTTTCTGTCCTACTTTAAGCCTTTATTTAATACCTTCTCACCTGTTTTGCATGAAGAACAAAACCCTTCAAATGGCCTTCAAGTTTCTGAATGAGCTGTCTTCTGTCAATTTCTCTAAACAATGTTTTATCTCCCCCTTCATTTTCCATGTGAATATTTATTGAGCTTTACTGAGTTATCGCATGGATTTATATTAAGCTGTCTCTAAGTGAGCTCATTAACACCGTAGCAGGTTGCAGAAATGGCAGAATCCCTGAGGTTTAAATATGTGCTTGGGTTTTGATGGAAGTGAGGACTGTCATTGGAGCTGTGGTTAACGACACTTCTTTATTTTAATTTATAATGCAGCAGATGAAGCACCAACATTCCTGTGTTTATAGATATGTCATTGCTTGCCCACTGGGTCATTTGACAAGATTGGGGTGGCAGAACTTGACTGCCACTTATTGAGAGGGTTATAACCTTTTCTTTCTCTGTCTGCTCTTGTTGTTTTTTCTGTTCCAAAAGAAAGAAAGTGAAGAACAATCAATAAACACTTCTCTGATTACACTGAGTAAAAGTACCTAGGAAGAGAGATATGTCCCAGTTATGTTATTTGGGAGTGTTCATTGCAAAAGAAGTCTCATGGTGGAGCAAGAAAAGCTTTTATTTTCTATTTGATGGCCCACCTTAATGAGTTTTGTTGATCTTGCTGTTTAAAATGATTCTCACACATGTACCTTACACAGAATACAACTGCTTTATATACACGTGTCATACATAAACCTAGTGTTCCTTTCCAAGAAGCATTGTTATAAATATATATGGCCTTGGGAATGAGGCAGACCCTGTCTTGTCATTTTTATAGTCTTTATATAGATATGATAACTATTTATTTAGACAAATAAACATTATACATAAACATATCCTTGCTTCCCAAGGGTCACTGTAGAGAGAGCTTGCTGCTGTTGAGAACTGTTTTCCAAACATAACTATTGTGTATCTGTCATCAATGAGAGGAAAAATGTATTTTGGTGGACAAACAACTCAGTCTGTGCCTTAGTAGATACCTGGAATGGCGTTCAGTGATGATAACATTGAACCTCAAAGTTTGACTTAAGTGAATAAGTTCTTAGGAAATTAAATTCTCAGTTGTCATTACAAGTCCATTCCTTTCTCTGTCCTGTATCTGATACTCTCTGTAGACTTCCTCCTCTGTGATATTAGTAGTTTCTGGTCAGTATTTGCTCAATGCTGTGATAATTTTTAAAATCTATTCCATCTTTAGGAAGCTTTTATAGCAGTCTTCAAATGGCTGTTGTTTATGTGAATCAATGCACTGCATTCTTAAGCATGACTTAATTCATTGACAACTTTGTACCATACAACATGTTTACATTTTAAAATGGCCATAGTTTGAGGCACACAATAGAGATATTTCTTTTCCATTATATGAGTTTATTTATAATGTTTAACAAAGGTTTACAACAAATGACATTTAATTTTGTGTTGGCAAACTTATTTTGTGAAAGAGAAGGATGATATCACATTGGATCCAGGAATGGGTCAACCAAATAAGTATTTTAAGAATAATATAATCCTACAGTAATTAGAAATATCAGAAAGCCACAGGTTGCTTACTACAGAAAGGAAAGATATATGACAGTCACTTAAATATTGTAAAGTGAACCCATGAAGCCCTTATTGGTAGAAATTTATTCTTTGAGATTAAAATATTAAACACATATAAAATGACCTTTCTTTTGTGGCACAGTCATCAAATATTTACCATGATTTTTACCACATGCTTAATCTTGCAAATGCTCTCGGTTCAGATTTAGAGACCCACACAATGTTAAGGAATGTTAAGGACTTTAAGGAAGATAAGCAGTAATTAGCTACGAAACTTGTGGCTTACGATTCCTCAACATTGGAAGACATCCTAAAACGCGTCTAGAATTGGAGACAGCTACATTTTAATCACTAGAAGCATCATTGCTGACCTTTTGAAGTCATTTATTTGTTGTTGTTATTGTTGTTGTTGTATTTGGTTTTAATCATTTCACCTGCTTGATCTGGTTCTTTTGGAGAAAATAGTTCACATATAAACATCTTAGATTGTACTGTGAACTGAAAGCTGCTTTCCTTTATCTGCAATATCTGGCCATCTGGTCAGCTATGTACAAAACAGGGTATCAAATGCAGTACTGGACACAGTTTTTGAAAGAAGTAGAGAAAAGGTAATTAGCTTCCCAAATTAAATTTTATTCTTAAAATCAATAGAAATATCTCCTAAAGGCATTCTTATCTAAGAGACACACTTACATCAACAATGATATATGATAGGGCATTTGAAAATGTCAATTGCTAATTAAAATTTAAATCTGGACTAACATGATAGAATACAGAGTCCCGATATTGTGTTTTAAAGAAATACCAAAGTCTGCAGATAATCAGCCTTGAGGGGTTCTATTGGTGTCATCCCTCTAAACCAGACACGTCACTTAACATGCTGTTAAGCACCTGCTAACATCTTTAGGAGAAATGCTTCAGCTGACAATAATGATATTGTTGTGTGATGAAGATATGCCAGGATTATTTCCCTATGGAACATGTCATTGCTTGGATTCAGTGTAAAATCATATTTAATTCACTTTTATTGAGTTGTCATCTTATATACAATGATATTTTAAATTTATTTTTATGCACTGTGGTAGAGGTTTATTTTTCATTGTCCTTGGCTTGTATGATGTATGGTGGGGAGAAAAAAAATTTAACCACATTATCTGCCTTCAGTTCCCATGTGCTTCAGCCATTGCCACAGCAGCTTCATGCAGAGCAAGTTAAACAGCTGTTCTTGCTCTGTGTGGTGGGGCATGGCTTTAGTCCCAGCATTCAGGAGGCAGAGGCATACAAACTTATGAGCTGAAGGCCAGTCTGGTCTATAGAGCTAGTTCCCAGACAGCCAGGGCTACACAGAGAAACCGTGTATCAAAACAACAACAACAACAACAACAACAACAACAACAACAACAACAACAGCAGCAGCAGCAGCAGCAGCAGCAGCAGCAGCAGCAGCAATAATAAAACAAAAATCTGAAACCAAACAGACAAACAACAAAAACAGCTATTCCAGACTAGTGGCACTCTCTTATATAAATCTTTTAAAATTAATTTTTTTTATTTAAACCACCACCTCCAATTTGTACTGTTTATATACTTCTGAATGTGAAGTTATTCCCTACAGCGTAGTTGACCTATTAAGGGCCACAGCCTTAAAGAAAACTGACGATCCATTCCCCAGAAGCCATCAGTTCATAGTTCATCAATTAGGGGTAGAGGCTCATGACTTTCTTCTCACTCTGTGCTGGGATTTTGACTATTTTGATCTTATACAAGTTGTATACAGGCACTAGCAGCTGCTTTTGGAGTGGTCCAGTTGTGTCTAGAAGATACTCCTTTTCTTTGGTTCTCCAGATCTCTGGTTCCCACAGCATTTCTCTCTCTCTCCTATGATGGTTTCTGAGCCTTGGGAAAGGGGCATGAACAAATGCTGCACTTGTGGCTGAACACTCCACAGTTCTTTATTCTCTTCTGTAGGATTCTTAAGTACAAATCTTCATTGGTCCTAAAAATCCTTTGATAACTCATTTTACATCATGTACATATTATTTCTCTTTATCTAAAAAATAATCTAAAACTATTTATTAGTGACCATGAACTTAAAATACCATAAGGTACATCATTCTTATGGCCACTGTCTAAGAGGAAACCAATGCTCATATTCAAGAACCAGTGCTCTAAGGAGCACATTTAGTTCTGGGCAGATGTGATACTTCTGATCAGTAAGAAAAAAAAATCTCATAATAGGAGAAAGCACTTGGTTTGGAACTAAAACTCTAGATTTAAAGTTCCATGGTCTTACTTGAGAATGGTTTTTGAATATGTAAAATAGGGTAGGTACAGTGTGTGCCTCTTAGGGCTGTGGTAAGGAATAATATATTCCTTAGTATGCAGCATCTGGCACATAGACAGTGGTCTCTTAAAAGATATGTTACTGTCATCATGTTTGCTCTTGTTATAGTTAACTCTGTGCTTCAATCAAGATAGTACTTTTGGAAGGATGACTTACAAACCTACTAAAGTTCTTTTAAGGAGGAATCACTGATGAGCATATAAGTCCCTCCTATATATGCTGATATTGTAATAGACCTTTGCTTTCTGGACTATGAGTATTCTACTTTTTACCTGCACAGAATAGATCATATTAACTGTGTTCTTTATTACTCTGGATCATAGAGTGACAGGGGATGGGGTTTAAAAAGCCTGTTTCCTTTATAACTTGGTGAAACAGAATGAAAACAAAAAGAGGCTTCCTTCTCATTGGTTTCTTCAGGATACACACACACACACACACACACACACACACACGCACACACACACACAAACATTTTGTAAATCTACACCAGCCCTTAACATAATAGTAAAGCTTTCAGGAAATAATAAAGTGTGGGGAGCTGACAGAAGGCAGCTATCATCCTTTCAGCCATCTTTAGCCATATACCCTGACAAGAGACTTGTTAACAATAGCCTACAAAAGCTGAGCACACTCTGATAACATCTTGTTTTAGATACCCAGGATTTTCCCTTAGGTGTGTGAGACTTAAAGGTGTGATTTAGAGCCAAGACTTAAGGGTGTGACTTATAAGTGAGACATATAAAAGGTGAGAGGCAGACAGAAGAAATTATTAGACATTCGAGACTTGGAAAGAGAACTTAGACTAGGCACTTGAGACTCAAGATAGGCAACTAGGAATTAAACACTTGGATTAGACACTTGAAACTTGAGACTTATTACAGCTGGAACTAGGAATTAGGACTTGAGACTCAGTGCTAGGAACTAGGGACTAGGAACTAGGGACTTGGAGAGAAGAAGAAAGACTGAAGAATAAATGGGATTGAATCATACTCTGTCTGGTCTTCATTCTTCACGTCTGTCCTCACTCTCTCTCTTGCTGAACCCCAACCCATGGACTGGAGCAGCTTGGGGCAGTGCGAGCTCTAACAATTTAACCCCCAAGGCTTTTGGCAGTGCGGGTTCCAACATTGATAGAGTGGTCTGCAACATTTCTGGCGCCCAAAGTGGGGCAACTCAGGCCACTGCAACAATAAATTCTAGCTCTGTATAAGCTTCCATGTTACTGGCTCCTCTGAATAATGCTTCAGTAATTTTGAGGTATTTTCCCATATCC
The DNA here is from genome assembly GCA_030674055.1 of Rhabdomys pumilio. Taxonomy (NCBI): domain Eukaryota; kingdom Metazoa; phylum Chordata; class Mammalia; order Rodentia; family Muridae; genus Rhabdomys; species Rhabdomys pumilio. The sequence continues at coordinate 44,771,215 of JANHMN010000008.1, forward strand.
TTATTTTATAGTTTTTAGCCTATACCAGCAACGAGTTTGGTGCATTATATTTATCTTGGTTAACATTTTTGTGTCAACTTAGTACAACTTGTAGTTACCTGGAAAGAGGGAACTTCAGCTGAAGAACTGTCTCGATCAGCCTGGCTGTGCTCATGTCTGTAGGCCATTGTCTTCATTGCTGACGGATGTAAGGGTCCATCCTGAGTATAAGAGAGGATTCATTTGCTAATCATCAAGACTTGAACTTTGTAAGCTGGGTGATGTGCATGTACTTCAAAATATGCTGCTCTTGTTAGAAAATAGAATGTCTTCTGACAGTTAAAATATTTAAACTCTCGTGTTTGTGGATGTCTATAATCCTAGCTCTTAAGAAGCAGGAAAAATTGAACCAGTACAGAGTTCTCCTTTGCTATATAGAGAGTTTGAAGTCCTGTGCTACCTCAGAATTTTCTCCAAAGACATAGTTTGAAATTCTTAGACATAAATGGAATATTTATACATCACCTGTATATGATGAAATGAAAAAGCCACTTTGGAAATTATATCAGCACCAAGAACTGTAGAGTAATGATCATGAAAACATTATCACCGATTGCTCAAAAATTAAACCATTCAAGTGTCAATCAACTTATTAATGAATTCTAAAATATAGCATATTTCTATTCTTTAATATTATTTGGCAACAAAGGAAAGAAATACTGAGACATGTTACAGTATAAATGACCCTTAAAATGTACTATGTCCAAGAAACTAGGCAGAAACACATACATTGTCACTCCCAGTTCTCTTCAGCAACTTCCCCCACACTTGACCAAAATCCCCATATACCTCCTCACCCCCTCTTCCACCTAGTTTCCTCCTTCTATCCACCTCTGAATACTATTTTGTTTTCATTTCTGAGTTTGATTCCCACATTCTCCATTGGGCCTCCCTATTACCCAGTTTCTCTGAAACTGTAGACTTAGGTCATCCTGCACTTTATGGCTAATATCCAATTATAAGTGAGTTTACCCTTTATTTGTCTTTCTAGGTCTGCTTTATCTCATATAGGATGATGGTGAGAGAGGGCTGGAAGAAAGAATGGAAATCAGGTGGGCAGCATCTCTGGGACTAGCAGGAGGCCTGAGATGGAAGAGGCTATAGAAGTGACCCCAGCTGAGATTCCTACCAGCAGGGGGATATAGAGACTGAAGTGGCTACGTCCTATAGGACTTCCAGTAGATGGAGGGGGACATCACCCTGCCCACAAAGCCTTCAACACAAAATTTGTTCTACCTACAAGATACAGAGGGATAAAGATACAGCAGAGACCAAGGGAACAACCAAGCAATGACTGGCCCAACTTGAGACCCATCCCATGGGAGAGAGCCAACCTCTGACACTATTAATAATACTCTGCTATGCTTGCAGATAGGAGCCTAGCATGATTGTCCTGAGAGGCTTCATCCAGAAGTAGATGAAAACAATCCAGAGACCAAGCAGCAGTTGACTGCACATTTGCAGAGTCACACAAGCAGGGAATCTTATTCTGCCACAGAATCAGAGAAGAGCCTTGGACCCAGGCCCTGGCTGAAATGATAGGTACACTATTGCACCACAGGGACTGGTGGCCAGTTCCAGGGTCCATTCTAGCATTTTACATGTCTTCCCACAGTTGTATGGGGGCCATAGAAGTATGTGGAATGTTCCAGAAAGTATTACCCTCAATTTCTCTTCCTTTTGTAGCCTCCTTGTTAATAACTAGTCTAGTATAAATAATTAAAATGAACTGTTTAGCTTGCTCTAACCCCCCCTTTTGGAATTAGATTCTTGTTTTTGTTGTTGTTGTTGTTTTTTTAAATATAACTCAAAACTTGTTTTATAAAGTTCAAGCATTGTAGAAGTTGTTCCTAACATGGGAACTGAGTCTACCCTCCAGGAGGGAATAGTTTATGGGAATCTTTTAGCTCACAGACACTTAATATAAAACAGAGAGGCAAGATATATTGCTGAGTTACCTCTGTGGGTTGCTGAGTCCACACAGGTGAGGCCAATTTTCTCAGTTGGGCCAAGAGGAAGCCCCTGAAGTCCCTACTGAGAGTAAAGACTGGTTTGAAGAAGCTAAGAGTTCAATTCTGGGAGTTTGGTGTCTCAACATACTTTTCCTCTCCCCGATGTGTTTCTGCAGCCCTGGGGGTGGGATGAGGGGTGAAAGCCTGAGCTTCATTTCTATTCCACAAGGCATCACTTGAGGTTGTTCAGATTAGACTTTCTAATGGCTGTACCAGAGATTATGGAGAAGCACAGATGCTTGTCTCAGGAGTGTTAAGTACCTGCCCCACTGCCATTTGGGGAGGGAGGATTGTTTTCATCCTTGGTCATATGTGAATGTACTCTTGTCTGGAATAAATCTAGTTGCTTGTATTTTTAAAATTTAACAAAAGGAAAAGTCTACAACAGATATCCAGGTAAAGTAGCAAAGTTAATAAACAACTTCCAGGGATGGGGAAGAAAAGAATGGGAAGTGGTGTCTGAGTAGGGATTAGGAATTTCATTGTAGAATGACTAGAATATTCTAAAAACTATTGTTTTAATGGTGCCACAACTCCAGGAAGCTTTTAAAAACCATGGAGCTAAATACATTAAAAAGGTTTACAGGCATGCATGGAATGTCTTTGTGATTGTGACTTGTAGCACTGTTAAAGAATCAGTTTGAGTACCATTAACCATCAACACTCTTATCTCTTCCTGCTTGCTATGGAGTAACTGAGTAGATAGGAAAGTAACCTTTGGTTTACTGGTCAAACCAAACTAAGGCATATGCAGATAACTTCACAGGAAAAAAACTATTCTTTTAATCAGTCCCACATTTCTCTCACGAAGACTGAGGGTCTCATTGCTATCTTATTTTTGTCATGTTTAAAGAAACACACAAACATACAGAAACATGCAAATACACACACACACACACACACAGACACACACAGACACACACATACACACACAAACACACACACACACACACACACACACACACACACACACACACACACCCTGGTAGCATTTTTTTGTAAAACCAATGCCATATATAGAAAATTATAAGGATGAAAATGAGTTTGAATGACAGGACCTAGAATAAAAATTCTTGAGTTTTTTGATACAGCTGTCTCTACATTTTTCACTGTGTGTCTGTGACTATGCTTCATTTTTATTTCTGTGACACTATGGGTCAGGGTTCACCCTATCTTGAAAATTTGGTATTTTCACCTGAGTAATTATCTATGGCCGTGTATTTAGCAGCAGTTTAATAGATTTCTAATATTTACTCTTGTGTATCATAATTTATTTAATGTTCTTTATTGAAAATGGAAATGTATTAAACTTATTTTTAGTCCAAGAAAAGTGCTATATACACAGGTTAGCATTGGAATTTGACTATTAGAAGGAACCACTACAATATATAAACTCTTGAAAGGATGATAATGTGTTGTGTATGTTTGTATGAAAATGACCCTCACAAGCCCATATATTTGAATGTTTAGTCATCTGGAAGTGACACTATATAAGAAGGATTGGAGGTATGTCCTTGTTGGAGGAAGTGTGTCACTGAGGGTGTGATTTTTGAGGTTTCACAAGCCCACATTAGGACCAGTGTTGTTCTTTCTGCCTGTGGATGAGGATACAGCTCAGCTACTGTTCCAGTACTATGAGTACATCCATGCTCCCACCATGCCCCTGATATGATGGTAATGGACTAACCTTCTGAAACTGTAAGCAAACTCACAATTCTCTCTTTTATAAGATTGCTTTGGTCATGGTGTCACTTCATAGAAATAAAGCAGTGACATATATATATTTCTCCAAAAAGCTATTCCAAAAGGTTACATAATTTTTTTTATAAACAAAGAATTTATAAGGAATGTATAATGGATAATAAAGAAGGGTGGGCTATTGAAAATGTGAATTTTGAAGCAGGCTCCATCACATATGAAAATTATGAAATATTAGACTTCTCCAAAGAAGCAAACCCAACAGGTTATAATGTATAAATATGTTTTAAAAATTGTATATACAGCTGGGCGGTGGTGGCGCACGCCTTTAATCCCAGCACTTGAGAGGCAGAGGCAGGTGGATTTCTGAGTTCAAGGCCAGCCTGGTCTACAGAGTGAGTACCAGGACAGCCAGGGCTATACAGAGAAACCCTGTCTTGAAAAAACAAAAAAAGAAAAATGTATATACAGAGAAGGAAATTGGGGATAAGCCTTTAAAGAACTACATTTTGTATGAAGGATACAAAGAATTGCTGACATATCCAAGATCTGGTGGGTGAGTTTGTAGGCTAGAGATCCAAGGATGGAAGATTATGGGTCACTCTTAAGGCAGTCTTTTGGTAGCATTCCTTTTGTATTGGAAAGAACAGACTATGTTTTGTTTAAAAACCTTTGATTTATTGGATAAAGCCTGTATATGTCATGAAAGATAACATCTTATACTTTCAAGGCTCATTGATTTATGCCTTATTATTACTCAAATAGGAGCCTTCATAGATGTATCCAAAATAACATTTGACCAAATGTCCAGCAATTCAGCACAGCCAAATTGACACCCAATGAACTATCATTTAAAATATGTATTCTGTATGTATTCTCATGTTGGATTTTCTTATTTACTTATGTTCATGTAAGTATACACATACCACCACATACATGTAGATGTTAGAGGGCAACCTGTGGAAGTTGTTTCTTTCCTTCTAACATGTGACACCCAGAGATCAAACTCATATTGCCAGGTGAGATGGGAAGTACTTTTACTTGTTATGACATCTTTCTGGTCCGACTTTGATTTTCTAATCTGAAAATAGAGTAAGAAATAAGGTATCTCTCTTAAAAAGGTTGAAGAATGTAAGACACATGAAACATCTCTAATATAGAAAAAACACTTAGAAAATACCAGTTATTACATTATTATTTCACATTACTACAACTTACAATTATTAATATTTGAAAAACTTTGCTAATTTTTGAAATAAAATTTCTCATTTTTTAGGTGTAATTTATATTCTTTCAGAATTGCATGCATGCATACATACAGGGTATTTGATCACCTTTTACTGTATCCCCTAACTCCTCTCTGATCCACTTTCACCTACCCACCTTTCCCATTTTTATATCCTCTTGTTTTGAACAACTCACCCAATCCAATTTGTGCTGCCGATAGACACTCATGAAAGTTGGGCCATCCTTTGGATCTTGAATGACCTACCAGGGGCCAGACAAAGGATACCTAGTCCTCTCCAGAAGCCATCATTAGTTCCTTACTTAGCTTGAGTCTCTTCATGGTAGAATGTCAGTTGGCTTGATCTTGTGCAGGTCTTTGGTTAGTTGACTTTTCTCTAAGAAATGAACTCGTCTTGTATATCTTTGGCAAATTTTTGGCTGAAGTTTTTCTATTTGTTTATTTTGTTTTTCAAAGAAAAATGTTTGAAATTTAAATATACGAGGTGCATGGTTATTTAATTTTCAATGAGTACTTTTGGGTATATGTTTTGTATTTAATTATTATATAATCACACACTAACCTCAATACATATTTTTTTTCTTGTGAATCTTCTTGCATTATGAATTCTTTGTGGGAAAGGGCAAGATCTTAAGTTGTTTTGTGTTCTCTGCTATGGATTAAATGTGTGACTTCCTGTTAAATTTGCATTTTGGATGTGTCATACTCTCTACATAAATAAATGAGGCACTTAGGAAGTGTCTCAATCATTAGGATGTGTTTTGCCCTTTCACCATGTGGTACACAGCAACCAGGTACCATCTTAGAAGCTGAGGTCTTTTATTAGACAAAAAATATGAACACTTCAGCCTTTAGACCTGTAATGAATAAACTTATTTTCTTATAAATTATCAATTCTAGGGTATTTTAGATAAGCTAATAGGAGTGTTGGTTTGAGATAGAAAAATCATGAAGTAGTTTGGGGCAAGTAAATCAGACATGTCTGAGATTTGTGAATGTGAAACTAGAAATTTGACAGTTGAAAGGCTGATTTTAAATTTCAGAGAGATCCTGGCACTTGGGAGACAACCTTTATTCATTGACAAAAGTGTATGGGAGTCTCTGCATGTTTTAATAATAATAGCCTGCAAAGAGCCATTTCTTAAATATCTACCTCCCATGGTATAGACGGTTGTAAGATAAAAATACTGGGGTGCACTTATAAGATAGCACACACTTGTAAAAAAAATTGCTTCATCAAAAAGATGCAAAGAATGAGGGGAAATTAGGCAAAGCAAAGAAAATGATAGACCAATATCCCTGACAAACATAGACTCAAAAATACTCAGTAAAATATTTGCAAACAGAATACAAACATACATCAAAATATATGCCATGACCATGTTGGCTTATCCCTGAAATGCAGCAATGATTCAATCTATGCAGGACCATGAATGTAATAATCTATGTAAGTGGACTTCAAGACAAAGAATCACATTATATCTCAATAGATATGAGAAAGCCTTTAACAAATTCCAACATTCCTTTATGATAAAAGTCCTAAAGAATGTAAGGCTAGAGGGAACATACCTCAACATAATAAAAGCTGTGTATGAGCCACCTACAGTCAACATCATTCTAAATGGAAAAAATTAATACCACTGACCTCAGGAAGGAAATAGAATGTCTACTCACCCCATTCCTTTTCAACATTGTGTTTAAAATGCTAGTTGAAACAATAAGCAGAAGAATATTAAGGTATAGAAATATGAAAAGTAGTCAAACTATTTCTATTTTCAGATGGTATGACCTATATGTTAGAGAACCCTCTTATTGCTTGTTGGCCAGGGCTGTCCAAGAGTCACTTAAAACATACATCCTATTGTAGTTGCTGTTGATTATCTCCAGAGGCAGAAGACAAAACCCTATTTATGAAGACACCAAGCACTTTAGGAACTAAAACTCAAAAGGAATAGGTTTTTCTTCCTGGCTCGTTGAGGAACATCCCTAAACATATATTTTCTCCCAAGGTTGGATTGACAATCATCTAAATTTTAGGGTTTCATTTTATGTTTCTTTTTTCAATTTTTCTTATTTTATTTATTTTCATTTCAGTCATTGCCCCCTGTTCTGCACTCCCACAGTTCCTCATGCCATTTCTGCTCCCTCTTGCCTCTGAAAGGGTGCTTACACCACCCCACCCCCCCCCCCTTCTCTGGGGCTTGAAGTCTCTTGAAGATTAAGCTCATCTTCTCCCACTAAGGCCTGACCAGGTAGAACTCTGCTATATTTGTGCCAGGGGCCTTGGACTGGCCTTGGAATTCTCCTGGTTGGTGGCTCAGTCTCTGGCAGCTCCCTGTGGTCTGGGACTGCTGGCCTTCCTATGGGTTCACTCTACCCTTCAGCATCTTCAATCCTTCCCCCAATTCAACCATAGGGGTTCCTGACTTCAGTTCAATGGTTGGGTGTAAGTATTTGCTTCTGTCTCAGTCAGCTGCTGGTAGGGACTCTCAGAGGACAGCCATGCTAAGCTCCTGTCTGTAAGACCATCATAGCATCAGTAATAGTTTCAGGCCTTGGTGCCCTCCCATGAGATGGATCCTGAGATGGGCAGATTTTTAGTTTCAGAAAAGGTCTCCAACCACCTCCCTACCGTAACACTAGCAAATACAGTCACGTATACTCCTGAAGACACGTTACAATGGCCATGTTATCCAGGATAAATGACAGCACTGTGAGCCATCAAGTCTCTGTTTTTGCACAGGTTGGGGTGCTCTCTTGTGGGAGGAAGCTGCTAATCTATTCACCTTTACTGGGAAAATTTAAACCTAGAGTTCCTGGGCACAGCAAATCAAGGCCGGAGAAGAGGAGTGGACAGAAAGGCTTCTGTCCATGGAGGAGAGGCTGGTGTAGGCTGCTAACATTCCCTATGCTATGTTAGACCAGCCAAAGAAAGCTTAAGGAAGACACTGGAACATAGAAAAGGGTAGGAAATGAACATAAACCAGACATTTTGTTTTAAGTCAGGGCTAGTTGACTGATAATATTAATAAGTTAATAAAATTATTTCTCTAATCACTTCCCAGTATTGCTTCTATCAATACAAATGCTAAAATCTTTTGAAGACAATCAATATTTAATAATATTGTCAGCTATTTATAATTTATTTTGTTTCATATCTGAAAAGCCTTGTTTCTGTTCCTATTTTTCTTAGGACTGAAATGATCTTTTTTTCTCTAGTGATCTCTTGCTGCACTCCTGGCCCTCTTGGCTAATTTCTAGACTTTATATCTTTTGTGGTTTCACTTACATGGTTTTCCACTGCTTTCATTCCTCTAGTATCTTCTGATATTAAGAACTTTGTGTATAGCAGGTATTTGCAGGACTGGTCTTCCTTACATAGAGTGTAGAAGGAATTTGAAACAGTGTTATGTTAGAGAAAACGATGGACCTGGAGAAGGGCAGACTGTTTCTAACTTAGGGACATTTGCAACCTAACTTAATTTTATGAAGTTCTGATTATGTAAGAAATTATCTTACCGGCTAAATGTATTAGTTTCCTTGCCATAGCCTCAGTTTCCTCTAGTCTTGAAGTCCTTCCACTTCTAACCTAATGTGTTGTGTGCAAAACCCAGTATAGGATAGTGGGTAATATTTACAACACTTAAATATAACAGAGATTTAAGTTTTAAAGTCGTATCTTCCCTCCTGATTTGTAAAAGTAAAACCAATGTTAATTTGAAAAAACCAATTTCCCCTTATTTCCTTTCTACCCTGTCTTCTGGAGGGCAAACCTGTCATATGGAGAAGAGAACATTGATTTCCCTGTGAAAACTTTTGTTGTGCCCTTGTTCTATTATTGCTCACCCTACTTTCTCATACCATAGCACATCACCCTGGTAAGAGGCTAAATGCCAAGGCCAGGGGTACTGCCTGTCACTTCCTGGGAAGCACATCTTTCTTTTCTCTATTTCTTTTAGCTAAGTGTGGCTGAAGTCCAGTTTGAAGGAATTCAGAGTGGGATTTAATTGATATTTTATGGGTATTTAATTAATATCTCCATCGAGAACTGGTTTCTTATGCTAGAGTGGGTGTGTAAATAAAGAAATGGAATAAAATATTGCTGTATGGTTGAGAGGTGGGAAAGAACAAGAGAAGCTCTTTATTAGTTACACACTCAACGTTCTATTTGTGCCTGTATCATACCAGTTTAATTAACCTAACAGTGAACTTGAAGCCTGTGGGAGTAAGTGAGGTGTAACTTTAAGTCTGTCTGTCTTATAAGTACAGAGAAGTAGGAGATAGGTTAGAGGTCAGAGAGCATTTGCTTTTCAATAGAAATCTCATTTTAAGTTTTTAAAAAACATTTCATTTACTTGTTTCCGATGCATATGTTTGGGCACACTGAGATCTCTGTGTGGAAGTCAGAAGACTATTTGTAGGAATTGATTCTCTTTTCCCACCATGTGCATTCTGAGTATTGAACTCAGATCATCAGGCTTGGAGGTAGGTGCTTTAACATCAACTGAACCATATCATCAACACACTCAAATCTGTTTATCACCGACCTTTTCTTTTTTTCCTGTGTAGGTTTTTAGAAAAGATGATTATATTTTTCCACCTGGAGAAATATGTTTTTTCAATAGCATTTTAAAACCATGATAATATGGAAATTTGGGATATTCAAGGACATGGAGAGAAAAAGAATAGTAAGTATGTCTAATCCTATCTGGTTTTCTGATGGCCTACAGTATATGAATCTGTATATATTCTTAATTTATGAATGGGTTGTATACAGGCCAATGTTTCTGTTATCATTGTCGAAGAAATACTTTCATTAAGATTGGTCAGAATCTTTATCAATGTGTTGTTGGAAGCCCATCAGTAGAGAAACACAACCATATGGTGAAAGCATGCTGCAAATTTATCCACATCTCTGTCAGAGTCATTTGCTTTGAAGACAAAAGCCCTCTCAGAATGCCCATATCTTACTAACTCAAAGATTATACCCTCACCAATCCTTGCTGTCTTATCCTCTGTCCACTCTCCTTTTCTGTTCTTCCAAGGATACCTCAGCACTTAATGATACCTCACCAATCTTAATGATATCTTCCTCTTTACTTCTCAGACTGCTGTCTCCTAACAAGCTTTTCTGAATTCACAGCATGAAAGCCAGGCCACCAAAATAGAACATTCTTATTTGAAAGTATAGAAAGGTTCTGAGGAAAGAATGTTTATATATATATATATATATATATATATATATATATATATATATATATACACACACACACACACACGTGTGTGTGTATGTGTATACATTTACATATATATATTTTTTCCTCAGCTCTTCTTCTGAAACTGTGGGTTTGTGATAGAAGATAAATACATTTTGCCTTTGACCCAGTTTCTGGAACAGTACTCCTGAAATTTTTGGAATTTAAAAAACACTTGTTAATATGCTAGTGAGATTGTTAGAGTGCATGTGTTTGTGTATGCATGCACATGCATGTGTGTGTGTGTGTGTGTGTGTGTGTGCGTATATGTGCACATGCAATGACAAGTGTGTGTGCATGTGTGTCTTGTGAATAACCTTACATAAGGAATGGATGTCAAGGGAATGACCCTTGTAATTAGAGAGCAAATTAGTAAGAATCTCTAGAGGAACAGAACCTATAGAATGAATATATATATATATATATATATATATATATATATATATATTATTAGGAAGGCATTTATTTGATTGATTGGCTACTACAGTATACCCTGTGTTGTCAAACAATGACATTCTTTACACTGGTAAATATGAGACAAGTAGCTGGTCTGTCTATGAAGGTGAACTCCTCAGCAATTCAGCCTGGTGCTAAAGGTCTGGAGGATTTCTCCTGAGCTACTAGACTCTAGTCCATGTTAGAAAGCAGAAGCTGCATTCTGACATCAGCGAGATAGCAACAATGGTGGCAGTGGCAACAATAGTAGTAGCAACAGTACACTCCTGTCTAATGTAGAACTCACCAGCAAGACATTAAGACAAGCAGGAAAACCCCATCTTTTGCCTCAGAGGTCCTTACGTCTGGCTCTCATGTGGAAAAAGCTGTTCACATATAGGGTTGCATCTTCTCATTTCAAATAACCTAACCAAGAAAATCTTTCATAGGTTTGCCCAAAGACTTGCCTAATCTGTCATAATCTTGATAGACTGACACTCAATACTAAGTATCACAGAGAGCTAAAATTTCTATTTCTTATTATCAACTTCTCTAAGAGGAGTGACTTAAGGTTCGGTTGACCAATGGGTTAATCACACATGACTATATTGAAGCCTCTGTAAAAGGCCCATACAATTGGGTTGGAAGAGCTTCTGTATTACAGATGACATATAGGTGTGATTACCAGAGAGGGTGTGAATCTTTATATACCTTGCTTAAAAACTCCACCATCCTTCCATGTACCAGCATCCATCCTTATACCTGTTCAAGATTTATATCTTTGCTTGCATTATAGTGACCACAGTATTTTCCTGGTTTCAGCAAAGTTGAGAAAAGGGTTGTGGGAACTCTGATTTATCCAAGTCTGTTAGGACAGCCACAGGGGGCAAACTCAGCTTATTATGACTGGCATTTGAAATGGAATTCAGTACTTTGGGACTAAGTCCTTAACAGGGAATTCTGTGCTAACTTTTATTAGTCCCAGAATTAAGTTTAGATTTCTGACAACTTATTATTGCCACAGCATTGTCATATCTAAAACAAAATAAAAATTGACATTGTGTATACAATATAGATATATGTATATTGTTTTAATATAATGTGTATTTTAAATACAGTATATTGTTTTTAAAACAATTGTAATTGAGAATGCATATTTAGTTAGAAAAATGTCTTTGTGTTGCTAAGAAATTCAGATTCTGTACTGCTTTTAAAAGGACAGAAAAATGAAAACAGAGAATGTTCTAAGCAGATTGCACAAGTTGTTTTGTCAAAAAAAAAATGGTGGCAGGTGTTTATAAGCTGTTCTGATAGGAAGTTGTTCGTGACTGCTTGCCACGGAGACCTCTAAGTGGAAAGCTCATCCATGGCAGGTGGAGATTGGAGTTTAGGGGGTATAGCTTTTGATGACTTTCACATTTCTTCCAGGTGGAGATGTCAGAGTTCATTTTCAGAATGCCTTCTTGAATGTGTTTTCTGTGGGCCTTAATATCGTGACTCTTATTAATATTATTATTTTTTTAATGGTAGGCTCAAAACAGGAAAACTGAAGAACTGCTCGTCATAAAGAACCACCTTGAAAACACATATGGGCTCAGAACTGAAATCCTGAAAATGGAAGTTGAGAAAGAAAATATCCTTTTATTCTACTGATTAAAAATATCAGCTTAGCCTGCCTCAGTGATTTTTTTTTTTCCATTAAGACCCTAAGCCTGTTGGGTGGGGATGTCCACCTTCACAGTGGGTATTTTTCCACTGATGTCTGCTCTGCATGTCAGTCTTCTTTGAAAATTGCGTCACATATTATATTAGTTGCTTGTTGTGATGATGTAACAATATGATGGGCCTAAGCCACTTGAGTAAGGGAGGGCTTATGTTGATGCACAGTTTGAGTGTACAGTGTTTCACAATAGAGGTGCCATGATGATATGATCTGCATCTTCAGGAACAATGTAGTGAGAGCTTAGTGCTGAATCTTGGCTTCCATTCTCCTTTGTATCCATTCTGGGACTCCAGGTTATAGATTAAGAGAATGTGGTACATATGCACAATGGAATTATATGCACTCATACAGAAAGGGGAAATCATGTCATTTGGAAAAAAATGATGAAACTGGAAATGATTATATTTCATGAACATGGTCAGATGCAGAAAGATAAAATTTACGTGCTTCCTTTCTAGGAGAAACTATAATAGATGGTAAATTATCCCCCCCCCCCTCTCTGTGTGTGTATGTGTGTGTGTATATGTGTTTGTTTGCACATGCATATGTATGCATGTAGACAGGCCATGAAAAGGGAAGGGGAACATGAGAAGGAAGGAAGAGTTATCTTAAATAAGGTGGAAAAAAATTAAGAGTGATTGAATATTTGTGACATGTAACCAAAAGGGTGACATTCATTGAACCAAACGAAACCAGTATGCAGCTTTGAAGGGGCAATGGTGGAGAGTTTATATTTATATCAAAATGCCATAATGAACACAAGCACTTTTTATGCCAACCCAGAATGTTAATTTAAAAAGCAACTTCATAAAAAACGTTTCCTAATCGTGATCTATTCATAATAGATCAATGTAAGCCATGCACAGCCCCAGAAATTAAAAATTTAAAGAACTTCTATTTAAAAAAAGCAAAAAATTGGACTAAGTATCTACACTAATGTATTAGCTATTTATCTAAAATTTAAATTTATTTAGGTATCATGTATTTTACCTAGTAAAGATAATTCTAAGGGCATAATAATTATGAGAAAATGCGGCTTTCCATGCCGTATTTTATAAATTGTATGTGATAAATAAAGACAATTTTGAAATAGTGAACGCAATGTTCTGAGCCTTGTTACAATTTAGATTCTAATACTGGTTAGAGGATGACAAGCTTGGGTTATTTAGGCCAAACAGTAAGCAGACTTCAGTTATAGTGACAAAAGTTGTCTCCAGTTATGTTTTTATTTTATCTTAAGAGTAATATAATGAAAATTTTTTCAAAACAAAATTGTCAATGGAATTATATGCAATATGACTTAAACTTAAAATTTCAACAACAACAACAACAAGAAAATATTTGAGAAAAGAACCTTGTTATAGAGACTGCAGTGATGGCTCAGTGGTTAAAAACACTCAGTTCCCAGAACCCACATGGCAGCTTACAATCAGTTTTACCTCCAGTTCCAAGGAGTCTAATGCCTTCTAGTGGTCTCCAAAGGCACAAGGCACTCACATAGTATGAAAAGAAAATAAAAATCAATAAATCTAAAGAATTTAAGAAGCCTGGAAGAGTTAGTGCTTCCTTCTTTTAGGAACAGCATTTTTAGTTTCTACTTGCTTTTTATTTTTCATTTTTTTTCTGTTATTTTTTACGTATAAAAATCATTTTGTTTTAATTTTGCTCCATTACATAAAACATATATATCTTAATAGGAACACAAAAGGCCACGGCAAATCTACCCATGCTATCAAGATATGTTTTTAAAGTACTGAAATGTGCCTATGTTTAATATACCACATCCATTGGCATTTATTGTGCCTAAGAACTATTTGTGCCATAGATCTAAGAAGCATCAGGCCTATGTCAAATTCTTCATCTTTCTCCAGTAAGGACAGTGTGGAGATGTTTAAGACAATGTGTTCTTGCCTTCCACCTGCAGTAATAATACTTTCAGTGTGAGCTTAATTGCTGTGATTAGTTGTGTACTTGGCTAATCACATTTATCTGAATGAGAGCTGCCAGTGTGAGAAAGGGGGAGTGGGTCTCTTGAGAAGCACCTCTCCCTGCTGTTTGACTAACCTAATTTTCCTTTTTCAGGTTTTCAGAATTTAGAGAGACACTATAGATCCAAGAACTTACAAGAATTCTCCAGCTCCATCATGGCATTTGCACAAAGATTAACACCTGCTCCTCTCTTTGGGGAAATCATAGGCATTGTCTCCCTCATGATTTGAAGTAGACATCATTTTGTCTGAAGAAACCTACATCTTAGGAGTGAGCTGAATGGCTGTCTTTAGTCATGAGCCTGGGTAATTGCATTTTAAGCATCTTTCACAATATTTCCACAGCATCTCTGAAACATATGCTGAACGATGAGGATCATGAGATCACTCTTTGAAATTATCAGGCTGAATCTTGTTGTGGTATAAATAAACTCTAGGTTCTTGTCCCACCCCAAAGAAATCTAATTATCCAGCCAAGCATAAGCATTCATGTTCATTTTTTCAAGTCTTCCTTGGCCTTGAACTTGGCTCTTTTGGCTGATTATTGTGAAGGCTAGCCTGGGGATTTTATCCCTTTCTGATCCCATTTATTTCATTTGATGGCTATATCAGAATCATGAAAATGTGATTCCTAAGTACAGGAGATGTTCTATTACAAGGCTGGAGGGAAAGGTAGCCTCTGGAAAGCCTCAGGAATGCTCCTGCTATTCTACAGTGGAAACCTGAGCTTCTCTTCCTGAGAAAGAGTCAAAGTTGGTTTTGATACACCAGTCATGGATCTGAGACCCAGAGGCACAGATGTGAGTAGAGTGTAAGCGGGAAGAAGTTTTAACTATGGGAACATGTAAATCTATGTCCCTGCCTTGTGAAGCTAATAATAGAAGTCAACCCCAATGCACTCTCAGAAACACAAAGTTATATTCCCAGGGAAATTTCTATTTTTACACACACACACACACACACACACACACACACACACACACACACCATTCTGTATCTTTCTCTAAGATTCAGTATAGGATCTCACTAACCTATAGTCCCTATGGCTTTTACTCAGACTGAAAATCAGGTTAGAGAGTCTTGATCCTTTGCTGATTTTATCTTTATCTCTACCTGAGACATTGATCTTATTTTACATTATATGATTCCTTTATACTCCCCTTGGGGGCTCTGAAAATTTCATGTTTTCAGATTCTCATATCTGAACTAATCTGGCTTTTTTGGGTCTTCCCTCAACCCCTCTGTGCTAGAGCAAATCTGTTATACCACCCTTAACAAACAAAGGATATTGGGAGAGCATGTGTTTCAGACTCAGGCAGGCATCTACATTTACCAGGCATTCAGAATGTCTTACAGCGAATTTTTATTTTGCTGAAGAGAAATCTGAAATTCCACTAAGTTAAGGGGACTCATTCTGCAATACTGCCTGTTCTTTTCATAGCATTTGGGTGTAGGTCTTTTTACTAAGAGCTTACCCTGGTTTAAATCTATCATTTATCATTAGTTCTCTAATTTGAGTTAACTCCATGCATCCTTAATAGATCTTGCTATATATGCATATCTATACTAGTCACCATCTAACAGAATCTAATTGTCTTTAACATAATAGTGAAAACACCATGTTTGAAAATTAATTATAGATTAGCAATGCCACACATTTGTATATACATACAAAGCTGTATCATCATTCTAACATGCACCAAGATAAAAAGCTATTAAAAGAGGAGAATCCAGATTAGACTTTTCCTAGGTTAAAATCATATTGAGGAAGGTAAGTGAGGCTTCCTGAAGAAGCCATGCCAATGTGGAAAAATTTTAGCAAGCTGATTTGTTGTGGATTTGTTGCAGATAAGAGAGCCAAAATCCTTCTAGTCCATCTCTAGTTCCATTAAGATCTGTGCTTTATAT
The DNA here is from genome assembly GCA_030674055.1 of Rhabdomys pumilio. NCBI lineage: Eukaryota > Metazoa > Chordata > Mammalia > Rodentia > Muridae > Rhabdomys > Rhabdomys pumilio. Next base: position 44,787,519 of record JANHMN010000008.1, read on the forward strand.
ATTTCTTTTATTTATGTGTGTGTATTTGTCTTTGTATACATATGAGCACATGTACTTATATGTCTGCAGTGGTGAGAAACGGGCACTGGATATCATGGAGCTGGAGTTACTCAAGGCGATAAATTGCCTAATATTGAGTGCCAGACACCAAACTTGTGTTCTGTGGATGAATAATAAAGACGCTTAACCAGTGAGCCATTTCTCTAGGGCCTTAATATCCATTTTTAATCCACCTTTGTGTTTTGCCTAGTACCCTAGAGACTTTCAGATAGAACTATGTATGCCTTGTCACATACAGCTAAGTTTAAGAGCCTCTGCTTTGACCAGCTGAAAAGCTAAGAATGCTGTCAGACAGCCTAAACAGCCTGCAGTAATGAGTTTTCAGTTTCTTACAACCTACTTACTTATGTGATGACCTCATCAATACATTTGATAAGGGCTTGACTGCCTTTTGTTCTGTGAGTATAAACATTCATTTAACCACTCCCATGGTGGTATAGCCTGAGTCTAGGATTTTAGGTCTTAGTCATTCATATTGGGCTCAGAATCAAGTATCTAATTCTGGAATAAGAATTGTATTGTGCACTGACAGAGACTACCAGTTGGGCTCATCTTTACTTGAGGAACACAGGGAATCTCGAATCACATCCCAAATTTCTTTAAATGCCTTGTTTCTTAACAAATAATGAGAGGTGGGAGGAGAAAAAGGGATGTCTCCTTATTTAAACCACACCATAAAGGCAGTGGGCAGCCAATAGTGAGGTTTGAATAGGATCTGAGATCAATAAGGTAGGTAGGTATTAGGGTCGGTTTATGTACTTTTAAATTAGATTTCGCTTTCAATATTCTTCTGTTAGAAGTTTCCTGGAAGATAAAAATCATTTCCTTCACTAGATTTATAAATACAAATAAATAAAGTTCTACATCTTTCATGCTTCCCCTTCTATGCACAGTGGCCAATCCAAGCAGTACAAAGACTCCTCTTTCTGAACTTTGGGGCTTTGGGGAGGAGCTGCCAGAGGATTGATTTGTAAGTGAGCAGCAGATGAAGGAAGAGAGTATGGAGGGTGGAAACAAGATCAGTTAAAGATCCAGAGACGTGGCTCAGTGGATAAAAGCCTTCTTATGCAAGAGGGGGTTGGATTTTATTTCCCCAGAACCCACATAAAAGCCAGAGCAGCTGGGGACATTTGTAATCTTAATTCTTTGGGGGGCAGAGACAAAGGTTTTCCAGAGCAAACTGGCTAGATCACCATGCTCTAGGTCAAGTGAGAAGCATTGTTTCCATAATTAAATGGAAAGCTATGGAGAAGGACACTCACTTCTGCAGGAAGACACACACACACACACACACACACACACACACACACACACAAACCATTACTACCATACCCCATCACATACAAATGCAAAACATAATCAGTTGGAAGCAGGGCTCCCCGTTTACTTGAGCTACTCACTTCCACTGTGGTGGCCTTTACTTCTCAAGGAAGTCTATCCTCTACTTTGATAGAGCCCTTGAAAGTTGTATCTTTTTGCCTTGTTTCACTCCCTTTTTTACAGGTAAACTGCTTAGTGAGAGATTAATCATTCTCTCTGGATTCCTGTTACTACTCTCTGATCTCTATCTGTGGTGCTGCAACTTTCAGATACACCTGAAAAGTTAACACAGTCACGTTTGTAAAGAATTAAAAGGATGATTTTCATTAATTTCTTTCATTATTTTGGGTAGACTTTACATTATCATATTTTACCCCCTTTTATGTAACATAAAGAATGCCTCCTGTGAACTAGACACACTCATAGGCACCATAAAAATCTTTAATGTTTGTTTATTTTGACACAGGGGATCACTGTAGCTATGACTGTCTTAGAACTCACTATGTAGACCAGGCTGGCCTCAACCTCCCAGGCCTCTTCTTCCTGAGTGCTGGAATTATAGGCACTGGCTACTACACTACTACACTTGGCTTAATTTTTATTTTTAATTAGGCGTATATGTGTATCTTTGTGTGCATATATGTACATGAGTACTGGTACTGAAGAGGCCAGAAGGAAATGTTGGATAGCCTAGAACTGGAGTGACTGGCATTTGCAACCACTCGGCATGAATACTGGAAATTGACTTCCAATCCTCTGCAAGAGAAGTGAGCACTCTTAACCACTGTGCCATCTCTCTTGCCTCTCTTGTAAGCACTTTATCAATATTCTAACACAAAGTTTGATTACGAGAGCTTTGATAAATGATCTGCACTGCCTAGCAAACTGTTGTGCATTCACTATTTCCTTATGTGTGCTCTCCTTAACATCTCACATTTCCTTCTCATCAATGCTTCTGTTCTGCATTCCCCCTCCTTTTTCTCTAGGAATACTTCCTGATAAGCCCATATTTTCACAATAAAACTCTTTTGGAGTTTACTTTGGAGGTGGGTAGTAATTGTGCCTAAATCTGTCCCAACTTTATACTCCCAGAAACATGAGTTCAGACAGGTGAAACGATTGTCCTAGGGACACAAAGCTTGTAATTGACCCACTTGGGAATTTTTAGTGTGGAGATGTGGTTTCTTTTAACTCTGTAAAGGAAAAAGAAGAGCAGCTTGGGGAGCCTAATGGAGAATCAGAAGGAGCTTTGCTCAAAAGATGGTAAAATGGTAGGGGTGTCTGAGGAGTGCTGATGTCAGGGACAGGTGACTTAGAGATGACTTTCCAGGATCAAAATGAAAGCTGTCATTAAAAGAAGTTGATGATACAGTTGTGGCCACCACTACTAGGGTGAAGGAGAAACAAGCCTTTGTTCGTCAGCTGGTATAAGATGTAATAATATGTATTCACACCAAGTTCTGGTTGGTATGAGATATAATACTATGTAATCACACCAAGTTCTGGTTGGTATGAGATATAATACTATGTAATCACACCAAGTTCTGGTTGGTATGAGATATAATACTATGTAATCACACCAAGTTCTGGTGATGTACTGTACAACATTGTGTATGTTGGTAACAACACTGTAGGGTGCCCTACAACCCCGTGTGTGTGTGTGTGTGTGTGTGTGTGTGTGTGTGTGTGTTTGTCTGTGTGCAGGTGCACATGTGTATGCAGGTACATGTTCTGATGATACCTTGCGAATGTGGAGGCCAGAGGCCATAGTACAGCATCTGGTATTATTTCTCAGACACCGTCTGCCTCTTTTTCTGTTGCTTTGCTTAGTTTTAACTTTTTATTTATATTTGCCAGAATAGAACATTTGATTTCTTGGAGTTGTGATTGAAGGTATTTGTAAGTCACATGACTCCAGTCCTCATGGTTGAATTGCAAGTACTCATAATCCCTGAGCCATTTCTCTAGTCTTTTTCTTTTTCAAACATGGTGTAGGAGATTGAGCATGTGTCCTTCTGCTTACAAAGGCAAGCATTTTACTGACTCCCCAGCCATAACACATTGCTTTTTGACGATGGTAGAGCTTGTGTTTAGTATTATTGATATGATTAAAGTGAGCAAAAATGTAGAGGAACACATCACTGAGATCACAAGCTCTACAGTAGGACAGGCATGCTATGACTGGTTTGGAGCCCTGTTTATGCTGGCCTTATTCACATCATAACTTTTTACAGTTTTTGGTTTCTCACCTGCAAAACAGAAGTAGTGATTTCTCCCTTACATAGTTTCAATAATAGTCCACAGTACCACCCCTCCCCCTATCTTCATGTCCTCTTTATTATCTATTTTAAATAACTCACTGAATTCCATTTGTGCTGTCCATATACTCATGAATGTGGGACCAGTGGTTTGAGCATGGTTGACCTGTAGGAGCAATACTCTTAAAGGAAACTGACTGCCCCTTCCCCAGAAGCCATCAACTGCCAGTAGATCCTTAATTTGGGATCGTGGGAGGGGCTTATAAAGCTCTCCCACTCTTCATGGCTGCTTTGAATACTTGAGTGCAAAGTCCTGTCCTGTCAGGTTCAGAAAATACTCTTTTGATAGGATAGTCCTCTACCTCTAGCTCATACAATCTTTCCACTTCCTCTTTGAGAATGGTCCTAGAGTCTCGTGACAAGGATAGTATTATAGATGCTGTAAGTGTGCTGAGTACAGCACAGACACTTTGGCTATTTATGAGTTCCTTCCTTTACCACTGTCCACTGCACAAAGAAGCTTCTTTGATGAGATGTGAGAGTTTCCATAAACTGTGTGTATGGAAACAAAAGTTTAGAGGACAAATTGACATTATGGACATTTAGCAATGGTATAGCAGAAGGTTCCCAGTTCTGCTCTGTGAGCTTCCCATTCATGGGTTCTTGGCCAGATTTACAGTATTAGGCATAAGTTTACTCCTATGTGGGCCTTACATCTGATTGGATTATGATTGATTATCTTCTAAAACATATGTGCCACTGTTGCACCCACAAGTATATCTTGCTGTGGGGTCATTTTGTAATTCATAAGATTCACAGCTGTGTAGAGTGATTAATATATTTTTCTCTCAGCAGCCTATATAGCACCTTCCAGTAGTATGAGAGCTAGCCTGCAAGGATGAAGCTTCTCTGTCAGTATCAGCTTGACTTATCCATGCTCTATGACTACTGCATGTGGTGTCTTTAGCAATAGGCACTTACAAAAGTATGCTGGTGGATGATAAAGAACGACATCAATAGACTGCCTTTTTGCAGGGGTTTATGGGCCATTCTTGAACAACATCTTGATCAGTTGTTTCCCAGATTGAAACACTAGGTTTTTATTCGACAGCCCATGGCTTCACTGAGAAACTAGTCCTCTGTTTAAGGTAATCCAATTAAACCCAGTTTTTGAGTTTTTTAAAATAATAGGTTTCAATATGACGTTTCAAACATCCTTAATGCTAGTTATCCTTCCCTCAGCTCTTCCTCTGTGCTACCTTCTCAGCCAAATTATTTTTCAATACTCAGTTATCTAATGTTATGATTATACATCATTTACTTTCATCATATTATGGTGACTGTAGGGTAGCTTGGGAATCTAACCATCATGTATATAGATTTAGCTTATATATTGTTTAGTTATATTATGTTACTAATCCTCTCCTGGAGATCTTGTGTTACCCAGACTGACCTCAATCTTGGAGTCTTGCCTTGGCCTCTAACATGCTGAAATCCCAATGTAATGTGCCACCACACCTGTTTCATACTAATGCCTATAACTGGAAGAGATATCCAAAGGTGTAAGTTATAGATGTATGTATTAGGGAAATCTCATTTATTCTAAGAAGTGAAGACTCATGATTATTAGTCTATTTAATCACCTCAGCTTTTAGATAAGCAAAGAAAATATCTTTATAAAATAGCTGCTGGAAAATATAACAGTGCATATTTTTTCAATCCTATAAAAGTAACTTTTATTTTGCAGATGTAATTTTCACATTGGAGGCTTACTGCTTAATAAGCTCACCCTTTTTAGTTCTCTCTGAAATCTGGCTGGCTGGCTCAACTCAGCTGTCTGACTCAAACTCTTGTCCAAGGTGACTGATTCAATCTGGCTTCTCTGGTCTTTTCACTGAATCGCTCTGTTTGTCCTCAAACTAACCCTGGCAGTTTGTTCTAAATTTATGGCTTCTTCTTATTCTCTAACTTCAACTGCCTCTGCTGACCTGCACTGAACTGGATTTTAGCTACTCTTTGTTGGCTGTGGTTGACAGTGTAAAATCTGTTGGGTAGATTTTTTTTTTCATTATTGAAAGATGTTTTACACTAGTTTAAAAAACCAGGCACAGGGATTGTCTCTAAAGAACAAATGGCAATCCTTTAAAAATGCTGACAAAGTATTGAACATAAGACAGGTCATCACTATGTCAATCTAAAGCCTCTCTAAGCACCTAACACCATCACTTAGTAATCAAAAAGACCAAGAGGTTATGGCTTCTGTAGATAAGCAGAGTCATTTTTAACTATTTCTCCAAACCTCTTAAAATTACTCCTGAGAAGAAAATCTTCTGGAAGTGACACGTAATTAAAAATGACCTCTTGGTTTCCTTAATTATCCATAAAATGGAATTTTTACAGAACAGTAAATCAAAAGAATTAGACTGTTAATATATCTTTAGTGAATTAATAGTTTGACTTGGCTGAATTAATAGTAATTCACTTCATTTCTTTGTGCTTCAGAGTAGTTAACAAGGAAGGAAATTTAGCTGTGAACATTATATATTTCATTTAAAGTGAAGGACAAAACTCTGAGTTCAATTTTTTTTTTCAGAAAACATTTTCTACATTGTCTTGTTTGACAGGGATAGCTAGCCATAAAATAGAAATGGTTACTTCTTTCATGCAAATGTGAGTCTTTTATCTGTAATACCTACCTAGTCAAGTTTTATCTATACTTTCATTGGACATTTCCAAGAAAGATAGAATGAATCCAGATAAAAATTTAACCATGATGGAAATTTAAACAGAATGAGACTGAGATAAAATTCTAACTCTAGCAATTGTGAATCTACTATGTCTATGAGGCAGTAAATACTAACCCTACAGACCAAAGAGGCTTTTTACATGAAGATTTACTGAAATACAGCATTCATTTGTATGTTGTCTGTGGTTATTTTCACATCAGAATGTCAGACTTAAATATTATTGTGATAGAGAACACATAGCTTATAAGCCTCAAATGTCTGCCATCTTTTAAAAGAAGACCTTTAGTGGTCTCAGACCTATGGCATCAGTTCAAGAGAATAGTCTTTGTTGTTGTTGTTGACACTAAGAATCATGGATGCATTATAATGAAGATATTTATATATCATCTTTCAGTCCAGGTTAGAACTTATTACTGATTCAGGAAATAGTCAATGGGAAAAATGGTCCTTTGCCATTCTAGAGAAACTGATTTACTTTTACTAATAGCTATGTTTCTTTTTCCCTCCTTCTTTCTCCACCCCATGTTTTGTTAGTGTTAGGCTGTGTAGCATTTTGGCTTTAACATTTTTGCCTTGAGCAAATGAATCTTATGCACTACATCATGCCACAGTGAGACAGGTAACATCTTTCTTCTTCCTTTGTGCTATGTGTCTTACCATCTGTTGCATCTTGGATTTGGCAGACCAGAATGCATACCTCATCCATCCATCCCATAGCACCAACATGCTTGAATTTTAGGTATCATGTAATTCTTTTATTTCTTCAAGAATTTTTTTTTTGCTCACTATGTGAAAATTAAAGTTTACTCTCAATTCGACAATACTATTTTTCTGAGAGAGGGATTTCTGTTAGGGTTACACTGCCTCGTTGTCAGATGGTAAACAGCACTAAGTTGCCTGGTGAATGGAGATGCTTAAGTGTGGTACATGCTTTGTCCAGGGGTCTGGCTATGGAGAAAAACCCTCAGAACAAAGGAACTATACTTTGTCCATCTGTTTGATTGGGAGATATTTTAATTTGCTCAGTGAGAAGAGTTAGATTTTTCTTTTTTTGAAAAATTCACGCAAGGAAGGAAGCAGATCTGATTCCCCCCACAACCCCAATTAGAGGATAAAGAGACCCTACCTAATTCTCTGATTTACTTTTCCCATCTACTTTCAGATAAGTATCATCTCTACTTTTCTAATGGACATTAATTATGAATGAATTCACCCACATAATTTTCTTTCTGGGGTTTCTCTGTAGATAATCATTTCTATTCACATGCTCAGCCCAAGAGTTTTGGATATAACTGAAGCAGAGGTAGAAATACCTAAGTATACACGACTACGAGCTACTGTGACCCAGTCAGGGTTGAGAAGTTATGACAGGATGTTTTCCTAGAAATCTTGGCCAGAGGACTCTCACTGATGACTAGGTTTATACGTGAAGCCTTCAGTAGCTATAAGAAAGAGCCTGAGTAGGGGCCTGGAAAGCTTTGTGAATGAAACTATATTTCTGTCTAGAAGTCTAAACTGATTAAAGAATGTCTACTTTATACAATTCCTAGTTAAAACTAGTTGTGGCTAAGCTAACAAGACTTCTAGTATTTTTACTACATGAACAATCACTTTCTCTATTCTTGATTAATTGTTTCATGGGAAGGCTACCTTTTAATTTGAAGCTTAAGAGTCCTAATGACATTTTGCTGTTATTGTTTTGTTTTTCTTTTTTATTTATGTGTTTTGGTTTAGTTTTTGGAGACAGGATTTCTCCGAATGGCGCTGGCTATCCTAGAACTTGCATTATAGCCCAAGTTGGTCTCAAACTCATAGAGATCCACTTGCCTCTACCTCCGAAGTGCTGGGATTAAGGGCATGGATTACCATGCCCAACGAATGTGTAGCCCAGGCTGACCTCCAATTCATAATACTGCGTCTTTAGCAAATCCTACCAGTGTTCACCACTACAATAGGGTACTGTAACTTCCTTCATAGTTATATGTGGGATGACTTTGGTTTATTTCAGCTGTCTTTTTGTCAGCTTTTCTCTTTGTCTCTGTTTTTTTTTTTCTGTTTTTCCCTGTCTCTGTCTCTTTTTAATCTGTATTTATCAATCTCTGTCTGCCTCTCTCTCTCTCTCTCTCTCTCTCTCTCTCTCTCTCTCTCTCTCTC
>JANHMN010000008.1:44796067-44819222 GCA_030674055.1 Rhabdomys pumilio
CTCTCTCTCTCTCTCTCTCTCTCTCTCTCTCTCTCTCTCTCTCTCTCTCTCTCTCTCTCTGTGTGTGTGTGTCTGTGTGTCTGTGTTTGTGTGTGTTATTTAGCCTAGGCCAACCTTAAACTCATTTATGTAACTAAGTATCACTTTGAAGTCCTGATCCTCCTGCCTCCACTTCCTGATTGCTGGCATGACTACCACACCTGGATATTTCTCCCTGTTTATATTCTCCCTCCCTTTGTGTATGAAGTTTATTTCTTTCTCTCTCCATTTATTTTTTTCTAAAAGATTAGCAAGCTAATGTTGAGATCATTCATTATAACTTTGTAGAAAAATATCCATTTGCCTAAAAGATAAAGATTTTGAGACAATAGAGATTTCACTACTGCATCTGCTTTGAATTTTCTGGCTACCTGGTGGCTCTAATGTTAATACAAATGTGACTTCTGGGTCAGAGGAAAGAAAGCACTAATTATTAGTAGGTACTTTCAAATTAGTGTGGCATGCTTAGGTAAAACTTGGGGATGATAAAATATTCAGCAAATATATATCGATTACTTTTACAAATAACATTCTTAAAATGGACATTTTATTAGTTCAAGTCTTGTAGTAAGCCAGTAGTACCGCTTGTTTATCTAAGATGAGAAAGATGAGCAAATGAAAGTTTGGTCAGGCCATTTATGTTCTCCATCACTCTACAAGTGTTAAATATATAGAAGTGTTCAGTAGATATTGGTCTAAGTATATAAAGGAATAATAATTCATGTACTGCTGATGGTTGAATATTTGTGATGCTAGATTTCCTGTATGCCTATTCATGATTAATTTTAAGATATTGAAATAAATCCAGTCTAACGATTTTGTAAATTAACTGTGGCAAATTATGGCACAAAGTACATTTATAATAGTTAAGCAGATCTTTCTGCTTTCCTTGTTTCTCCCAGTTTGTCCTGCCATGTCAGAAGCCAGGACCCTCGCCCCTCAGCCTCACCCCCTATCTCTCCCCACCTACAACCTCTCCCCACCTGCACAACGTCCCCTGCAGCTTGGCAACCACAAGATCCTGCCTGGCAGCTGCAGGTAGATTCAAAGCAGTGTACCGTGTCTTTTGAGAAAAGGAGTTAGATCACCAATTGTTTCAGGGCACAGGCCAAGAATATTATGTACTTTCCCACTATACTTTCCCACCACCTGGCCTCTCTTACCCCCTCCCCTTGTAAAGCATATTATAAAAAGGCGCCTCGTGACCAAATACAGGGCTCTTGACAAGCAACTGCTTCCTTGAGTCCTTTCCCTCTCTCTCCCACTCTTCATTTTCAGGTTGTGGTCCCCCTCACACCCCCCACAAATTACAGGACCTGCAGGTCGGGTCACTGCCAGAGTTATCTGACACAGTGAGGGAGAAGGATGTGGTCCTTATTTGACAGGTAAGACAGTTAGACGGCCTTTCATTATTTCAGACTGCCTTTTTTAGTACAGATATACTGGTTGGGGAATAATACATTTGGATTTTTGTATTCATGTGTTTATAATTATTTTTCAGAATAAAATCAGATACTAAAGGGCTGATTTACATGTGGATACAAAAATTTATACACACACACACACACACATATATATATGTATATGTATACATACACATACATATGCATATACATGTATGTAAACATATACATAACCTTGATGCTCAGAAAGCATTCTTGGAGTCTCAATGCGATTATCTAGATCCCCCACTTTAACACAAGTGTTACTTATCTTGGGGTTTCCTCTATGTTAGATAGGTCAAATAGTCCTTTATGTTCTAGAATATTTAGCAAGGATACCCTTTACAAAACTGTGCTAGGCTTCTATGTCTTACTTGGATTTTAATGTCACTTGGTCTATTTAAATAAATGCAAATATCTCACTAGTTTTATATGGGTCAGTGGCATTTCTTATATGATACTTGTGTTTCTACTTGTGTTAGGGCGGCGTTTCATGTTTAGTTGATAATGTGTTTATACAGCCAGTGCTCCAGTCAATTGCACAACACATACTTGTAGAATTTTCTTTTGACAAAAGCTATTCTTTATAGCACAATATGCAGGTAGTACCTCAGCAGAGTGTGTTTTTCATCTGCTTGAATGACATATTGTATAAAGTCTTCCAAGGGAATCTTCACACAGCTGATAAACAATAAAACAAGGTTATTCCCCACAGGGGATTTTTTTTTAAGTCACAGCCCATTACATTTATGGACAAAGGACAAATTATTTCCTTTATTGTATCCAATTCAGGGGCCCAATTGATTCAGACTTCTAACTTATGTGCATAATTCTCCTTCCTATCCCCGAATTACTTACTGGAAATATAGAATGCAGTTTATTGGGCAATTATATAATTTTGCATTTGGCAGAATTCTTTCTTTTACATTTAGCAATGAATCCTTAAAAGATAACTTTTTCACATTCTCAGAGCAATTAGATCTTCCATTTTTAATAACATTTGCCTTGCATCTTACCGGTAATGGAATCAGGCCACATCTCATCCACTTCATCTATTTATATTTCAAGCCTCTTTTTTTCTTTCACAATTGTCTCATAGTCAGAAGAGTTAACATTTGTTGTATGGTATAAATTGTCTATGGCAAGGCCTTATAGAATATACATCCTAACTCTTTGGACGCCATCACAGACAAAAGGAGAAAGGTAAATAGAGCTGTCTTAATAATTGAAGCCAGAAACAAACCAAAACATTGTGGTGCTAGTCAGCAGTGCTATCCTCAATCAAGACAAATTTATCTTTTGATGGATTCTCAGGGCTGCACAGTTTATTTCTCTCTGATGTGCAGCCCAAGGTTGTAACAGAGCCAGGGGGCTCATAGATTTCAGATTGACATTCTTTATTCCTCTCTCTATATCCACAAAGCATTACAGGTGTTGTGATTGATTTTCATGGGATTCACAAAACTTCAAGGTAGCCCCCTACTGGGGAAAGAGAGTCCTTAGCTGAAAAACAGGAAACTAGATTGTTGGCAGCTATTGCTTGGCAAGTCATTTACTCATCCTTGTGTCGGCTTTGCATCTGTTGTAACCATTTTATCACTCAATAGACAACACAAACACAAGCTCAATCATTTAAAGCAAGCAGGGGAAGATGAAGCTCTCATCCATAGGCTACATGAAACAGAATGTCTTGCAAAATAGGTAGCTGTAAACTCCAATGTCTTCTTGTGGAGTGACAGTGGACAAGCTAAGCTCCTTTGTCCTTCATTTTGTCACTTACAACTGGAAAGATTAGTATGTTAATATTTTCATTTTAATTGCACTTGATATATATATATATATATATATATATATATATATATTCTGTCTTAATATTTGTACATAGAAAATAATTCATGAATTGTGTTGTCTTCTACTTCCTATGGTTTCTTATAATCATTCCATGCACAGACACGTAAGAAATATTTACAAAGTTCATGGTGAGATAACTTTTGGTAAAGGTCTCTCTGCACTAATGAGTCAGCTTTGGGTTGCAAATGGTAAATACCAAAGATGAAACCACTTGTAAGACTTTGGGCTTATGTTAAAATGCAGTTTTAGAGGAAAGGGTAGGTTGTCCCTCAGTGCCTTTGGATCTATGGCAGAGCAGAACACTTGATGGCAAAACTGCACACCTCCTGACAAGGAAGCCAAGCTGATGGACAGAAAGATTCTGAGGTCCATTGAACTCTTCAAGGGGATATTCCAATTAACTTACATTCCACTGGGTCCTGCCTCTTATAGGTATCTCCATTTTTCTATAACACCACCTTACGCAAAATCAATCCTCTACTTCATGAACTTTTGGAAGACACTTATAATCCAAGTTCTAGCACCCAGAAATGGACATGCCTACTGAGAAGTATTTGTATCTCAGGCTGGATACCATGCTGAACATGAATTAAAGTGACGAGCCAGCACTCAAAAGTTTATAGGAAAGCGAATGCTAATGGAATTGCCCATGGTTTACAAGGTGTAGTCTGGTGATAGGACAGAAGAACTATTAGAATTTATTGACACATTAGAAAATGGAGACATGTAGATGACTCTTGTCTTCAACCTCAGACCTTGGGAATACTACAGCTTTTAACATTTTAGGATCTGGAGGAAAACGCTTCCCTCAGTAAAGATTAAAGACCTGGGTAATTAAAAGAATTCTCAAGTACTCTTAAAATCAAATGCGGTCCCAGTGTATAAAGTAGTTTCCTCAGATGTTTGCCATCGATACAACAATTAAATTTCCACATGTAGATAAGAGGGAGGTTGAGAAAAACTTAGGTTCTTTTAGATTCCTTAGAGAAAAAAAAGTCAACATGTTAGAAAGGTAGGCGTTTAGTAAAATCCCAGCATGGAATCCTTTTGAAAAGAAAAAAGAATTGCTCTATGATTTAATATGATTATTAACCTCCAACTCTTTATTTGCTACTTGATTTTTTTCTTTGTTGGTTTAAAAAGAAAACAGCAATAATCTCTAGGTCTATTTCTGCCTGCCAGGTGCTTAATGTTTCTAATCTGAAAAATGAGTTAAGTATCTCTTGTAAGCAGGACAACCTAATGACTTGTGGAAGAACTAGCTACATATTTGTGTGTGTGTGTGTGTGTGTGTGTGTGTGTGTGCCACAAGGTGTATTTTGTTTTCATCAATTATACAAGCAGTTTCCTATAATATCACAGAGCAACGCAGTGAAGTTTATGTATCTGGTTAGTAGGGCTTCCCAGGCAGCTAGGTAGCTAGGTACTGAGCCCCTGAGCTTACAATACAGCATTTGACTTGCATCCATTTTGCAGGTGGGTCTTTCTCTGCATCTCGAGAGGGTTTCAGAGTGGGATGGTGTAGACAAACCCTTCAGTCTAGGGTTTTAGGAAATTTCATTTTCCTTTTTTGTTCAATCATCTCTTTGGTCAACAGGGTGTTCTGAATTTCAGGTTTGAGCTTGGCCTTATGGAAGCTGGTGACTTTCTCCATGTTCTGCCTGTCTGCCATTTTCTTACAACCACGTGGAATCCCGGTACAAAGCTATACTCCCTCCTCATGTTGCTGCAGCAAGATACCTCCATATGTTTTCTTTAAATACTGTTAGTAAGCCCTGGCATATTTTGTGCCTGTTGAGTTCAGAAGCATTGTTGGCTCACTCCATCTCCAGAGTACAGAAGGATGAACCATAAAATCTGATATTTATCAGCTAGATCATGCAATGTAGAAATTCATAGGAGAGACAGAGTGATACATCTTTGGGAAAAGCTGACTAATATGCTTGTTCCCACCACGACACTTTTAAGGACCAAGAAACATTTATGTCTTCTTAACTGTTTATAACATGCATAGACACCTTTCCATCCTCTGACTTCTGAAAAATCCTTCCTTGTCCTTTGTAAAGCAGAGTTCACATCCAGTGGCCTAAGATTAGATTTCAGATTTCCTGGTGTTTGAATCAAATGCCTAGGGAGTGGTCTCCTGGACTAATTAATTACCTTTGTGGTCTAGGAGACAGATCAGTGTCAGGAAACCAACAATTTTCTTTCCGTGAAGATGGAGAGAGGATATGAACAGTGAGTGAAAAGGTTAACACAATTATTAAAAGGTGAGGGCTGTGTTCAATCAAATAGCCTCTAATTTCCTTATCACCAGGAAGTAAGAATTATGCTTGCCTCTGCTTGTGCCTCAGATGTTCACATTAGAGCAGCAACAGCTGTTCTGAATTAATACAGAGATCCTGGACTTGGAAAGTTGAGAGACACTGGATGTTGTCTGTCTGTTTCAAGATGATGTTTGTATAACACAGATGCAGCCCCTTTAATAAGTATTTTACATTTTACATAAGTACAGAAAAGCATCAACTTTTGTCCTTAACCCAACACCCCTTCTTTTCTTTCTGAAACGCATACCAAAAGTGACAAGGAAACTGTAAATGATACAGACATTACTTTGTCAACTTTGATAAGAGATACAAAATATTCCTAAAGGCTTTCATGAGCCACTGACTTCCTGCAGAAGACTTGTGGTAGAACTAAAAGAGAACACAGCTTCCCAGAGCCTAGGAACTCTCTGCTAAGTCTAGTCATTTTCCTTAGCTTTTTCTTTGGGGGAGTGAACAGTGTCTCACTGTGTCTGCAACTCCTACCTCAGCCATATAATTGCTGAGATTGCAAACATGTCTTTCCAGGCCTGATGACAAAATATGCATCTATAGAGTGAGTAATGAGCAGTACTCCTTTTAGTAAAGTTCAGCATACAGACAGGGGTGCTAGGATGCTCGCTATAGCTCTCTGTCTCTAGCATGGTTCAGGTAAGTAAGATGAGTGGTGTAAATTTTTCTTTCTTTTCAATCATTTATTACATCCTGACTGCAATTTCTTCTCCCTCCTCTCCTCCCAGGTCCTCTCCACCCCTTATCTACTCCTTTCCTTTTCGGAAAAGAGCAGGACTCCCATGGATATTAACCATTTGATATTTTGATATCTAATTTCTTTAGTTCTTTATGTATTTTGATGTAGGATTGGTAAATACCTTTTCTGTAGGCTGCTATTTTGCCCTTTTTAAAAGTACCCTTTTTCTTACAGGAGCTTTTCAACCTCATGGGGTCCCATTTATTAATTGTCTCTTGTGCCAATGCATTCAAGGTTTCCTACTTTCTCTTTCGTCAGGTTTAGTGTATATAGTTTTATATTGAGGCATTTGAGCCCCTAGGACATGAGCTCTGTGCAGGGTAATAGATATGAATCTATTTGAATCTTCTATATGCGGACATCCAGTTAGTACAGCACCATTTGTAGGTACCCTTTCCCCCTGCTGTATAATTCTGGCTTCTTTGTCAAAAATTAAGTGTCCATATGTGGATTTGTGTCTGGGTCTTTGATTCAATATCACTGTTGAATTTGTCTGTTCTTATGCCAATACCATGCCAAAGCAATGTGGTTTTTAAAATCACTATTGCTTAGTAGTATAGTGTGAAATCAGGGATGGTGATACCTCCAGAAGTTCTTTTATTATACAGGATTCCTTTAGCTGTTATGGTTTTTGTTGTTATTTGTTTGTTTTTCTGTATGAAGTTGAGAATTGTTCTTTCAAGGTCTGTAAAGAATTGTATTGAGATTTTGATGTGGATTACATTGAATCTGTAGATTGCTTTTGGTAAGATGGTCACTTTTACTATGTGAAATCTACTGATCCATAAGCATAGATGAATCTATCCACCGTCTGAGATCTTCCCAATTTCTCTCTTTAAAGATTTGAAATTCTTGCTGTACAGGTCTTTCATTTGCTTTATTAAGAGTTACACCAAGCTATACTTTAAATATCTATTGTGAAGAATATTGTTTCCCTAATTTCTTTGTTAGCCTGCTTTTCGTTTGTGTAGAGGATGACTACTGACTTTTTAAAATTAATTTTGTATCCAGCCACTTGCTGAAGGTATTTATCAGCTATAAGAGTTCATTGATAGAATTTTTTGGGGTTGCTTATGTATACTCTCATATCATCTGCAAATAGTAATACTTTGACTTCTTCCTTTCCAGTTTGTATCTCCTTGATCTTCTTTAGTTGTCTCATTGCTCTAGCTGAAATTTCAAGTACTATTTTGAATAGATAGGGAGAGAGTGGGCAGCCTTGACTTGTACCAGATTTTAATGGAATTGCTTTGCTTTTCTCTATTTAAATTGATGTTGGCTATTAGCTTGCTGTATCTTTTCTTTATTATGTTTAGACATGTACCTTGTATCCTTGATCTCTCCAACACTTTTTATTTCTTTTTTATTGGTTATTTATTTATTTACATTTCAAATGTTATCCTTCTTTCCAGTTTCCCCTCCACAAACTCCCTATCTCCTCCTCTCTCCCCCTGCCTCCATGAAGGTGCTCTCCCGCCTGCCCAACTATTCCTGCCTCAGTAGCCTAGTGTTCTCCTATTCTAGGTCATTAAGCCTTCACAGGACCAAGGGGTTTCCCTCCCAGTGATGTCAGATAAGGCAATCCTTCTCCAACACTTTTATTATGAAGTGGTGTTGTACTTTGTCAAAGACTTTTACTGCATCTGATAAGACGATCATGTGTCTTTTATTTCAGTTCATTTGTATGGCAGATTACATTGATGAAATTTAATATGTTGAACCATTCCTACATCTCTGGATTGAAGCCTAATTGATTATAGTGGACAATCTTTTTAAAATTCAGTTTGCGAGTGTTTTATTGAAATATTTTGCATCCATGTTCACACATGGGTGCTAACATTCTCTCTCGTTTTCCTAGTGCCAGTATGATCTGGAGTCTCTGGTACTTTGTGGTCTCTGGGAATTCATGCAAAGTTGTGGGCCAGAGGATAGGGATGTAACTTATGGCTGTTGGGTGAGCTTTAAGAGAGTTGGCTGGCACAGGGCATAGACTGGTGTCTTACAGCTATCATTCTTGCCAGCTTGGCCTCTGGGAAAGCAGGTGGAGCCATAGGCCATAAAATCAGAAATGTGTTTTTAAAACTGTCACCCGTGTTTGATAAAATATTGAAAAAAGATAAAATATTGAAAAAAGAATGGATTCTACATATTACTTACCACAGTCTCAGCATCAACTTTTGTGTGACTCATATTCACAAATCATACTATACTATTTACAAGTTTCCTGCTAGACATGGGGATACATACCTCTAATTTCAAGACTCAAAAGGCTAAGCTTCTCAAGTTGGAGGATGGACGTTTGTATGCATTGCCTTCAGAAATGCCTGAATTACTTAGTGAGACCTTGTTTCAGAAGCATGGAGTTAGGGAGTGGGTGGGTGAAGAAAGATAGAATATTATATGTCTTCTTTCATATATGGAATCTAGATATAAATATTTACATAATCATGGAAGCAGAAAAGAAAATTATGGGTAACAAGGAGAGGATCAGTGAAAGAGTAGGAGGGATATCAAAGGGTAGTGTACGGTATATGAGCAAGATAAAGTGATGTACACACACACACACACACACACACAGACACACACACACACAAATATTAACTAAAAAATGTAAAGCAAGCACACTACAAAACCAAAAGAAGCCTTCCAAATGCAACTGCTTTGGTGATGACTTACAGAAAAGGCAGGCCTGCTGTCCATGCGCACTAGAGAGGAGTTTGATGGAACTAGCTTTTGTTCAGAATAAATACTGTCAACAAAGTAATGTGAAATCTTCTTCAAGGTGATGAAACATAAGCTAGAGTAACAGTAGGACCCATTCTGTCCCGCTGAAGTCAGAAACAGCGTTAGTGCTTAACATTCATTTGTATGGAGTGTCAATGCTAAGTGGCTAAGATTGCCCTAGATACACTCTCAACACTAAGAGTTATGATATCTGAGTACATAGCAGTCAACATTAGGAGTTCAACAGTTAACATTGTTCTGTCTGAAACAGGCAGCATTTGGGACTCATTCTCTGGGAAGAAGAGTCAGAGTTAGGTGCTAAGGTTTCCCTGCAGAGAGCAGTGAGCACTGCTGGTTAGCATTGTTCTGAAAGGTCAATTAGCATTAGTGGTTATCATTGTTTTTTTTTTTTTGTGTGTGTGTGTGTGGCACAATCAGCATTAGGAGCTAACATTGCTCTATAAGGAGCAGATAGCATCAGGCTCTATTCTTCCTTTGCTGTATTCCATGCTACATCAGAGGTGCCAGCTAACACAATTAGGCCAAGAACAGAATTATAGATGTAATGAATGTGTGAAGACAAGAGAGAGACTATTTTTATTTCCAGATGAAAAGATTATATCATTGAAAATTATAACAGCATTAACGCTGATACTAATTCAACCAGTTATTGGGTGCATGCGTGTGTGTGCGCACACACACACACACACACACGATTTCCACACATTCAGACAAACCTTTTCAGACAAGTGTTCGTTTTAGTCATAGAGAACATTTTTTTTTCTGAAATAATTATGCGTTTAGTTTCAGTAATGAGATTAACACAACTGCACAAGATCCTTATGCTACATGTGTGAGCAAACTGAGCAGTCTTCGAGGAAAAAGTTAACGTGAAGTGTTCTTTGTCTTTTCTTAGTGACTGTATAAAAATGGTATGATGTCCATTACAATGCTAACAGGGAGACTTTTCCTTTGCTGCTTGAACAATGCAATGTGAGGTTTATATTAGGAAATTAAAAAGCATTGTCAGATCTTGGGATGTGAAATAAACTTTTATAAGATAGAGTTTGACCCTGATACATAAGCTGAAATATCAGCAGGGTGATCTTACAAGTCTGGAAATAGACTTGATTAAGTATAGGATTAATGTTTGAGAAAAGGTCACTCAGTGACTTAGGGCACAGGCAGACATCAATGGAAAAAGAAAACTTGAGTCTTTATTTAATACCCCATGAAGCATTTCAACAACTTTCAGTGTCAGAAATGAAAACCACACATTTACTAGGAAAGCAGCAGAAGATGATTTGAAATCTGAGAGGACAGGCTTCCAGATGTGAATTTGACAACAAAAAGTCCAAAGCAAATAACAAACAATCTTAGAAATTGGTATATAAATGATAAACTCCTTTTTTTTTGCCCTCTTATCACTAAATGATGATAACTGTAAAACAGAATACACGCTTAAATTCTCTTCAGTGTCTGTCATGGATAAGGCAAATATTACTGCTATAAAAAAGGGCTCAAAATTTATAATGAAAAGGAATTGAAACATTTTTTTAGTGGATAATATTGGTAAATATATTGGTGATAGACATGGAATACAAACAAAGTGACTCTTGGCACTTGAGAAAGGCTAGCCCTACTAGACTACTATAGAGATAAATATTAATGAAAGTGAAGAAACTCTCTGTTCACCTGTCAAAATGACAAGGTTCCAAAAAATGCATATATTTTTGTTAGTGAGTCACTGAGGAAAAGAAGCCGTAAATGTTACTATTTGTTGGTAGGATTTCATGCGGGGCCCTGCAGTTTATGTCAAAATTTAAAATAAGTATGTATACCCTTTGACTAAGCAAATATGTTACTAAGAGTTTACATTATATTTATACTTAAGTAAACGTGGAATAACACACATAGAATAGCAGACTGTTATAATAGATGGAATTTAGTCTTAATACCAGTTTTCATTTACAAGGGATTCCTAAATATTGGCAGATTTCTGTTGTGGAGAAATATTCATTTTTTTTTAAAAAAGAAGCAATATCATGCTGAACATGCTTTGATGATGCAAAATAGTAGAACATGTTTAAGTGAACAAATTTGCAATATTATAAAAGCATCACTTGTCTTATGAAAAAGAGACCGTTATGTATGTGTGTTGGCCAATATGAGTAAGAGCGCTGGGATGAGTAACATGCAATAAACAGGAGTGATTCCCTGCGTTGAGAAGGAACCTTTATGGCCAAATGTTTTGTGCTTTGATATTTAAGCCTTGTCAGATTGATGTCTTTGATATTTTTATTAACTGCTTTACACTTACTATTTATTTATTTCCACTTGCATGGGTATGTATCTCTTTTTGTTTGTATGTGAATGTGTGGAGACTCACTCCTGCCACAGCACACATGTGAAGGTCAGAGAATGACTAATGGGAGGTAGTTTCCTCCTTCTACCATGTGGGTTCTGGGGATTAAACTGAGATTGTTAGTCTTGGCAGCAAGTACCTTTACTCATTAGCATCCTGCCAACCCATGAATGTCCTCTTTTAATAATATAACAAATTAAAGAGAAACCTCTTCTATTCATACAAAGAAAAAAACCCAATGAGATATTATAAATTACATAAAAATGAAAAGGGAACTTTAAACATATAAAAACCTGTCATGAATGAGTTTTATAAAATAGAAATTGTAGCACTGGGTGTGTTATATAGGAAAAAAATAGTATATTAAATTGGTAACAAAGATAGTAATGAGACTTTGTCTGCAGCATGAAAGGCATGTGGGCCAGTTTGATTACTCAGCGTGGGAACTTAAGAGCAGCTGTTGCATGATTTAAGGGTTAATGGTGCTGATGCTGATGATGGCCAGTGATTCTCATATGAAATGGACCAGATTTTATACCAAATTAGATCTGGTGGCTGCTCAGGAAGAAGTACCAGACAGTGCATAAATGGGCCCTGAGCTACAAAACAAATGGGATTGGGAGATCTGGGAAACAGAGATGTGCTCACTAATGGTGGTGAGGTTTGCCAAAGCCCATTTCCCGGCTTGCACAGATCTGGGAATTCGAATGCAATTAGCAACCACTTATTTGATTTTAGTGACCAGTAAGAATTTTAGCTATCAGTGATTTTAATGTCTGCTTGTTTCGTAACTGACCAACTCCAGCCATTTATGTTATGTGTCATGAGCCCAGGAAACAAAACAAAACAAATAAACCAGCAAACAAATAAAAAAAAAACTATTTTTTTTTTTTTTGCTAAAAGCATTTATTTTAGCCCGGTGTCAGGGAGAGGAAGTATAATTTACACTGGCACCATCTTTTATAATTAATAATATCAATAGATATTATTTAACATTAGATATAATAACAATAGATACTATCTACGTTTATTACATTGCTAGAAATTACACTAGAAATAAAGACTTTTAAAATGTAATCTTTCCACCAGTGCAATGATGTAAAGTATATAATTCTTTAGGAAGTTTACAAAACTACAGTGATTAGAAACAGCCAAGCTAATCTATAAAATTTATTCTATTTTTTTCTGTGTACATTCTTACCTGTGTGTGTACATGTTTGTGCATGGATGAGTATGTAGGTGTATGTGTGTGTATGCATGTGCACATGCACACCTGTGTATGAGTGTGTTTGTTTGCATATGAAGAATGAATATGTATGGAGCACTGTGTGTGTGTGTGTGTGTGTGTGTCTATGTGTGTGTGTGTGTGTATGTGTCTGTGTGTGTGTGTGTATGTATCTGTGGGTGCGTGTCAACCTGCATGTGGAAGCCACAGATCAGTGTTGGGTATTTTTATTCAGGTGCTGTTTATAGACAGGAGCTCCTATTCAGGCTAGGCTGGGTAGCAAGTGGAGGCTCCAGAGATTCATCTGTCCTTGCTAACTCAATACTGGGATTACAAGAGAACACCATCGTGGTTATATGGCTTCTGGGCATTTAATTCACATCTTCATGCTTGTATGGCAAGTACTCTATAGACTGAGCTTCCTCTGCAGCCCCAGAAATTCATTCTTTCTGAACTCAGCTTCCTATGCTAAGAACTACAATTTTACATGTGTGAGTCTACCCATTTTGATTTATTTTTATTTTAATGACATGCATGCCGGTGTCTATGTGGCAACATGTGCATGTGTCTACAGAAACCAGAAATGGTTATCGAATCTCCTGAATATGGAGTTATAGGCAGTTATAGGCCAGAACTGTATGACAGAATGAACTCGTCCTTTTTAAAGTTGTTTCTGTTGGGTATTGTCTTGCAGTAAACAGGCCTATAAATAACACACCACAACAAGCAAAATCACATGCATGAAGGAGGATGTCTAACACAAGTGCACTCTCAGATGATCTATCTATGTATCCTCTGGTTTCATTGGCTTCTTATCCTCCCCTGGTCCCCACCTGAACTATAAGAAATGTGTGTGCCGGAGCAAATAAAGTATACAGTTATCTTCAGTTCTCTGGATACTGCCAGATCTGTAATTCTCATAAATAATCCAAACTGCATGAGATGGTTGATGTTCAATAATTTTTGACCTTTAAAAGTAACAGTGTTATATGTTTCAATGTGCCACATGCCGTTTCCTTTGCCTGGAAGGCTTTTCTCTGAACTTCTTTGCCAGTCACCTCCTCCTTCTGCTTCAGAAGTCAGTTTAATGCATCATTTCTGAACCTGGCCTTCCTTTAACAAGCTCATTTTCCTCTATGATGGACTCACGTGGAGCCAATGCTCCTTCCATCTCCAAGTTACATTACCATTTCCTAATTTTGTGTTTATGTATTTTTAGAATGCTTCCTCCCTCATGATGATAAATGCCATGAAGAAAGACTGGTTTTGTTTGTTTGTCTGTCTGTCTGTTTTTCTCACTGTCATTTCTCTAGTCCAACTTTTGGCCCTAGAAGACATCAGTACATTATCTGTTGAATAAATAAATTGGTTCAACTAGCCAACTTGCGTCTGGCATAACTGGAGTGTTTCCCTACAAAGTACAGGCAAATCAGCTTTAAAACCCAATTTCCTTTCACATTCAAACAGCTCGTGGTGGAAAGACCCACAAAGCTTTCACTTGACACACCATTTGGTAACACTCTGTTGACTCAATAGTGGTCTATGACAGTTTGCATCCATATTTATAATTTCACTTACAGCAGTAGTTTCTGTCTCTATTATAGGAATATGAACATTCAGATTAATTCTCCTCCTACCAAGGATAGTCCTAACATTCTTCTTATTCACCTCAAATGGCTTTATAATGAGTCTGGTTGCTAAGCTCTCATCTATGCAGAGTTTTAGAAGTGACTCCCAAACATTTACAAACATTTACTCAAAACTTAACAGATGTTGTGGTCCAGAAGTCCAGATCTTCACACTGTTCTAAACCTAGATCTCTGGTTCTTTCCTTGTCTCTATGAGATGCATTCTGAGATACCTGATTCTAGCTGAATCCTTATCTATTACAGACAATGGCAGGACACCAAATCAACTTAACAGAGACTGTTGTCCAAACACAAAAACGGAATGGCACATGGATTAACTAAATATATTTAGTGCATTAAAGAAAAAGAGGAGAGAAGAAATGGTTTAGCAGCTATGAGAGTATACTATGCTGGCCAAGGACCTTAGTGGTACAGAAGGGTTGGTGGGCAGAACAAGAGGCATCTGGTCACATAGTTTAGAAGCTCAACCTAATTTCTCTTTTTAATTCATCCTAAACCCAAGCCCATTGAATGGTTATCTTCTGTATTTAGGGTACATCTAATCTCTTCATTTAGCCTCATCTAGATAACATCTCATTTACAGTTCCAGACAGTTTTCCATGGTGGTTCTAAATCCCATGGTTAATAAGATTAACCATCACAAGTGGCTTCCTACGAAAGGGATTGTGGCAGGTGCTTGTGATGAACCTGTAACAAACAGATTTCTTTCCCTTCCTTTCTTTATATTTAACCAAATCCAAAGAAACTTTAATTTTTGCCTTTGTCCCTATAGTAATCCACTGACAGTGAAGTCAGTGTTGGTTACCAAGTACATGACTCAAGGGTTTGAATAGTTGATCATTTTCTTCTAAATTAAATTTCTTGGAGAATTTTCTCAGAAGTTTATAAGAGATTAGAGATAAAAGATCCACTAATCCAGGAGAGTTTTACTTTTAGATAAATTAAGGAATGAGAGGTAATGTGTTTCCTTCTTCCTCCTCCTTTTTCTCTTCCTCCTCCTCCACCACTATTTCTCTCTCTCTCTCTCTCCCCTCCCCTCCTCCTCCTCATTCCTCTCCTTCTCTTCTTCTTCCTCCTCCTCCTCCCCCTCCTCCTCTTCCTCCTCCTACTTCTTGTTTTTCTTCCCTACTAAGTTCAAATAGTGTTGGTCATAAGGAATCTTTTAAAATGACCTTATGGATTCTTTTTTTTTTAAAGTTGTGGAAAAGTCTCTTAATTTTATTTCTTGGTGGGTAGTTGATCAAATGATGTGATATCCCATTCAAAATGTTGAAGCCCATTTTCTAATCTTTTTTAGATGAGACAGTCTTTTGCCTTTACTTCAGACTTCACACTTTGATCAAGCATGCTCTCTGACGTTATCATGCTCTGCAGCCCTGAGAAAACACTGCAGGATCCAGCTTCCCCGTTCTCATTCCACCTCCTACTCTTATCCCCATCCTGGCCTGACAATGAGTCAAGGTTTCTGTTGATTGTCTCCTTTTCTCCAGAATTCCCTAATAAGCTCTGTTATTATCTCCCCTGCCTGGATAATGGTAAGGGGTACTACTGTTTTAAATTCAATTCCATTTTGTCAAAAACAGGCAGCCTAGGTGAAAATGCAGACTTACAATGGGGATACTTTCAAAAGAAAGAAGTCAGATATGTTTTCTGGCTTCTTTTTAAGTCACTATAATTTAACTTTTTTTTTTTTCGATTTGTGTGTTTGTGTCTGTGTGTCTGTGTGTGAGAGGGGGCTGGTGGAGAATGCACGTGTTTGTGTGCCTGCCATGGTACAAGTATAAAGGTCAGACAGTTTGGTGCTTGTTTCTTCACTTCCACTCTGTAGATTCTAGGATCAAACTCAGATCATTAGGACTGGTAGTGTGAACTTTCATGTGCTGAGCTATTGTGCTAGCTCCAGGGTCTTTTAATGATGGTAATGATCACAACTGTAATCAGGAAAATAACAATGGCTAATATTCTGTATTTCCCCCTTTTTATTATTTAATTCTGTATTGATTCTTTGTGAATTTGCATCATGTGCCCTAATCCCACTCCTCTCTCCATCCCTCCTACCTGCTGCCACAACTTCCCCAGCAAAGAAAAAAAGCCTCATTATGGAAGCTTTCCTGTGTCACAGTGTGTCCCACAGTATACCCTTTTATCCATACTTCTTTACTTACAAACGTTCATTGCAATGAGTCATTGGTCTGGCTTCCACTACTCTATCAATACTGGCTCCTTGCTAAGACTCTTTTTGGGTGTCCTGTTCCTGCCCTGTGTCGTGGAAATCCTGCAGCTTTGGATCTGTAGCACTGGTCCCATCACACACTCCATAAGTTCGTAGATGAGGTTAATATTGGACCGGGACAAATTCACAGGCCTGGATCTGGCCCTGGGTTGTATTGGAGTTGGTCAGCCTGCCACCTTTCTTCCACTCATACTATCAGGGTGAGCTCTCCAGTACTTCCCTGGTTGGCTCATCCAATGCTGCATCTGGCAAGGGGCAGAATCAGCTCTTCTGATCCTATGCCTTTAGGGCTGGCTCACTGGCAACCCCACAGCTAGGGCCAGGTCTACTGTGTGCTTCCTGGGTGAAGTGCGGAGCCTGCCTTCCTGCTCTCATTCCTTTCAGGGCTAGGTCTCTAGGGATGCCCACAGGAGGAGTGAGGCCAGCTTTGCATCACCCTCAGACATCAACATGGCCTCAGGTGGTAGCACAGACCAGGAACATCTGCCTGGTCTTTGATGCTCACAGGCTTCTGCTGTTATAAGGCTATGGACCCAGACCTGACCCCTAGTGGCAGCACAGGCCAGGACCTTACCGTGGCCATAGGTGGCATTGCCAGCTACTCATCTCAGGCTGTTTCTGACTACCCTTGTGTCTCCAGTTCTGCATCTTTTATTGTGCACACATCCTCTTCCTTCTCCTTCTCTTCCATTTCTTTACCACTTACTTGCTCATCTTAGTGATGCCCAGCATCTTTGGGTGTCTGGATTTGTCTCAGGAGTGGTCTCATTGTGCCCTACCCATACCCTATGGTGCTGTGTTAGGGGATATCTTGGGCTTGCCTGGGCCCGATTGCACTGGTCTGGATGGAAGTTGTCAGTATCTTATATTTAATGAATGATTTCTTTGTGCTAGGGATTATACCAAGGTGCTTTGAGCCATGACCCGAGGATAGGAAACTTCTCAGGTGTTTCTGATGTACTCTGCACTTTAATAAGTAATTTACACCCTGGAGACTGCTAACCTGGAATTAAAAAAATGACAACCTTCTTCTGGAATGATGACACTTGTGTAGAGCGTGCCCTGTTTCAGTCATTCTTCAGAATTGGGAGCAGGGTATTTAAAACCATAATGAACCACACAGAGCTGTTGTGAGGATTTGTACCCCACCACTACCTTTCCCCCTCTCTTTTAAGCAATGACAGCTGATTGCCTCAATAGGCAGGCTCCTTCAAGATTAGCTGAGAAATGAGCCAACAGTAAATGCTTTGGGGGTGAGTGCCTCACCTCTTGTTTGTCTTTATCTTTATTGTGATCTCCATCTCCAAGTGAAGGTAGCACACATGTATGGAGAGGACCCAGTGGAAAAGATCAGTTGCTTCTGAGGAACGAGTAGGACAAAGTCATTCTCAAGCTGCTGAGACTATTTTTTATATGGAAATTAAACTATTTATTTTAGTTCCTAAACCCCTAGAATCCGTCAGAACCCCTTGTAGAGTTTGATAATTAGTAGTGTTTGGAGTGTTGGGTCAGATTTTGGATTGGGAATGGGTATATATTATCTAAAGTAGCATCTGTTTATATTTTTCCTGCAGATCTATCAACTCAACTGAGACTCAATGTTCTATATTTAGGTGAAAGAATGATTTGGGGAGGGAGAGCTGGAGATACGACTTACTTGATAAAGTTCTTACCATGCAAACATGAAGAACTGAGTTCAGATCTCCTCACTTACACAAAAAGTTGGGTGTGGTGACACATATCTATAACCGCAGCATTGGTTCGGACAGAGGCAGATGGATTCCTGGAGCTCATTGACTATCCAGCCTACCAAATCCATGAGCTTCAGGTTCAGTTAAAGGCACCATCTTAAATAATAAAGTGGACAGTAGTTGAAAAAGATGTTGATTTGACCTCTGTTGTCCATATTGATGTACAGTTGTGTGCCCAAGTGTGTGTGTGTGCGCACACACGTGTATGTACATACACACATACGTACACACATTATGCACAAAATAATTAAAGGATCATTCTAAGGAATATTTTCTAATGCAAGAAACTTAAATTTTGCGATTAAGGCTACAAAAGTATACAATATCTCCATCTTAGCTGTCATAGAATTCAATCATATTACTCAGTTCGGTCACTGAAGTGCCTTGGGTGGTGGGAAAGTTCTGAAACTGAGTGACATCACTATGAATGTAGAAATATTTTCAGATGCAGTCTTCAGGTATGACATTTGTGAGCCTCTTGGAAATTCTTTCTTTAGGTTTCCAACTCTGTAAAACAGAAACCAACAAGGGGGCGGGGGCTACCACATAGGATCTAAGGACCACCTGTTTATTCTTACAATGGGTTTTGTGTTATGGCTCAGGATGCTGACTATCTTGTCCTTTGCTTTCACATCTCCGAGCAATGGCAGTAGCAGTTGTGAGTGGAGGACTGCATGTGCTTCTCACTCTTTGTGGGATCACTACTTTTGACTGTACATTTTTCAGAAGGATCATGTTTTGCTCGCATTCAGACTGCCTCTCACTGAGCTTTTAAAATATCATTTATCCCTGGTCCCTCTGTCTGGGAATGGGAAGTACACTTGAACCCTATTCTTCAGTTTCCTCAATCCCTGGTGAAGTTATTTGTTTGTTTTTTTATATTTTTATTTTTGGTAACATCTGAGTAAGTGTGTTTTCTGTTGCTATAACTAAATACCTAAAATTGAGTCATTTCTAAAGAAAAATATATTGCATACTGTGCTCTAGGCGGTAAGCTCCAAAGCTGAAGGAGCTGAATCTTGTTAGTCAACCCCCTTGCTAGTAGAGACTTTGTAGCAACTTCTGGTGACATGATGTAGCACATGACAAATGAGATGCATATATAATGCTGAGCCAAATTGGATTATGTAACAGATCCATCCACAGCACAAATCTTTAACCTGTAAATCCAAAGCATGGAAATAAAGTAATGCAGGAGAGTCAGCCTGCATAACCTAATTCTTTACTAGAGGTCACAGCTCTTACTTCTTTTTTAATGCCTTGCAATAGGAACTAAATTTCAACGAGTTTTATTGGAGATATTCAATATATCTGTATTTTTGAAGTTATGCTTCCAGATATCCCTCTATTTCATTGGTTAATTCATATTTGTTGATATGTAGGTAACTACTGTATTCTGCTTTTCTTACTTTAGATAATCAAAAAAGGTTACTGGATCTGCTTTTCGCTTTGCTAAAATACCATCAATGAAATTTACAAGTTCATGGCTAGATGGAAGAGTAAATATGAGACCTTGAGGCTGTCAAGGAGTAGTTATATCAGCCATTTTGAACAAAATATTCTTCATTTCTATTTATAGGAGAAAAAATAAACCTCAAGTGGTTAGCTGCAGTTGTTGGCTTTTTGCGTAGTGTGTGCAAATGGAGTCCTGACATACACTGTATTCAGAGGCTGAACCAAGCGGAGATAGGTAATCATCATCCTCAAATATCTTGAAGGCAAAAGGGATAGTTGTAAGAAATGGATACAAGATTGAAAAATGCGTTTGATTTCTGCATCTTCTCTGTATCCCATTGTGTTAGTGAGCTTTCTTCCACTGTGACAAAATACCTGAAGAAGTAACCTTTCTAGGAGAAAAGGTTTATCTTAATTTAGTGTTACGAGATTCAGGCTATAATCATTTGGTTCCACTGCTGTTCCAAGGCAAGGCATTCTTACACACAGAAACTTCTTACTTCAGGTCAACTGAAAGCCAAATGGGGAGCCAATAAAGGCCAATGTCTCAGTCCTAATAACTTGCTTAATACATTCCCAAGTGACCTCTCTTCTTCCTTTTAGGTTTTATCTCTTTAAGGTTCTACTGTCTCCTACCAGTGACAGGCTGGCAAATAAGCTTTTATCAGTTGGTCTATTTATCTCACCTGTTGCAATAATAATGAGCAATTTCCTCCCATCTTTGTCATTACTACATCCAGTGCAATACTTTCCACATCCTTGATATTTAGTAAGTAAATATTTACTTGATGAAAATGCACAATGTGTGCTTAGTAGAGATTGTGGATGGTGATATTTATGACCAGTGACACACAGACATTATTATAAAGGCTTGCTTCAGCAATATCTGTGTCTAATTTTCTTAAGATGAAAGGTAACATGAAGAGACTGCCAGTGCCTAAGATAATGCCCAGGGAATGTCAGAATCTCAGAAGCAGTTACCCAATCAAATGAAGAAATGCAAATGAGTAGGAAGGTGTAGCTACATGGGGTCCTGGTGACTTAGAAACTCGTAGTCTGAAAGATATATTAATTTTTTTGTACTTAAATTGCTTCTTCATTGTTTCATACACTTTTTCGAAATTGAAAAGTGAAAGTGTTGTAAGGCTTACAAAATAAGATAAGATGATCTACAATCTTGCCATCTGCACTTAAATTGTTTGCTAGTGTCTGTAATGCATATTCCTTTCTGTTATAGTAAATTCCTTCTATTGTCTCATTCTTTTGATATTCTTTTTTGAAAACTAGCTTGTTAATTGTGATGGACTTTCCAAATATGCTCTTTCAAACAAATGATGCATATACTTGTCATTTTTTGATTTGATCTACAAATCTGTAGAGTGTTCAGTTTCTTTCACTTCACTCTTAATATTGCAAATAACCGCAAAGGTCCTTCTTGTGGAACTTTGTTTAACGATCACCTCTTTCCTGTCCTTCTGGGTGCAGTATTACTGTAAGACATGATCAAATCTTATATTTCTTGCCATTGTTAGACTTATGTAAGCAATAGCTAATGCTTTTAGTGAACCACGGTTGTTACAAATTATCTTGTGTATTTTATTTGGTTGCTGTGTTATGTCATTGTGATAACCTTTGCAATTTATATGTTTAATTTCAGGAATTAACTAGCATCCACGTTTTAAAAAAATCTATTCATTTATTTTAAACTCCAAATTTTATTCCCCTCCCAGTCCACCCTCCGGCTGTTCTACATCCCATACCTCTTCCCCTCCCCACCTGTCTTCACAAGGCTGTTTCCACCACCCACCCCATGAAGCTTCTAAACTCCCTGGGGCCTCCATTCTCTTGAGGGTTGGGTACATCTTCTCTAACTAAACCCAGACCCAGCAGACCTCTGCTGTATATGTGTTGGGGTCCTCATATCAGCTGTTGTATGCCGCCTGGTTGGTGGTCCAGTATTTGAGAGATCTCAGGGGGCCAGGTTAATTGAGCCTGCTGGTCCACCTACAGGGTCACCTTCCTCCTTAGCTTCTTCTAGCTTTTTCCTAATTCAACCAGAGGGGTCAGCAACTTCGGTTCATTGGTTGGGTGCAAATATCTGCATCTGACTCTTTCAGCTGTTTTTTTTTTTTTTTTTTTTTTTTGTTGTTTTGGAGGGCAGTCATGATAGGTCCCTTTTTGTGAGTACTCCATAGCCTCAGTAATAGTGTCAGGCCTTGGGACCTCCTTTTGAGCTGGATCCCACTTTGGGCCTGTTGCTGAACCTTCTTTTCCTCAGGCTCCTCTTCATTTCCATCCCTGCAGTTCTTTCAGACAGGAACAATTATGGGTCAGAGTTTTACCTGTGGGATGGCAACCCCCTCCCTCATTTGATGCCCTGTCTTCCTGCTGAAGGTGGGCTCTGTAAGTTCCCTCTCCCTACTGCCAGGCATTTCATCTAAGGTCCCTCCCTTTGAGTCTTGAATACCCAAGATAGAGTCCACAAAACTCAAAAAAGTCAACAAACTGAAGGGCCCAACTGAGGATGTCTCAGTCCCACCTGGGAGGAAGAAGAGAGCAATCACAAGTGGGGAGGGAGGGAGGGACCAGGGAGGGAAAGTGGATGGGAGGGGGGTCAGGGGAGAGGGGAACCTGATCTGGTATTGGGTGAGGGAAAAGGACTGAAGCCCTGAGGGCCAGCAGAATGAATGGAAACAGGCAACTTCAGGAGGTAGGAGTTTGGGGGGACCCTCCAGAATCCACTAGCATCCACATTTTTTTTAAATGCCAGTAAAATGCCAACCAAATAATTAAAACATAAATAAATGAAAGTTAAGACATGTTGGAGGACTTTATTAACTAACATTACTTTGGAAAATGGAGAAGGAAGAGGTGAAAGCTGCTTTAGGAAACAGCTCTACTAGAGTCAGGTATCTCATAGCTGGCTTTTAGATTCTATCTGTGTTGTCATATGTGGTAGACTGTTACTGAAAAATGAGACACTAGCCTGTATTAGTTTCCTCCCTTACTGCATTGCTATGACGAAAACCTGACAAAAGGTGACTTAAAGGAAGATGGGTTTATTTTAGCTTACTGTACCGTATCACTGAGCCATATATTACACTTGAGAAGTCATTGCAGTTGGAACATGAGACAGTTGATCACACTGATCCACTTATGAAATAGAGGGAAATGAATATCAGTGTTCACTTGCTTTCTACTTTTTACGAAGTATAAAGCCCTAGTCCTTGGATTGGTGACACCCTCATTGAGAGTTATTATACTGCAACTTCCATTAATCTAATTGCAAAAATTTTCTTACACACACACACACACACACACACACACACACACACACACACACACA
>JANHMN010000008.1:44819232-44849535 GCA_030674055.1 Rhabdomys pumilio
ACACACACACACACACACACACACACACACACACACACACACACACACACACGTGAGGCTTGTAGGTCGAGTGTGGGTGTGGGTGTCTGCCACCCCAGGTGGCTGGAACTGCAGCTCAGGGAGCAGAAGTGTGGGAATTTGACTGAGTTTACACCGGGCTCTGCCTAGGCATGGAGAGGTCTCAGCCTGAAATCCCGTGGGGGCAGAGCTCCTGGACTGTGGGTCTCTGGGCTGAAGCGGCTGACTGGGAGACCGGTGGTCTCTGTCCTTGAGCTTCCAGAAGCTGTTGAGAGCCACAGAAGAACTGAGACATGGGGGCATACAGGCTGGAACTGAGATATGGCTCGCAGTTGAGAGGGGTGAGGGAGAGAAGCTCCAGTGGCACCATGCAGGGTAGAAACTCTTGGTCCTGGCAGGCTTGGCTAGCTTGCTTGAGTTGGCAGGTCTCCATGGTTGGAACTCAGAGAGATCCTCCATGGGAGATTAGGTGGCGGCGGCTTGGTAGTCGAAGGCCTCTTTCACAGTTCTCCTTAGCAGGCCCCAAAGATGAGAGGAAGTCCATGATTTTAAAAGGTTTATTGTCATAGTAGAAAGTAGATGTAGCCAGGCGGTGGTGGTGCACGCCTTTAATCCCAGCACTTGGGAGGCAGAGGCAGGCGGATTTCTGAGTTCGAGGCCAGCCTGGTCTACAGTGTGAGTTCTAGGACAGCCAAGGCTATACAGAGAAACCCTGTCTCAAAAAACCGGGAGAAAAAAAAAAGAAAGAAAGAAAGTAGATGTAGCTGTATCCGTGTCCTCAGGGCAGGCCTGAGGTTAAATACCATTTGTAAGGAGGAGGGTTTGGGAAGGAATGCTTAACTGGCTATGCCCTCTGACCTTTAGGTATCTCATTAATATAGAGATCTCTTGAGGCTCTGTGTCATGTACCTGTAGTCATGCCCTCTACATGTGGAGGGGCTAGTAGGGGCGTTGCCCTACATGATTGAAAGGCATGGATCAATGGAGGTCTTTAGCCTCATGTCAGGAGACTGGAGTCTGGGAACATGGCGAAATGTATGCTGTCCCTTGCAGGGATACCTGTTGGGTTTCTGGCTATCTCTAGCCAGTGCTCCACCAGAAACCGTGCTATCCACAAGTTTGTCTTCTAGTTGATTCTAGATATTGTTAAGTTGAAAACTGATATCAACCATCATATACTACTGATAAGAATTTTGATATATACATACATTCTACTATTTCTAGCAACTCCTTTTGCTATTTGCTTATCCTTTTTTTTTCTGAACAACCATGAAAATAATCTATAAAATATGACTTTTCTGAAGAATATTCATCTGTCTGTCAGTTGGACAGCATGTATTGTTTTAGGTATTTGCTTTCCTGAGAACAAAATGCTGATGAGAGCTTTGGGGTTACAGTTGTAGGAAAAAACCTGAGTCTTTATTGTAGTTCAGTATTCATAGCTGGGTAATTTTGATGGTTACTTTTTTTTTCCAGGTAGTGTGTATTGTCTAGTGTGTATAGCATTGTCTAGTACTATAAAAACTAGCCAGACAGTAGGAATGAAGCTGTTAGGTCAATACCAGCTTTACATATTCATGTTCTTTGAAATAAGTACCTAGTGTCTTCAGTAAAAGTGCTATGAGCTATAGTAACTACTGGATTGTGAAGACATTCCCACTAGTGCAATAGTGGTCCCAACGTTATGGAAATAACTGCTTTCTGATGGATTTTAGTCCTGTTCTACAAGAGGAAGCCCACAGCTGGGACCTTTATGTCCCAAAACCTGTGACTAGAAAAGCCATAGGCATCAGAGGAAAATCTACCACTATTATCCTAAATGGACATAATATTAAGTCGACTCATAATGATTTACTGTTGTATTCATTGATTATTATATCTCTTAACCTTCATCAGAGAAGTTTCTGCTTGGAATAGATGGTGATTAAACAAAGACTGACAACTGATCAAAGTGTAGAGAATTAGAGACAGTGGAGTGTTTGGCTCTAATGGGAATACCTGTACTTTAACCCTTGCTCCCAAGTCTTGGTGATTATTGAAGAATAAATGGACAGATTGGAAGAATTAAAAGTAGTGAATGAAGAGAAAAAGTGTTCTCTGGTCACAGCCAGGCAACTGCACATACAGTTGGCAATAGTTATAATATCTTGTACAATCCCTGTCAACTTGAATCCAAACCAAATCTCATCATGAATAAGAGGGGTAGGCATGAATATCTACCAGTATACAAGAAGCTATTGGCAACTGATAGCTTCTGGAAGAGGGATAGTCAGTTTTATACAGAGAGATATAAAAAGAAAGAGTGTGTGGTTGGAGGGTGGAGAAGTATGTGGGATCTGGGAGGAGTTGGGGAAGGGAAAGTCATGATCAGAATATATTGTGTGGATATTTTTCAATAAAATAAGAAAGAAACTGAAGTACTCTGAGTGTATGTCACTCGTAGAATAATGACCTAGCATGTGTTGGTTCCTGGGCTTGCTTACTAACAAAACTCTCATTTTCTGAAAAGAATGGAAGGAAGACATAAGAAGCTTCATTGTTATTTGTTATGCTTGCATGCATGATCCATGGCTCTGATAGTGATACTGTGATGATTAGTTTTATATATCAAACTCACTGAGCAAAGAGGCCAGGTATTGGGTCAAACAATTTCTTTTCTGAATATTTCCATGGCATGTTTTCAGGCAAGCTTAGCATTTCAGTCGGTAGGCTGTCAGTAAAAGGAGATTTTCATTTATAATACAGATGGGCTTCATATAATCAGTTTAAGCCCTGACTCGAGCAAAAGACTTTCCTATAGTAGGCAGACATTCTTTGGATTTTAAATGTGCTGTCAGCTCTTCCCTGGGATTTTAGTATGCCATGCCACCCTACAATGTTGGGATTCCTACATAATTTCCACAGCTTTTATTTTTGCTGAGCATTTTGTGGGACCTGGATTCTTAGAACTTTGCTTAGAGTTGAATAGTACCTGCCATTATATTGTTGCTTCGTGGGGATCTGCTTGTTTCTAAAACTGTGAAACCCAGAAGGGGAAATTAATTGGTGGTGCTTTAGACTGCTACATTTGGAGAAGTCATCAGTATTTTGCTAATGGCTTAATTACTAGTCTTTGTTTTTAATATGCTTCAATATGGTTGGATTATGGGATGTATTCTAGGGTTAAGATCTATGTGGGATGGTGCCAAAATGTTGGTAGGTAATGGGGAAGAAGATACCAGAATTGGGCTGAAATCAACCAAGTAGTAACAAATAGAACTACATAAAATATCAACAAAACCAGGAGCTAGCTCTTTGAGAAAACAAACAAGGTAGACAAACCCTTAGCCAGAATAACCAAAGGGCACAGAGACAGTATACAAATTAATAAAATCAGAACTAAAAAGAATTTTCCACTATATAAACAAACTAAAAAAAAAAAACCCACATGATCATCTCACTAGATGCTGAGAAAGCATTTGACAAAATTCAACATTCCTTCATGGTAAAAGTCCTGGAAAGATCAGGAATTCAAGGACCATACCTAAACTTAGTAAAAGCAATATACAGCAAACGAGTAGCCAACATCAAACTAAATGGGGAGAAAAGTGAAGCAATCTCACTAAGATCAGGGACTAGACAAAACTACTCACTCTCATGCTACCTATTAATTATAGTACTGGAAATCCTAGCTAGAGCAATTTGACAGCAAAAGGAAGTCAAAGGGATAAAAATTGGAAAGAAAGAAGTCAAAATTTTACTATTTGCAGATAATATGATTGTATACTTAAGTGAGCCTAAAACTTCCACCAGAGAACTCCTAAACCTGATAAACAATTTCAGCAAAGTGGCTGGATATAAAATCAACTCTAACAAATCATTAGCCTTCCTCTACTCAAAGGATAATCAGGCTGAGAAAGAAATTAGGGAAATGACACCTTTCACAATAGTTACAAATAATACAAAATACCTTGATGTGAATCTAACCAAGCCATTGACAGATTTGTGTGACAAGAACTTCAAGTCCCTGAAGAAAGAAATTGAAGGAGATCTCAGAAGATGGAAAGATCTCCCATGCTTGTGGATTGGCAGGAATATAGTAAAAATGGCCATTTGCCAAAAGCAATCAATTCAATGCAATCCCCATTAAAATTCCAAATTAATTCTTCATAGAGATAAAGCAATTTGTGAATTCATTTGGAATAAAAAAACAAAACAAAACAGGATTTCGAAAACTATTCTCAACAATAAAGGAACTTCTGGGGGAATCACCATTCCTGACCTCAAACTGTAGTACAGAGCAATAATGATAGAAAACAAAAAAACAAAAAAAAAAAACCAAAAAAAAAAAACAAAAAAAAACTGCATGGTATTGGTACAGAGACAGGCAAGAAGATCAATGGAATAGAATTGAAGACCCTGAAATGAACCCCCACACCTATTGACACTTGATCTTTGACAAAGGAGCTAAAACTGTCCAGTGGAAAAAGGACAGCATTTTCAACAAATAATGCTGGTTCAACTGGAGGTCAACATGTAGAAGAATGCAAATCAACCCATTTTTATCTTTATGTACAATGCTCAAGTACAAGTGGATAAAGGACCTTCACATAAAACCAGATATACTGAAACTAATAGAAGAGAAGGTGGGGAAGACCCTCGAATACCTAGGCACAGGGGAAAAGTTTCTAAACAGAACACCAATGGCTTATGCTCTAAGATCAAGAATTGACAAATGGGACCTCATAAAACTGCAAAACTTCTGTAAGGCAAAGGACATGTCATAGGACAAAACGGCAACCAACAAATTGGGAAAAGATCTTTACCAATCTTACATCTAATAGAGGGCTAATATCCAATATATACAAAGAACTCAAGAAATTATATTCCAAACAACCAAATACCTCCATTAAAAATGGGGTATAGAGCTAAATAAATAATTCTCAACTGAGGAAACTGGAATGGCCGAGAAGCACCTAAAGACATGTTCAATATCCTTAGTCTTCAGGGGAATGCAAATCAAAACAACCCTGAGATTGCACCTCACACCAGTCAGAATTGCCAAGATAAAAAACTCAGGTGATAGCAGATGCTGGTGAGGATGTGGAGAAAGAGAAACACTCCTCCACTGTTGGTGGAGTACAACAATTGCAAGCTAGTACAACCACTCTGGAAATCAGTCTGGCAGTTCTTCAGCAAATTGGACAGAGCATTACCTGAGGACCCAGCTATACCACTCCTGGGCATATACCCAGAAGATGCACCAACATATAACAAGGACATATGCTCCACTATGTTCATAGCAGCCTTATTTATAATAGCCAGAAGCTGGAAAGAATCCAGATGTCCTTCAACAGAGGAATGGATACTGAAAATGTGGTACATTTACACAATGGAATATTACTCAGCTATTACAAACAATGAATTCATGAAATTCTTAGGCAAATCATTGAACTAGAAAATATTATCTTGAGTGAGGTAACCTAATCACAAAAGAGCACACGTGGTATGCACTCACTGATAAGTGGATATTATCCCAAAACCTCACAATATCCAAGATACAACTCACAGACCACATGAAGCTCATGATTAAGGAAGACTAAAGTGTAGGTGCTTT
Source organism: Rhabdomys pumilio (assembly GCA_030674055.1). Classification (NCBI taxonomy): domain Eukaryota; kingdom Metazoa; phylum Chordata; class Mammalia; order Rodentia; family Muridae; genus Rhabdomys; species Rhabdomys pumilio. The sequence goes on from JANHMN010000008.1 coordinate 44,824,847, forward strand.
GGCCCTTCTTAGAAGGAGTAACAAAATACTCATGGGAGCAAATATGGAGACAAAGCATGTGACAGACAAAGTGAAGGAGGGGCTGTACAGAGCCTGCTCTACCTGAGTATCTATTCCTTGTGCAATCACCAAAGGTAGACGCTGATGTGGATGCCAGGAAGTACATGCTGACAGGAGCCTGATATAGCTGTCTCCTTAGAGGTCTGCCAGAGCCTGAAATATATAGAGGCAGATGCTCACAGCTAACCATTCAACAGATCATAGGGTTCCCAGTGGAGGAGTGAGAGAGAAGACTGAAGGAGCTGAAAGGGTTTGTGGCCTCATGAGGAGAGCAACAATACCAATCAACCAGAGCTCCCAGGGTCTAAACTATCAGCCTGGGAGCACATAGGGTGGGACCCATGACTCTAGCTGTATATGCAGGGGAGGATGACAGTGTCAGGCATAGGTGGGTGAGGAAGTCCTTCGTCCAGTGAAGGCTGGACGCCCCAGTGTGGGGGAAATCGTGGGTGGGAAGGATGGGGGCATATCCTCATAGAAGCAGGGAGAGGATGGGATAGGGGGTTCCTGGGTGGAGGGAAATGGGGAAAGGGGATTCTATCTGAAATGTAAATAAAATATCAAAAAAGTACTCCTCAAAATGTGTTTGGTTCTGACCCATAAATTGTGTCATACTGGTCTGAAAAACAGTTGAAACTAAGGTGTGGGGACATTTTATAAGATTTAAAGAAAGTACTTTTTTTTTTAAAGATTTTTTTTTGGCAATGAAAAGATAGAATGTATAATTTTATATGACTCCTAAAAATGTATTTCTGTACTAATACATTTTTAATTTCACTAAGTTACTGACCTGTAATATATTGACAGTTAAAATAATCAAAAATGTACAGATAATTGATTCTAGACTGTTTGATAAACTACACATTGAAAAAAATAACTGACCAGAGATCTACTCTAGGAGAGGGCAGTGAAGGGTGATGTATAAGCAGAAAACACTGTGAATGAGACCCAGAGCTGAGTGTGAACATGTGGACAGAGATCATAGTGGAGGCAGCTGGGTATATTGGGGAAGGGAAGGTATCTGAGGAAGCTGAGTGCATTCAGGGAACGTCTTTGCCAGCTTGTATTTCTTGTCAGATGGCAAAGAGTTATGGTGGAACAGCTTTGGGCAGCTTGGCCAAATTCTACTCCCCTTTGGGGAATAGCCCAGCTGTTCTCCAATTACACTGTGGGCTTTATTAGTCCATTTGCAAACAGAAGTGTGAGTCTAAAGGGTGATGAGTCCTCAAACAGCTATGTGAGTATGTTACTTGGCAGGGAAAATTCTAATTAAGTTGTTTAGTGTAAGCCAAAGCTAACTCACTGTTTACAGGAGAGCATTCTCAATGCTGTCCTCTTTTCACCTCCCCTCATATTGTAGATCAACTCAAGAATATTGTATGATTTGATTTCTTCTAGGCTCTTGTCAAGTTCGAACACTTGCCAAATGCACATTCTTTATAGTATGCCCCTTATGATCAGTTATTTACAAATGATGATTTCCTGGCCAGTATATGGCCCATCCCCCATAAAAACTCAGGGCTAGTGTCACATTTTCAGAAGCAACATTTTTATCCTAGTGATAAAGTATTCATGCAAATGGAGGCTGTATATTAGTTACGTGACACATTTTTTCTCCTAACTCCTGAAGTGACCAATTACCTAAACTGAGTATTGTTTCTTGTCTCTTTCTTGGTAAATTGTGAACACATAAAATTTCAGACATATTTGAATTGGGAAGGCTGAGAGGAGAGTGAAAAATCAGTAGCTAATTTTAGTCTTTTGACTATTGTGCTTGGCACACGAAGAATGCTTCCTTTGCTTTCCTTTTATTTTATTACTACAGGATGTTCTTGTCTGTACTTTGATTATTGTGCTGTCTGGAAGCCATTGAAATGCTGTTTTAGTGAAAGGTCAGTTGACAATGTGAAGTCTGAAGATGTATGCATAGTTCTCACTTCTGGTTTCTCAAGAAAATGATCAGGAGATGATGAATGGGTATAAAGATGGCTTCATTTATTCATTCATTCAAGCAAGCAAGCAAGCAAGCAAGCAAGCAAGCAAGCAAGCAAGCAAGCAAGCAAGCATGACCTAACTTAGCCCACCTCACACAATTCTTTTAAACCATACTCAGGCCTGTGAGATGGCTCAGCAAGTGAAAGTGCTGATAGTCAAGCCTGATGACCTGTGTTCTATCCCCAGAATCCATATGACAGAAGAAGAAAAGCAACACCTGAAAGTTGTCTTATGCTTTTCACACACATGCCATAGTACACGTGTTCCCATACATTTAAATGCACACATGCCACACAATAAATAAAGAAATGCAATAAAAATTTAAAGTTAATTCTTTAATACAATAGATTGCATATGATTATTAAATAACATAGTTGATTATAATATTGGATTGATAGCCACTACCTTACTGAAGAGTCACCTAGACAGTTGGTACCATTACAGATTGCTGTTGTGTGTTGTCAGCCTTGCTCTCTTGAGTTGATAAACCAGTAGGCTGGGTATTAGACTAAGCTTTTTCGTTTCTGCACACTGTTGCAGGTGATTACAATTCTGGTCTTCTGACTCAACTTTAGCCCATGGACTTAACGGATCTAGGATTAAATCTACTCTAATTATATACTATTTGATTAGACAAACCCTCTGAAGATTGAGTGGATGATGAGCTTTCAAGAGTGAGGTGTCATTCCCATTAATTGTATGCTAGCGTAAAATCAAGATCAGAGAGAACCAGAGCCACCCAGGAAGGCATCAGGAGGCTGAGAACTGGGGTTGGCTTTGAAGAAGGTGTGGAGTCAGACACATGAGGAAACATGACATCACAGCAGAGAACAACAGCATACAAACTAGAAGAAAAGGCACAAAGAGCTTTACCCTCAGACCAAACAACTTGTGTTATAATTAACGTTGAAGGCATGCTTCTTTAGCGATGACAACTGCCAGGGGCGATTTGGTTCAACCCCCGTCTTCTTTGTTCATAGAATTGACATTCTTTCATATGATTTCCTATACATAGACTTTCCTTAAAAACAAGTTTTAAAAGTTTAAAATACTTTGTTTACTGCCACTTATCTATTTTTACATTGTGACAGCATACTCCTATGTGCCAGAGATATAAGAAGTAAAAGTCAAAATAGAAACATGTAACATTCTGAAGGTTGATCACTTCATCTGTGAAGGACCAAAGAGGAAGTCCATCAAACAGTGGATAATGAGAAAAGTCAAGGATACTACATAGATACTTATATAACCACTTAAAATGAAACCATTTATTTTTTTTATCAAATTCTTTATTTACTTTATATTCCATTTGCAACGTTCTTTTTTTTTCTCTTCCCAATCTTTTCCTCTCCCCTCCCCTCTCCCTACCTACCCTTTTCCCTTTCTCCTCAGAAAATGGGAAGCTTCCCATGAATACCAACCAGCCTTGCCGTATCAAGATGGCCTAGGCTCATCTTCTAATAAGGCTAGACAAGGCCAAGGCAGCCCAGTTAGGGGAAAGGGATTCAAATGCAAGCAACAGAGTCAGAGACAGCTCCTGTTTGCACTGTTAGGAGTCCCAAATGAAAACTAAGCTTCGCAACTGTTACATATGTGATGAGGGCCTAGGTTTATCCTATGCAGACTCTCTTGTTGGTGGTTCAGGCTCTGTGAGCCTTTATGCTCCCAGGTTAGTTGGTTCTATAGGATTTCTTGTGATATCCTTTACCCCTCTGGTTCCTTCAATCCTTTCTCTCCTTCTTTCACAGGATTCCCCAAGTCACACCTAATATTTGACTGTGGGCATCTGTCTCTATTTTCATCAGTTGCTCTGTAAGGCCTCTCTAATGACAGTAACGCTAAGCTCCATGACACAATTCTTAGGTCTGGCATTGCACAAAAGGAAGCTGAGAGTCAGATTTGAATATAGCCTAATTTTACTGATTCCTGGTATAGTGAAAAAGACAAGCATTAATTAAATACAAGTATAAAGACGATTGGCCATTTTTGAAGAAAAAATATGGTTTCTGTGATTGACAGTAAAGGACTACTATCTTGTTTACCATCAGATGTCTAAAAAGATTATTTTAAGAAAAGCTCATGGCATTGATTCTTCAAGGGTGAGTTTTGATGCCACACAGCTTAATACCAAGTGAGGAGTATAACAAGAGTCAAGGGAGTACAAGATGAGGAAAGCCAGTACAAATGAAGAAAATCAATTAAAGTGAGTCATATATGGCTGGCCTACCATTTTAAGGGGCTAGACATGTAATTACCATTACTACCATAGCTTGTTAAATGTGAAGTCTTTGTAGACAGATAACTCATGTTATAGTTTTTAAAAAATAGAGAATTTTGTTCCCCTTACTAAGAAGAACTGAAGCATCCACACTTTGACCTTCTTCCTTCTTGAGCTTCATGTGGTCTGTGAACTGTATCTTGGGTATTCCCAGCTTTTAGGCTAGTATACACTTATCAATGAGTACATACTGTGTGTGTTCTTTTGTGACTGAGTTACCTCACTCAGGATGATAATTTCTAGTTCTGTCCATTTGCCTAAGAATTTCTTGAATTCAAGGTTTTTAACAGCTAAATAGTACTCCACTGTGTAAATGTAGCACATTTTCTGTATCCATTCCTCTGTTGAAGGACATCTGGGTTCTTTCCAGCTTCTGTCTATTATAAATAAGGCTGCTATGAACATAGTGGAGCATATGTCTTTGTTATATGTTGGAGCATCTTCTGAGCATATGCCCAGGAGATGTATAGCTGGGTCCATAGTATAGTATTATGTCCAATTTTCTGAGGATCTGCCAGACTGATTTCCAGAGAGGCTGTACCAGTTTACAATCCCACCAACAGTGGAGGAGTGTTCCTATTTCTCCATATCCTCACCAGCATCTGCTGTCACCTGAGTTTTTGATCTTAGCCATTCTGACTGGTGTGAGGTGGAATCTCAGCATTGTTTTGGTTTGCATTTCCCTGGTGATTAAGGATGTTGAACATTTCTTTAGGTGCTTCTCAGCTATTCATTATTCTTCAGTTGAGAATGCTTTGTTTAGCTCTCTATTCCATTTTTAATAGGGTTATTTAGTTGTCTGGAGTCTAACTTCTTGAGTTCTTTGTATATATTGGATATTAGCCCTCAATTAGATGTAGGATTGGTAAAGATCTTATCCAATTTGTTGGTTGCCATTTTGTCCTATTGACAGTGTCCTTTGCCTTAGAGAAGCTTTGCAATTTTATGAGGTCCCCTTTGTCAATTCTTAATTTTAGAACATAAGCCATTGTTCTGTTCAGGAAATTTTCCCGTGTTTGAGGCTCTTCCCCACTTTTTCATTTCCTAGTTTCAATGTATCTGATTTTATGTGGAGGTCCTTGATCCACTTGGACTTGAGTGTGTACAAGGAGATAAGAATGTGTTGATTTGCATTCTTCTACATGCTGACTTCCAGTTGAACCATCACCATTTGTTGAAAATTAATGTCTTTTTTTCCACTGGATGGTTTTAGCTCCTTTGTCAAAGATCAAGTGACCCTAGGTGTGAGAATTCATTTCTGGGTTTTCAATTCTGTTCCATTGATCTACCTGCCTGTCTCTGTACCAATACCATGCAGTTATTTTTTTTTTTCATTACTATTGCTCTGTAACACAGCTTAAGGTCAGGGATGGTGATTTTATTGTTGAGAATAGTTTTTGGTATCCTGGGTTTTGTTTGTTTGTTTTTCCAAATGAATTTGCAAATTGCTCTTTCTAACTCTATAAGAAATTGATTTGAAATTTTGATGGGGATTGCATTGAATCTATAAATTGCTTTTAACAAGATGGCCATTTTTACTATATTAATCCATTAATCCTGCCAATTCATGAGCATGGGAGATCTTTCTATCTTCTGAGATCTTCTTCAATTTCTTTTTTCGGAGACGTGAAGTTCTTGTCATACAGATCTGTCACTTGTTTGGTTAGATTCACACCAAGGCATTTTATATTATTTGTGACTATTGTGAAAGGTGTCATTTCCCTAATTTCTTTCTCAGCCTGTTTATCCTTTGAGTAGAGAAAAGCTACTGATTTGTTTGAGTTAATTTTATATCCAGCTACTTTGCTGAAGTTGTTTATAAGCTATATGAGTTCTTTAGTAGAATACTTGGGCTCACTTTAGTATACTATCATATCTTCTGCAAATAGTGATATTTTGACTTCTTCCTTTCCAATTTGTATTCCTTTGAATTCCTTTTGTTGTCTAATTGTTCTTGCTAGAACTTCAAATATTATATTGAATATGTAGGGTGGGAGTGGTGAGCCTTGTCTAGTCCCTGATTTTAGTGGGATTGTTTCAAGTTGCTCTCCATTTAGTTTGATGTTGGCTACTCATTTGCTGTATATTGCTTTTACTATGTTTAGGTATGGGCCTTGAATTCCTGATCTTTCCAGAACTTTTATCATGAAGGGATGTTGAATTATGCCAAATCCTTTCTCAGCATCTAATGAAATGATCATGTGATTTTTTTGTTTGTTTATATAGTGGATTACATTGATGGATTTCGGTATATTGGACCACTCCTGCATCCCTGGGATGAAACCTACTTGACCACTTGGGGCTCCATCTCATATACAGACACCAAACCTAGACACTATTTCAGATGCCAAGAAGTGTTTACTAACAGGAACCTGATACAGCTATCTCCTGAGAGGCTCTTTCAGAGCCTGGCAAGTACAGAGGTGGATCCTTGCAGCCAACCATTGGACTGAGCATGGGGTCTCCAATGGAGGAGTTAGAGAAAGAACTGAAGGAGCTGAAGGGGTTTGCAACCCCTAGGAAGAACAACAATATCAATCAACCAGACCCCCTCCCCCAAGCTCCTAGGAACTAAACTACCAACCAAAGAATACACATGAAGGGTTTCATGGCTCCAGCCACATATGTAGCAGAAGATGGCCTTGTCAGACATCAATGGGAGGAGAGGACCTTGGTTCTGGGAAGGCTTTATGCCCCAGTGTAGGGGAATGCCAGGATGGAGAGTCAGGAGTGGGTAGGTTGGTGGTTGAGCACCCTTATAGAAGCAGGGGGAGGTAGAATGGGATGGGGATTTCAGGAGATAAAACTGGGAAAGGGGATAACATTTGAAATGTAAATAAATAAAATATTCAACAAAAAATAGAGAAATTTACTGAGTTGGTAACTGATTATATAGATCATTTCCCAACAGGAAAGTAAACTTTCCATTCTACTAGAATCTGAGCAGTTCTGAGTTATTTTGTCCTGATAAATGAGAAAAAAAGGCTTAGAAATGCAGCATGAAAGAGAAAGAGTTTATTTTGGCTAAATTTTGAGGGTTCAGTCCATCAAGGTGGGTTTGTCAACTTCACAAAATTTAAAATTACCTGAGAGTTTCAATGAGTTATAACTTGAGTAGGTTAGTCTGTAGGGAATTGTCTTGATTATGGTAATTGGCATGGGGAGACCAGCCACTATGGGGGACATCATTCCCTAGATTTTTGTTTCCAAATTGTATAAAAGTGGAGTAGTGGCACACATAAATGCATGGCTTCCTATGTAGTCTTGACTGTGATGCAATGTGTCTAGCTGTTTTAAGTTTTGCCTCCATGAATTCACTGCATTATAGAATGTAAATTAGAATTATGAGATATAATAGTTTCTTTATCCAGTAAGTTGCTTTTTGGTCAGTATATTTTATTGTAAGAACAAAAATGAAAGAACAGTGGGGAAATCTGGCTGGCAGTATCCTGAAGCAGCTGATCATATTGCATCTGCCATCAAGAAACAGGAGCAATGAACACTCATGCATGATAGCTTTCTCCTTTTCCTGTGGTCCCAAGCCCACAGAATGTACTGCTCTCCTTTAGTGTTGTTTTCTCACCTTAAATAACCCAGTGGAGAAAATTTTTCATAAGAATACCTAGAGGCTAACAAATCTAAATAATCCCTCAGAGGTACACATAGAGCCTTGGCTCTTAGATTTTATCAAGTTTGTAATATTAGACACCACCAGTTTATAGAGAAGGAGGGAGAAGATGCAGTGAGGTAGATGGAGCCTACAGTTATGTCATGACTCTTTAAAACCAGGTGTCCTAATTTACTTGCTGTTACTGTGATAAGTGCCATGACCAAAAGCAACTGGGGACAAAAGGGTTAATTTCACCTTACAACTTATTATACTCCATTATTGAAGGACGTCAGGCCAGAAACCTGGAGGTAGGAACAGAAGCAGAGACCATAGAGAAATGATGCTTTCTGCCTTGCTCTTTATGCTTTGCTCAGCCTGTTTGCTTCTTTTGGTTGGTTATTTATTTATTTATTGATTGATTGATTGTAAATATTACTCAGGAACATCAGCCAGGGATGGCATTGTCCACAGTGGGCTACCCTCTCTTATCAATCACTAACACCCTCAGAGACTTGCCAATAGACCAAGCTGATGGAGGTGTTTTCTCAATTGACTTCCTCTTTCCAGATGACTGGGCCTTGTTGACAAACACAAGCAAACAAATAAACAAACAAAACCATAACAAAAACTAATAAGCACGTCAGGCATAGGTCTTTAAATATACAGTATCTAAGGATAATAGTATTATGCTCTTATTAGTAGAGTAGGGCTTTGAGACATAGCAAAACTGAGCAGTCATGTGAGAATTTTCATAGTGTGATGTTGACTTGGGTTTTAACCCTGCTAATTTTGATTCTAGAACACACACACATACACGTATATGTATATTATCTATACTAACTATTTTTGAGAAAATATACTAAGTAAATAGGGAGGAATTTGACTTCTTTCTCAAATTAACAAATCATTTTCTTAGAATATGATGTACACCCAAGGTAGCAATTATCTAGCAATCATATTAATGTTGTTTATTTTTTCTACATATCTGACAGGTGTAATTAAGCACTTCTGCCTGAATTCCTGAGTATACAAATCTTCTTTACACAGAGATGTGAATGAAGTGTCTAAACACTTCCCCAGAAGAAGTGAAAACTAGAACTGCTCTTGATTAGTGTAGAGACTCTAGCAGTGCAGTATATATAAACTTGGTCTGAATCTTCACATATTTTCAATTTGTACATTTTATCTCTTCCTTTCCTCTATAATTCCTGGTAAATTTCTTTCCATACATAGAGTAGAGGGTAGCAAACTATTTCTATTAGGTGCCTTAATGAAAACATCGTTAGCTTTGTGAGACAGTGGTTGCATTTATTTATCTCTGCTATTGTAGTACAAATGCAATTGAAAAATATGTGTGTGCACATGCATGCATGTGCATATGTGTGTATGTATGTGTTTGTTTGTGTGTGTGTGTGTGTGTGTGTGTGTTAATGATTGAACGTTGCTGTATCCCAGTAAAACTTCACTTAAGAAAAGCAGTCCAGGCTTGTCTATGGCTGTGTTTTAACACCCAGTGTAAATGATGTATCTTAAAACAAGGCTAATATCACTAATCTAAATTCTCTTGTGTCTTGTTTGGTTTATAGTTGTGCAATATCATTGTATTATCTTTGGAAATATATTTTTTCACAAGGCTGTCATTTGATCTTATAGTGACTTTTCCAAGACAAATGGTGATCTTTACTAAACCCTTGTCTGCTCTGTGATATAATAAATTGAAGATTACATCTTTTAACAATAGAAAGAATGTTAATTTTAGATCCACATTTGCTTATAGACTCTTACATCTCACCATACAAAGAAAAATATCTTTTCTTTGTGCTTGAACCTACCTAGACTAGACTATATATTTGAGGAATAGAGGGTCTTGTTTTGTATCTCAGATTATACTTGAACCCATTATCCTATTGACTCAGTTTATTGACTACTGGAATTCTAACCATATGTCACTATACCTAAATAGAATAGACCTTTTGATTTCCTCAACTGACAGGATCATTGAGTTGAGGCTTTGAGAAAGAGAGAGAGAGAGAGGATTCTATTTGAGTGTATCTTTCTCTTTTTGTTTCTCTTAAGATTCACATCCTGAGATCTCAGCTTTTGTGATTAGTAGAATCTCAAATTATCTCAAATGGAGTGGCTACATTGAAGAATCCTCATCTAGAAATACTGAAACTCTGGAGTTAACAGCTCTTATTAACATGACTTATAAGTAAATGAGACTTGGGTGCTCTGAAAGAGCCAAGTCCAGTCTACTTCTTTTTTGAATAACGTTGTATTTGGAAGCAGCCATGCCTGTTCATTTATATAGTATTCATGTGTTATGTTCCTCTGTAATAGCAGAAGTGAATGGTCACAATGGAGATGATATTTATGGCCTCAAACCCAGGAATACTTATTTCCTGGTTCTTTGTAGAACAATTTTGTGCCTCCTACTTCTCAGCCTTCAGCTTCTCATTGAGGCCCCAGGCATCTGGAACAAAGACAACCCTTCCTGCTGTGCCCTGTCTGAATTTCTGATCTGCAGAATTCATGATGATAAAAAAATTGGTGGCTTTATAACATGATCTTTAAGAGTAATTTGTTATAACACCAGAGAGCCTGGAACAGCAGTAAATATGGTTCTTGTGAAAATGAAAAGTTGTATTTGTTAAAATATTAAAAGAACTAAACTGCACATGCTTCTTCCGTTTCTCCCTATCCTCCAACAGACAAATGCATTCAGACGATTGGTTGTTTTTATATACCCTCTATGATAATAGTACAGGTCCATGTAATCCCCCTTAAGTGTTCTTGATGTTGAATTATATTTTCCTTCCAGAAATGAATATTTGCTGAAGGAACCAAATGTCTTGCCCTGCCATTGATTCTATATATCACAAACTCATTTCATTTCATGATTATTCTTTGTTTCCTATTCTAGGAAAAATCAGTGATCTCTCTTGGGCCACTGACAAACTCTGGGATCATTTTACTAGTAACTGTGGTCCATTGTTCGTGCAAATAGATGTGCCATTAAAATATTCCAAACTATATTCTTTTATTTGTTTTCATTTGCCATTCATCAAAATGAAAGGTTTTTATGAGAAGGATTAAAGGCCATAAAATAAAATATATTATAATGCTCCCTTTGAAATGTTTCAGGCATTTATTAAAAATAGGGCAGTTAGTGGTTAAATGTCAGTCAGTAATAATCAATTTCTTTAGCATTGATACCAATCATATGAAACATTTATCATCAAGTGTCATTTCAGAGGCCTCTAGAAATTGTTTTTCACTTTCAATATGTTGTTTTGTGGTTGTCAGTTATCCAGCCACAGCAAACATGACATCTCAATTCTTCTGGGCTTTATAACGTTTTATGGACTGATTCTTTGCAACTCTGAGTTCTGAGGAATAGCACAGTGGAGGGACATTTATAATAGGCAAGCACTCTAAGTTTTCTATAAATTGTAAAGAATATTGTGTAAGTTCTTTGTTTCAGATTTAACAGATGTTAGAGAAGTTACACACTGTTTTCTCATTTTCTTCAGTTTCCCTTAACAAATTTAAAGGACTAGGGACTTAAGAAATGTTCTTAAAAAGAGAGAGAGAAAGCTATTAATGAAGCAAAGAACATTGCACAACACAGACATGCATTTATATATAAATCTGGTCATATTTTTGTTGTTTTGAGTGAGGCGTTCCATAATAATTTACAGTATCAGGTTTTTTTCTTGCTAATTTCATGATAATTTCTCATTCCTCATTTATTCTGTAGCTGTAATGATCATAAAAATTTAATTTTAGGACAATATCTCATTGGTAGAAGGACATGAGTTTAGATTTGTTGACACGAGTTCTCAGTCTTAGTCCTGAAATATTTTAGCTCTTAGACTTTGTTGGATCAGACCTGTTTCTTCCCTTTATTAAAAATCTTTTTAATTTTGATTTTTTTTAGTTATATGGCTGTTTTCCCTGCAAATATGTCTATGCATCATATATCTGCAATGCCAGTGGAGGCTGGAAAAAGGCACTGAAGCCCTAGGACACAAATTATAGATGCTGTGAGCTATCATGTGGGTGGTGTTCCTGGAACCTTAGCTCTCTGGTAGAGCTGCTAGTTAGTTATCTCCCCCTTTCATTTCTGAGTCAGAGCTTTTTTTCTTCTTTGGTCTGGCTTGGAAGTTACTCCATAGCCTAAGCTAGCATCAGACTCACAGTCCTCCTTCATTTGCCTTTGAAGTGCTCAGTATGTAGGCAGGAGGTACTGTATTCAGCTTGGATTTTACTTTCTAAGTCACACTTTTCCTCAATGGCTATAAAATGAGGACATTAGAGGTTATGTCATAGAACCATTTTAAGTATCTGATGAGCTCTAGTGCTCTCAGCTCATGCTTGTGTATCGCACACAATAAGCCATAATAATGTCTCCCATTTCTGCCTTCTCCACCTGTACAAAGGGTTGAACCATAAGTAGAAAGTGCTGTATCATTTCTAAGAAGCCATTAGAAAAATCCATTTCCAAAAAGGTATATGTCTATATTGTCTATAATCGGATAGCCTTTTGTGTCACTCCCCCCGCCAGGAAATTTTATCCCATATTTCTTTCAACTGAGTTGTCTGTCATTTAGTTCTAAGTGGTTTGCTGTAACATTAACCCCTCCTGTCAGTCACTGACTCCTGTCAGTCATCTTTCCTGTTATTCACATAGCTCAGTGCTGGTGGAATGTGGGGGGTGTGCAAAGAAAGAGAGAATGATGGTTATTCTGAAGAGTTCTGGTACAGAAATACTTCAACGAAATAATTATTTAAATGGACTAATTTGTTAGAATTAAAATGTTCATTCAGAGGTGAGTATATGCACCATGTTCTAAAATCCTAAAGCATTCTGGACTGTATACATTTGTTCTATTGTTAAACAAAGCTCTAATAGACTATATTCTAATGATGAAAGACTGGTGAATCCTGTAGGCATCTAGATTCTCCTGGCTTCTCTGTCATAATAAACTGGATCTGTAGTTACCTGTGTAGGAAGCAACTGTTCCTATTTCCTTAACCCTGAAATATTCCTTTCCACCTATGATTTTCTCTGGCATAACCCAAGAAAATATCTAAAAATAGGATGCCATAGAAAATTCACTTATTGACAGCATGTGGGGAGCAAAGGAGAGGGTGCCTTGAAATAGCCTCTTTCACATGGAGAGAAAAAAGAACAGCTTTAATGACCATGATTATAGCCAATTAAGTGCCTAATTCTGCACGAGAACAAAAGGCTATTGGTAGGGTTTTTTAACTCCAAACATTTAGAAAAGTAGAAAGGATAACTTCCCATTGGCAATTGGTGTTTGCTATTTTAGAAGAGATTAGGAGAAAAGTGTCAATGGTGGTTAGGGAAAAGAATGTCCCCAGCATTTATGAATACTCTCGCAATTGAGAGCACTGGTCATTTTTTCCACCCCACAGATTGCCCATCTGGCCATCAGGCAATTTTCCTCCCCTCCTTGTTTTACAAAGTTGTCATGATAATCAATTTAAAGCCTGGCTAGATGTATGAACTCTGCAACAAAGCTGCACCAGTGAGTGGCTTATGGTGGTTTCAGTAGAGCAGCTATTCTTGCTAGCATTAGAACTTGATCATTGGCATTTATTTAGTACTTTCCCCTCATAAAATTTGGTTTTCATGTATGTCATAAATCAACTTAACTTCCTTCTGGAAAGATAGCTATATCTATATCCATAATGATATACTTTAATATGTCACACAGTCTAAACATTTGTTAAGGTGCAGATCACTAAAATATAAGCATAGATTAATAACTGCCAGATATACTTGGATGGAAGTTTTCGGAGAATAATTTCTTTCAGTTATTGTGCAATAAATACCTATACAGCATGTATAAATTTGCGTAGGTCATTATTCTTCCCACCTGTGTGCCAGTGGAGAAAAACATAGGTAACTAATAATGGCATTTCTTTTCATTGTGTTCATATGTGGGCTCAGAATCTTCCTCAGCATTGGTAGCCATAAGAAAAGATCAAATTTGGCATTTGAATAGAGCCTGTTTGTAATCCCTATTCTAAAACTTGGCAACTTTTAACATCAGAATATGAATGGGTGTTTAAATCTTTGCCAACATGACAGCCAACTGAGAGCATTTCACAGTAGAAGGAAGACAGAGAATTAGAATAAGGTTTTGACTCAAAATGGGGTGAGGAACTGCAAAGTATTCTGTAGTGACATGACACCTCAAGGCATCTTGCAGGCAAGAGGAAGAATGTGAGGGAAACAACCTGATTTCAGAACATTCGTATGTAATACAATGGCTATTGTATCTATATTTTTTCTTGAGACTTTGAGATGTAAAGAATCAGAACTGAGATATGCTGTGTCAAGCACAAGACTAATTTTTAAAAACGTATCTATTTTATATAACTTATTTCTCCACATTTCAGCATGTGTTGTTATAAACAGGTTATATAGCTGGCGTTCTATTGACTGTGCTAAATCATATAACTTTACTGGGTTTTTTTTACTCTTGGATATTGTTTTAGGATTTCATTAGACTAGATTTAGCTTATATAATAACTGCACCTTGGTAACATATTGCTTGGCATACTTCCAACAAATGACAACAATGAGTCCATTTCCTGGTGTTGGAATCAAACCACATGAAACCAGGGTGAAATAGATAACTTTCAAACTACTGAATTTGAACAACACTGAGAAATATATTATGGAAAGATGATTGATCACACAATTGGTATCTTTTAAACAAGATACTTTACTCAGTATCTTTGGATATTCTTCAGTTAATGCTCAATCAGAATTAGTTACTGTGGCAAAGCTGAGTCTCTGTGGTCAGCAACTGCTGTGGATGATTACCACAAATATAAAATGCAACCAGAGTGCTTGTCTTCAAGAAGAGCTGGGATGGGCACAAATGCTGTGATATCATGATTGGAACAGAAATGAATTTTTACTAGTTTCCACAGGTCTAGAAAATAATAAGGAGGCCATGCAATGAGCATGAAATCTGGAATTGTAGAAGGACATGATACTTTTAGGTAAAAATTTAGATTATAAAATGTAGAACTCTTATTTTTTGAAACCAATACAGCATAAATATGCTTTTATTGTTCTAATGTTTAAGAAAAGTCAGTGGTTGAGTAACTCTTTAACCACTTTATTGTTAGCACTTGGAGTACATTGTTGAGTGTTCCAAACAGGAATAGTGTGTCATTTAATGTCTTAGAAGTCCTTACCTGTGAAAACAAACGTTAAAGTGGTTATTTGTGAGTATGTACTATGCAAAGGTTGTAAGTTGAACTTAGTGATGTAAATACAAGCATATTTACATCAGGCGGATTTTCCCTGGAATCTAAGGACTTACATAAGTGGCATGAGTTAGTGGTGGTTTAATTTAAATAATCCAGGAAAGCATTGGTAAAGGATGGGAAAGTGAGGCAGGGATGAGAAGAGATCCAGATCAAGGGAGGTGAGTAGCAATGACATTGCTGTGAGTGCCATGGGATAGACTATTGATATGTGAACAACGAAGCCAGTAACTATATGTCAATTGGTCAGAGGACATTCTTAGACTCTGAAATGACCAGATATGCTATGTGACTAAGTGTAGGATGGGTTTCCTTCTAAAGCCAAGAAAAAGCACTGAGACTTGGAACTCTGGCATGTGCAATCAGACAATGATCATTTGAGGAAAGTGAGTGTAAATAAGCTGGTGGTACTCACAACTTAAAGTAAGCCTTGTAAGGAGTAATGTTTTTAGGAGAGTTACTCATCAGTTATTTGGTAGTGAACAGAACAGACATGTTGATTAAAAGGTTATAATCCCAATGTAGTGGCCTTGTAAGACTGTATATAAGAATTTTATGTTATTTCCATACCATGGATTTGTTTGTATTTAGACCCCCTCCAAAGCAACATTGTTTTTCCAGCTATTGTAATTGAATGAATACTCACAGGAAAATGAATCTCTGAGTGTTACTGAACAACCATTTGAAAAGCTGTAATTATTATAAAACAATTTGGCAAGGGGAAAGTTTGTTGGTGGAAATGAAAAGCAGTTTTTAGGCCAACAGTTTGTTATTTTCCCACAAACAAGCTTAATGAAAAAATAAATTATTTTATTCTTTGACCAACTTAGAGTTTAAATATTCTGTATGAGCAGGAACTACAAATTCTATCCCATTACGATAGAAGAAAGCAGTTCATACTTCATATTGACAATCCTAACTTTTAAAGTGTTTATTTAGGGAGAACTAAAATGCTAGTCCAAGTAGAAGAGGAAATTCATTTGATTGATTGCCATATTTACTTTAAAATATCTGTAATAAGCAGGGTTGTTGTTGCTTTGTATATTGGGAATTTGAGAGGAATTGATCCTCTTCTTTGTGCACTGTGTTCTGAGATGGCTGCTCATTTACTTGTCCAGGCTAAGCTGAACTTACCAGGCTATCTTCCTGCTACTACCTCTAGAGTAGTTAGAATGACAGCCACGAACCCCTGTATCTAGCTTCAAATTGTATTTAATTTTTATCTTTTTTTGTGTGTTGGTGCTTGTGTGAGATGTATGTATATATATTTGTGCATTATGCTGGTGTGCCTATACATGTATAGAAACTCAAGGGGGACATTGGTGTCTTCATTTATTTGTATCTAGTTTTTCTTATTCCCTTAAGACTGAACCTTTCACTGAAATTGACCTCAAAGATTTTTAGATTTTAGGGTGGCAGCAGCAAGCTCTAGCAACTCTCTGTCCTTCACCAGTACAATTGTAATGATATCTACATACATGGCTACTGGAGATCCAAACTCAGGTCCAAATGCTTGTCCAGTGAGTTGTCTTATCTACTGAGCCACCATCCCATGACTGTTCAGCTTGAGTTTTAAGCCCAGAGAAATGCATAGACATCCTTTGGCACTTGTTTCATTCATTTTCAGGAACATGGAGAACTTAGTATTTCAAAAAGAGAGACGTGGTACAGTTGACTCGACATCTTTACTACAAACAGGAATGTTCAGAATTAAATTGACTGACCCCTGGCACTGAATTTGTATAAGGCAATAGACCATGGAAATAGAAAGGAAATGACCAATGGCATTTTATTTTATTTCTAATTTATTTTTCCACAAGCAAATTATAAAATGTAATTGCTCTAGTAGCATAACTTTAATTTATTCTAATTAGAGTGTCTGAAAATGGTCTCCTCCCTTTTAGAATGAATATTTCTCTGGAGCATCTGGAAATATCTATCTTGTATTTTGAAGCCGATTAAACCATGATAACAATGTTGTTCTCAAAAGTGAGAATCTCAGATTGTTTCCTGCTAAGCATTTACTATAGTTCCCTATTTAGCTTTGTTACCTTCCTACTTGGTTATCCTTGATTTTATGATGATATTTCATTTCCAGTTCTCTGTTACTCCAAACTTTCTCTTCATGGAACCTACATGTACTGTACTGTACTATTGTATAGCAATTTCCAATGGAGTACATCAAGACCCAGGAAGTTGCAAAGAGAGGCTCATTAAGAATCAGGAAGTAGCCGGGCGGTGGTGTCGCACTCCTTTAATCCCAGCACTTGGGAGGCAGAGGCAAGTGGATTTCTGAGTTCAAGGCCAGCCTGGTCTACAGAGTGAGTTCCAGGACAGCCAGGGCCATACAGAGAAACCCTGTCTCGAAAAACAAACAAAGAAACAAAGAAACAAACCAACAAAAAAGAATCAGGAAGTAACAAATCAGAAGTCTAAGGAAGTCCCTGAAACCTTCCAAAGGCAAGTTATATACTTAACTCTAGCTTTTGTATCCTGACACCAAAGTGTAGGTCTTTGGTGATTCAAGGTGCTCCAGTTGCTCCTGCTCTTGTAAGTAACCTCAATAATATTACTAAGTTCAATGAGTTGGAATTTGGTGCTGTATTAACCTTAGTTCTTTATCAGTTCCCTATCTTGGCCCAGTAGACATTTGATCTCATCTCCCTGAGAATAATGCCACAAAACATGCACCCTCTGATTGGAATGCTGTCCCTGGTAACCTCCATCCTCTGCCTCCTAATTTATTTACTTACTTCATCTTGATCTCTTTTGACTTCCTGCATTTTTACTTATTTTTGCTTTATGCTGTTGAAATTATTCTATAGTCAAATAGTATTTGACAGTATACCAGTCAAGAATGAGCTTAGGTATATGATGGTTATTATAAATTACTCATTTATTTTTAATTAGTTATGACAATTTACATGAGGAAAACATTTTTCATTGGATATTTTATTTATTTGCTTTTCAGATGCCTTCCCCTTTCCCCCTCTCCTCCCCCTAGAAACCCTGTATCCCATCCCCCCTCTTCCTTTTTGCTTTTATACCATTTTAATTATATGCAAATATTAAGGTCAGTTCTAGGTTGATGAACTAGCAATACAGTAGATGCGAATAGTAAGGAACAAGCAAGACAATAAACAAAATTCCGTGGTCACTCCCATGATCACTGTTTCTAAGGGTTTATCAGGATGACCAAAATATCTGATCCAACTTCCCTGAAGCCTACTTCCTTCTTCTAACCTAAAATTTAGATTACTGCCTAAAAGTACTTAGCAACCTACGACAGTAGTGCATTACTTTTGATAATGCGTAATCAATAATGGGTAAGTAAGGCATTCTTGTCAGAATGACCTAAGACTGGCTCAGTCTTGTTTATGAAACAAAAAAGGGAAGAGGCAGAGGTCTTTTGGGGCTGCTTGGTAAGAATCTGACATGGACCAAGGACAAGGAAATAGGCTGTTTGGCAGGAATATGACATTGGCCAAGGACAAGGAAGTCGGCTTCAGGCAGGAAGCTGACGTTAAGTTAGAACAAAGAAGTAATTTTAGGTAGGAATCTAAATATTAGGCTAGAAGCCAACTTTTAAAAGGGAAGGTTTAATTTGGTTTATTGCTTTGGAGGTTTCTATAAGTAGCTGGCTTCATTGCTGTGATCTTGTGCCAAGGACAAAACATCATTGTAAAAGGAAATCTATTTTCCCCATGACAGGAAGTAGAAAGGATGAGCATAAGCCTGCACTAGAGGGCTTCCCCATCTTGCATTTTGTTCCATCTTGACTCCTGCCTATAGGACAGTACTTCCTGCATTCAGAATAGATTTTATTCTCTGTTGTTTTCCTACATGTCATTCATTTCTGCAAATACCCACAGAAACATATCCAGAAATGTATTAGACTAATCTAGCTGTCTCTCATTCAGGATAACAATCACAGTCATCCCATAAGATTATAAATGTTGAAAAGTCTTACCATCCAGTGATATCAAAAACATCATAATAGTTTAGGAGAACCTGTTCCTCATGTGTTTGTGGTGGTATTGTAAACAACCATTCCACTGCCAGTCATATAAACACTTAAAATAATTCTTTCAGATGGGCAACGTGGTACATTTTTATAATCTAACACAGGAGCGGCTATGGCATGAGGATATGCAAAGGAGTTCACTGGGCTTCATAGAGAGATACTGTCCTGAAAAGCAGAAACTAAAAAGGAGTTTTTGGGCAAAGAATCTTTGAGTTGTCCTATAATCTTTGAATAATATATTAAGTGTCATTCTACCCAAGTGTCAAGTATAGGAGCTGTCCTAGAGGGATTTTGCACCTGGAGACGCATGTTACTCTCTTCCTCTTATGATTTACTGATATTCCTATTGAGATCATAGCTTAGCTATCAGTTATGTGAACGAGACCATGGTATGGTGACTATTTTTGTGTGTCACCTTGACTAGATCTCAAAGTGAGAAGGTCACTCCTTGTGTCTGAGGGCTTGAGATTAACACTTGAACAGTAAACTCAAAAAAGCAGACTGTCCTCCTGATGGTAGGTGGACATCCACTTGATTGAAAGCCAGGCAGAATTTAAAGGTTAAGTAGCAACTTTTGCTTAAATTGACACATCTCTCTTTGGACTTCCACTAGAACTGCAGCATTTTTTTTTGTGTGCTTCCTTTTTAACCTGTTTTCTATTTGTAGCATTTCTTTGTCTTTCATCCAAGAGTTCTTGTTTTGATATTCTGACCTCTATTGTACAAATTCAGGATAGAAAATCTGTTTTCATCCAGCAGCCCAATCAAGAATCCTTTTTTGTATCAAATATCCCCAGACTTCAGCTCAATGACTATACCTTGATGTCTGTCCTAGAAACACATTCTGACCCACACCATTTGCCACCACCTCTAGACTTCCCTTCCACTAGGTACAGCCTGGACTTTCATAGGTTTACAAGTCCCAAGATGTCATATGGAAATACTTATCTTGGCTCTGTCTAGCTTTATTGTTCAAGGAGGAACTTTCAAACTTACAGTCTATTCTAGGAAGCAAGTTTTCTCCATTTCTGAGGTTGTGTGGGATGGCCTGGTTTGCTATCAATGGAGCTCCAAGTCTGTCAAAATACGCACCAAATTCTTTACTTGCATCACGTTTTAACAGTTTCTTTTCAGGTTATCACGACCTTCATTCGGACTCCTTCAAAAAAGAACAGTCCGTTCCCTTTGATGTTTGTTTATTTCAGAGTGAATGACTTTCTCCCTCTTAATTTCTACTTATGGGACTTTATTGAGTCTGCTTTGAGATATAGAGACAGTGACTTTGTTTTTGAGTGAAGGGATTAATTACTTTTAAATACCACTACTAAAGGAATATCAGTGTTCTTTTCTAACTCATGAATTATTTTCAACTAAAATATCAGAATAATTCTTTCAGTTTTTTTTAATGAATCAGAGCATGGTTTAAGATGTTCCCACATTGAATGGAAATCATATGCATGCCTGAAGGTGATTAAGTCTATATCCTGGAAGTACACTGCTGTCCAGAGGATTTGGAATTGACAAGAGCCTCGAAATCTGCATTTTAACAGAGTATTTCAATTACTTGTAAGTATTGGAAAGTCAATTGACAAAAAACTTCAATGTTTTCATTATGTACTGTGGTCAAGAAAGAAATGTTGTCACCTATGAATAAAATGAAATAATTGTTACTATTACACATATTAATCCTCAAAATTAATGGGTTTGTAACTTTAAATTTGTCAAATCCATTTTGCAATAATGGTTCTTAAATGCTTTAACCTTCCTTTCACCTCACCATTCACCAGAGGTAGTGGGAAAGAAAGGATACTGGGGAAGTGAACCTGTTTAGCAAGGTTCTTTGGAGCAATTCCTGTCTGTGTTTTCTGGAAATCAGCAGTTCAGTTCACAGGTTAGCAGGCAGCGGCAGTGCTATCCACTCGCAAACATTTCATGGATACAACAGCAGTCCAGTTTGGTAGACTCTGGTTAGCAACAGAAGTGACATGCATGACCTAGTAGAGACAGCCAGGCTTCAGCTTCTGCTCAATTCAACAGGAGGGATCAGGAGGAACATCAGAAGTTCTTGGTGGCTATGCCTCCCTCTCTCAGGAATGCAAAGATTAGTAAAGATGAAAGACCCACAATCATTGCCCAGCTACCTGTACCAGCAAGCCAATCTCTGTCTCTGTCACTCTGTGGAGTCCTATTCACATGTCCTCCATGTGCCTTGCTTCAGCACATGCATCCAAAGTTCACGGAAGTAGCAACAAACTGCAGTACAGCACCAGAAGTTTTTTGGTGTGCTTCTCTCTATGGCGTCCTGACAAATGCAGCTTAACTATGCAATGTAAGGTGGACCATTACATGCATGTGGTTAGCGAAGAATCTTTCATTACATGTCTTTTCATATGCTTGCTTTAGCAGAACATCCTCTCTCCTGTGTCTGTGAAATGTTCCTTCAGGTGTTGTCGGCCTTAGCCTTTCACACCTGTGTCCACTTTAATGAAATATTCCGTCATATATTTGCCCCAGGAAAACATGATCCAACTGATTTTCCAAAGAACCCTTAAGTTTCCACTTCAGGTTTTCATTATGACATTTTAATACATGTGAAATGCAGTGTCTGGCATGACTTCGGGTTCTGACCTAACATAGGAGGTAATGAATACAGAAGGTAGTGACACATAGCCACAAAGAAAATCTAGAATGGATGGTCTGGGATCTTAGAGAAACTATGCTCTCTAGAAATAGCATATTTTCTACATACATGGAACAGATAGACAAGGTTATAGCTTACAGTTGAACAGTAGGCTTACATACAAATAAATGAAGAAGCAAGCTTAGCTAATCTCCATAGAAACAGTTTTTATCAGCAAGCCATCTTCAGGTTGAAAATGTCTGGGGGAGGAAAGCTATGGTGGACATTTTCTACACACAACAGCCATTTACTCAGGTCTTCACAAAGTAAGCGCTTCTTCCTTTCCCCACAGAGAATATTGTATTTTGATCACGACCTTTCTTCAAGTTTACTCTTTTTTCCCGTTTCCCTCCTTCTCTGTCCTATTTTCATGCTTTCAAGCCATCTTCCCACCTCCATCAGTTTTTGTAAATGAAACAATATAAGATACTTGTCTTATGAGTCTGGCATAACATGATAATCTCCCATTTTGTACATTTTTGCACATGGCATAATTTCATACTTCCTTGTGTTTGAATACTATTTCATTTATCTATGATAGGCACCAAGCCTGGATTCCATGTCTTGGAAATTGTGAGTAGTGACATGATAAATATGGATATACTGGTATTTCATTTGCATGCTTGCTTCATTTATTTCAGATAAATATCTAGGGTGGGATATCTGGATCATATATTAGTTTAATTTAATTTATCAAGGAATCTCTGAATTATTCTCTACATTGGCTCTACTAAGAGATATATACAACAGTATTATACCTGTAATAAGGACTCCTGTTTCTTCATATCATTGCCAGCAATTTTGTTTTGACTATAGACAGTTTGACCAGAATGATATAGAACCTATGTGTAGGTTTTGTTTTTAATTTACCTTTTTTTTTAAAAATCATACTGAGATTAAATCCAGTATGCTAGATGAGAGCTCTATAATTGACCTGTATCTCCAGACTCTTTTATCTTTTTAATTTTGTTTATAGACAAAGTTTTGTTCAGTTGCTCAGGTTTCACTGTGGTTTTAATTTGTATTTCCTTGGTGGATGAAGATTCTGAACATTTCTTTCATGTACAGTTTTTATATCTGTATGTTTTCCTTTAGGAAAAAAATCCCCTATGAACATAATTATTGGGTCTGGCCATTCTGCCTGGAAATGGTAGGTGTTACTGAAACATGTGTGTGGAGTACCTCGTCATCTTTCAGGTGATTCCTATCCCCAGCCTGCCAGCCAGCCAATTGTTGTGATTTACAGAAAGCTGGCTCCCTTATTCTCCTGTCCTTTTCTACACAGTAATGGCTGATCACATGTTTGCCATCTTCCTCCTACCTTCCCCAAGCATCATGGTCCACACTGATGCTTCAGGTCCTTATTCACTTATTAATTCCTTTAAATATCTCCTATTGGCATAGAAGCAGACAGTGATTTGAGTGTTTTGTGTGAATGTTTCACCTCCACACTCAGTGTAAACTCTTGAGGACACAGTCCATGATTTATCCATCTTCTGTTCTAGCCACATTGCCCAGAACATAAGAGACTGAAAAGAGTCTGGAACTGAATTTCCCTTTTAGATGAAAGACTAGTGAGCTCTTCAATTTTTGATTTTTGAGTCATGATTTCCTGCTTTGATTGAACTAAACTGACTAATTTATTGGCAGTTTTGTTGAACCCAAAGTTTTAATAATAATAAAAAAAATAATGATCATCTATCACTTATGTACCTGTTTTTGTTCATTTGACAACAAATGCAATGGACAAGAAGACACGGCTGTTTCACATATGAGTCAACTGACTGTGAGTAATGCAGCAACTTCCTGAAATAATGGAAGTAATTAGCAGGATTGGCTCAGTTTACATCCAGGGCTTCTCTGAAATTTCAGACTCTCAACTAATGTATTATGGTGTCTCCAAAATATAAGAGACAACAAGGAATTCTGAATTATTGATAAATTCACTCACCTATCCAGCTTAGGAAGCACCATGCTCGCTGAGTTTATCTTCTGTCTGGACTCTGCTGCTTGAGTCAAATTAATTTTTCTTTGGAGATAATGTGCAGGATCTTTTGGGGACTCTTTGGAAGGAAAACTACTTTTCGTTTTATTCATTGGCCTCTACATCCAGCACATCCTGTTTGTGAACTGGATAAATTACAACTCTGCCACTGTATAAACTGAAGAATGGCTGGGGGTGGGGGATGATACATACACATTTTCAAAAAGTTATTTAATTTTAGATTGTGTGGATGGATGTTGTGCATGCATGCATGCCTGTGTCTCATGTGCATGCAGTGCCTGAAGAGGCCAGAAGAGAGCATCAGATGGGTGAGTGAAAACAAATCTGAAATTTCTGCAAGAACAATAGTGCTCTTAACCACTGAATCATCTCACTAGCCCCTACATTGATTTTCATAAACATACATGTATACGCTATTACCACATGGAGAAAACGTTTTCTTATTCATGTTAGATATTTTTCTCCTCTTTTCTTGAAGCTCAACCTAGAAGGCATAAACTCCCCTTTCTTTCCCTGTCCCTCTCCCCCTCCCCCTCCCCCTCCCCCTCCCCTCTCCTCCCCTCCCATTCCCTTCCCCCTCCCTCTCCTCCCCCTCCCTCTCCTCCCCCTCCCTCTCCTCCCTCTCCCTCTCCCTCTTTCTCTTCTTCTTCCCTCCATCTTTCTCTCTCTCTGTCACACACACACACACACACACACACACACACACACACACACACACAC
>JANHMN010000008.1:44849545-44899640 GCA_030674055.1 Rhabdomys pumilio
ACACACACACACACACACACACACACACACACACACACACACACACAAAAACACACATACATTCCCTTCATCTCTATCATGACATATGGAAATCCTTGTTCTTACTAATAGTGTGTTGTCAAACCTATCATCTCTATCAGGACTCTCCCTTTTTTCTGAAGGTCCTAAATTCCTTAAAGACAAATCAAGCAAATATTTTCTTGTTTGGCTTGTCTCCTCCTTCCCTAAAGGAATGCTTGCTGCAACCTAGTTTCATGAGCTTTATAGGGAAAGGGTTCTTGAGAACAAGATGAGATGACAAAGTGCCATAGTTAGTACACCAACAAATACTGTATGTCTGGATGAGTGGGGATGAGTTGGGATTGTGTGTGTGTGTGTGTGTGTGTGTGTGTGCACATGCACACCCACCAACCCCCCACATACTAGCATGTGCGCAGAAATACATCTGTATTTTTACAGTTCTCAGTAATTTATTATTTATGTGGGTGATCATAGATTGGTCCTTTTCTGGTCACAGTAGGACTCAAACATCACTCAATAGAGCCAGACACTATTGAATTTTGTTTCTTAAGCCATCATGAATCCTGCTGTTTTATCTGATAGGTCATATTATTGTGCTATTCTACCAGCACCCAAATGCTTTGATCCAAAATACTTTCCAAGGATGGAATATGGGGATCAATCATGTCTGGAGGTTTTTTTTTTTTTTTTTTTTTTTTTTTAGAAGCTTGTCTAATTAGCCTGGATGAGAAACAGCCTTCTGAACATTGTATTGAAAATGATTACTAAACTGTCTAGAATTTCCTGAGTGGAAACCATGACTTAATTTCTCCTGAGTATTTCTCTAGTTTTATAATGATCTTCTTTGGCTAAATATAATTAAGTTAATTTTATTTTTGACATGTAACCTACTTAATATATTTTCAAACAAAAGAAATATCTTGCTTTAAATTCAAAGAATTCCAGAGGGATAAAGGCCAAGAGGATTTAAGAAAGAGTATGTATGATTTGCTGGACCTTCCAAGCAGTCACTAAGAAACTCCAATGTAAGATATTAAGTTGATATTTTCTGCACGTAAATCAAGCTTTTTATTTTAAAAGAAAAAAAATCACTTTAATGAAAGCATGCATTCAGCTCTGGCTAATTCTTAAAGAAGATCCATCCTAGAAGAGTATTTACATTCCACATGTGTTGTCAACATTAAGTCTCTTTTTGGTTCAGGTACCAAATTATAATTTGGTATAATTTTGGACAATTTAAATAGAAACAAGAGACGGCAAATCTACCCACTGAGGCAGATGGAGATTTACAGAGGAAAATTGTCTTCTAGATCATAACGTATGATCTGAAAGGTAGATTGGAAAGATGTATCAATGGCACAATTCCCATACTTATGAAGGACAGAGAACACAAATACAGTTTGAAGTGAGTGTTTTCAGCCCATCAGTCTATTAAGAAATGTTGAGAGATCTAAAAATGACCAACCATTTGTTTAGGGTTCATCTTATTAAATTGCTTTCAAGTATTAGCAAGAAAGGTCTGCCTTTAGCCTTTCTTCAGCTGTTCTTACCTTCTCTTTTCTGTATCTGTTTCTCTTCCCTTCTCTTCTCCCCTTCTACTCAGTTCCAGCATGGGTCCCAGGTGAGCATTCCTACTGAAATGATGGCCAGTACTAGCTGCAGATCATCTATTACAGGCTATCACTGGCAGATCTTTACACTGAGAAGTTTTCCCACCCAAGCCTTAATGGCTGTTTCTAAAACTATTGACATTTACCAAGTCAGGGGTAATTCATCTTTTAAGGAAGTGCCAAAATAGCTTCCTAAATGGGACTCAGGGGTGATCCAGAGCATAGATTTGCATTAAAGGAGAACTGGTGCTGAAATTAGATAGAAAAAGTGTGCAGTTTGGCTGCAAATCTGTGTTAAAGATAGGGGTAATGAGTGAGATGTCTTGAGATGAAAGCTGTCATTTTCATGTCTTAGAAATAGCCCTCTTGTTGATTTCTGTGTATTCTTTCTTTTTAAAATCTTTATTTGTTTATTATTATAATTGTGTGTGTGTGTGCACGTGCATGTGTGTGTGTGTGTGTGTGTGTGTGTGTGTGATATGTATCATGCTAACGCATGCAACTGGAGTTCAGAGGACTCTGCATCTCTTCTACATTCCTCTTAGTTCTAGAAACTGAATGCAGACTGACAGGTTTGTGTTGAAAGTACCTGTACCTACCAAGCCATTACAACATCTCAGACTGTTTATGATTTAAAAAAAATGATTAAAGAGCCATTTCTTTGAGGTTTCATTCTTATCATTTGCTGGGATACAGCCAGGATTTCATGCAATTAAAAAGTTCTCATTCTTTTATTTAATTCATTAGCTCTTTTCCCCACATACATTTAATAAGCCCTTATAATTGTAACAGTATTCATGCAAGTCATCGGGGATAAGATATTAAGCTCAGTAGTCACAACAAAATATTAGGGAAATTAATATTAGTTATTCCTATAGATATTGAGGAAACAGCATTGGGGTAAGCAATATAGAATTGATCCTAGCATTAAACAGGTTTTCTATTATGTATGGCATACACAAGAGTTCAAGTTGTCCTGATGGCAAGGCAAAAGCTTTCAGTTTCAGGGTGAAATTTGCTCTGCATTGGCCAGGCAGTAGGCAGACCTATGAATTTATTAGTCCTACAGAAAATGTGTCACATTCACAAGATTTCAAGTAACACTTGTGACAAGGCAAAGCCCATCAGGTTGAGGGTGAAGTTTACTCTGTTTTGAAGAAGGTCAGAGTGGATAGTGTACCTTTGCAATGGAGCCATGGTTTAAAGTTTTCTTTACTCAAATTCAGATTTGTTTGTACATTGTTTTTCAAATAACTTAGGATAGTTAATTTTGCATGGGTAAAATATATTTTAATTATATCTATTTTACGCCACCCTCTATTTTCCCTCATTTCCACTTTCTTATATAATTTTTGTGGCTTGTGAACTGCCAAATAAGAATGTATAGTAATGTTCAGCATCAATTTTCAACAAATTTCAATAAAATTTACGTATTCATTATTACTAAATGTACCTATGGCTGTTAATTTTAATTGTCAGCTTAATACAATGGGAGAAAGGTTCTGAGATGTTTGTGATGAACTACCTTGATTACATTAACTAAAGCAGGAAGACCTGCCCAATATTGGTAGCACCATTCCCTAGACAGGAGGTGCTGAACTTTATAAAAGTGGAGAAAGTGAGGTTAGTGTAATTATATGTACATTAACTCACTCCTTTCTGCTTCTTGACTATGAATATAATATGACCACCTGTTTGAAGCTTCTGCCACTTTGAATTTTCAACAATTGATTATGAGCTGGAAGAGTGAGCTAAAACAAATTCATTTTTTTTCTTAAGTTAGTTTTGTTAGGGTAGCTTATCACAGCAATAGAAATAAAACTAAGATAGGACTTTAAACTTTTCTACCTCTACATTCGTCGTGCTAGCCTTGTCTTTTAAGGTAATACATATTCCTGTGTTTTACAGTGAAGATGCATATCCTCTGCTACTGAATAGAATATGTTGGCTTTTTGTTTTTTTTATAGAAGAGAACTCTGTCCAATATTTTGTTGCATAGACCTAAGTCTGTGAGTTGATGCTTGTGATTCAGGACTCTATTACAATTTATTGAAGTTTTTGAAGCTTATACATTAATATTTGTTTTTACTTTGTCATTCATAAATTAAAAATTATGTTTTAGTTGAGATGAAGTGAAATAGAGGATATTCAAGGGTAACTATGATAAAATACATATATATATATATGTGTTATATATTAAAATGTGTGTATATTTAATATATATTTAATGTATATTTAATATAATATTACAATATATATAAATATATAAATAAATATATATATAAATATATATATATAAATAAATATATATATATAAATATATATATAACATTCTATAACAATAAAAATATTTGGCCCCTAGGCATAAACTTAAGCGAGAATACTTCAGCTGTGATGCCTAGGATAAGGATGTTTACAATAATTCTGTTTGAAGTAAAAATAACTCAATAGTGAACCAGGGACATAATTAAAAGTCATGCTAAGAAAAACATTAGGCATTCAGAATACTGATTACTATCTTACATACTCATACTATACCATATTTTTCATGGTTAAATTCTTAGTGACTGGCAGTGATTAATGTATGAAATATTTGCTGAATGAATGAATGAATGAATGAGCAATAAACCATGAATGAGGATGCCAGGAGCTACAGAAAAAATATAATATTAATTCTCAAGCTGATAAGTGCCTCAAAGGTTAAAGTTTTCCAGTAATACATCAAAGGCGGTATATCAGATTATGTTTTCAATGCATTTGGATTATTTTCATGATCATTATTATTCCACACTTACAAGCTGGGTGGCAAAGTTTTAAGATTGTGTCTCTGAGTAGGTGGAGCAGAGGTGTAGACATATGGTGCTACCCAGGGGTTGTGGGTGGGGAGCAATCACTCTCAAGTAGTTTAACTGCTGTCTGTGGGAATATAGGTGTGTTAGCACAGGACCTCAAGGCCATGGCACAGTCTCTGCAGCTGGTGAATCTGTCAGTTGGATCTCTGTCTAACTCTAATAGCAGCAATTGATTTTTTTCTTAAGATAGAGTTCACTGCGGAATATTTCCGTAAAGGAGAGATACTGTTCTCACCTATCATTTATCTTAAGTAGAGACAATATTATTGGAGGTTAGGTTTTAAGGGGGGGGGAATTATTTGATAATTACTCTTAAAGTCTTTTTAGAGCCCCAAAATAGGTTTATACTAAAAGGAAAGGGGAATTTTATGGGTAAAATCAGAGTTATGAATTTTAAAGTAAGGTTATTTTAAATGATATTGATGGCTTCAGGGCAATCATACAAATTCTTCAAAGGAAAAGGAGAAGAAGAATCAGTGAAGGACTATTCCATGCTCCTGGGTTTTTAGAGTCAATGTTGTGAATGAATCTACAGAGCAACCTAAAACATTGTCGTCACTCCAGGCCCTTCCTTGAAACTCTGAGAATTTCTTCCACAGTAGTCATCAAAGCTCTCTGACTACAATAGATTTTTATTTTTAGTATTTTCCCTTTGCATTAAAGAGTATGCACACCATTTGCATGCAGTGTCTACAGAGGCTTGAAGAGGGTGCTAGATCCTCTGGAACTGGAATTGTGTCATTGTTAACTACCATGTGGGTTCTGCATTTTGGACAAGAGTATCAAGTGCTCTTAACTGTGGAGCCCTCTCTCTAGCCCCCAAGTTTCACATTAAGATTCAGTTAGAAAAAGTTTTCATATGGGACTTTTATACATATTTCACTTTGGTTGGTTGCCCTACCCTGTCACCCTATTGTCCCTTGTCCTCTATCCTCATTAACCCCCTAATGCACAACCTTCCACTTTGTCCTATTTCCTTTGTCAAATCCCCCATTAACCCTTCCAACACACTTTCATCTCTAGAGTTCATTTCTAAATTCCTAGCTTTAACTCATATTTATTTCCATCTGGATATACATATTTAACACTTGGGTGATCAGATGAGAGAGAACATACAGGATTTGTTTTCTAGGCTTGGGTTATCTCATTGTAATGTTTTCCCGTTTTATCTATATTCCTCCTATCTTATCATTTCATTTTTCCATACAGGTGAATAAAAGTCTTTAGTGTACATATACCACATACACCATATTTCCATTAGCCATTCATCTGCTATGCTGATTGAGTTTCTTTGAATTGTATAATGAGCAGTGATAAGCATCAACAAACAAATATTTCTGTATCAGCCTATATAATCCTGTAGCTATTCCCAGGAGTGACATAGTGTGGTCATTTGGTGTTCTACTTGTAGTTTTATGATTAGTTGTTAAACTCCATAGTGGCCTCACCAGTTTATATTCCTACTGGCCTTGAGTAGGGGTTTGCTTTTTTTTTTTTTTTGCCACTGTTTATCTGCTACTCGTAATAATTGTCTTCCCTCCTTCATTTTTTCCTTCCTTCTATTCCTTTCTTTTACATTTCCCCCTAGTTTTGAAACAGGGTCTCACTACATATCCCTGGCTATCTTGAAATTTACAACGTAGACCAAGCTAAGCTAGAAATCTGCCAGATTTCTAGAGAAATCTTTACAGATTTACAGAGATCTGTTAGCCTCTGCCTCCCTAGTTCTGGGATTAAAGGTGTGCATCACTATACTCAGAATAATTTGGTTTTATTGATAGTTGCTATACTTACAAAATTCTCAAAATAATTTCAATTTTTATTTCCTAATGGATAGAATTGGTAGGACACCCTTAACATACTTATTGGCTATTTTCTTTTTTAAAAGACAAATGTCTCATTTGTTGATTGGCAGTTTTGTTTTCTGGTGTTGAGCATTTGCAGATACTTATATAGTCTTGCTGTTATTGCTTTATCTAAAGTATAACTGGAAAATATTTTTCTTCCATTTTGTAGGCTATTTATTTTGTTTATATTTTCTTTTTCTGTGTAGAAGCCTTTTAATTTCATGTGATCCTATTCATAAAATATTTGTGGCTGTTTCCTCTGCTATAGTTCTGTTTAGAAACTGGTTGCCTATGACTACCTACATCCCAACTTCTTTGACAGTTTCAATGTTTCTTGTTTTAAATTAAGGTATTGGATACAGATTGAATTAACTTTTGTGTGAGGTGATATGTATGAATTTAATCTTATTCTTCTGCAGGTGGATATTCATTTTTTTTCATAATACATTTGTTCAAAAGATTATTTTTCCAGTTCATGTTTTTGATACCCTGGTTAAAAATTAGATGTTTACAGCTATATTGTTTTAGCATGGACTGTCTATTATATTCTATTGGTTTGTGTATTTGTTTTCTGTCAGTATTATGCTGTTTTTATCATTACGCTTCTGTAGTATAGATTGAAGTGGGTAATGTGTTGACTCTTACTGTTGTTTCTCATAACTACTTTGGCTATTGGTGATTTTTTTGTTTCCATATGATTTTGAGGACTGGTATTTTGGATAAGCTTTTAATTTGTGTGATGAAATTCTACGATCAAAAGTAAGTTAGGAAGGAAAGGGTTTATTTTGCTTATTCTTCTATATCATAGTTCATCATCAAATGCAGTAAAATCAGGGCAGGAACCTGGAGACAGGAGCTGATGAAAAGGTCATAGAGCATAAAGGAATGTTGCTTCTTGGCTTACTTTTTTTTTTTTTTTTGTTTGTTTTTTGTTTTTTTCGAGACAGGGTTTCTCTGTATAGCTCTGACTGTCCTGGAACTCGCTCTGTAGACCAGGCTGGCCTCAAACTCAGAAATCCACCTGCCTCTGCCTCCCAAGTGCTGGAATTAAAGGCACACGCCACCACTGCCTGGCTATTGGCTTACTTTTAATATTTTGCTCAGACTGGTCTTTTCTAGTATGCAGCGCCGTCATCCCAGGGGTGGTACTACATGCTGCGATCTGGCCCCTTCCATATCAACCATCAGTCGAGAACATATACTACAACCTTGCCTACAGATCAATCTAGTAAGAAAATTTTCTCAATTGAGAGTCTCTCTTCAAAAATGACTCTAGTTCATGTCAAGGTGACACAAAACTAGGAAGGACAATTGCTTTTTACTAGTTATGTAAAGAATTCTATTGGAATTTTGATGAAAGTTACATTGAATTTCAAGTTTGATTTTGGTAGTATAGCTATTTTCATAGTCTTAATTCTGTGAAAACAGGAACATGGTAGATTACTAGAAAACTGTTTATCTGGTTTCTTATGTTTTCATAGTCCATGTCATTATGCTGGAACCAGTGACTTTTATTATATTTACAAAACCTTTTTTTCCCATTTAATATAAGTCCCCTTTACAAACCAGGGAGAAAGAAGCAGGGACAGAGATATTATCTGTCTACTGTGAATTACTAAATAAGAGTTATTTCCTTTCCCTTTTTATAATTCAAAGAAGGTACACATTCTGCTCAACTTTCCAAGGACCAGTTTTTATATGTACAGCTACTTTAAGAGTGGGGACCAGGAGGAGGAAGTGCTGCTAGTAGGCCATTGTTCTGTGTTGATCATACTTGCCCCAGATAATGCAAGGATAAGGTAGTTTGTTTGCATGAAAATGAACACTGAATATTTCCATAAGAAGTGTTCATGCTGGTTAGAGAAAATTCAGGGTAAAAGTAAAGGGCCAAATAAAGAATGGCAATGCTCTTGTTTTGTTTCCAGCTGGAAAAAAAAAAAGACTATACACCTTCAACTAAAACTACAAATAGAACCAAATCTTTTCTATTTTGAGCATGAAGAACTAAACATTGAATAAAAATGCAGTCCTTGGTACCGCCAAAGCAATGAGCTTCCTGAAATAACTCATTAAGATGTCAAAACTCCTTTGGTGGGCTGCTATTTTGACATTTTTAAGCATGAAATTTGCTTTTTGTGTATTATACAGTGTCTCATCAAGGGACCAACAAAACCTTGTTACAATCAAGCGGATGTATTAGCACCATCAAAAGTAGATTCCCTTGGTTTTTCAGTCAATATTTCATATAAGTAATTAACTCCACTTTTCTATTTGTCAGGCTGCTTCTCAAAGCTAGAGATGCCCACCCACTGCTGCCTTCAGAAGCTGTTTTCTCCAAAGGAAACAGACCAGATGGAAAAGATACAGGGATGTAGTATGGGAGAAAGGGAGAAAATTCAATTCAAGTGACATGTAGGGGCTAGGGATTTGAGACAGTTGTTATTTTTCAGTTTCATGTCTTACACAGACATGCTGTGTACTAGATCTAGACTTTGAAATATAATTGCTAGTCCAAAGTCACCCTATGCCCCTTAGGTATTGAGAGTGTCATTATTTACCCTGAAATTCTGTACAGAATAGAGATGGTACAGAGATCCTTCTTTGCATCTTAGGAAATCCAAGTTTTTGAAGAAAAAATATTAGACTTTTTAAGAAGTCAGCTTGTGTGCTTCCTCCTAAGGCCTCAGAACTGCCAATAGTTTTTGAAGACTTTTATTTTTTATTTTAGATTTTCAACATTTTTATTATGACGTGCCTCACTTTACTTTTGCTGTATTCAATTTGCTTAATTTTTTTATTAAAAAGAAATCTGTGGATGTCAGAATCTCTTAGAATGTCAGGGTTTGGAAATTCTTGGACCTTGTACTTTTAAATACTGGTTTTGTTTCGTGTTTTGCCTGTTGTTTTAAACACGCTCTTTTCTTCATTCTTTCAGCTTCTTATGGTACTGCTTTTTCTAAGGTTTTCCTCACCACAGTCACCTTTCTGTGATGGGTGGTGTGGTAGAACTATTGAGATACATGCTTTCAAGATATTTTAAGTACAAAATACATTGTTCATACCTAGGATTACTGTGGCCCACATGCTCCTCCAAAATTCACATTGTGTTTTCTTTCTTCACGGACATCTCTCTCTCCTTCCTGCTCTGTGCTCCTTACCTCCATAATAGCTGGTAATGACCATTATGTTGTTACTATGCATTCAGTCTTTGCTTTTACTTTTTTACTTTATATTCATGTATAAACAAGATCATGTGATATTTGTTCTTTTATTCTCACTTATCCTTCTTCATCTGCCAAGCTTGTTCTTTCCAACACTTTATCTAATCTTCCACTGATGGGTGCATCCATTGTTTCCACATCTTTGCCACCATGAATAAAGTTGCGGTGAACACAGGACTGCAGACATCACTTTGGTTTAGCAACTCCCCTTTGTGACTCTGTAAGGCAGCCAGACATGTTGAAATTGAAGACTAGTATTTGAAATAAAACTCGGGGCACTCAAGTCTGCTATTGTTTCTTGAGAGTTGTTTACTTTCTTAAATTTTCTATAGCTGAGATGAAACAATGTGACCAAACTTGGGGAGAAAGGGTTTATTTTGCTGACATTTCTATGTAACAGGTCCTCATCAATGGCAGTTAGGACAGGAATTCAAACCCCGCAGGAAGCTGGAGATCTGAGCTGTTGTAGAGGTTGTACTATGCTCCTCATGTTGTTCAGCTTACTTTTGTCTTCCTCCACCTCTTTGATTAAACATAGATTCTTTTCTCATATAATATAATCTAAATAAATTTTCTACTCTTCTATGCTCCCGTAATTCTCTTTACCTTCTCACCCATCAAGAACAGACTACTAGGAGATAGCAACAAAACGTAACCAAAGAAGATATAATAAAATAAAATGAAAACCATCATACTGAAGTTGGACATAACAGTAAAATAAAGGAGCCCCAAGAGAAGATACAAGAATCAGAGACCAATTAGTTTACACATTCAAGAGTCTCATAAAAGTACTAAATTGAAAATTATATTTATGGAGTATCTGATACAAACCCATGTGGGCTCTGTGGATGCTACTTTAGTCTCTGTGAGTTCATATGAGCTTTGCTCAGTTGTTTTTAGAGAAATTTGTTCTGTTCTTTGGCTCATTTTTTCTGTCCTCCATTCCTTGTTTTGTCTCCTGTTTTACAGATTCTCTGAGTTCTGAGAGGAAGGAGTTAATGGTAAAATCTCATTTAGAGCTGTATGTTCTGAGCTCTCTCTCTCCCTCTCCCTCTCCCTCTCTTTCTTTCCTTCTTTCTTTTCTCATTCTCTCTTTCAAGCAGTAGTATTTGGTTTTACCCAAGTTCTCTGGACTATCTATAGTTCATGGTCATGAAAGCAGAGTCAGGCATGAGTTCTAACTCATAGAGTGGGCCTTAAGTGCAATCACATATTGGTTGGTTACTCTTACATGGTTTGTGCCACTAGCATATTTTTTCAGGCAGGATAAGTAGGGTGAGGTGGGTTTGGGGTGGGGCATGACAAGAACTGAAGGATTATGTGGGAAGGGGATAGGGAGATGGGGTTGAGGGAGTTAATGAGGCAATAGACAGCTACAACTGAAGGGCATTTGAAGGGTGATATGGAAACATAGTACAGCAGAAACTTTTTTATAATAGGGGAAGTCAATCCTAATGAAGTCTCCAAATAATGAGGGAGGTGGAACATATACTGACAATATATTATTACCAAACAAATTTCCAGTGCAAGGACTGAGTTTTATACAATTGAGTCATTGGCCAAAGATCACATGAAAATCTCCAAACAACCCAGAATTGTTGGGATAATAGGTTACTCTCCACAAACAGACAAGACCCAACTGCTGAAGACATCACTCACACAACTCACTGAACATGGAGAGGTTGATCTGGTGCTTACATAGAACTGTAACCCCCATATTCTGGAGTCTGTAACATGAAAAGGTAATCTGCAGACTACCAAAAGAGAAAACTAAACACCATCCCAACCACAAAAGCTTTGATCTATAATCTGTCTAGCCTGATTTCTTATACATACCAGCTTAGGTACGTAGCCACTCACAATGAATTTGGCCTTCCCAAACAAATTGAAAATTAAAATATAGGTGTACCTATAACCAATTCAGTCTTATGGATAATTTTTTTTTTTTAAAAAACTGAGGTTCCTTCCTCTCTGACAATTCTAACTTATGTCAAACACACACACACACCCACACACACACCACACACACACACACACACCCACACACACACCACACACACATATACACACACACCCCACACACACACACCACACACACACATACACACACACACACACACACACACACACACACACACACACACACATTTATGTAACAACACTAAATTAAAAAAGAGGTCATGGATTTGAAGTAGAGCAAGAAGTAGTCAATGGAAGGGTATGCAGAAAGAAAAGGGAGGAGGAAAATATTGTAATCATATTCTCATCTCAAAAATAATTTTTAAAAAGAATATTATCTAGGATTCTCTAGAATGATAAAACTCATAGATGCTGCACACATTTATCTCTATATAGGGTCTAGTTCAAGAATTGGCTTCTGTGACTATTGAGGCTGAGAATTTCGTTGCTTTTTGCCTGTGTTAGCTATAAAGTAGAGAAGGGTAGTGGTAAAATACTAATAACTGAAAGGCTAATGGTTATTTTCTTGTCCTAGGGAGAAGTTTGGTGATATATCTGTTCGAGCTCAACCAATCAGGCATAGAGAAGGAACGTGGAGTTTTCTATGCATATTTGTTCTGTTCATGTACTCAATAGATTAGATGATGTTCATGTACATTCACAATGTGCTTCTGTTCTGCTATCTTTATGCTAATCTGTTCTAGAAGTGTTTTCATAGACACATTCAGCCATCCCCTGGATAGTATTTAATAAGATGCCTGGGAAGGCTGTGGCCTGGGGAAGTTGAAATGTAAAACTAACCATTAAAAACTACTTCATAGTTTTCCAAAGTATCATGGTTGCAAAAGACCAAGACAAGTTGAGGAACTACACGTATCTAAAGACACAAAGAAAATGTATAATAAGATGAAATATGTAACCAAACATTGGATTTGGGGTATGAATTTTATTTTATTTTCTGCTTCAAAAAGAAAACCTCCTAGAAAATTAGTGAAATATGAGCAAAATATGTAACTAATAGTGCTATCTTAATATCAGTTATGTGATTCTGATTATTTTATTCTGATCACATAAAAGAACTTACATGTTTTTTTTATCAGAGATTTATTTTCATATTTTAAATTACATGTATGTATCTGTGTATAGATAAGCACTTTTGGGTGCCTTGCAAAGCTGGAGTAATCAGATCATCCTGAAGCTAGAGTTAGACACAGTTACTGTCATATGTGGGCACAGAGAACTGACTTTAGGTCTTCTCAAAGAGCAACACATACATTTAACTATTGAGTATCTTTCCAGCCCCAGCTTCTTTATACCTAAAGGTGCTTTTCCTAAGCACCCTCTTTCCCCTTAATTTCTGTTTGTAAACCTATATTGAACCCTTTTCTTAATAAACTCCAACTTTGTTTGACAAATGAACAAAATATATAGGTATTTAGGAATGAATTTGCAATTATACTCACATGCCTTATGAAAATAATAGCATAGCAATATGTATCTATATGTAGACAGGAAAAATAATGCAATTATTTATTAGTTCTTTGCACAGAATGTGTTTTGTTTATATTTACCCCCTTCCCTAACTCTTCCATATCCACTTCCCTCTTTCCTACTCATCCACCTTTTCTTCCTTTTTCATCTACAGATAAAAGGAAATATCCTTTATGAATTCCAGAAGTCTTCTCGAAAGAGAATTAGGAGTTCTTGGAGCTATTTTATCACTTTATGTCAGTCAATTACTTTCAAATAAAATTCTACAAAGAAAATGGTAAAGTTCTAAGAATGAGGTATAGTTCCAAGAGGAAAGTAGAAGGATGAAATGAAAGAGGAGACAAATGAGTTTGGTAGTCAGTAAATTATTATTGGTCAGCTTTCTTCTAATTTTGTCACAGTATTGATTCTATGTGACATGAATACAACAGTAAACAAAGAGAGGAAGGATGCCAGTCTATGTGGATATCATGTCATAGATCACTGGTTTTCAGCTTTTCTAATGTTGTGACTCTTTAATGTAGTTCCTCATGTTGTGGTGACCCCCACCCATAAAATTATTTTTGTTGCTACTTCATATAACAGTAATTTGCTATTGTTATGAATCATAGTATAAATAACTATGTTTTTGATGGTCTTAGGTGATCCTTGGGTAAAGGTTATTCAGTTCCAAAGGGGTTGTGACCCACAGGTTGAGAACCAGTGTCCTAGAGAGGAAAAAATAAACCAGAACACAAATGCACCATTGAAATGATTTTTAGTAGACTTGTTTGGAGTTCATTTTGTTGTTTAAGGCTATAATTTATTTTCATTTGAAACTCATCCTTGGTGGTAGATGTGGAGGAAAGTGAGTGGATTTGTTGGAACATTTAGTAAATAAAAGTGATGGATAAATTTACTGGTCTATGTTAGTGGGTTTTTATAAAGGATTGTTGAAGCACTACTAATTCTCAGCCTTTGTTGCTTGTTAAATATTCAATTATCAAAAAGGACATAGTGCTATAGATTCTATACTGAACTATATTTGCTTTACTTCTGCTCCAAAATGCTTTGAGTGATTTAGACTAATGGTTATGTAAAATAGAGATCAGTTGCTGTTCATGGAACAGTCTACCATAATGACTTTATTAATTAATTTAATTATTTCTCATTTAATGTACACAGTCAATCAACTTTAAGGTCACATTGTTCCCAAATGCCTGCCTCTTTTCTCATAAATAACACTGTAATTTATTTGATATTTTCGGTCAGTCTTTCTCCATTTCCTTGTTTCATATTATTCCCAAGTTATATTCTCATTACTATCAAATATTTATAGTATTTCAAATATCAGTTTCAGAAATAACCAGCTTAACTAGACATTCATTACAACAGAGTGATTTTGAGGTTACATATCTGTCTATAGGATTCACTCTCTTATAGAATTAACATGACACGAAAATGATACAATATGAGAATAATCTAAACTTTAAATGTTTTTTTTTCATAGAATCTTGGTGTAGTGAAAGGTCTTAAGACTACAGAAGCTGTTTGATTCTATTCTTCTTGATGAAACTACTGCTCTTTTCTGATTAAGCATCTCAAGTGTTAGAAAATGGACCACACTTCATGTCAATAGGATTTTTTGATAGATATCTATTTTTGAGTTCTGATTTATATCTAACTGAAGTATACCTCATTGAAAGTAAGTCCCATTGCATCAACAAGCAAGTCCTAAATCCTTGTAACTTAATCATATAAAGATTTCTTTTTGTTTTGTTCTTTTAGGATAACTGAAATGGTTCTTTAAGGTATTTCTCTTCTATGTGGAAACTCAGAAATACATACTCCCCATTCTCCTACAGTTGCTTTGATATTTAGAGAAAAGGTAGGAGAATCACATACTTGTTCTTAAATACCCAAGTGACCTGTAACCCTTCTACTCCTAGAACTCTTCACACAGTTATATTTAATCACAAGGGGACTATGGAGTTGAAAACATGGGGATTTTATTGAGAGCTACAAAAAGAATGACTAACAGATACATGTGCAAGTTGTAATGACATTTGGTTATGAAGCCAGATATACTTTTGTTCTCCTTAGAGACTCAAAGAGTATTCACCCATGCCTTATGGAAACAACTTAAAAACCATACCCAACTAGACAGAAAATCCCCTTCCTTCTTCCTGCTGCCATTAAGGTGAAATACAAACATAGTTTGCATTCTTGGAAAATGCTAAGTTTAGTTTAGATCATTTGCTTGGCACAAATTTCTTAAAAGTTTTCATGATTCTCATTTATCTATTTCTAGCTACTTAACTAAGACACTGAGCACATTCTTAAGAGTCTTATAGTCCTTGTTTTATTGTATAATTTCCACAAATGTTTATTTTCTTAGCCTAATGAGGTTCTTTTGATGATATCAGTCTTTATTTTTAGAGGACTTCCTTTTGGTTATAGTCAGCATAAAGTTTGTTAATAAATACAAGACCTTGTTTGGTTTTAATGTGATCTAATCCTCAGAAGTAGTACCTATGATAATCATCCCTCCAAACCCCTCTCCTACCCCTAGTGCAGACAGAACGGTATCTGATTTTATTTATATGCAGCTGATACTAAATAGTAGAGTCTAAGTCACTCATTCTATAGAATAGCAAACATGCTCTATAACTTCACATTACTGGAGAGATTTAGGTGATTTTCTTAAAAAACAAACCTGAACAAACAAAACTTTGAACTAGGATTGCATAGGTAGAACAAAAAGAGGGTGAATTTTGAGCACACATATAGGTAGAGAGGCAATGAGTATTGACTGATCTGTATTATGACATACAGATTAAAAGGGAAATTAGAGTTTTTTCCATGACTTCCTGTTTGGTAGATAAGGATAATATGATGCTAGATTGAATGCTAGATGGAATGTACATTTATTTCATTTTCTGCTCATAACACAACAAAGAATTATAAATATTTTAAAAAGAGAACATCTGTAATATTTGAAACAGGAGACATCCTAGAAAGGAATAATTAACTAAATATGTGTGAGATAATAAGTTTATAAGACCATAAAAATGCTGATAGGCATTCCCAGCTAGAAAAGTACTACAATATCTGAATTTAAAGGAGAATTAGGAAGGTATTGAGTGACAGTCACACTCCTTTTTAACAAATAGAAAGTCAATAAGAAGTTTAAGTCTATCAATTTATATAGAAATGAAATGATCCACAGATTGTAGAGAATCTTCTGAATAAAATGAATGAATTTAAAAGTAATACATTGTATAGATATAGATTTTTGTAGGAGTTAATTGAGAAAAGTTGCAGACATTACATCTAGGGAGAAGTTGGAGGTTAATGAGGGTGGAGGATACTAGACATCCTTGGGACTTACAAGCCAATTAGTATCATTTGACTTTTAAAACTGTGTTCATATATTGCTGTGAGAACATAGATAATTAAGAGGATGTTCATAAAATTGTAATTTTTGAGTTCTTTAAATATTTAAATAAGCATTACTGGAGTAGAAAGCATCTAGGTGATGTGTAAGCCATGTCTATGCCATTTTTTAACTAGTGACAGTCATAAGTCATAGCTGTGTCTAATGTTATTACTTCTTCCAAACAGTCATATTGCTTGTCTGAATTAGTTTCTGTTCCAACTGAAGTCTCCACTAACCTAGCGAAGTGCTATGATGTGGTCATGGCAATTTAACACCAATGCAGCACTGACTTTTTGGCATCATGTCAAGAATGGTAAATTAAACGTATTAAAAACAAGGCAAGCAGCCTTGCCCAGTGATTAACCATGGCAACTGTCTGGAATCAGGTTGAAGTCTGAGTGTAAGAGAGGACGGATGCTTCTGGATGTCAATGAGAGAGAATATAGAACATTCTATTTGTAGGCCAAAGTGAAAGCATACTAATGGGAGTGACAGTAATGAGATTATATGTATTATAAGCACTGACAATTATGCTCTCATTACTAAAATACACAAAGGGAAATGAACACAATTATGTTGCAGACACTATGGGATGGTGAGCTTATTATGCCACTTTCACTGTATCTATAAAAGTATCGCTGCTAAGTTTTATGCATTATGGGTGTAAAATTTAAAAAAAAATTATCTACCTGATATTTGTGAAAACTAATATTGGAAGAAGTTAGCCTAGTTACAGTTCTCTAGAAGCCTTATGGTTCTGTTTTAGTTTGTTTGGTTTTTTTTTTTTTGTTGTTTTTGTGGGTTTTTTTGTTTGTTTTTAATTCTTTAGAGATTTTAAATGAGACATGAATGGTTGGAGAAGTAAAGGGCTTCTGGGTTTCTTCAGTCAATATTATGGTTGTCTTTATATAACAGTACAACTCAGCTTAGACAGAGCAGTGCACAAATTCACAGGAGATATATATATATTTATATATATATATATATATATATATATATATATATATATATATCCTTTATTTAGAGTTTAAGGCTTTCAGAGATTAAGTGGCTGGCCTGAGGTCAAACTGACCTAGAAGCCAAATCAAGTCCCTGACTGCTGTGTGTGCTTCTGATATGGCACGCCATTCTACAGATTCGATTACAAATAGATCTGGGCAAGAGCACACTTTATCTATGATGACCAACACCAGGAAGGACTGACTGTTCTGATGTAACAGAAGCTAGTAGTATAAATCCTAGGACATCATATCAGCTGTACTATATAGCCTGAAGAATGACCCACAAAAGCCAGACTTAAAATATTTCATTGTTCATTTATCTGTTTTTTTTAAAATATTTTTGATCCAAGTGATAGTTTTAATTTTTCCTTTTAAACATGGATTCTTTTCTCACACAATCTGTATACAGTTTTCCCTCTCTCTATGTGTCCCAGGTTGTCTCTCATTCTCTCCTACCAATATCTATTTCTTATCTGTCTCTCATTACACAAGAACAGGTTTCTAAGAGATAGCAACAAAACATAACAAAATAAAAAATAAGATTAAATGAAAATCACCATACTGAAGTTGGATAAGACAAGCTAACAGAGAAATGAAAGAGCCCAAGAGAAGGCACAGGAATCATCGACCTGCTCATTTGTACATTCAGGAAACATAGGAAAGTATTAAAATAAAAGCTGTAGTATATATGCTGAGGACCTGGTGCAGACCCAGGGAGGCCCTGTTTATGCTGCTTCAGTGTCTGTAAGCTCATATGAGATTTCCCCAGCTGTGTTAGAGGGATTTGTTCCACTGATATCCTCTGTCATCTATGCCCTCTGACACCCATCAGTGCTGGCCTTTCTACAGGGTTCCCTGAGATCTGAGAGGAGAGATTTGAAGGTAACATCTCATCTACACAATGTCTTGCTGTGGGTCACTGAATTTGCTCCCGTTTGCTGCATTAGGAAGCCTTTCTCATGATATCTTTATAAGGCATTGATCTATGAATATAGTAGAATATCATGAAGAATCATTATATTATAATATACATATATTTTCAAGACCATGTCCAAATGAGTTATCTGCAGCAATGGTTCCCACTGCCAGTTTCTGAAGAGCAACCTATTATCTTGGCAATATCCTGAGTTGTTTAGAAATTTCCATAGAAACCCTGTGGCCAATAGCTCAATTGGATGAAACCAAGTCCCAGCACTGGAAGCTTCATTTTTTGAAGACTTTTAAGATTACTTTTGTATATTATAGGCACTTTCTACTGCACTAGGTTTACATACTGTCCTTCGAATGCTTTTCAATTCTAGTTGTCGTTCCCCTCATTCCCTCTCCCAACCCCACCTCTCTTCTCCCTTAACACACTATTCTCTCAATCTCCCCCATCTCCCAATGCAGTTCACTCATAAAATTTATTCTATTTCCCCTTCCCATGGAGAGTAATGTTCTCCCCAGTACCGTTCTCTATGTCTAATTTCTCTGGGCTTGCAGATTATAGTTTAGTTATTACTTATTTAATGGCTAATATCCAAATATAAGTGAATGCATGTAATATTTATCTTTCTGGGTCTGGGTTACATTATTCAGAATAATTTTTTCTAGGACCTTCCATTTACACACAAATATCATGATGTCATTTAAAAAAAAATCACATCATTTAAGA
Source organism: Rhabdomys pumilio (assembly GCA_030674055.1). Taxonomy (NCBI): domain Eukaryota; kingdom Metazoa; phylum Chordata; class Mammalia; order Rodentia; family Muridae; genus Rhabdomys; species Rhabdomys pumilio. The sequence goes on from JANHMN010000008.1 coordinate 44,868,620, forward strand.
GCTGAGTAGTACTTCATTGTGTAAATGTACATTCATCTGCTGAGGGAAATCTAGGTTATTTCCAACTTCAAGCTATTATGAATAGAGCCCCAATGAACATATTGATAAGTGTCCCTGGTAGGATGAAGTGTCCTTTGGGTATATACCCAAGAGTGGATCTTGAGATAGATGTATTTTTTGAGATAGATTCTTATCATTTTTAGGAACTGATTTCCATAGTGGCTGATAAGTTTACATTCTAACTAGCATTGGAAGAATGTTCCCCTTGCTCTACATCCTGGACAGCAAGATCTATCACTTGTATTATTGATCTTATCTTCTCTGACAGATGTAAAATAAGACAAAACAAAAAACTGTCACATCAAAACAGAACAAGGCAATACAATAGAAGGAAAATAACTCAGAGGAGGCAGAAGAATCAGAGACCCATTCCTTCATTCACACACTCAGCAGTTCCACAAATGTACTAAACTGAGAGCTATAATATATATGCAGAGCTGCTAGTGAAGACCCACGCAGGCCCTGCATTTGTTGTTCTGTTTCTGTGAGTTTTTTTCTACCATCTCAGTGTCTATGAAGACCTGCTGGAAACAGAACTTTTAAAAGGCAAATATGTCTGGAAGGCCATTTTTGTTAGCTACTATCAAGGCTTCCAGAACTAAAGGGAATACAAAGCTCTTCTTTAAATGGAAAATGTTTGTGCCCAAGCTGAAACTCATTTCTGCCTAGGTAAGAGATGTGCTTATGTGCATAAAGTAAAATTTACACAGTAACTCTCAGAGGCAAACCAAACAACGTCAGAGTAATCTGGGGGAAAGGTAGCTGAGGCCCATGGATACACTGGCATGATTCAAAGTGAATTCCAAAGCAACTTTCCAATTGGTCATTTTTCATTACACGAGTGAATGCATATGTATATGTATAAGTGAATGAAGACCCCAGTGAATTTAGAAGCTTGTCAGATTCCATGGAGCTGGTTAGTTTTAAGTCACCTTACGTAGCTTTCTGGGAATTGATCTCAAGTCCTCTGTAAGAAAATAAGCACTTTTTTTTGATATATTATTTACATTTCAGATGCCATTCCCTTTCCCCATTTCCCCTCCCTAGAAAACCCCTATTCCATGTCTCCTTCTTTTTGCTTTTATGCAATTTTTAAAATGTTAACCAAAAGCTTTATAAGTTTGGTAATGCTCAATATATCAATCAGAAGTGTAACCCAATACCCAACCTAGATATATCAACTATCTTTGACTAGCGAAGACATGTGAACATCTGCCTCCATATCTGCCCCCCTCTCTTTCTCTCTCATCACCTAGCTCCTCTGCTCCTCCTCCTCTTCCTCCTCCTCCTCCTCTCCTTACTCCTCCTCTTCCTTTCTGTACTCCTCCCACCTTAGCTCCTACTACATATCACCCTTCCTGTTAAAATAAAACTTTTCTCTCAAAATACAGTTAGAGCATAACTATACCAATTTATGTCAGTAAGGTGCAAGATAGACCTAATACCCAGTCCATCATTTTGTTGACTAACCAGAACCTCTGTCATCTCTCCTAAATAAAAACCTTAATTCTGAACTTGGCATTTTTCTTGGCTTTAGAATGAATGTCAGCTGAAAACCATCCTCTCAAATATTTTCTCTCAAAGTAAATAGCAAGGATTGGCTATGAGACTATAAGTTTTCAACTCTGTCGGAAATCCAGAATGACTGAGTTAACTGAAATTATGGGAAGCACAAAGCATAGCTTCTAAAACTTAGCCAATTTATAGAAACCGCTGAACACCTGGACAGTTCCTATACTACAGAACGTTGGAGCATTCGATCTTCAGTCTTCTGGCCCAGGATCATCTGACAGACCTAGTCATGCAGAATTATTACAGGCTGATTACTCTGTCTTGGCAGATATAATCAGTCAACTATTCTGCAAGTGTGTCCTTTTCTGGACAGTAATTTGTCTGTAGATGGAAAGAGGCAATTCTTGCCTAGTGGCTATCTCACCACAATTGGACTAACACCAAAGATGCTCAATTTCTTCTTAGAATTCAAGACAGGAAGCTGTCAGGAGCAGACAGATCTCTAATCAAAATGAACATTAATACAGAAATGTTGGTAATGTCAATTCTGTGGATTTCTGATGTTTTGAAAACCAACTATCCATGTAAGGTAATCTGGACTGTTGTCTGTTAACTCCTCTCAGCTATTTCTAAAGAAAATATAGAAAACACCCTAACAAAAAAACTCAAAGCCATGAATTTGCTATAGGCCCTTAACTCACAGTCTAACCATCTCAAATAAGTTTAAAAAGTTAAAGAAGGACCGGATCTAAGCCTTGTATTCCTAACTGTGTCATACAGGCACAATGCCTATGATAGTAACAATATTAATCTCACTTTTATATTAATAAGAAGCTCATACCAATGAAAATCTTAAGTTTGAAATCAAAGTAAATTTTGTACCATTTAAGAAATTATAACTTCATCTTGATACTAAATTATACAGATTTCTACCAGTAGGTTATGGCTATGCAATAAATCCTAGCTAATCCTCCCTGTTCCACCAAAACCACTACTTTTCCCTAGAAAGACAGCCCAATATTAACCACCTCAGTCCCCAAGCCCAGGGAATAGGGGCGCTGACTCTTCATTAACATCTTCAAGCTGATTATGGGTGTTGCAATATTAGAAGAGAGGTGGGAAGAAAAGTAAATTGATAAGCCTCTAACACTGTGTCTTCACTGCATCCAGCTGGAATTCCAGGACTTCAGAGGTTTGAGCAGGTCTGCTCAGCTTGCCTGATGAGTAAATACACCAAGGCTATGTATTATGCAATATACAATTTTCATAACATATTTTAGTATCAAGATAATTGTTTGTTTGAATTCTGGAATCTAGTCTTCTGGGGGCCTGCCTCTGTCATGTCTAATACATATAATTCTGGGAGTTTCTATGAGGGTGTGCTCCCACCATCCTCCCATTTTCACCTTCCTGCTCTCAAATTTCCCAACATTAGGGAATCCAAACTTTCAGGCACCAAGGCTCTCCACTTCCACTGATGCCTAACCCCTTACCCCATGCCCCCTCCTCCAATTACTATGTGGGTATGCTCCCAACATCTTCTCGTTCCCGCCTCCCTGCTCTTGCAATTCCACAACACTAGGGAATCCAAACTTTCAGGTACCAAGGCTCTCTACTTCCACTGATGACTGGCAAGGCCACCCTCAGCTACCCATACAGGTGGAGCCATGAGTTCCTCCCTTTGTGTTCTCTGGCTGGAGATTTTAGAATGGCTACTCCAGCTTGTTTCTTAGGACCATTTGCTTGAAAAATTGTTTTCCAGCCTTTTACTCTAAGGTAGAGTTTGTCTTTGCACTGAGGTGGGTTTCCTGTATGCAACAAAATGTTGGGTCCTGTTTATGTATCCAGTCCATTAGCCTATGTCTTTTAATTGGGGGAATTGAGTCCATTGATGTTAAGAGATATTAAGGAACAGTGATTGTTGCTTCCTGTTATTTTTGTTATTAGAGGTGAAGTTATTTTTGTGTGGCTATCTTCTTTTGGATTTCTTTCTTGTTTTTTCTAGGATATAATTTCCCTCCTTATATTGGAGCTTTCCTGCTATTATCCTTTGTAATGCTGAATTTGTGGAAAGATATTGTGTAAATTTGGTTTTGTTGTGGAATATCTTGGTTTTTTCATCTATGGTAATTGAGAGTTTTGCTGGGTATAGTATCCTGGGCTGGCATTTGTGTTCTCTTAGGGTCTGTATGACATCTGTCCAGCATCTTCTAGCTTTTATAGTATCTGGTGAGAAGTATTCTGATAGGTCTGCCTTTATATGTCACTTGGCCTTTTTCCCTTACTGCATTTAATACTCTGTCTTTGTTTTGTGTGCTTGGTGATTTGATTATTATTTGACAGGAGGTATTTTTTTTTTTTTGGTCTAGTCTATTTGATGTTCTATAGGCTTCTTGTATGTTTATGGGCATCTCATTCTTTAGATTAGGGAAGTTTTCTTCTATAATTTTGTTGAAGATATTTATTGTCCCTTTAAGTTGGGAATCTTCACTCTCATCTATACCTATTATCCTTAGGTTTGGTCTCCTCATTGTGTCCTGGATTTCCTGGATGATTTGTTAAGAACTTTTTGTATTTTGCATTTTCTTGGATATTTGTGTTAGTATTTTCTATGGTATCTTCTGCACTTGAGATTCTCTCTTTTATCTCTTGTATTCTGTTGATGATGCTTGTGTCTATGACTCCTGATTTCTTTCCTAGGTTTTCTTTCTTCAGGGTAGTCTCCCTTTGTGATTTCTTAATTGTTTCTACTTCCATTTTTATGTCCTGGATGGTTTTGTTCAATTCCTTCACCTGTTTGCTTGTGTTCTCTTGTAATTCTTTAAAGAATTTTTGTGTTTCCACTTTAAAGGCTTCTACTTGTTTACCCGTGTTCTCCTCAAATTCTTTGAGAATGTTATTTATGTCCTTCTTAAAGTCCTCTATCATCATCAATAGAAGAGATTTTAAATCTGAATCTTACTTTCCTAGTAATAAGGGGAATTCAGTACTTTGTTTTGTATGAGAACTAGGTTCTAATTATGCCAAGTACCCTGGATTGCTGATGCTTATGTTATTGCACTTGCCTTTTGCCATATGTATCTCCTTAGTGCTACCTGCCCTGTCTCTGACTGGAGCCTGTCTTTCCTATTACCTTGGTTGTATCAGAACTGTGTGGGGTGGGTGTAACTACTGGGGTAAGAGCTGGAGCCCAAAATCTGCTCAGTGCTCTGGCCCAGACTGAAAGGAACCAATGCTCCAGGCCGGGAGTGACTTCCTGGGTCCTTGTTGGTCCCAGTCACTCTTTGTTTGGGGCAGATGTTGCTGTCTGCTTACCTAAGATACTGCCCGGGTTAAAATTCCTAGGAGCCCCACTTCCTCTGGGTTCTGTGTGATTAAGGACAGAGCTGCTGTCCGGGATCTGCTCAGTTCCTGGGCCCAGACTGGAAGGAAGGTTGAACATAAGAACTCTTAAAACATTGAGTTATCTCTCTAAGCCATCTGCCTGTAGTTTTGGTTTTGAGAGATAGAATTTATTAAATATATAGCAAGCCAAAGTCAAAGAATAAGTAGTCACTGAAAGATGGTGAAACATTAAATTCCTGTGCTTCAAATATTTGGCAGAAATTGACTGGGGAATTCCTTTGAATATACTCAGCAGATTTTCCTAATAGAGAGAGTCCCAGGCAAAGCGTAGAGTCCCCCCAGGGGAGAGGATTCCAGGTAAAAGAACAATCAGCAAACATTATCAAACAGGGAGCTTAAACATCCAGCAGACGTCTTGTTGAGATAGTCAGCTAGAGTTCTCATTGAGGGTGTCTACACAGAGCTGTTTCCCTTGTGATAAGCGTTCCAAGTTATAGAACATTTAGCAATAGGTCAGTATTACATCAAGTTGTATGCTCACATCATCTGCCAGAAACCGACTGGGGAAGTTGAGTCAGTTTGATGAAATTTCCGGTTGAATTTTCTTTCTATGGATGAACTCCCCAGAGCTGAACTTTTGGCTTTTCTTTCCCATTGCAGGCTTCATATCATGGAATAAACACTAACAATGTCAGTTGGAGATGGTTTACCCTCCAGCTGTTCTGAAGAATGCAATATATTTACTCTTGGGCTGTTTGCTGTTCCCTTCCCTGCTTCCTTCACAGAGCTAGAAGTTATTATTCTGTCCCAGGCATGGGGTCTGGAGGTTACTTGACATGTACATGCTTAAATCTTTAATGTAGAAATCAACTCTTCTTTCATAGTCAGCTTCCCACTGTGTTGTACCATGTTCTGCTTTTCTGTCAGGGGTGTTCAGATACTGGCCTGGAGAAGGCAGAGCAAAGGCTGAAATGGAGAGTCTGCAGCCTGTGTTTCCCTTTGGGGAGTCAGACACTCCTACATACTAGAAGGGAAAGGGAACAGTCAGCTCTGAGTCTGATTGTTCTGGGTGCTGTGGTTCCTGGTCTCCTCTCTGGGTACCCAGTCTCTTCCAGTGTACCAACTGCATAGGAAGTAAAAGACAGGAGTCTGAGATCTATGTTTTCCCTTGGATGTCTACACACCAGACAGGAAGGGGACACAGAGCCTGAGACAAGCAGGGTTCAGTTTGATTGAGAGTGGGTCCCAAGAACCAGAGGGGCAGGAGAAGAAAATAGCCTTCTACAGGAGTCTTAGGCAGGGCTATACTTAATGAAGCAGCTCTCTGAGATGATCCTTGCTCATTCATGCAAGTTTCTATGCCTACCTGGTAGCAACATCCCACATGCCCTACACCAGTGATATTCAACATGTAGCAATTTATCAATTTATAATAGATCTGACAGTAGCAGTGGACTGCTTTCCAGACCATACCTCTCTGAGTTACTTCCATTTTTCAAATGTTCCCTTTTGAACATCAGTATTGCATTCTCTTCACTATAGGACTCTAACTTATGTAACCTGTGACTTTAAAAGGGAACCATTGTGTGTGTGTGTGTGTGTGTGTGTGTGTGTGTGTGTGTGTGTGTGTCTTAAATACTTGCTCCAATGTCAGTGTCAGGGTTGAAATCTCCAGAATGCAATGAACTCCAGAATAGCTTTCTTTTGAGAATGACTACTTAAAAGAGCCAGTTTATTTCGATATACAAGTATATTTATCAAGTCCTTTAAATATTTTTTGTATTATTCTTAACATATTCTGATAATGCTTAAAGAACATCTAGAAGTTATATAGATTTATTTTTTCCCTGTGAGTGTTATGGTGCAATGTATAAGTCAGAGGATAAATTGGAGGAGTTCTCTCCTTCCACCATTTAGGTTCAGGGAACACATTGGGGTCATTAGGCTTGGTGTCTTTTCCCACTATCTTAATGCATATGTATGTTTATATGTATGTTTGTATATGTGTATGATTTATGTGTATGTGCATGTGCATGTGTATATGTGATGGTTTTCTGTGTCTCAACACAGAGTAATATAACACATTTTGTAACACATACCACACTTGAATAATGTTGAGAGTCTGGTGGTCTCTGTTTTGTGTCTGAAATTGGCCTAGCTGGGTGAGTTTTTAGATTCCCCATTTCTTTGATTTTTCTTCCTTTAATTTGTGGTAGGAGCCACTGGGCTGTTTATTCCTGCCTTACAGTTTCTTAGTTGCTGTGTTTATTTCTAAATGCAAGGATGTTTATGTTCACTTGCTTGCCTGCTATTTCTTTTTGCTCTTTATTCTTAGGGGTTTTCTGGGCCCAAATAGCAGGGAGGAAGGAAGATGCTGAGCAGACTGGCATAATTTGAGGTTATGCATCTTCTTGTAAGTTAGTGGCAGGGCCACATGGTTTGTATGTACTTGCCTTCCTTTGCAGGTCTTTGGGGGCAGCATTAAGCAGAGTCTGTGATCGCTGCAGATGAGATACCAAAATAGGTCTCAGGAGCACATGGCTCCTTTTCAGTTGTGCCTGGTATTGAAGTCTGTTCCTCTCCTCTGCCTTTCAGGCTGTAGGTTGCTCTCCCTCCCTCTATACCAATTCCCAGGCAGTATGAAAGGGAGCTCCAAACTAAATTGCTTTCGATTCTTGCATCTTTGTATGTGTCAGATGAGATCAGATTCAAACCAGGTTCTACTCTCTACAGTGTTGATTCAAATCAAACCGAAACATCCGTAACTTGGGACATGATTGCAAGTATATTTACCTTGTTTCTTCCCCTAATGGTGCTGTCATGCAGTTCGTAAGGCAAAAGGAGCAGAGGAATCTGAATTGCTATCTCAGTGGGTAGAATCAGTTGCCTTGATTCTGCTTCCAAGTGGGTTTCTGCTACAGCACAGCATCTTGATGCGACATGTCCAGGACAATAGAGGGAGGATGAACCCTTTCAAAACTCTGAGTTTCTATAGCCTTTGACTTTCGAATTTTAACTGTAGGGTTTTCTCATGTTTTGCACAGCGGCACTACACAGTATGGGAGAAGTGTCCTCAAGGTATTTGTACTGAGACTCAGAAAGCTATAGATTTTTTTCTATCTTTGCTGGTTACCTAACTTTCTAACAGGTCTTTGAGACTTATTGTGTGATCTACTTCCTAAACAATAATATTCTCCTTTGTATATCACCAAAGATAAATGAACATTACTGGGTTCTCTCTGAAATCCACAGGGTGTCTCTCTTTCTCTGGAAGGAAAAAAAAATAAAAGCTTTACCTGAAGTCTATTCTTTTTTCTTTATTCTGTTTTTGCACAAGCACTTTGTAATTTTTTTCTATTTTTAAAAGTGACTTTTGAGATATTAAAGAAACTTTGATGTGAATTCCTCTCTTATAATATTCTGATGGTGCTTTACCCACTCTACCATATGAGATTGTTTTCCATCCAAAGATATCTAGGTGCACAGAGCAATGTAGCAGATTAACAAATGTTTAGAGTCTTTGTAGACAGTTGAAATCTGTTAAGAAACCTCTGTTTCTTCTGCCTTAAAAAGCTGATTGCCCTCCCGTGAATGAGGCCAAAAGGTGTTGGGGATCAGTCTCCCTTTCAATTATTTATTGAAAAGTCTCATTCCTTACATGACCCAGTATTCACTAATGTCACATACCACAACCTGGAGAAAAGACAAAAGAAAGAGGAACGTTAAAGAAGATTATTCTTTGTGAGGCAACAAGTGAAATTTACAGAGGCCTTATGTCCCTGCAGAGGGAAGTAACGGGCATCCTCCATTAGATACACCTGGCAGCCATAGCCAAACTGACAGTACTGGACAGGAAGCACAACTTACCTGACTGTCTCCATGCATGCAATCCATTCATGTGAAGGCTTGGCAGCTAACTACTTACTTTACTGTCCATCAGTCCTGGGGAAGACTCTTCCTGTTAAATGGGCAACAATTTAGCCAGTGGGAAACGTGTTAGGTTTTCCCTTTCTGAATTCTTCAGTATGGATTTTTAACATACTTAATATGCTATCTATATTTTCCTTCTGAAGAAGAAAGAATCAGGTAATTTGAGGGACGTAATCAGAATCAGGGCTAGAGAAATAACACAAAGGAATCAGAACTTGACATCTTGATTTGTTCTTTCCCCTCTAAAATAATAAAGGTAAAAGTAAGATCTAACTTTTTCTCCATTTCTGGCATATTGTGCTTCAAATTTTATACCAGTTTAATTCTCTTATTGATATGTCATGGGAGAAGAGCACCTTGGAGTGGAAGGAAACACATACCTTGTTACATCTATGAGATGCCTTAGGACAAAGAAGTTTATGACAATCTTCATAGTATCTAAGCAAATGTGGTTAAACTATTACCCAGGAACTATAGTCTACCATTATATTTGTCCCACAGCTCAACAGTACCCATGCTTTCAAGCTTGTTATCTTAACCCTACTTGTATGGTTGCTCAGGATTTTAGTTACATGTGCCTAAATCTCAAGTTTTATGTTTGTTTTTTTTATATCTTACTTCAATACTGGGTTGCATACCTTCATATTACATTGGTCTGGTAGAGGCTCAAAGCCTTGGTTGGATCAAAGTAAGAAATTAGGAAAGATCCATTGGTTGCTTGAGAAGCTGATTCAAGTATTTGTATCATGCATTGTTGATCTGAAAATATTCTTTTGTCAGAGCAAAAAATTGCTATTTTGTTGTGCATATTTGGCCTCTTCTCCTGGCCTACTGTATTATGCTAGAGAAGTTTCTTTCTAGATCTTAGCTAAGTTAACTATTGTCCTTGGAACAAGAAAGTCATTTAAGAAAGAAACATTTGTGTAATAAGGAATTGAATATGAATTTTTAAACTATTTTCATGAGCAAACTGTTAGTCACATGACACCTCTTCATAAGATTTCTCAGGGTAGATCTTCCCCTAGAGTAATGGTTCTCAACCTTCCTAATGCTGTGGTCTTTTAATATAGTTCCTTATATTGTGGTGACTCCCAACCATAAAATGAGCTATAATGTAAATATCTGATATGCAGGATATCTGATAGACAAACCCCCAAAGGGTTACATTCCACAGGTAGAGACCCACCCTAGAGAAAATGATAATAGAGGAAGAGATGGTCCAAGAAGGAGTAATAATTCTGGATCCAAAAAATCGACTTTTAGATGGGTGTGAGGGCATTAGGAATAAAGTTAGAGAACACATTGACTTCAAATAGGAATCATTTATTAGGCCAAGCACTGTAGGTCTAATTCCATCACACGCACTGCATAAAAGTAGGATTCACAACAAATGAAGTTTTGCTAGTGAAAAACACAGTATTCTATTAACCACAACAAAATTGCAAAGCAATTGCCAAAGTCATCAGTGAGTTTCCAGTGAATTGACAGCAGACTAGTAAATATGCAGGGTCTGGAAATTCAGTGCAGTGTGGTGTAGGTTTAGGAGATTCAGCTTATGTGAGCAAAGGCTCCTTTCCCTGAAGGATAATTATTTGCCTCCAGGCTCCTGATTTGAATTTAATTTCAATTTGTCTTAGTGTATAACTAACCATCTGTGATGTGGGTGGCATTAATTTGATCTCTGATCATTTAGTATGTAAGTTTAAGTTTATAGTATCAGAAATCTATTCTGAGGAAGAAAGTCTTTTGGATTTATAACTACATCATCTATGATAATTACTGTGGGTGAAACCAAATTGATATTTAATAATTATTGTAAATATATAAATAAATATTATAAATATAAATATAAAATTAATGTAAATATAAATTATTGTAAATATTAAGAGAACAAAGTGAAGCACATGAAACGATTAAGTTTTTAAAACATTCAGCAGATCAAATGTTGGAGATCTCTAGACATAGGTAAGTGATGTTGTAGGGTACACTCAGGTCAGCTTGAATTAGGAGGAGACATCTTGACTGAAGCATGTAAGCAGAAGGCCACAGCTAGGTTAAGTTTGAATGGTGGAAAGTTCTCAGAGTACATGCTTTAAGGGTGCTCTAAAATATAATGAAATTTTGTTTGATTTGTAAGATTAGAGTCTTAAGATTTGCAGAGATTAGGATGCTAGAGCTGCCTCTATTGGCCTCCTGATTAATGAAACTTTAAAATTTAATTAAAAATTAATGAAAATTTAATATAGTTTTTAAAATAATATAAAGTTGTATCATCTTACTAAAAAAGAAAACACTAAACAAAATTGTGAGTGGTAATTAGAGAGTAGTCAACATACTGTTGTAAACACATGTCTTTTAAGAAACATAAAAACAGAAAGTTAGGGGTTTTTTTGGAGCCAATAAGAAGAAGCTGAAAACCAGCTGATTATCTTCCTGACATGGTTCCACCATGGACTATACAAGTAATGACAGATTTGCTTCTGAATGCAAGGCCGAGGAGATTTCATTTTAGGAAAGATTCTGCTATTACCATGCATTATACATTATTAATTATAAATATCAATCACTAGGTTATTAGCCCACCATTTTGATCAGGTCTCTGCAGAACAATAAAGATGAACTGTCTTGTAGTAATGCTATATAGACAAATAGATGATTTCCTAAATCTTAATCATTAAGAATCTTTAAAATTATAATAATTATTAAGCTCTTTTATAATTGTACTGCTATCAAGTTCTTTCTGATGTCAAAATTTCAATGAGAACTCTGTCAGTCTTCAAGTGTTATGAGTTAATTGCTTCTGAGATAGCAAGTAGGCCATATGAGATAGTATGTAAGCTGGGTCCAACAGGTTTGAATGGAAATATATCAATATGTATACATGAATCTGTGTGTGAATTTGTGTGAGCTTAATCCATATTTGTTTGCATAAAAGTTTTTCTTTCTGTGAACATGATTCTCTTCTCCTGGTTCAGTAGAAGTTAATTGGTCCAACCCTTCCTCATAGCCTGACAAGGAAGAGGTATCTGTACTATAGGAAAAAAGTTCTAGCAATGAATCTTTATTTTATCCCCTTCCCCTTTACAATGAGGTGCTAAATGCCAGAGACTTCAGTTTCTGGCTCAAAAGGTACTCAGGCAGGTCAGCTACAGTAGCTTAGTGAATTAGAATTAAGATAGGTAAATGTTTTATTATTAAAGAGAAACCCTAAATATCTAGTAAGATCAAGCCTTATCCCAGCTGATGCTCACTCTTCCCCCTCCATTGCCTCCAGAGGCACCAGCAAGCTGGCTCCTGGCAGGTTTTCATTTCTTTCTTTTGTTACTTCTTCTGTCCAGAGGTAGGCTTTGGTGCTTAGTTGGTTCTCATCTCAGTTGGATGTACTTTTGTGGGTGAGATAAGCAAACGAAAGACCTTCAGAGTTTGACGACAAGGAAATGGAGAAACTTCCTAGTAAAAGAAAGGTACCTGAATTTTAGAATGTATTTTCTACTTTTTATTGTGCCATGATAAATAACCTCAAACCCAATGCCTTGATATGAACAATAACAAGTTAGTTTATTAACAGATCTGTAAGTTAGCCCGAGTTCATAGGGAACAACCTGTCCTTCTCAGAAGGGATAACTTGCTGTTGCTAAATACATTTATTTCTGTTTATATAGTGTCCATGCTCCTTCTTATCTCTTTGCCATCCCTTCTGTCAATAAGGCAGCCTCAAGGTCATTGGACAAGTTGTCCTGGGCCCTTAAATAATAGTATTTCAGAAGCAAAGTTGGAAATTTTAGACCTATCCTAAGTCTAAACTTGGGAATTAACCTATATTTCCTCTGCTGTGGCCAACAGGTTGTTCATGGGTGGCTCTGATTCATGTACAAGAGACCTGAAAGAGAGAATGAATGGCAAAGGTAGAAGAAACTAATGGAGGATAATATTAAAAAATAGATATATAGTAGTCATATTGTAAGAGTTACCTTAAAGTGACTTTCTGTATCTAAAATTCTTGTTCTGGATTTTAGGATATATTGCTTTTTGACAAAACTTTGTATTCTAATCAGAAAAACAAAGCATAATAGGCATATTTACTTTACATCATTAGGAGGTTTAAGTGAGGTAGAAAGTATTTGGAATTGAAAATACTCAAAGTGAATCCTTTAATAATAGGGCAATTCATATGGTCATGTGTCTTTTTAGAGACTTACTCTTATTACCAGCCACTGAAAACCTATAACCATCTTTGTATCCCCTGAGCTGGATTTACACTTTATTTGTTATTGTTTCTCTTTGTATTTTTCTCTCCTATTTACTGTGTTAGTGAGGAAGGATTTAGCTTCACAATTTGAGAATATAGTTTATCATAGAAAAGAAAGCATGGTAGAAGGAATGGGCTGTATCAGCAGAGACTTTATGCTGCTTATGATATCTTTGTGGACAAAATGACAGAGATGGTGCAGAAGGTAAAGGTCTATTCCTTAGACCTCTACTTTTCTGAGTGAGGTTTCAGCTCCAGAAATTTTACAACCTCCTAAAACAGTTCTACAAGCAAGTGTAGGTAATAAATGGCTGGGGAGCCCAGAGTTCTTCATGCCACGCTGTGTGTAGTCTGCTGGGAATGCCATGGGTTCCTCCAGCTGGAAGTTAGGCCAGGTTGTTCACTAAAGACCTCTTCACGGTTCCTCACGGTGTGGCCCCAACACATGAGGAAGTCCTTGGGTTTTCAAAACTGGTTTATTGGCATGGCGGATGGTGGATGGATCTGGATGTGTGCCCCCAAAACCCAGGGCGAACCTGAGTTAAATAAGGAGGGGAAGAGGGAGGAGGGGTTAGGGAGGAATGCTTAATTGGCTCCACCCTCTGACCTTCAGGTACTTCATTAGTATGTAAATCTCTCTATGGCCTGGGGCCTGTTTATCATGTCCACCTGTGTACTTGATTGACGGGTGAAGGTGGAATGGAGATTAGACCTCATGCCAGGCCTGACAAGCAAGTATTCTAACATTTTACCTTTAAGTCATAATCTTTGCCATAAATGTCAGTATTAGAAGAGGTGTTTTTACTTAAGGCTAACTAGGATGAGGTCATTAATTGAACATAAACATTAGGATAAGACCCTACGAGACACTTTCCTGGTCTAATGTTTCCCCATTGCTTATGAATGTAAAACTCACACCTAAGTACTTTGTATGAACTGTCCAGTGTAGAGATGGGAATTATTTTTTGATCTTTTTAGAGGCAAACACTGTGATTTTGATACACTTTGTTTGAAGTATACTTAGTATAAATAATGGTGTATCATAACACATTGAGCGTAGCTTCTGATTGCCAATAGCACCAGACCTCTGTATGGTTCAGAGACTTTCTCTTGCAAATTATGTGGACTTGTACTGAGGATAGTCAGGTCTTATTTGCCTCACCCTGTACTCTGTCATGCTCCAGACAGAGATAAGTCTCCTTCATTACACAGCTCTAAGGACAGAGCAATCAAACACAATTACCTACTGATTTCAAATTTGGCAATAGCATAAATAAATTTATTGTGCAAGTTACTAACTGATGGTCAGTATCATAAACACATCACAAAATTACCTCCAAGCCAGAAGAAAAAAATGTGAAAATCAGAAAATAGGTATGGGGTTATGTAATCACAAAATTACTTGTCTTTCAGAACGGACTAATTTATGGATGATATTCACATAGAACCTTGTTGAGTCTACTTCTGAAAATTAAGGCTTAGTAATAATTTTTTTATATCACATAATTTATGAAGAAATATTTTTCAATCTCTCTTGCTTAACTTCTGGACCTTCTAAATACCCAAACTGTAAAACATTTTAAGATTTTAAATTTATCTGAGGACATGTGCTAATAGAAATAAGAGCAAACAGAGCTCCTAAGATATAAACTTATACAACAGTTTATTGTAGGCGTTCTATTTGTCTTTAGCAAGATTCCTCCCATTTTTCTAGAAACAATGGACTTGGTCAGACGTTAATACTGATCAAGCATCAGTACAAATTTTCCCTGTAGCTGAGGTGCAAGCATCCAATCAAAGTTGGTAATTAAGTGCCCAAGTCCCAAGGGTACCCTGAGTTGAAATAGTTCTTAAGATGAAAAGCCTATGAATAATTCAGTATTGTGGTCTTCTGGTGGTATGGTTTCCCTTAGCACTATCCAATAAAAAATTTATTGTGCTTTATCTTAGAAGTAGACAGCCCAATGGACTGGAACCAAATATGAGCCATTGAGCTTGCTTCAAGGCTTTTATCAGCTCACATCAAGTGAGATGAAAAGGTTAGGATTTTTATTTTCTTGATATGCCCTACATTTAATTTTCACTAGAATATACAATGATGAAACAATCTATATTAAAAATTAGGAAGCATACAATCTGATAAATAAAATTGAGAATTGAAGCTTTCTAGATACTGAAATCAATTGACAGAGTATTTATCCCCAAAATGGGCCTGAATAATCACACTATAACTTTGACCATGTGTGGCAGTCTAGTTTCCATAGACCATCATTAGTGTGTACAGCATGACTTTACTGGTAAATTTTTGGGACTCGTCTCAAGGTTCATTAGCTGCTGACCATGAGAAAGCATGAGTTTGTTTTGTATGGCAAATGTCAACATCCTTTTACTTTAGAAGTAGATTCCCATTTGGGAGAGAAAGGCTAGAAGACAGATTCTCTTTAACTTGCTAAAATGATAAGCTTTAAACTAACTTTGTTTATGCTAGGAAGTTGCACATGGGACCACAAGGCTGTTGACACCTTGAAGCAGAACTTCAAAAGGGGTTGAAAATATTTAACAGTTTATACCTGGGGATCAACTTTTGATTTTCTTTTACTATTTTTTTCTTTGACAGAATAATCCTACCACATTTTTCCTGTGGGGGAAAAAATAACATTTTACACACACACACACACACACACACACACACACACACACACACACACACAGAGAGAGAGAGAGAGAGAGAGAGAGAGAGAGAGAGAGAAAGAGAGAGATACTCACATATACACATATGTGTAATGTATGTGTATAAAATGATGCTTCTGATCTTCACTCATCTGATCATTGGCAATGAACATTCTTCAAAGTGCCCCAACCAGATTGTTTTGGGAGGCATCAAATATATGTTCTATATCTGATCAGATACCACTTTGTCTACAAGGCAGTTAGCTATCACTTTTCTTCTTTGTCTCTTGGTCTAGTTCCCATATAACTACTCAAGTCAACTTGTTAGGCTTTGTTATGAGTAATGGAACCTCTAACGAAACTCAAAGACCGTATCTGCATATCTATAAATATATATTAAAGTTTGTGTATTAGTTATCATAGCCAATACCATGTGTCAGTAACTTGAGGTATAGCTATTTGCTATTACTTTTCATCTGTAGTAATGATTAATCCAGCATTTCCTGAATTTCTTTTTTTTTTTTTTGTCATTTGTATCTATTATAGTTGTAGTTTCTCATTTGTAAACCTGTCTTCTAGCCTTTGTCTCCCAAATGGGAATCCACTCATAAACTGAAAAAGGATGTTGACATTTGGTATACAAAACAAACCCATGCTTTCCCAAGTGGTCACTAGCTAACTATCTAGAGTCGACAAATAGATCGAATGTAATTCTGATATAATAGGCCAGTAGTATTCTCTGAAGCTGAATATTACTAATATTAGCAAAGGTATGAAACAAGATCATTCTTTTCACAATTAACATTTTGGCTTTGCAAAATGTTATTAAAATACTATGTATGTTCATGATTTACATTTATTATTAGTTTAAAACTGATTGAAAATAATTTAATAATATTTTATACTTAACTTCATAAAAAGTAAATAATCCTTAGAAGTTAGAAATGTTTGGGTTTTTCTCCATTATTCCTTTCTTAGCATTCATTATTATTTGTGTGAATATGTGAATATGTGTCCATATATGTGCATAAGAACAGGTATGTATATGTGACTGTGTGGCACATGTTTGCCAACGTACCTATCAAATTCACAGGACAACTTTGCAGAGTTGTTTTTTTTCCCTGTCATTTTCTGTGTTCTGGGATGGAGTTCAAGTTATCAGACTTGGTGGAAAGCAACTTTAGGCTTTGAGCCATCTCTTTGCCTCCAATGATGGCTCCACTTGTTTGTTATAAGTGGTGCTGCATATATGAACTTACAAAGACTGATCTTAAACAAGACCTGCACAAGATCAAGCCAATTGAATTTCCAGAATACATGGGGGAGGGGCTCATGAAATCCTGCCACTGAGGAGCTATTAGCAACTGATGGCTAATGAGGGAGGATGGGTCAGTTTTCTTTAAGAACATGGCCTTTGCAACTGCATCCACATTCCAGGTGATCTTCCTGCACACATAAACATACAGACAACACTTAATGAACTTTGTAGATTATTACAAAAGGCCACAAAGTCTCGATGAAAAAGTGGGGGGACAGGGAAAGAGGAATAGGAGGAGTAGGAAAGGGGTAAATTTAATCAAAACACTTTAGATACATGTTTGAGATATTTAATAATAAGAAACCATTAAAATAAACTGTTATATAACAAGATATTATTAGATTTCTATTTAGAATTTTGTTATGTTGTGTGGTTACTAACACAGCTTCCCTTATCACAATATCAATAGCCACTTTATTTAAATGTTTCCATTCCTCAGACATCCCAGTTTTAGGAATTTCTGGTTGTTCCTTTCTACACTCTACATTTCCTCTATGTACCCTTTGCATATTGCTACTTATGCCGTGAGATTGTTATGGTTCATTTTTTTTTATATTGTTCTATCATGAATTCGAAAATCTGAGAGTGACTTAATTCATCTTTTCATTACAAATATTCAGAAGTTATTGCTGTGTATTCTAAGTGATTGTTACTTCTAGAGCTTGGTTTACCCTCCTCCCTATAGATTCATATTTATTTTGAGGCTGTTCTTTTCTCTTTTGC
Source organism: Rhabdomys pumilio (assembly GCA_030674055.1). NCBI lineage: Eukaryota > Metazoa > Chordata > Mammalia > Rodentia > Muridae > Rhabdomys > Rhabdomys pumilio. The sequence goes on from JANHMN010000008.1 coordinate 44,886,427, forward strand.
CCATAGAGTGCTTTAACTAATATCACAGCAGTCCAAGGTAATTGGGGTGCTGAATATATACTTGTGGTAAACATGACTGGATGTATGTCAAGAGTATTGACAAAGTAAATTATTTTAAAAGCTGTAAAATCATTTAAAAATATTTTATTTCAAACATTGAAAATTGCTTGATTACTACAATTAGTATTGTTTAGATTTCTGAGATAACTCACAAATTTAGATACTTTAACAAATATTTCTGACATTATTTGATCTTTCCGTTAGATGCCCTGAAAAAAAATAGTTACTTTGTATTTAAATTTTTTATGCTTTTCTCTTGCTAGTGGAAGGAAGAAATGGACATGAATTTTTTAAAGGCCATGTCAATACAATGCCCACCTATGTAACATGAGAGTTCATTTAACTCAATAAATAATAAAAAGATGTACTGTTAGAAGCCAAGAAGTTGGATGTTACAAATTTAATGAAAAATTTAAAATAAAGTAATTCATGTAAATATTTATGTTTAAAACACTCTTCTTAAAACTTGCTGATTCGAAAAAGATGCAAATAATACTTTTCAGTACAAATGGGTAAAACTATAATGTATTAAATTATGTTTTAGATTTCCTTCTTTCAACAATAGGCAGGGATATAACATGTGTGAAGTTTCTGTCAAGTATTTCATTTCTTAACTGGAGTGTATAAACAGACAAACACTGTAACTGGTTTTCTGAATGGGATCACAACTTCTATGAAAATACATTCATTAGAATAATGAAGAACTCTTCCTTCCTTCCTTCCTTCCTTCCTTTTTTCCTTCCTTTCTTTCTCTCTCTTTCTTTTTTTTTTGAGACAGGCTTTTATTTTTCATTTTTCTTAATTAAAAAATAAATCCTCCTATTTCCAGATTTATCTTTTCCTTTTCCAACTTCTTTTTCTTTTCTTTTCTTCTCTTTTTGTTAAGAGACTATCTTTGTCCTCCTAGAGCTGTTCTGGTCTTCAGCCACCCCCACCTTCCACTTTGTTTCCTGAGTAGTAAGTGTAAGTGTTGTATTACATGTATATTTATTAATTGGGGTATGCACCTGATGGTCACTTGATCTTTGCTTTTTAACCAGTGTAGTCAAGGGCATTTTACCTGCATCCCTGTTTCTGAATAACAACTCAGAGACTACTTATTTATGAATAAATGCCTAGACTATAAGCTTGGGCTTGTTCCCTGAGTAGTTAATAACTTATATAACCAGTTTATTCTACCCTATGTATGACAGGTGGTTGAATATCTCTCCTCAGTTTCAAACATCCATGTACTCCAAGTCTGAGGCATACATTCTCCAGTGCCCAACTCTTTTCCAGAATTCTTGTCTCTCTTTGCCAGATGTTACAACTTCTAATCCTGCCTAAGCTCATTAGCCATCAGCTTTTTATTGACAGGTGATGCTTCCATACAGTATATGAGAGATTCTATCTACATCTCCCTCTTTTTCTTCAATAATAGCTCTTTCTCTAAAATCAATAAAGTATATCCAATAAGAAAAACTAGGAAAACTTGTCAAGCAAAATTACATGTACAATGTTTAGTGCATTTTATTAGCAATCTTGGAAAAAGTTCTGTACTATGATATCTTGAATTAGAGTTCTCTACATAAATCATTTTCTATCAAAACTTGAATTTATAAACCTAAGAATATCTTCTTGGTTATAAAAAACATTTTCTTAAATCCTAAGCAAATTAAGGTTAATTGTGAGACTATCTAGTTTCCAACCCCATAAGAGATCTGAGAAGGAATGTTACCTGTGAATGCAGGAAGTGCAAGCAAGCAGCTTCCAAAACTATAGAAATGACAGAGACATCTGGATGCCTAGATAATCACCCGAAGTTTTTCTGAGTTATTGGAGCCCCAATCTTCATTCAGCCTTCTGGCCCAGAATATCTAACAGATATTTTTATGAAGCAGGACTATTGAATGACTTGCCTATCTTGTCCTTGAAAAGCTTAGCAGTTGACTTCTCTGCTTCCCATTTGTCCAGTCTGGATAACATTCTGTCTGAAGTTGAAGGACAGTTGTTTTGCCCAGTGACTTGCTTGCAACTAGAATTCTGATGGATTTCTGAGGTTTTAGAATAGTGTCTGTCTGTCTGTCTATCCTGTATCTGATTTGCTTATTTCTAGATACCTACTAACTACTTAATTTTGTAAACAGCTATAGGAAGCTAAATGAAGCTTGTTTCTGTAATTAACTAAATTAATATATAGCGTGACCATAAGTATGATTGACTACAATCTTCATTTCTTATTATCCTAAACAATTTATAAAGCAACTTTCAAAAGCTCTAGAACTTAACATTCATTTTAAAGAATTACATAGATACAATATTTTAAATAAGAGTTGAACTATATATGCATAGTATGTTGTAACTAAATATAACTTTAAATTTGGATCAATATACAAAGTTCATGCCATATGTAAAATATTTGGCTTATTATTGCTATTTGGTCTAAAAGTAGATTCAATAATCAACTATTTAACTTATTTTTATGTTGTTAGCCAAACAAAACTATATGGGGTTCAAATGTCTTCTACAATGTTTTTTATTTTTTAATATGGAAAATATGTTTTTTTTTTTAATCTCCTAACTTCTTTCTTTGGAGACTTTACTTTATTTCTTTTTCTCTTTTATATTTTTTTCTTTCTTCTGTTTTTAAATTTCCACTAATTTATTTATTCATTTTACATTCTAGTCACAGCCCCCATCTCCTCCCAGAACCCCCTTACATAGCTCCCCTATCACCCTTCTCCTTCTTCTCTAAGAAGAGGGAAGCCCCCTCTGGGTACTAACCCACACTGACTATCGAGTCACTAAAGGGCTAAGAGTATCCTCTCCTATAAAGGCCACACAAAGCAGCCTAGTTAGGAAAACAGGATTCACAGGCAGGCAAGAGAGTCATGGATATCCCCTGCTCCAGTTGTTGGAGGACCCACATGACATGTTGTATATCTGCCACATATGTGCAGGGTTCCTAGGTTCAGCCCATCCATGCTCTTTAATTGGTGGTTCAGTCTCTGGGAGCCCCCAAGGGTCCAGGTTATTTGTCTCTGCTGGTCTTGTTGTGGTGATTCTATCACCTCTGGATGCCTCAATTCTTATCCCAACATTTCTGCAAGACTCCCCAAGTTCCCCCTAATGTTTGTCTGTGGTTCTGTGCATCTGTTTTGGTCACCTGCTGGGTGGAGCCAATCGGAGGACAGTTACACTATGCTCCTGTCTTCATGCATAACAGAACATCATTAATAGTCTCAGGGATAGGTTCTAGTCCATGGGATGGGTCTCAAGTTGGGCCAGAAATTGGTTGACCATTTTTTTCAGTTGCTGCTCCATCTTAGTCCCTGTACTTCTTATAGGTAGGACAAGTTTTGAGTTGAAAGGTTTTTGGGTGAGTTAATGTCTATATCCCTCCACGAGGAGTCCTACCTGTCTATAAGTTGTCCCTCAACTGAAGAATGAATAAAGAAAACCTGATTTGTTTACACAACGAAACACTACTAAGCTATTAAAAAACAAGGACATCATATTTGCAGGCAAATAGATGAAGCTAGAAAATACCACTCAGGAATGAATATATATATATATATATATATATATATATATATATATATATATAGTTTCTTTTTTCTATGGAGACTTATCTTCTGTGTGAATTTATTTTTCTCACTGCTTTCTAAACTTATTAACTTTTTCTGCATTTTATTTTCTCTAAATTCTTTTCCATATTAGTGGCTTTTTCATTTTACTTAATTCTCTCTTTAAGGACTTTATATTTTTAAATTCAAACTATGTATATCTTTCTATCATGCTTTGTACCCAGTTTCCTTTTTTCTTTGTGCTCAGATTTCTTTTTGTCTGTTTTTGTCTGTCTCTTTTGTCAAGAGTTATGACTAGCCCCGCCCCTGCTCTTTCTCTCACAGGGAAGAGGCAGTCTAGCTCTCTGCCTGATTATGGCCTTAGACTGGCATGCTGCCTCTTGCCAGTTTATGCCAAGCCTCTGATTCAGGGCTGGTGGGCAACAGGCTCCTGAGGCCAACATATGCTACTGCTTTTTCTTGCCATACATTCTGTGGCTCACGGCCCTTTGTTCAAGTATCAGGCGGCCAGCCATACTATGCTGGTGTGTGTGTGTGTTTGTGTGTGTGTGTGTGTGTGTGTGTGTGTGTCTGTCTGTCTGTCTGTCTGTCTGTCTGTCTGTCTGTTTGTCTGTCTGTTAAAGGAACCATGAGCCCTGTGCATACCTGAGAAACTGTGGTTGCTAAGAAACCATCTTCTCCTACCCAAGAGCTGCTGCTTCTGTGCCTGGCTTTGTGAACTTATGGGGCCCTATTGCTTGGATTTCTGCCTAACATATTGGATGCCAATTGTAAATAAAGGGTTTTCATCTGTGCTCCAACTCCTGATTGATGACTCAGAGGCTATTTATTTATGAATAAATGCCTAAGCCATAGCTTGGGCTTATCTCCTGACTAGCTTGCAACTTGTAATTTTTTTATGCTCGTCTATGTGTGTCACATGGTTTGTTACCTCTCCTCAGATTTGGGTTTCATTTATCTCTCTTCTTCAAGTCTAGGGAGAAAAATCTCCTTTTTCCTGACTCTTTCCCATAATTCCTATCTCTCTCTACTAGATGTCCCACCTTCTAATCTTGCCTCAGCTCCTTGGCCATCAGATTTTATCCACACAGTATGGACCAGTAGTAATTTTCTGTAACAGCCTCCATGAGCTGCAAGAAGAGGCTTCTTTGATGTGGAGTAATATACACAATTCTTTGTGGGTGTAAGGATGAGTATTTAAAATGCGGAGAGAGATTATACTGTTAAGAAACTGTCACTAATAGGTTGCCTTTTAGATTCTTTGTTTTACTATCCATGGGTAGTTGGCTACATTTACAGTGCCAGACATGAATCACTTCCCAATAAGTGGACCTAAGGCCATTTATGTAGCTTTTAGTTACTCCCAGGATATAAGTGCCACTAATGTACCTATCATGATATATTGCTATGCTGGTCATTGTTGTGATTTATTGGCATTATAGATGGATGGAACTATTGATTGATTTTGTCTTTTGTCAGTTTACATGTTTCCTTCTAAAACAATTAGAGTTAGTTTTACACGAGGAGGCTTCCAGATAATATCTAGACTTTTTCCTCCAAACCCTATGTCTGAAATATGTGCTATCTCCAGCAATATCCACTTTCTATTTTTAGAGACACCAGGGCTATGACAATAGTCTATCTTGTTTTGGTGTCTCTTGGACTTCATGACTAATAACTTAAAAATAGATTTTCTATGACTGGCATTGGGTTTTGTTAAATAGGCCATGATTTTCCCAGTAAATATTGCCCCAGCTGACAAAAGTTTAGTTAAACTATGCATTTATACACTACTATGTTACATATAATCTTAGGTAGGCATAAATATAATAAAATTTCCTGTGACTTTTTCACACATCCTTTGTGGTATTTTCCCTGCTCTCTAGCTCTCCCTGTTTTGCTTCCCCCTTCTTCAGGTAAGTCTCTCTCACTTGTTTTTTTTTTTTCCTCTTTCATAGCAAATGCATCCTACATTTCTTCTCTCTGGTATTCCTTTATTGCCCACACCTCCTGCTGTGATAAACGCCCATAATTTAAAGCAAGAAATAACTTCATCTCTGAGGTCTATTGATTAAAAAAAATCAATCATAATTGCAAATGGAATTTGTATTTTATTAAACAATTTTCCAAATTGTTGACTAGTGTTTTAATGGCCTTGTTTATTTAAACAATTAAATTAGCATTTAGTGAGAAAGAAAACTTGTAGCCAATTAAAGACCAAAGTAATATACATAGTGCATTTACCAGCAATTAACTGATAACTTGCTTACTACGGGCTATCTAACAATTAACTAGGGAAGCATTCTCAGGAAATTGGAAAGCATTAATGCAAATGTGTTTTGGATTTATTCTTTTCAAATCCATTTACCATATTATCTAATTTGGCATGTGCATAAAATCCTCAAGAAAGATTAATATTCAGAAAACATTTTAAAGCCTTTTGATGCTGGGAATTCTAATTGTTTTGGCAAAAATAAATTGCTAAAGCTAGGAATGTATAATGCTTGCTCTTAGTCATTACAGGTATCTGAAAAGAGACAGAATTCTCAGGCATAGTCCTATATTTTGCAGACCAACAGCACACAGGATGCTGTTGACCTGTTGGGTTATTAATGTGGTTATGATCGTTCATCCACAATGATGCTTGGAGCATAAGTGCCTGTAAGAAGCATACCTATGCACCACAATGGCAAATAAACATGCCATAAGTGACTTTGACATTATTAACCTTGAGTTTTACTGCTTAATCTTTTCAAAACTTATTTATAATTTTTAACTTGACCCTTTAACACTTATTAATTCAAGGTTTAATGGATCTCAAAGTGAATCATTATATGTTGAATGGGAAATTTTGAAACAGAATTTATCTCTCCAAGTCTTCTAATTGGGATTTTCTAATTATTTTCAAGTAAATCATTTAAGACATGGCCTGGTATTTTGGTTAGTCAATGTAATATTTAACAGCTTGCATGCAAAATATCACTGGTAGTGTCTTAGTAAGCGCCTAAACTCAGAGATTCTGCCTTCATACTTGAAAAAGGATGATGCTTTTAAAAGTAAATATATATATATATTTACTTTTATTTTATATATTTTATATATATATATATTTTAAGATAGTTAGTATTCCTGGTTTCTATCCTCTGGATGCTACAATCTACCTTCAATATAAAAATCAGGTCTTCTATGTGTGGCAATGATGGCAACTGGAGATTTGGGGCTCTAGATTATATACAAGAACATGCTGCTTTCTCCATCTTGTGGTTGTGTGCATAAAACTCCAAGGGCTAATCATTCAGAATGATATTTGTCTTAATAAAACCTTATACAGTTATAAAAATTTTTCTATATAGAAATAAAGAAATATCCATATAGTTTGGAAATTAAGTGGAGTATCATATGACAAAATTACTCCCAGGGTGAAAGTTTCTCTTCTCTCCTGAGATAACAAACAAATTTTCATAGTGGCTAAATTTGGCAGACAAATTTACAGGACATTTTCAATTTTAATGGTAAATTGAATCTGTTTTTTCTTAATAATTTGACATTAATCACCAGTAAAAATATCTTACACATAGGAGATATTCTTACCTTGAATTTTTGAGATATCAACTGGCAGTTTCTGTAGGAAAACACACCTTGGCTCATAGGTCATCTGTCTATGGTCATCGTTATCTGAGCAGAGAGTAGAGAGGAATTCCACGGGTTTTATTATGGCTTGAGCACTACCCATCTGTCCCAATAACACAGTCACCAAAACAGATAATTTTTCTCAATATCACCATTACCTTCAGTCCGTGTGAAATTATTACCTCCATCTTAGAAAACCAATGGAGCATTTTAACTATTTATTCCACTCAAGTTGTCAAGCTAAAACAGAGTGGGAATGCCAATAATTTACAGTCAGGCCCAACACACTGGTAGCATATCACAGATAGAAACCTAAACACAAAGTGCACATCTTTCAACAGCAGAAGAAAAATAGCTGTCTAGGCTAAGGCACATCAACATCTATGTGGACAATGCCTTAGCAACAGAATCTACTCTTGTGTTTCCATGGAGCATGCATTTTCCATCCCTTATCATACTGTTATGGTTTTAAAATAGTTTTATTTTTGCATCATAAAAATTCTAAAACTGTACCAGATACTGAGAAGTCATAAGGAAGTGTTGACTGAATAAAGAGACCAACTGATTAACAGTAAATTCTTATAAAATTAGCAGTTACGGTGGCAGCACTGGTTTTTTAGCAGTAAGGAGTTTCCTTACTTATAGAATGATAAAAGAAAGTGAATATGTAATTATTTGTAGTCTAAACTTATTACATAAGACTCTACCAATATAATATCTGATTTTGTGGATTTTGTTTTTGTTTTTTAGGATTTCTCAAAGTAAAAACTCTTCATATGCATAAAATCTTAAGGAAAAAACTCAAGTAGATATGAAACAAATATTGGTTTAAAGATGGAAGTATTTTAAAAAGAAGTACCTGAGAATATCTTTAAACACAATTTAAATATGTGGCATATTTGTAAAATTCCTGGACTGATGAAATATTATTAAGAAATTCTATTCATTTAATTTTCCAGATTTAATCCTTTGATATATTATTCTCCTTTTTGCAAGATTCCTCACTATCAGTTCACAGAACTTAATAGATTAACCTGATATAAGTGTATAATATTAAATGAATTTTCTAGTGTCATCTAAACATGAATTGAAATATTGTGCAAAATTTCAGTACAGTGATAATATACACATCAGAAATTATGGTGTGTCTGGTACTGGCTGTTTATGGTATTTCAGTATTTCTGAGCTTTAAAAAATGTGTACAACAATTGGTAACATCAAATACATTTTTGTGCTTTGAACCTGGAAATACATGTGTACATGTATACTCACACACACACACACACACACACACGCACGCACGCACGCACACACACACGCACACGCACACACACACTCACACACACAAACACACCCACACGCTAAGTCTGTTTTTAAACATCTGGCTATTTCATTACCAGAGGTTATGGCTTATATCACTCTTCCATATCCATGATGGCTGTCTTTCCTCCTTCCTTCAGAATGTGATCTTGTTTGAATGTATCAGCAGCACAGATGCACTGAAATAAGAAGTAGCCCCCAAAATGAGTGGGTTGCAAGTCCAAAAAGACTGTTGTTTCATCAAAATAATATATGAGGACTCAGAAACATGAACGTAGGTAGATGTGAGGAGGCATGCAATACCCATCTATGAGCTATAAAGAGAGTCCTGGAACAGATCCTTCCCTCAGTGGTTAGCAGAAACCAATCTAGTAGGAATACTTTGGTTTCAGATCTATGGCCTTGAGGACTATAAGGGAATATATTACCCTTCTTCTTTCTTCTGCTTTAATTGTGGCAGCCATTGAAAATGGTGGATTTTAGTGGTAGAAAGGAGTCTTTACTATCCCCAAACAGTCTCAGCACATCTTCACCAACATCTATAGTAGTTTGCTTAAGATTTCAAAACTTTTCATGTTTATCTCTAGGTCAGTGTATATATTTTCCTTCTCCCAGTTCATGATCTTTTTAATGGACATTCTGTTATCTTACTATTTCTATGGCCCTAAAGTAATTGAAACTAAAACTAATAACAACAGCTCACACTGAAGTCTTGTTCTGACTTCACGCTAAATTAAACTCTCCATGTTAATTTTCTCTTTCATTACCACGTTTATGGACTCAAGGAAAAGTGTCCTTTCCATCTTCCACTGTATTGCTTTTGGCTTTGTCATTTACATAGTTGTGCTTTATATAATTTAGGTGTTCACTATCTGTACATCAGGTAAAATTCCTTAATAATGGGAGCATTGAGACAACTGGAGTCTTACACTGGGGTGAAAACCACAGATTTGAATTGTCCTTAGGGTAGCATTTTTTTTTCTAGAACAGAGTATATGTTTCTAAAGTGCCCCAATTTGATCATTTCTAGTGGTTAATTTAAACAGTGACCCATTTTATTTTCCTTGAGTTTGGCACTTCAGAAATGTTGAAAGGAAATAGGTACTAGAGCCCAGTCCTTAGTCCAAAGTTGTTCGAGTCTTGTGGTAACGAAGTGAAACACCACCAAGATTGGGTCTTCCACCATTAGTGATACATTTTGACTGTCAAATTTATAGAGTTGATCACTCCATAAAGAATCCTATGTAGTCAGGCTCAAACTACATATCCAATTTTAGACATTCCACACCGTCTTTTTAAGACATGGGGCAATTCTCAGCAACCATTCTCATCTAAGTAAACTGAAGTTACTATACTAGTAAAATGCAAGCAACTGTATCATGCAAGGGTTTAGTGAGTATTAAGTAGTTAGCCTATGGTAATTAAATAAATTAATGCATTGTCTTTTAATCTAGCCAACATGCCTTTATTTGTCATTAATAAAATGTTTTATTTTAAAAAATCTTTTGTTACTTCTGTTGTTTCTTTATTTTTTATTTTTTATTTTTTGTATTGGAGATTTAACCCAGGTCTCTCATATGTTAGGTATATATTCTACCACTAACCTACATTCTTAATGCTTCCTTGCACGATTTCTCAATAGGGCTGCCAGTCAAGTCACCTTAACTATTCTGGATAAGAATGAATACTGGAGCACATAAATGTACTGAGACACCTCCATAGAAATCTGGAGTTAAGGACAACTAAGTTAGTGGGTATATCTTGGGCTACATAGCAAAAAAATGTCATAAAATTTGAAAGGAAAAAAAGGGGAAGGAAGGAAAGAAGAGAGGGAAAGAGGGAAGGTGGGAGGTAGGGTAGCTTAAGATACTCCTTTACAGACTTGCCCATAATTCCTCCTGCCTAGTTTCTATCTTTTCTATCTTTCCTTGGATTTGGTGATATATGGAGTTTTCTTTAATATCCTCATTTTTGTTAATATTGAGAATTGGTTTCTGAATATATTTGCCACCAGTAAATACTCAATGGGATGTCAGTATGGCATTCAACAATTCTTGTATCCTTGTATCATGATTTAGAAGTCTTGGCTTTTAGTACATGACATTTTTCCTTCTAATCTTTCCATTAATCAATGGTCATTCATTCTAATTTTAAAACATTTTTTGAACACATCATTTTTAGTATTTGTGTGATAATTCCCTGCAGTCTCTATTTCAGTTTAACTAGCTTCCTAGATAGGACATTTTATATGTTGCAAGTTTTTTTCTATTGTAAGTAATGCATAGGAAATTTTGGTGAGTAATTTCAGTGTTGGGTCAACTAGAAAATTATGAAAATTTCTGACCTTATTGCAAACCAAATGTAGCCAGCACAAGAAGACTGGAAATTCATTAAACTAGTACTGAATAGTCCCACATTCATTGGCCACCAGAGACTCTCTTAAATAAATTTTAGTTTACCCCAGTGAATGATCAATCACATGTCAACTTTCTTCAAGATATGATACCTCAATGATATGGCTGTAGGTTTATATATTTTAAAACCTACTTTTAGTAAGTGTTCTTAAATGTGTTATCCTCCCTTCTAGCCCAATATGCACCAGAAGTAGTGAAAAGAAAAAGTTAATAGAGCAAAGGAGGATGTGGACCTGTGTGGGGAGCTGACAGAAAGTGGCTATCATCCTTTTAGCCATCTTGAGCCATAATACCCTGACAAGAGACTTGTTTACAATAGCCAACAACAGCTTAGCACACTCTGATAACATCTTGTTTTAGATACCCAGGATTTTCTTTGGGGTGTGTGAGACTTACAAGGTATGACTTAAAGGTGTAATTTAGAGATAAGTCTTAAAGGTGTAACTTAAAGGCATGACTTAAAGGCGTGGCTTAGAAGTAAGACATATAAAAGGCAAGAGGCAGACAGAAGAAAGTATTAGACACTCGAGACTTGGAAAGAGAACTAGGAATTAGACACTTGTACTTGGAAGAGTACTTGAGACTTGAGACCAGAAGAAAGCAACTAGGAACTAGACACTTGGAAAAGGACTAGTGACTGGAAAAGAGACTAGCAACTTGGAATTAGGAATTAGGCCTTGAGACTTATTACAGCTGGAACTAGAAATAGGACTTGAGACTTATTACAGCTGGAACTAGGGATTAGGACCTGAGACTTGGTACTAGGAACTAGGGACTCGGAGAGAAGAAGAGAGACTGAAGATTAAATGGGATTTAATCACACTCTGTCTTGTCTCCATTCTTCGCAACCATCCTCACTCTCTCTCTTACTGAACCCAAACCCTCGAACTGAGCAGCTTGGGGCAGTGTGGGCTTAAACAATTTAGCCCCCAAAGCTTTTGGTAGTGTGGGTTTAAACACTGATAGAGTGTTCAGAAATAATTCTTTGAATTAAATCCAATCTGAGTTGTCAAGATATCAGCAGGTAAGTTCACATGAATCACACACAGAACCTCAATCCAGAAGAAAACATGAGGTTCTGCCAATTGGCCTGAGTTTGTGGATGCTGCAAGAACCTTCCAGAACACCACCAGAAGTTCTTTGCTGTAGTTCTCTCAATAAAGCCATAACAAACAATGACCAGCAAAGAATGGAAAGGCGAACCAATGCCATACAGTGTTATCAGTGAAAGATCAGCATTAGCAAAGTCCAAGAATGACCAGCTAAGAGTGGTAAGACATCCACTGCCTGTTGGGTTATATTTATACTCCTTCCAAATATCACATATTCTCTCAAATGTCCCCTCTAACAAAACATCACATGCCCTTTTTTCCAGGCTGCTTCCAGAAAAACCCAAGGTTGCTCGCAGCAAAACATCCTCCTATGTGTCTGCTTCAGCAAAAATATCCCCTCATAAGATAGTATTCAGAAAAACATCACATGACACAACTGAGTCTCCAAAGAAACCAGAAATTTCTACTTCATATGTTTCCCTAACTGAGAACTGAACAATAACTGTACCAATAAAAATACTAAGACTGAAGGGGAAATCTCATGGGGTCATTACTAGATAAACTTGATAATAAAGGATACTGCTGAGAGAATTAGTTCCTTCCATTGATGAGGCCCCTAACTAGTTATCTAATACAAAGTGACTGAAATCATTAACATGACAACAAAATTAAACAAACTCAACAAGTAATATTTATATTAAAAACAGTGATTTTTGAAAAGAGGTTATAAAAAGAAGTGATAAAATTATATATTAATTAAAAAGTTAAAATCAATATAAAAATTAAAAAGCCAAAAGTTATATAGACAGATATTTAATTTTAAGTGATTTACAATGATTTGAATGTTTCAATAGACCCATGTTAATTAAATTATAGAACAGTCCCAATACTACTATTAGAAGAATCGCACAATTCTAAAAAAAATTACTAAAACAGATAAGATTGGATTTTTAATTTTTTTTCAATTCTACTTATCTCTCCATCTGGCTGCATCATAACAAAATTTCTTCTAGAGAATTTTACAATATCAACAAACAAAAGCTTTTGTCCCTGGTCTTTTGTACATCAGTTTGTGATTCTTTTTAAGTTTTTTCATTTTTAAAAATATGTGTACATGGTGTCTAATGTGTGTGTGTGTGTGTGTGTGTGTGTGTGTGTGTGTGTGTGTGTGT
>JANHMN010000008.1:44899650-44991945 GCA_030674055.1 Rhabdomys pumilio
GTGTGTGTGTGTGTGTGTGTGTGTGTGTGTGTGTGTGTGTGTGTGTGAATCTGAAGCTCATATATTCTATAGCACCCATGTCCCAGTCAGAGGACAAATTTGGGTGCTAATCTTCTTACAGCTTGTTTGAGACTGTCTGGGCTGCTTCATAAGCCAGACTATCTGACCTGAAAACTTTTGAGGATTCTCCTGTCTCTGCCTCATGTCTTGCAATAAGAATGATTGAAGTATAAATAGAGAATATTGCACTGGGCTTTACAGGAGTTCTAGGGATTTAAAGTCAGGTCTTCACGCTCGCCCATCAAGCACCTTACCATCAGCCATCTCAATAGACCCAACTTGTGATAGTTTAGTGTAAGACTGCATGAAATAGATCCCAAAGATATTATTATTCATACAGAGTTACCTCCAGGGGTCTAGGTGGGTTTTGCATGTGAAATCTGAGAGTCCTGTAGAGCTTCTGCAAGGTGGCGGTTTTAGAAAGGGCAACATGTGAGCTTTGTGTTCAGTGAAGGAAAATGATGTGGCACTGATAAAAAGTTCTAGAAATGTTAATGATACGTTTTATTAAGATGATGAAAGCAGTCTCTGGAAACATGACTGCTACTCTGTTTATTTACCGTGTATCATAAACTCATTTTAGTATGAACTCATATTCAAATTAGCTTCATTATCTTCTGTTTGAAAAACAATAACACTTTTATGTCCTGGGATAGTTTAATGAAATCAAATGATCCTAATTTGATTTGATGATTAGAGTTCTCCAAATGAGCATCTTCCTCTGCAACTGCCTTGCTTTCTATTTTGGTGCTTGAGATTTTCTATAATTACAAGGCCATCATATCCATAGCCATGTTTGCCTATTCTAACAAAATTTGACAGAATAATAATGATGATTGTCAGTTTGTTACTTTCAATAATCTTTGATTATTATTTTAAAAATATTCTATGTTCATCTGTGTATTATGTGTGTGTTCATGCACACACATGACTGTGTCTGTCTCTGTCTTTCTCTCTGTTTCTCTGTCTCTGTTTCTCTTTCTCTCTGTTTCTGTGTGTGTGAGTGTGTATGCATGCATGCATGTGTGTGTGTGTGTGTGTGTTTGTGTGTGTGTGTATTTGTGTGAGTGCAGGTGGCATATTCTGCAGAGTGCATGTGAATGTCAAAGTACAACATTTTAGAGTTCATTCTCTTTCCTTCCCAGATTCTGGGAATAGAACTCAAGTCATCAGGGTTGCATGGCTAATATAACTTGTCTAAATTATTCTGTCAGTCTTGAAACATCTTTTAATCACTATTAGGGGATGTTAAACTTCAGTTGCACTTGAATATATTGTTCTCAGGTGCTTTGCTCAGAAAATCCTTTAGAAAGGGGAGACAGGTCAATTAGTAATTGCTTGCTAGGCAAGAATGAGGACATGAGTCGGATCATGGAACTCACATAAAAAGTCAGGCATGGTGGTGCATGCCTTTGATTCCAGCACTGGGAAGGCAGAAATAGGCAAATCCTTGGGACTGATTTGCTGGAGAACTTAGACTTATTATCTAGTCCCCCAGTCAGTGAAAGATGCTATCTCAAAAATCAAGGTATCCTGAGGAAGGACATACATGCCTCTGACCTGCACACACACACACACACACACACACACGCACACACACACACACACACACACTACATACTACAGACACACACACACACTATACACTTCACACACATACTACATACTACACAAACACACACAATCACACACACACATAGACAAAGCTCACTAAGTAAGTCTCAGGAATACAGTTTAAAATGTTTAAATTTCTTTTACACAAGCATAAAGACCCAAGTTCAATAGTAAACATCTATGTAAAAGCCAGGTAAGGTGATTATATCAGTATCCCCAGGACTGGGAGTATGGAAACAGGTCAGTTCTCCCAAAATGGTGAGCTCTGGGTTAGTAAGGAACCATATCTAAGAACCATATTGTTGGAGGCAATAGAGGATGACTCTCAGTGTCAGTATACTTACACACAGGCATATATATACTTACACTCAAAGAGTGAAGACTGTTTAGAGTTTAATGTGAATTTTGGCTTTCACTATCTAATGAAAAATTACCTTGAAAAATTAGAATTTTTCTTTAAGTCAACCTATGATGTGCTGTTATTAACAACATTGTTCTGTGAAAATCAAACTATGATATTCTAAAACAAAAGACAATAAAAGAAGACTACCGCTTTTATTTTGCAGTTCTCTTAAATGGCTATATTGAAAGGCAACTGGATTCTTACCTGTCTGTTCTATGGGGAATCTGTTGCAATATGTTGTTTGGATTTAAGTGTGTGAAGAGATTCTGACTTCACCAACACATGAGTAGTTAGGCAAGGGAAAGCAGTATTTTGCTATCTTATTTGTAGACAATTCTTGGTAATCTTTGAGAGTATAGTGCAAGTTGGTAAGTGATAGCTGCTTAAAGTGTAACTGTAACACGTCAAGTTTCACCAGTGAACTTCTGTGTCTCTGGGATGTGAATTTCCTTTCATTTCTCTCATGTTTTGAGTGAGATTTTTAGTCTACATATGATTTTTTTTGTGCCATCGGGTATTTCTCTTTTGAAGGATGTTTGTTTATTCTGTCATGTACAGAGTCCAACAGACAAGAGGGATTAGAATCAACTAGGAATAAAGCAGACAGATGGGAATTTGTTGCTTCAGGCTATGGCAATGGATGGAAAGTTACTAAGAAGAGAGATGGTAAGTTAAGCAAATCTAGCTAATTGACACAATAGTATTCTTGTTGGATGTAAGTTAAAGACTGAACATATAATCTATTCATATTATATACATGAACATATACTATAGTTCATTAAATATGGAAGAATTCTTACTGGACTGATTTATCACTAAGGATTCTTACAGAAACTAGGCAATGTGGAGACTATATTAAGGCAGTTGAAAACAGCTCTCACGGGATTTTGACTAAAGTAAAAGTTTTAGGTAATTTAGGGTAAATGGTATCATGAGATGTTTTACAGGCATTAAAATAAATGGTCTCAAAGCTGCAAGAATCTCCCTGGTGTACAAGGTCAGATACACACATGGATATAGAAAGACAGTTTTGTTTTGTTTTTTTGACACAGGGTTTCTCTCTATAGCCTTGGCTGTCCTGGAACTCACTCTGTAGACCAGGCTGGACTCGAACTCAGAAATCCTCCTGCCTCTGCCTCCCAAGTGCTGGGATTAAAGGAGTGGTCCACTACTGCCCAGCAGAAGGGCACATTTAAAGTAACCTTTGTGTTGGAAAACATATAACTGAGTATGAGAAATGGAAAGGACACATGGTTTCACTCTGCACACCTCTGAAATGACTTGTGTTCTATATTATATCTGCCAATGGCCTCTCTATTTTCATTATGAATATTTGATATACTAATATTAAAACTGTGAATAAAATACTAGAGGGAAAGGCTTTTAAAATAGAAAGAAATTCACCTGCATACTGTGATTGAGAGATCAAAAGCAATCAGCAGATATTAAATATTTAACACATTAGCCTGCTTTTCATTGACTGCATTCTGTCACCCATGGCAGGTTTCAACTTTAAGATTTCTTTCCTTCAGTCAGAATGCATTGTGGTAGAGAAAAAAGTAAAAAGTGCTGTGCTATGGTACGTATCTCTTTGTCTGCTGGCTAGGACTTTGTTATATTTCCAGACTTGCAGACTCCAACAGGTTCTCTGTCTGTGTATTAGTCAAGAAGAAACTCTAGAGCCAGAGTGAAGACTTTTGTCAGGCCCATTAGGGGCTGCTGCTAAAGTCAGATTCTTGGGAGACTCTGAGTATATTCCACAGGCTGGAAAAAAGCTAGTGAGGACAGGTCATCCTGTTGGGTGGATTTGACTCAACTCCCTGCTCTCCATATTTGCACACTCACATTCATCCCTGTGAAGAGAGTCCACCATTATCACCCAAATAACAAAGAGAAAGGTATGTGGCTCACTGGTTTGGTAAGACTTCTTTGTTTCCTTGTTCTAAAAATCCAGAGGTTAGATTAAGCCCACCTTTATTATTCTATAGTGTATCTTACATTTGTGCTCCGGCTGTTTCTCTGAGCACACTTGTCCCTCTCTTTTACTTGCTCTTCCTTTCATTCTTCTACTAACCTTTTCCTTTCCCCTGCTGGTTTTGGCTTCCTAATTATGTTGCTGTCTTTCGTGGGTAGCTGGGAAACTCAGTGCTTGCAGTTGCCCTGTGCATTCAATTTGGTGTTGTTTTGCACATCCTTCAAAGCAGACCTAAGAAACAGATCCCTCTTCAACTTGAATTAATCATTTTTTTTTTTTACAAACTATGTCTCTAGAGAACATGGATGGAAAATTAATACAATAGCTGAGGGCATTTACAGAGATTATAACAGCATTCCACTCAAAAATGACCTTGGCTTCTATAGCCCTTCACCTTAGATCAAATTGTAATTAATGTTGCTTTAAGGTACATAAGCAGAATTTGTTATTAATTTGCAGCTATGCATATTTTGGATATATGCTGAGACATGTTTTTTCTTTAAGTAAGAAAATACAAGGATCAAGAAATAAAATACATAAAGCTAATTACCTCTCAGCTGAAGAACCATATTTGGAAACAAATCTGTAAATAAGATCTCATATTGTACACCCCAGCTACAGAGAGACATATGTCAGGTAATAAAGATATGACAAAGAAACACAGTCTCAACTTAGCTATAGTAGTTATTGTTCTATTAATTTCTACTTATAATATGAATAATGGGCCTGGATCCCAGTGGCTGAGCAGACACCCAGCTGGTCTGCTCCCTTGTGGAAACCACATCTGGAGACATCCTAGAGAGGCCACTGCCCTCAGAGCTGCAGAAACCACATCATGAGACATCCCAGAGAGGCCACTGAACTCAGAGCAGGGAACACAATATCCTAGAGGAGCCAATGAACTCAGAGCAGCAGACACCATATACTGAGATATCCTAGAGGAGCCACTGTACCCAGAACAGCTGGAGCTCAGGATCACAGAGACATCTGGACCCTGAGGAATTCTGACACAACCAAGATAACATGAAAGGCAGGCTCCAGTCAGAACCAGTGAGTGCAGGTAGCACTAGAGCTAACCAAATGGCGAAAGTCAAGTGTAAGAATGTAAACAACAGAAACCAAAGTTACTTGGCATCACCAGAACCCAGTTCTTCCACCATAGCAAGTCCTGAACACATCACACTGGAAAAGCAGGATTCAGAATTAAAATCACTACTCATGATGATGATAGAGGACTTTAAAAAGGACATAAACAACACTCTCAAAGAATTTGAGGAGAACACAGGTAAACAGGCAGAAGTCCTTAAAGAATTGCAAGAAAACCCAACCAAACAGGTAAAGGAATTATACAAAACAGTCCAGGATCTAAAAATGGAAGTAGAAACAATAAAGAAATTACAAAGGGAGACTACCCTGGAGATAGAAAACCTAGGAAAAAGATCAGGAGTTATAGACGCAAGCATCACCAACAGAATACAAGAGATAGAAGAGAGAATCTCATGCACAGAATATACTATGGAAAACATTGACACAACGGTCAAAGAAAATGCAAAATGCAAAAAGCTCCTAATACAAAACATCCAGGAAGTCCAGGACACAATAAGAAGACCAAACCTAAGAATAATAAGTATAGATGAGGGTGAAGACTCCCAACTTAAAGGGCCAGTAGATATCTTCAACAATATTATAGAAGAAAACTTCCCTAACCTAAAGAAAGAGATGTCCTTAAATATACGAGAAGCCTACAGAACTCCAAATAGACTAGACCAAAAAAGAAATACCTCCCGTCACATAATAATCAAAACATCAAATATACAAAACAAAGAGAAGATACTAAAAGCAGTAAGGGAAAAAGGCAAAGTAACATATAAAGGCAGACCTATAAGAATTACACCAGACTTCTCACCAGAGACTATAAAAGCCAGAAGATCTTGGACTGATATTATACAGACCCTAAGAGATCACAAATGCCAGCCAGGCTACTATACCCAACAAAGCTCTCAATCACTATTGATGGAGAAACCAAGATATTCCACGACAAAACCAAATTTACACAGTATCTTCCCACAAATTCAACACTTCAAAGGATAATGGATGGAAAACTCCAACACAAAGAGGGAAACTACAACCAAGAAGATGCAAGAAAGTAGTCTTCCAACAGCCCCAAAAGAAGATAGTTACACAAACATAATTCCACCTCTAATAACAAAAATAACAAGAAGCAACAATCATTTTTCTTTAATATCTCTTAACATCAATGGACTCAATTCTCCAATAAAAAGACATAGACTATCAGACTGGATACATAAACAGGACCCAGAATTTTGTTGCATACAGGAAATGCACCTCTGTGACAAAGACAGACACTACCTCAGAGTAAAAGGATGGAAAACAATCTTCCTAGCAAATGGTCCCAAGAAACAAGCAGGAGTAGCAATTCTAATATCAAATAAAATTGATTTTCAACCAAAATTAATCAAAAAAGTTAAGGAAGGACACTATATACTCATCAAAGGAAAAATGTACCAAGAAGAACTCTCAATTCAGAACATCTATGCACCAAATGCAAGGGCACCCACATACATAGAAGAAACTTTACTAAAGCTCAAAGAATACATTGCACCTCCCACATTAATAATGGGGGACTTCAACACTCCACTCTAAGCAATAGACAGATCATGGAAACAAAAACTAAACCGAGACACAATGAAACTAGCAGAAGTTATGAACCAAATGGATTTCACTGATATCTATAGAACATTTCATTCTAAAACAAAAGAATATACCTTTTTTGCAGCACCTCATGGTACCTTCTCCAAAATAGACCATATAATTGGTCACAAAACAGGCCTCAACAGATACAAAAAGATTGAAATAATCCCTTGTACCCTATGAGACCACCATGGACTAAGGCTGGTCTTTAATAATGACAAAAACAATGGAAATCTCACATACACATGGAAACTGAACAATGCTCTACTCAATGATGACATGGTCAAGGAAGAAGTAAAGAAAGAAAATAAAGACTTTTTACAATTTAAAAAAATTAGGACACATCATACTAAAACTTGTGGGACTCCATGAAAGCAGTACTAAGAGGAAAACTCATAGCTCTAAGTGCTTACAAAAACAAAACAAAACAAAACAAAACAAAACAAACAAACAAAACCCCAAAAAACTGGACAGAGCATACACTAACAACTTGACAGCACACCTGAAAGCATTAGAACAAAAAGAAGCAAATATACACAAGAGTAGTAGATGGCAGGAAATAATCAAACTCAGAGCTGAAATCACCCAGGTAGAAACAGAAAGAACTATACAAAATATCAACAAAGCCAGGACCTGGTTCTTTGAGAAAATCAACAAGATAGATAAATCCTTAGCCAGACTAATCAAAAGGCACAGAGACAGTATCAAAATTAATAAAATCAGAACTGAAAAGGGAGACATAACAACAGAAACTGAGGAAATTAAAAAAATCACCAGATCCTACTACAAAGGCCTATATTCAAGAAAATTGGATAATCTGGATGAAATGGACAATTTTCTCGATAAATACCAGGTGCCAAAGTTAAACGAGGAGCAGATAAACCATTTAAACAGTCCCATAACCCCTAAAGAAATAGAAGCAGTCATTAAAAATTTTTCCCACAAAAAAAAGTCCTGGACCAGACGGTTTTAGTGGAGAATTTTATCAGACCTTCAAGGAAGACCTAATACCAATTCTCTTCAAACTATTCCACAGCATAGAAACAGAAGGAACACTACCTAATTTGTTCTATGAAGCTACAATTACTCTGATACCTAAGCCTCACAAAGACCCAACAAAAAAGAGAACTACAGACCAATCTCACTTATGAATATTGATGCAAAAATACTCAATAAAATTCTCGCAAACCGAATCCAAGAATACATCAAAACAATCATCCATCATATCATGATCAAGTAGGCTTTATCCCAGGAATGCAGGGATGGTTCAATATTTGGAAATCCATCAATGTAATCCTCTACATAAATAAACTCAAAGAAAAGAACCACATGAACATCTCACTAGATGGTGAGAAAACATTTTACAAAATTCAACATCCCTTCATGTTAAAAGTCTTGGAAAGATCAGGAATTCAAAGCACATACCTAAACATAGTAAAAGCAATATACAGCAAGTCAGTAGCCAACATCAAACTAAATGGAGAGAAACTGGAAGCAATCACACTAAGATCAGGGACTAGACAAGGCTGCCCACTCTCACCCTACCTATTCAACATAGTACTGGAAGTCCTAGCCAGAGCAATTAGACAACAAAAGGAAGTCAAAGGAATACAAATAGAAAAAGAAAAAATCAGTATTTCACTATTTGCAGATGATATGATAGTATACTTAAGTGACCCTAAAACTTTCACTAGAGAACTTCTAAACCTGATAAACAACTTCAGCAAAGTGGCTGGATATAAAATCAACTCAAACAAATCAGTAGAAAGAACAATTTGCAAATTTATTTGGAATAACAAAAACCCAGGATAGCAAGAACTATTCTCAATGATAAAAGAAATTCTGGGGGAATCACCATCCCTAACCTCAAATTGTACTACAGGGCAATAATAATAAAAAATGCATGGATTGGTACAGAGGCAGGCAGGAAGATCAATGGAATAGAATTAAAGATCCAGAAATGAGCTCACACACCTATGATCATTTGATCTTTGACAAAGGAGCTAAATCCATCCAGTGGGAAAAGGACAGCATTTTCAGCAAATGGTGCTGTTTCAATTGGAGGCATATACCCAGAAGATGCTCCAACATATAACAAGGACATGTGCTCCACTATCTTCATAGCAGCCTTATTTATAATAGCCAGAAGCTAGAAAGAACCCAGATGTCCTTCAACAGATACAAAACAGTGTGGTACATTTATACCATGGAGTACTACTCAGCTATTAAAAATAATGAATTCGAGAAATTCTTAGGTAAGTGGATGGAACTAGAAAATATCATCCTGAGTGAGGTAACCCAATCACAAAAGAACACACATGGTATTTACTCACTGACATGAGGACATTAGCCCAAAAGCTTGAAATAGCCAAGATTCAACTAACAGACCACACGAAGCTCATGAAGAAGTAAGACCAAGTGTGGATGCCTCGGTCCTACTTGAAAAGAGTGACAGAATGTTCAAGGGAGCAAATATGGTGACAAAATGTGGGACAGAAAGTCAAGGAGGGGCCATCTGGAGACCACTCTATCTGGGTATCCATCCCTAGTGCAGTCACCAAAGATAGACCCCAATATGGTTGTCAGAAAGTGCATTCTGACAGGAGCCTGATGTAGCTCTCTCTTTCTGAGGTCTGCCAGAGTCTGACATATCCAGAGGCAGATGCTCGCAGCTACCCATCGATCTGATCAAGAATTTCCAATGGAGAAGTTAAAGGACTGAAGGAGCTGAAAGGTTGGTGGCCCCAAGAGGAGAGCAACAGTGTCAACCAACCAGAGCTCCCCAGAGTCTAAACCACCAACCTGGGAGCACAAAGGGCGGGACCCATGACTTCAGCTGTATACTTAGGGGAGGATGGCCTTGTCAGGCATGGTGGGGGGAGAGGAGATACTGATCCGATGAAGGCTGAACATGAGCGGAGAGGAATTCGAGGGTGGTGAGGGGGGGGGAGGGAGGGAAGGTAGGGGCACACCCTGTGGAGGCAGGAGGGGGGAATGGGATAGGGGGGTTCTGGGTGGTGGGGAGAAAGGGGTGAGGGGATAAAATCTGAAATGTAAACGTAATATCCAATAAAAATATGAAAAAACAATCTGAATAATGATAAAAACTTAGAAACGTTTGAGAACTTTTCTCTTTCAAATACTTAGCACATTTTTGTGATGAAGGTCAAAGGGGGATATCTTATTTGGTGATTTTATATATATATATATATATATATATATATATATATTCATACATATATCACTAATCATTTCTCTCAACTGTGGTAAATTAAATAATTAAATGCCTTAGTAAAAAGAATCTCAAGATGTTTCAATAGGTGTATTCAGAAAGCTTACATTTTTTAAAAGAGATACCACACACATGAATCATAGGACATGGGAAAATCAAAATGGCACTGACCTGGAAGTTTTGCCTGTACTGGCTAGATTTCGTAATAATAAAAGATTCTATGTGTGCTACAGAGAGAAAATAGTAGCCAACAATCTTACCCAGCTGTAAACTTTGTGTGATGTATTGACCAAACTAGCAAGATACACCAATGGGTACTAGTGGTGTAATAGTGGTATAAATGTTATGGAAGTAACCAACCATTTCATAGTTGGATTTGAAGCTCACTCCATAAGATGGAACTTAAGCCTCATATTTTTAACTGGACCAAAACCTATGCTTGGATAGGTCATAGTCTCTAGGGAAGAACCTGCCACTACTACTACTACTACTACTACTACTACTACTACTACTACTACTACTCTACTTCTACTACTACTACTACTACTACTACTACTACTACTACTACTATTACTACTACTACTCTACTACTACTACTACTACTACTCTACTACTACTACTACTACTCTACTACTACTACTAGTACTACTACTCTACTACTACTACTAGTACTACTACTACTACTCTACTACTCCTCCTCCTCCTCTACTACTACTACTACTACTCTACTACTACTACTCTACTACTACTACTACTACTACTACTACTAATCTACTACTACTACTACTCTACTACTACTCTACTACTACTACTACTACTACTACTCTACTACTACTACTACTCTACTACTACTACTACTACTACTCTACTACTACTACTATAAATGTACATAATAATCAACTGGCCTCTGAGTTCTTATATTTACACACAATTATTATGACATTTGTCAGCTCTCATCATAGGAGCTGCTTCTTGCAGTAGATAGTGATTAATACAAAGACTAACAACTGATCAACTCACAGAGAATGGAGGACTGTGGAGTGTTCTCAATAGGATGTCTATGTTATATTCCCACTTCTAAACCTCAGGCATCATTGCCAAAGAGTGCACAGTAAGATATTAAGGTCCAAGAGTAATGTGCATCTTCAGGGAAATGAAATTTTCTGGACATGATAGAGGCATTGAACAGAGTAAGAGATAGAGGCCATGACATGCAAAAGGTCAAGACAGTCAAATTCACAGAATGGATAGTGGAGGGTGCCATTAATTCTCAGCCAAATCTGAGGAGCAACTGGCAATTGATGGCTGCTAGGGGAGAGAGATGTGACCTCTTAGAGGGTATTCGTGTTCCAGGAGACTGACCCACATCCATGTACACACAGGCAGCACTAAGTGCAATTATGGCTTTAAACTTAGAGTAAATGAAATCTAGAGGAAAAATTGGTGGTGAGGAGAGGGGAGGAATGAGAGGGAAAAGAATTGTACTTGGTTTTTAGCAAAATGTTTCTTTGTCTTAAATTCTCAGATAATGTTTAAAATTTTTGCAGAAAACAGTTCTGTTCAGTTAAAGTTGTAAATGATCTGGGCTTGTAGAACACAAGTCAAGTCTTGATGTAGTCATAATAAACTCTTGTCTGTTAATATGAAAGAGCTGTTTGTTCATTGAGTAAACTGTTTGCTATGATAATAGAACTGCAATAACCTTCTTGAAGCAAACAGAGAAATATGTTGTTGTTTACTTTAAAGTCTTCCTCGAGAATTAGACATGCTCCATGGGCAAAATGCTTATTGTGCAAGCATAAGAACCTAAGCTAGACAGCACTGAGAGATATGTCTATAATCTTAGTGTTGAGTGGAGATGTTGGAAGAGACAGGGACTTACTGGCCAGCCAATCTAGCTGAAATGTGATTTCTAGGTACCATGATGGAACTTCTCTTAATAAACAAACAAAAAAACCAAACAAATAAATGTGGAACAATATAGTGGAAGACACCTCATTTTGACATCTGCCCTGCATATCCACATGAGAATGTGTGCATGTGCATGTATGAATATGCACGCACACACACATACACACTTAAAAGATTTTTTGGACAAGATTTACTGTGAAGATAAATAATTATATTAACAAAGGTTCTTAGCCTGTTTTTTCCTCCAGTGTGATAACCCAAACTATTGACTGCCAATCAAGATAACATTGCCTCATAACTCTTGCTAAATTTTTAGTGTATAGCACATGAGGATTGGTAATATAAAAGATGGCAGTTGTTTCTTTTAATCGAATAATTGTACACATCAAAACTTTGTTTTAGTAACTGACTTCTATTTTTGAATATCCAGGCAAACATGGATTATAATGAAAGTGACTCAGCCCAAGTGTACCCATCAATCATGCATTTCTGTAGCTTGCTGAAGTGTGAAGAATAATATATTCCCCTAATTTTCAGGGTTTTGTAAAGAAATCAAGGCTCCTGATGTATCCACACTTGTTCTCATGTCTGTGTATGTAACTTAGTTACTGAGCTCTGCAGGGTTTTTTTTTTTTTTTTTAAAAAAAAAAAAACAACAACAATATTTTCTAACTATTTTGCACAATTATCATGGAATACCTTATTAAGAGTATACTAAGACCTGGCTGTCATTTTCCAAATCCAGGTGATTAGCTCTTTCCTAGGCTTCAGCAATTATTTAGTTTTTAAACTTAGACATTTTTCTTCTTATTCTCAGTTGCCCCAATTTTAAATGAAAAAGTTAATAACTATCTTATGTAAGTGCTTAGGAATATTAATTAAAAATTTTGCATATATCATAGAAGATAGTTATCTCAAGAGTTTTAAAAACCTTAACTCCTTTTTCTTGCTAGTTATGGGTACTTTGTATTAGAAATATGTCTCACTCTTATATGCCTGGCTATTTGCATATTTACTTGTATATAGGTATAACTTGACTAATACTTATTCTGTGACTAATTCCAGATCTTTCAGTCTTCAGAAGTTTCATTTTCTAGTAGCATCAGGAGGCACACCTGCTATTGCCCCATGCAGTCCATGGTTTTTCCCCTTAAGAACTGAGTAAGACTCAGATTTAGTTGGGGTGTTGGTTTCAGTTGCAGAAAGAATTTCAAGAAAAGTTGACATCAGACAGTACACAACCTTTACTAAGGCAAAGATGGTACATAACATTTAGAGTATGGGCCTTAAGAAAGACACACTTAATTGTCTTAAAAATGGCATTCTATGCAATTATGATTTTTGAAACTTCATCATATAAACAATGTAACTATGACCAAGTTCACAATTTACAAACGGATAGAAAAGTAAGTAAAATTCTACAGCCTGACATATATTTCTCTTAAGAGGATTTCCTTTTGTGAATGAAATTGTACAGGGTTGGTGATGTCTATCATTCAGGTTTACAGATGAGAAAGTCACAAGGATAAAGACGAAGATTACACGGGTTTTTGATAGTCATCTTATCCTTGAGCATAGTTCATGTATGACCTTTCAAACTTTCTTTCATTAATTTACTTATTTATTCACTTTTTATCCGTATTGTAGCCCCCTACCCTGGTTCCCTCCTCATGCAGCCCCTTCCCACATCTTCCTTCTCCTACATCTTTAAGAAGGGGAGCCCCCACTCCCGAGGTTTCATCCCACCCTAGCACATCAGATAACTGCAGGACTAGGTGCATCCTCTTCCCTGGAGACAAGACAAAGTGTCTCAGTTAGGGGAATGGCATCCACCAGCAGGCAACAGATTCAAAGACAGCCCCAACTTCAGGTGTTTGGAGAACCCCATGAAGACCAAATTGCATTTTTGCTACATGTGTGGGAAGCCTAGGTCCAGCCCGTGTTTGCTCTTGGTTGGTCGTTCAAACTCTGGGAGCCACTTAGGATTCATGTTAGTTAACTCTGTTGGTCTTCTTGTGGTGTCCCTATGTCATTTAGGACCCCCAATCCTTGCCCCAACTTTTCAGAAAGACTACCGAGCTTTTCCTAATGTTTGGCTGTGGGTCTCTGCATCTCTTAGTATTGGCTGCTGGGTAGAGCTTTCGGCGGACAGTTATGTTATTCTGCCTAAAAGGATAGCAAAGTATCATTAATAGTGACAGAGATTAGTTCTTGCTCATGGGATGGGTCTCAATTTGGGTCAGTCCCTCCATCTCTGTTCCATCTTCATTCCTTAGATAGTACACATTTTTGGTCAAAGGTTTTCTGGGTGGGTTGGTGTCCTTATTACTCCACTGGGAGTCCTGTTTGGCTATAGTAAAGGGCTACTTTAGGATGTATATCCCCCAGTTCTAAGGGTCTCGGCTAGCATCACTCCCAATGACTCCCTGTGACCTCTCCATCATTCCAAATCTCTGTCACATCCTAGAGATGCCCCCTACTACTTTCTGTCTATTTTCTTTCTTTTTCCTATGCCCTACCTACACTTGGTCCAACTTCCCATTTGCTTCCACATCTTCTCCACCCAGTTCCCTCCCTCCACCACCTCCAATGTCTCTTTTATTTCACCTTCTGAGTAAGATTCAAGCATCCTCACTTGGAATCTTCTTGGTATTTTGTTTCTTTGGGTCTGTGGATTGTAGTTTGGGTATCCCGTACTTTAGGGCTAATATCCACTTGTAAGTGATCACATACCATGTGTGTACTTTTGAGTCTGGGTTATCTCACTCAGGATTATATTTTCTAGTCTCTTCCATTTGCCTGCAAGATTAATAATGTCCATGATTTAATAGCTCAGTAGTATTCTATTGTGTAGATGAGCCACATTTTTAAATCCATTTTTAAGTTGACAGACATCCGAGTTGCTTCCGGTTTCTGGCTATTACAAATAAAGCTGCTATGAACATAGTTAAGTAAGTGTCCTTATAATATGGTTGAACATCTTTTGGCTATATGCCCAGGAGTACTATAGCAGTATAGTGATCTTGAAGTACAAGTATTTCCGATTCTCTGAGAAACATTTAAACTCATTTCCAGAGTGGTTGTAAAGTTTGCAATACTACCATGGAGGAATGTTCCCTTTTTCCACATCTTCACCAGCATATGCTGTCATTTCAGTTTTTGACCTCAGCCTTTCTGATGGCTTTAAGGTAGAAACTCAGTCATTGTGATTTGCATTTTCTTAATGACTAAGGATATTAAATATTAAAAAAAATGTATTTCTCAGTCATTTGAGATTCATTTGTTGAGAATTCTTTCTTTAACTCTGTACCCCATTTTTAAAAATTGTGTTATTTGGGTTGTTGGTGTCTAACTTCTTGAGTTTTTGTAAATATATTTTTGGTATTAGTCCTTTGTCAGATGTAGGGTTGGTGAAAATCTTTTACCATTCTGTAGGCTGCTGTTTTGTCCTATTGATGGTATCCTTTGACTTACCGAAGGTTTTGTTGTTGTTGTTGTTATTGTTTTTGTTTTTTTTCAATTTCATGAAGTCCCTTTTGTTAATTATGGATCTTAGTGCCCGAGCTAAGGGTACTCGGCTCAGGAAGTGATCTTCTGTACCAATGTGTTCATGGCTATTCTCTACTATTTTTACCATTAGATTTCATCTGGTTTTCTGCTGAGGTCTTTGATGCACTTGAGTTTTGTACAAGGTGATAGATATGGATCTATTCACATTTTTCTACATGTAGTCATCCAGTTAGATCAGTATCATTTACTGAAGATGCTTACCCTTTTCCATTGTTAGGTTTTGGCTTTGTGAAAATCAAGTGTTCTTAGGTGTGTGGGTTTATTTCTGGGTCTTTAATTCAATTCCCTTCTGTTTCTATACCAATCCTATGCAGTTTTTATTACTATTGCTCTGTGTTACTGCTTGAAGTCAGGTACAGTGATACCTCCAAAAGTTGTTTTATTGTACAGGACTATTATAGCTATCCCAGATTATTTTTTTCCATAAGAAGTTGAGAATTGCTTTTTTTTTTTTTTTAAAGATCAATAGTGAATTGTGTTGGAATTTTGATGGGGATTGCACTGAGACTGTAGATTGTTTTTGGTATAATGGCCATTTTTAGTATGTTAATCCTACCAATCCATGAGCATGGGTGATCTTTCCATCTTCTGATATCTTCTTCAATTTCTTTTTTCAGAGTCTTGAAGATTTGTCATACAGGTCTTTCACTTGCTTGGTAAGAATTACTCTAAGATATTTTATATAGTTTGAGGCTATTGTGAATGGTGTTATCTTCCTAAATTCATCTTCATCCTGTTATGCATTTGCTTGAAGGAGGGCCATTGATTTCTTTGAGTTAACATTTTGCTGAAGGTGTTTATTAGCTGAAGGAGTTCTCTGGTAGAAATTTTAGGATATATATATATATATATATATATATATATATATATATATATTATTATATCATCTGAGAATAGTGATACTTAGACTCCTTCCATTTCAATTTATTTTTCCTAGATGTCCTTTGGTTGTCTTACTACTCTATCTTGGACTCTAAGTGTTGAAGAGATAAGGAAAGAGTGAGCAGCCTTGTCTTGTCCCTGATTTTAATGAAATTGCTTTAAATTTCCCTGATTTTGATGCTGGTGATTGGTTCGCTGTATATTATCTTTATTTTGGTTAGGTATGTGCCTTGTTTCCCTGATCTCACCAAGTCTTTTAAAATGAAAGGGTGTTGAATTTTGTCAAAGGCTTGTTCAGCATCTGATAAGATGATCATGTGGTTTTATTTGTTTCATTTTGTTTATGGATTTTTATATATGGAATCACCCCTGCAACCCTGGGATGAAGCCTACTTGATCATGGTAGATGATCTCTTTGATGTGTTCTTGGATTCAGTTTATGAGTATTTTATTAACTATTTTTCATTATTGTTTTCTAAGGGAAATTGGTCTGATTTTTTTTGTTTTTGAGTCTTTGTGTGTTTTCATTTTCAGAATGAATGTGGCCTCATAGAATGAGTTTGGCAGTGTTCCTTCTGTTTCTGTTTTGTGGAATAGTTTGAAGAGTATTAGTATTAGCTCTTCTTTGAAAGTGTAGCAAATCTCTATACTAAAACCATCTGGCCCAGCACATTTTTGGTTAGGAGACTTTTGATGACTGCTTCTATTTCCTTAGGAAGTAGAGGACTATTCAGGTAGTTTATCTGATCATGATTTAACTTTGGAAAGTGATATCTGTCTAGAAAGTCATTCATTTCATTTAGATTTCCAGTTTTGTGGAATATAGGCTTTTGAAGTAAGACCTAATGTTTATCTAGATTTCCTTGGTGTCCATTGTGATGTGTCCTTCTTCATTTCTGATATTGTTAATTTTGATACTGTCTCTCTCCCTCTTGGTTACTTTGGCCAAAGGGTTGCCTATCTTGTTGCTATTATCAAAAAACAAACAAACAATAAAAAACCCTCTTGTTTTCATTTATTGTTTATACTGGATTTTTTTTGTTGTTTTTAATGTATTGATTTCAGATCTGAATTTGATTATTTCTTGCCATTTACTCCTCTTAGATATGTTTGCTTCTTTTTGTTCTAGAGCTTTAAAGTATGCTGTTAAGTTGACAGTATATGTCTCCAATTTCTTTATGAAGGCAGTGCTATGACCTTTTCTCTTAGCATTGCTTTCACTATTTCCCATAAGTTTGGGTATGTTGTGCCTTCATTTTCATTGAATTTTAGAAAGTCATTATTTTCTGTTTTTATTTCTTCCAGTGATCACTGAGTAAATAGTTGTTCCACTTCTATGTGTTTGTAGGCTTTCTGTGGTTCTGTTGTGTTGAAGTCCAGCTTTAATCCATGGTGGTCTGGTAGGATACAAAAAATTATTTCAGTTTTCTTCTATCTGTTGAGGCTTGCTTTGTGATTAACTATGTGGTCAGTTTGAAGAAGGTTCTGTGAGCTGTTGAGAAGAAGGTATATTCATTTGTGTTTGGGTAAAATGTTCTGTAGATATTTGTTAGGTCCATTTGATTCATAACATCAGCTAGTTCTATTATTTATCTGTTAAGTTTCTGTCCTGTTCATTGGTAAGAGTAATGAATTGAAATCTCCCATTATTAATTTGTGGGATTCAATGTGTGATTTAACATTTAGTAATGTTTCTTTTATCAACATGGTGTCCTTGCATTTAGGGCATAGATGTTCAGAATTTAGATGCCATTTTAGTGGATTTTTCCTTAGATGAGCATAGTCTGGGCTGGCATCTGAAATCTCTTAGAAACTGTAAGACATCTGCCCAGGTCCTTCTGTCTTTTAAATTCTCTGTTGAGAATTCTGGTTTGATTCTAATAGGTGCATCTTTGATTCTAATAAGTGCATCTTCTCTGACTAAACCCAGACCACACAGTACTCTGCTGTAAATGTGTTGGGGGCCTCATATCAGCTGGCGTATGCTGCCTGGTTGGTGATCCACTGTTTGAGAGATGTCAGAGGTCCAGGTTAATTGAGACTGCTTCTCCTCCTCAGCTTCTTCCAGCTTTTCCCTAATTCAACCACAGGGGTCAGCAGTTTCTGTTCATTGGTTAGGTACAAATATCTGCATCTGACTCTTTCAGGTGCTTTTTGGGTCTTTTGGTGGGCAGTCATGATAGGTCCTTTTTGTGAGCGCTCCATAGCCTCAGTAATAGCATCAGGCCTTGGGACCTCCTCTTGAGCTAGATACCACTTTGGGTCTGCCACTGGACCTTCTTTGCCTCAGGTTTCTTTCCATTTCCATCCCTAGAGTTATTTCAGACAGGAATAATTATAGGTTGGAATTTTGACAGTGGGATGGCAACTTCCTCCCTCACTTGATGCTCTATCTTCCTGTTGGAAATGGGCTCTATAACTCTACTCTCCCTACGGTCAGGTATTTCATCTAACGTCCCTTCCTTTGAATCTTGAGAGTCTCTTGCATCCCAGGTCTCTGGTGCATTCTGGAGGGTCCCCCCAACCTCCTACCTTCTGAGGTTGCTTGTTTAAATTCTTTCTGCTGGCCCTCAGAGCTTCTGTCCTTTTCCCTCACCCAATACTAGATCAGGATCCCCTCTTACGCCTTCCCCTGTCCATTTTCCTTCCCTGGTCCCTCCCTCCCTCCCTACTTGTGATTGCTTTCTTCTCCCTCCCAAGTGAGACTGAGACATCCTCACTTGAGTCCTTTACCTTATAGACCTTTTTGAGTTCTGTGGACTGTACCTTGAGTATTGTGTACTTTTTTATTGGCTAATATTCATTTATTAGTGAGTACATACCATGCATGTCCTTTTGGGTATGAGTTACCTCACTCAGGATGATATTTTCTAGTTTCATTCATTTGCATGCAAAACTCAGAATGTCCTCATTGGCATGGTGGGGAATCTTTGGGGTATATTCCCAAGAGTGGTATGACTGGGTCTTCAGATAGATCTGTTTCCAATTTTCTGAGGAATCTCCAGATTGATTTCCAGAGTCGTTGCACCAGTTTGCAATCTCACCAGCAGTAGAGGAGTGCTCTTCTTTCTCCACATCCTCACCAACATGTACTGTAGCCTGAGGTTTCAATCTTAGCCATTCTGATTGGTGTAAGATGGAATCTCAGGATCATTTTGATTTGCATTTCTCTGATCACGAAGGAGTTTGAACATTTCTTTAGGTGTTTCTCAACTATTTGAGATTCTTGTGTTGTGAAGTCTTGGTTTATTTGTATACCTCATTTTTTGATTGTGTTGTTTGGTTTTTTCATGATTATCTTCTTGAGTTCTTTATATATTTTGGATATTAGCCCTCTATCTGACGTGGAGTTAGTGAAGATATTTTTCCAATCTGTATGTTGCAGATTTGTCTTATTGGCTATGTTTAATTGTCTTACAGAAGAAGCATTCTAGTTTCATGAAGTCCCATTTATCAATTCTTGATCTTAGAGCATGCACCATTGGAGTTTTGTTTAGAAAATTTTCCTCTGTGCCAAAGAGGTCAAGACTCTTTCTCACTTTCTCTTCTATTAGATTCAGTGGATCTGGTTTTATGTTGACATCCTTGATCCACTTGGACTTGAGCTTTGTGCAAGGTGACAAATATGGGTCTATTTTCTTTTTTTCTACATATGGACATCCAGTTAGACCAGCACCATTTGCTGAAGGTGCTTTCTTTCCATTGCATATATGTGGCTTCTTTGTCACAGACCAAGTGTCTGTAAATGTGTGGTTGGATTTCTTGGTCTTCAATTCTGTTCCATTGATCACTGTCTGTCTCTGTACCAATATCATGCAGTTTTTATCACTACTGCTCTGTAGTAAATCTTGAGGTCAAGGATGGTGATTCTCCCAGCCATTCTTTTATTGTTAAGTATTGTTTTTGCTATTCTGTTTTTTTGCCTTTCCAGATGAATTTAAGAATTGCTCTTTCCATGTCTTTGAAGGATTATGTTGGGATTTTGATGAGAATTGCATTGAATCTGTAGATTGCCTTTGCATTAGGACTTCCAAGACTTGCTTTTTTAGGGTAGCTGGATTCTGGTAGTGCTTATAGCCCTGGCTTTTGTTGCTTTTGCTCTTACATTGTTGTCCCTAATGTTGGCAGACCTGAATACTTCCTGATTGGAATAGGCCTTTGTGACTATAAGAGGTGCTGGTAGTCCCTGATGACTTCAGGCAAAAGGTTGTTCAGGTGTCCTGTGGCCCAGGAAAATGAAGTGCAGATAGAGCAGAGAGAATCTCACTGTTGGTGGGTTCACCTAGAGGGTAAACTGTCTCACCTGGTAGCCTCTGCAGGCCTCTGGGGTTGTGGCTCGAGGTATGAACCAGAAAATGGAGCTTAGAGGGGACAGAGAAGACGTCAAGGCTAATTGGCATCCTGTAGTACCCAGTGGACAGGGGTTTGGGGCTTGAGACTCTCATGTGGTTGTCTCAGGCAGCAACAGGCCTCCTGAGTTGCAGGAGAATCTGTGGCCAGGAAAAGTAGTGCGTGTATATGTTTAGTGTTTGATATGTGTATATGTGATATGTCTGGTGTTTTGTATGTGAATGTGTGTTTGGTGTATGTGTGGTCTGTACAAATGTGGTATGTGTTTATATGAGTGTTTTGTGTTCAATGTGTGTATGTGTGCCTGTTTTGTGTGAGTGTTGTGTGCATGTAGTGTATATATGCAGTGTGTATATGTAGTTAGTGTTTGGCATGTGTATATGTGGTGTATCATTTGGGTATTTGGTATGTGTATGTGTGTTTGGTGTATGTGTGTAGTGTGTGTATATGTGGTGTGTGTGTGTGTGTAAGTGTGTGTGTTCGGTGTTTGATGTGTGTGTGTCCTCTGTTTCTTGTCCCCTTATTTCTCCCAGTCTTTGTTGCTTACAGAACAATAAGAGTGATGGAAAAAACAAAACAGAACAAAACAAACAAAACAAAACAAAAAAAAACCCCACCAAAACACTATCACAGCAAGAAACATGTTTCCATGCAGTGCTTTATTCTAAATATTCCCCGAATTTGCCTTGTCTTGAAACAAGGCCCTAATGTTAGTAGCAAGAAATGATTAGAATTTACATTCTGCAGAAGTCTGTCAATTCCTGTCAGGGAGGAAGGCTGGGGAAGAGTGGTTGATAAGCAGCTGATGTTTCTTTCTCCCCCCCTCTCCATATTATAATTACAAAGGCTCCCAGTAAGTTTCAGGCATGTAGCATATGCTTCTCAGGAGGACAGCCCCCATATTTCTCTAGACATCGGCTTCTGTGACATGACAGAGCTAGAAAGCTGCTTTCAGTCTTCTTAAGCACACATGACAGTCATATTCATTCCAAATGATTCAACTAGCTTAATGATATTAAAGTCAGCACCTAGAAGTTAATCATCTCACTATTATTTTAGTGTTAACAAGACCCATTAATAGCAACATTGGAGAAAGACTGTTAAATTGAGAGGAGAGACACACATGCCAGAAAATAATTAGCAGTGTAAAATTGTACATAGGATTGTGAGTTGAGTTTTGGGAATAGAGACAACCTTTAACAACCTTTCTTTAAGTTCACTTTATCTGCTCTTGGCTTCTGTTCTTTTAGGGAGCCCCAACATCCATTTAGTCTATACTATCTAGAAGACACTTTTCTTTTTAAAAGGCCAGATTTCTGGGCTGAAAAGATTGCTCATTGGGTAAAACACTTGACATGCCAGTGTTTGGCTCTTTTCACTTTGTATTCCCTGAACCTATATAAAGCTGGACAGAGTAGTTTGAGTCTGTTATCACAACATTCCTTTGGCAAGATATATACTGACTTATGGGAACCTGGATGGCCAAACACACAATGGAAAACCAGAAGAGATCCTCAAACCAAGTAGAAGATAGAAGATAGTACTGGCATGTAAGGTTTTTCTTGTACTTCTATGTGAATACTGTGTCATGTGTGCAACAGCATGAACACCAATGAGTTCAACACACATACCCATCACACACATAGAGATAATATTTAAAAATAAAGGAGAAAATTATTTCCATACTACAATTAGACATCACCATAAATAGCATTAATTGAACAACTATCTTTACAGGATTGTGCTTACAAGGTCAGACAGTAGTAGTATTAATATTTTCAGTCTTTAAGTAGAATCACAGAGAAAACTGATAAATTACTATGCTAAATCTCACCTCACTTTGTTTTACCATAGACAGGTATGAAGGGCCATCCTCAGGGCTGCTTAAGGCCTGTTTATTTCCATTGTGAGATTGTTCCTTCTTCAATGGAAAACATGCTCAAGTTTCTAAACTCAAGTAAAAAGTGAAACAGTAGGTAGTAAAGTGAATTCTGGAGAATCACATCTTCCTTTAAGCTATTTTTATAATTTATTTTTAGAGTTTCTACTGTGTTTTGCATTATCTTTAGATTTTTCTATTGTCATAACAATACTTAACATACTTAACATAGTCACGATAGATGGAATTCAATCAAAAGTTTCATATCTTGAAGGGGTGATTGGCTGTCTTTTTATTGAATATTGGTTATATGTTCCTAGATTTCTATGTTGGATACTTATGAACTGCATTCTGAAATTTGTAGAGATGACATAGTCTAGATTATTGTATATAGCTAACCAGATAATGTTCATTTTACTTCAGTCAGGAATTAACTCAGATGCTCTCAAAGAATAAACTGTCAATTACTTGAAATTCAGTTCTGTTATTTAGCATAAAAGTAACATGTTTAAGGGGAGCAAAAGGCTTAGAAAAGAATTTGGCTATTTCTTTACTTAAGATTTTACTTTTTGTATAATATATATAATTTATGTAAATTATATATTGTATAATATATAATTATAATATGTGTATATAGTATATAATTTTCATATATATACATGCATATACATGTAAATTTTTATTAATTGGAATCAATGTATAGTTATATAGTTTTTCCCCTTTCTTTTAGTAAAAGCTTTTTATTAAGAGTTGTTGGATTTTGACTTATATTTGTGAATTTCCATCAACATAAAAGATTAAAGAGATACTAAAAACTGATGAATACTGTTTTTCCTTCTGGGTTTGATTTCTCTTCCATAAATAGCTTCTTTATATTTTTTCACTTGTTCAAATTGTAGTCTCGTAGTAACCGGCTTCAAAATGATTACTCCCCAACCCAAATCTCCTGATTGGAAATCACAAGGTGGGTGTATGAAGTGAGAGTCTGAACATGTTAAAACCATGATCAATGATGTGTGAATCTACAAGAATTGATACTATGCTCTAGGCCTTAGACTAAATTTCAGTTTGTTCATTTTTAACATTCTTTTATAATACAAGTTATTACCTGATACTTGAGCTCAGACTCTTGGTATAGTAATTAATTATAATATAATGAAAATCATTACAGAAATTTTCTTTCTCATATTGTTTAAAGTATGATTTCATTGGATTTAATTTTTGAAGGTCTTCAAAGGCAAAAGACTGATAAGTAGTAAAACTTCTATAAATATAAAAATGTTTGAGAAAATTTAATTTATATTTTCTACCTAAAGTAAGTCACATATTGTTAAAAAAATAGGTTTTTTATCTCACCTTGATGTAAAATAAATCCATTGTACAATATGCTTATTTCACTGTCACATAAAATAGCTGAATCAAAGCCTTGAGCAAATGAGGAGGAACTAAATGTCACAATCTACAGGAAGATGAGTATTTTAAAAATTTCAAAAACCCTTATGTGAGTGTCCATTAGTAATTCTGTAAGGTTGTTGTCATTCAGTGGATTATTAGAAGTATGCTACACTAAACAATGCTAACATCTTGAGGGTCTGAGGAGCTTGACAATTTCCTGGATAATTCAGGCAATAAGAGAAATATGCAATTTGGGTTTTGAGTTATTAGTTCAAGTTTCCTATGTTGATGCAATCCCTCATGGTCGCTACTCAGCTTTACTTCTCCTCTGCCACTGTCTGCTGTCATGTGTTCCTTCAGTACATTCCTGGCAGATTCACAGTTAGTGCTCTGAATGGCCTTTCCCAGTTTTCTCATTTGTATGCACTGATGATTATGGTCGTAGTAAACATTTATTGAACATTTATGTGCCAATCACAGCTCTAATTACTTTACTGCTCATTCATCCTTTATAACAGCACTGTGAGGTAGATATTAACATTTCTATTTTATACCAAGACTCAGGCAGCTTAAATACCTTCCATAGCTAGAATGTCACAGTTCCAGGACTCAAAATCACTTGTCTCATTCCACAGCCCTGCTTTGATCAACTACACCGAGAACGGTGAAAAGGAGATTTGATTCAAAGACAACCTTGGTGCTGGTTTTGGTTTCCAGGCTATAGCTTGATTGATAGCAAGTAGAATGTAACAGAAAATGATTAGAATACAGTAGCTGCAATGAGTGGGATCAGCTTTCCCGCAGGATCTCAGAGGAGCCATAGATGGCACCCTACAAGGCTGTGAGCCCTGAAAATTTACCCTGTGAAACTAGGAGGGGAAAGAAATCTGGCAGATTACTTTTCTCGCCTTCTTCTTCCATGTCTCCGGTGGACTACCCCAAGATTTGATTTCCCTTTAGAGTTGTGCTGGAAAAGTCCTACGTGACAACCAGATAATCTGCTGAGTATCTGATAGGTCTCTTGGCAGTTTGCTATAAAATGGTGCCAAAGTGGAAATCACTTTCTTTTTTCTTTGTCTTGATATCTTGTTTTTTGTGTAGCCCACTCTCACTATTCTGAGCTTTTATGTGCCAAATGAAATGCCACTATTCTTATGAGCTAGTTTACAAAGTTCTGTGGGTAATACTTCTTGGAGTATCTGAGCTAAAACAAAACAAAACAAAACAAAACAAAACAAAACAAAACACAAAAAAGTCACTTGGTGCATATGAATAAATCTGCAGAAGAGAATAAAGTAACAATGGATTACTGAATTTTAGAAAATTTCTAGATCTCGCTGTATACGTTACTGTATTTACATTGATATATTTATCAATGTACTATCTAGAAAATGCATTTGCTGGAATAGCCAACATTTATTTAGTTTTTTATGTTCAAGTATATCTTTATCAACGTGAGTAGAATGAAAAACCTCTTCCAATACTGATGGGTCATACATGTATAAGAAATAGAAAATGTTTGTATGACTGAAAGAGCACAGACTCTCAGGGGAGAGAATGATGGAACCTTAACTTCAAATAAGCCTAGCGTGAATTTTGCTTTGTTCATGTAAGGATGCACAGCTGTTGAAATTTGAAGTTCCTTAGGGTTGTAAGGTGGGCAAATAAATTATAAATAAAAGATAGTGGTATGAAATCAACTAGCTGTCCAGAAAAATAAATACCTAAGAAACAAAGCATAATTTTATGGGCTCTATGGATCTTCCTTCTCATAAGTTGACCCCTTGTTCATAGTCTCTCTCTCTTGCTTGATATGATGCTGAAAGAGTCCTGGCCCTTGTTCAAATATTGACTAGAATATCCTGGTATCTAAGGAAATATAAAAATTCCAAAAGAACTGCAAACTAATGATTGGCTAATAAACATGATGCCTTAGTCTCAAACAGTGTATTGTTTCAAGTTTTTATGAGAGTCTTAAATTTCCTCAGATAATTCTGCACTGATTTTTTCCTCCAGTTATTGCACAAATTTAAAGGAACGAATTGATTTTTAAAAGAATTGATTTCTGTATAAAGAAATGCTAGAGTTTTCAGTGAAATTTCAATTAAATCTAGATTATTTCATTACCTTATAGATGGTTTCTTCAAATGTCTTTACCACCTCAGTGCCAAGTTGTTTTTTATTTGTTTTATAAATTTTTGTTTTTGTTTTTTGAGACATGATTTCTTTGTATAGCCCTGGCTGTACTGGAACTCACTCTGTAGTCCAGGCTGGCGTTGAACTCAGAAATCTGCCTGCCTTTGCCTCACAAGGATTAAAGGCGTGCGCCACCACTGCCCAGTTAGTGCCAAGTTCTAAAGCATGTTATTTTCTATTATACTTCAATCAGGCAGTTAACAGACAAGTCACCTGTACAGCTGTTGGTATGAGAAACTGTGGATGTCTTCCAACTATTGGTGGCTATCAGTTGAATTATCTAGTACTACAACTAGTATATGAATTTTGATGAAGATTGGTATATAAATATTTTAATAACAGGGTCATTACCCTTTGCTTTTTGAGCCCTTCGAGTGATGTCATTTTGACTGATAGTGTCAATAACAGTTGAGCCCTGGACAATACTAAAATTCAGCCAGAGGAACTAACGTCAAGAAGCTATCCAGGTAATGCATTATGCCATGCTATCCTAGTGATAAGAATTTTGCAGGTATTCAAAGTTGCAAGTATTGAAGTCTTCTCTGCCACTTTTCTGTTGGAGCTAGCCAGAAAGGAATAGAAGACTCATAACTATGTATCTATACCTTTAGTTAACAATTCATTAAAGATTTATTTATTTTAATGTGTGTTATAGGGTCTCCATGTACCTGTGTGCACCATGTTTATCATTTAGTGCACATGCAAGCCAGAAGAGGGTGTCAGATATCTGTAACTGGAGATACAGATAGTTCTGAGCTGATAGTTATGAGTACTGGAAAATGGCGCTGTGTCAAGAGGTTTCAGTTACTGCTCCAATGCCATGCCATGCCTGCCTGTCTGCCTGCATGCCTGCTGCAATGCTTTCTGTCATGTTGGTTATGGACTCTATGAAACTGTAAGCTCAAAATCCAGTGCTTTATTTTGTAAGTTGCCTTGGTCATGGTATATTTTATTATAACAATAGAAAAGTAACGAAGACACAAACCTAACACATAAACACATAAAATATAACAAATCTAAAGTGCTTGTAAAGGAATTATTCTCATAGTTAGGACTACTTGTGTTTGCTATATTATTCCATGCTTCTTATCAGCATTTACTGGCATAGAAAAATTATGGTAGTTTTCTTAGTATTCTATACTGCCTGAAGTTTCTATAGTTTTAAGTTATACTATAATTTAATTATTTCTTCTTATTCTCTTTATTTCCCTGTCCCATGTGTCTGTAAAGATTTGCCATTTTAATTAGTCTTTGTATAGAAACTTCTGTCTCTGTTGAGAGTATGGTATAATTGCTTTATAGATCACTAATTTCTGTTGTTGATGGACAATTTGTTTGATTCTATAACTTAGCCCTTGTAAATAGTCATACACTAACATCTATGAGCAAATAGTCCCAATATACATTCACTATGAAGCCATTACATAAAGACCCAGGAGTCATATAACTGGATCATATGGTACATTTGTTCTTAGTTTCTTGAGGACTCATTATACTGGTTTTTATGGTAGCTAGGTGGTTTACTTTCTTACCAGCATTGTATGGGGGCTCTGTTTGGCCAGAATCCTTGCCAGCATTTCCTACTATTTATTCTGATAATGTCTGCCTTTTTTTTCCCCCTGAGGAGAGCTATACCTTTGAATAAACGTAGCCAAATTTGAATGACCTGTAGAAACTAGTCAAACACCAAAGAAGGGAGTTATCAATTTTACCCAGAGGTCAAATATCCATATATTATAGTGCATGATACAAGCCAGGGAGTTTCCAATAGTGGATTGTGTACACAGACCATTGTCCTCTACTCAGAGCTTTCAGTTCCTGCAGTTTTTATCTCACTGCACTTGAGGTCCAAAATCATTTAGTCATCACTGAGATCTCTGTCCTGTCACTATTTTATAGCCACATTCATTCACTTACTGTCACTGTCCTTCACTCAAGGTGATCACTAAGCTGTATTCTATCTCTGTAATTCTATCCCTTTGAGATACTTGTATAGCTTGACACACATATTTATGGAGGCAAGCTTTTTATTCCCCGCATGATGCACATACACATGTAAGATGAGTCTGTTAACAGTCTGTTGCCTTATAACAGTATGTCATCGTATAAGGTATGGTTATGCCACAATTAGCTTAATCTGCTTATGGAGGGGAATGCTTCAAGTCTGGGCTTTTACAATGGCTGTTTCAGATATTTTCATGCAGGTTTTAAATCAACATGTATTTTACTTTTCTGGATAAATAACCCCAAAACAATTACTGAGTCACATGTTATGGACATGCTTCAGTTATTAAACAAATCACTGTGCTGTCTTCTATGGAGCTGAACCATTTTTTAGTCTACCAGCAGTGAACACTGAATGCAAGGCCCACTTTCCTGGTATTCTTGCTAACAGCTGGTGTTCTCAAATTTATACATTTTAATTTAAGCTGTTTTGTACAATTTTGTTCTGAAAAAAATAGTGCATAATGTTTCAGAATGGGTTTCTACACATTTCTCTAATATATAGTGATGCTGAACATCTTTTTATGTGACTTTCTGCCATTTGTGTACTTTTGCAGTGAAATATCTGCTTGTGTTATATTTTTATGTTTTAATTAAATTGTTTGGGACTTACTATTGAGTTTTCAAACTCTAAAAATATATTCTGAGTAACTGAGGCCCATAACTAATCACTTATATGAACTGGAAATGTTTTAGTCTTTTAGTAAGATTGTTGCTAGATAGAGAAAATATTTTAAAATTATGGCCATATAAAATTTCAAGTTATATTCTATAGGTATATGACCTGTGCAACCTAGTGAAACTCTTTGGTTTTGTGTGTATGTGTGTGTGTGTGTGTGTGTGTAATTATGTTTTTCTCTATATTTGGATTTTATTTCTCTATCATAGTTACTTTCTTAAACTTGATTATAATTTTGTAACTATAAATAATTACATATCACTATATATTAATGTTGTTATAGATATTTCTCTTTAAGTTTTTAAAAATTCATACATTAAAATAAATATTTTCTCTTTCATCTTTGATTTATTATTTTAGATCTGCCAATAGCAACATATTGCTA
Source organism: Rhabdomys pumilio (assembly GCA_030674055.1). NCBI lineage: Eukaryota > Metazoa > Chordata > Mammalia > Rodentia > Muridae > Rhabdomys > Rhabdomys pumilio. The sequence goes on from JANHMN010000008.1 coordinate 44,928,898, forward strand.
AAATTTTTATGAGGCAGTGTTGACAATTTGTATCTTTTAATTAAAGCATTCAATTAAATGAAAACTTACTATTATTTTGGGGTTGGCATCTGTAATTTTGTTATTTCTGTCTCTCCCATTCTTTCTATTTTCTTTTTTGATTCATTTTTACATTTTATATTTACGTTTCTGACTCAGATTTCTTATTTATTTTAAATTTTGTATTATTTTATTTTCCATGTTATCTCCCCTTTTTTGTATTTACTTTTATCAGTGTATCTGTGTTGCCATGTCTGTCTGTTTCTATGTTTATTTTGCATGTGGACACCCAAGGAGGACACAGTAGGGCACTGGATCTCCTGAAACTGGGCTTTCAGGTGGTTCGAGCTACCTGATAGGGGTGCTAGGTATCAAACTCATGTCTTCTGGATGACTAGCAAGAGGTCTTAACTGCTGGGCCACCTCTCTATCCTCCTATAACCTTAATTTATCTGTTTAGTTACAAAATTTAAAACTAGTCAATGTTCAAGTAAGTTAATGTTGGTTGTTGGGCCCTGGATGAGGTAACTTTATTTAACCTGTGCCTTTGGTCATGTAGCACACAGGTAGGGGGCTTGATTAGCAGGTCTCCACCTCCAGAGATTAAAATATTAATGAGTTACCTAAAGGCTGGGGGTGTAGCTAATTAAGTTATCCCCTTCCCTTTTCCCCCTCCCTATAAAAAGTCAGGGGAGCCTGGCTTTTGGGGGTCGGGGGGAAGTGCATACCATCTACACCTATTTTATATTTGAAAGAAGGCCCTGATGTGTAATTGATTTTTTTCAATTATATATTAGATATATTTTCTTTTTATTTTTGTATATTTGTATGAATCTCTCTCTGTGCCTATGTACATGTGTATGGAGGTGCACATGGATGCTAGATGAAGATGTTATCTCCCCTGGAGTAGAAATTACAGGTGTATGCAAGCTTCCCAATATGAGTGGGAGGAGCCAAACTTGTAGCCTATGAAAGAGTCACAAATGTTCTTAATCTGTGAGCCAGACTTTCAGCTCCATCAGTTAACTGATAAGATAAATTTCTTGTTCTAAATATTTGGTGCAATATACACAGACATAGATTCTGATTATTTTAATATTTTTCTTTTTGCTGGATTTGCAGTAAAAAGTGGATTTCACATCTTATGGAAAGTTTTACATTGTAATCTAATTGCATCTTTACTTCTATCTATTCTTTCTTTGTTTCGAATGGAGGTTGAATGGAAGTTGTATATTTAATCCTACTTTTATTCTCTGCTTCATTATTGTATTTCTGAAGCTTCAACTTCTGAGTGATGTCTCACCTCCCAAGTATTTAAAGTTACTGGTACTAAGACCATTTGACCTTATTTAGAATAGTCATTTTTTTTGTATAATATCCTGTTTTGTTCCTTTTATCACATGTTGTATGAATTGCTCTAATTCTGTTAGTTCTTGATGTATCTTTACTTCCTACGTATTTTATGATTGTTTTTTAATGTTGTGCTCTGAGTCTTTAACTGAAAATGAATTCTACCGGAGAAAATTTTCATGGTTTCTTCCAATAAAGATAACAACATCAAACTTTAAACAAAAGTTTAAAGTTAAGTTTCTTAGGATTAACCAGAAGTTCAAATCTGCAGAGCCCAATTTGAGGATATAGATTTTTATGGTTCATTTCCTTTTCTTCTACATTTGGTACTACCTTTAAAAATGAGTAGATTTCTTTGCATCCTCGGCAGATCTGGAGTTATTTCTGATTTAATGCTAAAACGAGGTCTGTACTTTAATGCAAGGTCTTCTTATTAGATTCCTTTTTCTCTGTCTACTTATGGTAGGCTTGTTCTTTCCTGTAGAAATTGAGAATCTGTGACATTTAAATTTTAGGTGCACAAGAGGAGGCAAACACTGACAAGATTAAACCACTTTTATGCTATGATTACACTTACAGTTTTGCCTTTTGACTATTATTTGTTTGGCTATTATTTAGTTGTCAATAATGAAGATTATGTGTATTTGTGTGTGTGTGTGTGTGTGTGTGTGTGTGTGTGTGTGTTGGGAGAAAGAGAGAGTTATATATGTTATGTTCACTTGTACTTACAGGGGAGGCTTGAGAAAGACGTTCATTGTTTTCTTTTTGAGACATGGTTTCACCCTAACTCACAGTTTAGCTCCTGGATATCCAGTAGCAGTGAGTTTCCTGTTAGACTTTACAAACATAGTGTTGTGGTTTAGGTATACATGCAGCCACACCTTGTTTTACATCAATGGTTAAATCCAAATCAAGTCTGTAATCTTTAATGACGAGAGCTGTGACCCATTTGGCCATTTCTACAGCCTCCTAAGTTTTAGTTAAGCTAGTTTTATTCACAAAACTGGACACAATTCAAATGTCAAACAGCAGAGAAATGTGTACATGAACTGTGTTGTGTTCATACAATTAATAGAATACAACATCAGGTACAGCATCCCAGTTAAATAATAAATTGCTAATGGTGAAAATGTACAGAAAATATAGATAATTGCTCATTTAACTTTCATGATAATCAGAAACAGGCAGAAGAAGCTGTGTTAGCTTTTTGCTCTGAATTGGGAAGGTGAGAAGGAGTTTGTTTTTTAATGATTAAGGAAATAAAAGGAAACTTTTAAGGTTCTAGAAATGTCCTAGGCTTTAACTTGTGAGGTTACATGGACGTTAAATTTATTAAGCAGGACATGCACATAGGATTAGTGTGTTGTGCATGGTTTGCTGTGTATATGGTAGAACTCAATAAAGAAAAATAATATACTTGAGTTTTAGTTGTTTTGGCTGGGCATCCTCATCTGCATAACTACTGCTAATAAAAACCCAAGTGCCCTACAAATACAAGGCATTTATTGTCACTACCTACTGGTCACAGGACAGCAGAATGTTAGACAGTTATTTAGAGAAGGCAATGGGAATATAAAGCTATCCTCTCTCCATTTTCAGCAATATGGTTTTAATGTTCTTTAACCATAACTTAAACTACATGTTTCTCTGTGGTGTTTATAGTTAGTATTTGAATGAGTAGAGACAGTGCCTGTAGAAAACATAAAAACAAAGTTCTAAGTAATATACTTGAAGATGTAATTTCTAAAGGTCTAGTAAAGCTGCTATTTTTTACTAGCAAAGTCTTGAAAATGAATGTCCTTTTAATTCTTTAATAAATGCTGCCCTAAACGCTGCAGGCAGTTAGATCAGAAAGAATATTATTAATTTTTCCAGTGTCTTTTGTTTCTGCCTTTACACACTCAGAGCTTTTGTCATGTTTACCTCCAGTTCATCAACATAGTCTTTTGTGTATAGAAATGTATTAATAAAGAAGGTTTATTTTATTGGCAAAGGAAAAAGAGTAGTTAAATGAGTGTATTTACGTATTTAATAGCCATTGTTTACAATTTGCTAACAAGGTCATTAATTATTTTGCAAATGAGAAACAGGAAGTGGGTAACAAATTCTAGATGAGACAAGATGCTTATCCTCAGCAGAATGAATCTCACAATTAATGTTTATTGGCATACTGATCCATATGTCTTTATACATCTTTGTCTCCCTCAGCAGGTTCAGCAGAGTACCTAGTACACAGCAGGTTCTCAATAATGTTTATCAGAAAAACAATGCTAATTAATCACTACTTCCCTTTGTCTGTGTTTATATTCTTAAAAATGGCTTTATGGTTATATATGTATTTTATATATTTGTATAATGTGTACTCATTGTTCAGTTATTTTCCACAAAACTACCATTATGTTGTAAATTGGGTTGGCTATAGTGTTTGGCTATGTAATTTCCCCTGGTTTCTTTAATTCTTCAAAAGCTAGGCTCATGTGATATCTGCCAGATAAAAAATCTAATCACTGACTCTCTTGTAATATAAAGACTCGTCTCATCAAATAAGACATCAAAAGACCTCACAAATTTTAATGAATAGTGATAACTTGGTTGACCTCTCCCTGTGATTGTTGTAGTTGAAAAATATCATATTTTCTCCATTAAGTGCCTCACTGTTTGTTTAAAACAGAAAAATTACTGTTCAGTAAATGCTATCAACTTATTTCATTCTTTATTGTCATTTATGTAAGTAACAGCTAAAAAAATCTAGGGTTTGTGTCAGACTTGTGATTTTTGTCTTCATTCTGTCATCAAGAAGATGCAGCCTGGATAAATGTTTCCCTATATCTTATCGTTAGTATTTTCATTGTGACATTGTTGACAAAAAAGGTCCTTAATGCACTAATTTGCTATCATGATGGAGATAACACGTGCCAACCAAACTTTAATTGCAATGTCTGGTCTATAGCAAGCATACAATTAATGTAAGTCCTAATGAGACCACTTCTTACAAGATTTCAGGTGTCTTAGAGATAATTTATCTCCATTGTACAGATTGTTTCTGAATCCCTGGCCTGGGATGGGACAGATTGCTTCATCCCACTGCAGCACAGGTTGACCTGAATCTCAAACCAGATTAGGAGGCAAGATGCAATTTGTAATTGCCTAGGCATAGTGAATGAGGGACAAGGCACTGTCTGATTAAGGAGATGGTAGTAAAAGAGGAGGATAATGGTCAGATATAAGTTAAGAACAGTATGGAGAATTGTGCAGCAGAATATTTTGTACTTCTAGGCAACCCAATGGAGTCCCCATTACCTTGTCTTGAACACAGTGGTAAGGATCAAGGCATCTCAAAATCCATTTTAGATTCAAGACAAATAGGCTTTTATTACTTGGATTTTTGTCCCAGTATATCATTTAAAACCTGTGCTTTCTCCATGACATCCATATGAACTCACTGAGATAAGAATACTAAGAACTGCCAAAATGGTGGCATGCAGGGCTCTGCCAAACATACAGCTTAAACAGGGAACAATGACTTCATTTGTGCATTCATTGTCTTTCTGCCAGTCCTGAATTTTCTATTATCTTACTGTAAGCAATTTGCATAGCTATTTTTTTTTGTCCTTTTCACTTTTATCTTTAGGTTGGAAATATATTTAGAGAACAAATGCCTTTGTATTGACACCAAATACCTTCCTTATGGCCTTTGTGCCCCTCACCCCACCCCTTGTTTCTCCAAATCCCTTTATCTCACTGTAACTGCACTTAGGCTTTTGGCAGTAAATAGCTTTTTAGACAATGTCAGGTGTTCTTGTGTTTTAGATAACCCTGTCATCAACTGGCATACAGAGACCAGTTCTATAGGGGATGGGGAAATGAGAAAGAATCCACTTCAAGAAGATGGTATTTCCTTACCTTTGTCAGTATCTTACCCTGATTTAGGATTATCCCCCTTGTTGTCACAAATACTGTATGTGTCTCAAAGTAAAATCTTGGAAAATACACAGTGACTTGTACTTCTTGCTTTCTTGCATAGCTGATCTTACTGAGGAAGTGAAAGCACTTGGAGCTTGAGGAGTGAGGGACTGCAGCCATTCACTAGCTCCTGAAATCGTTACTCATCCTAAGGCTTATTGTTACAGGGCAGGAGATAGACTTTTCAAATTAAAGGAGTAAAATACTTTGTACCCTCCTCCTTTTACGACTTGACTGCTAAATGCTTTACAGCTTTGTAATTTGGAAAGCGTCATTCTGTTTCTTTTGTGCTACACTTTATCACGCTATATAATTACATCTGCTGAAGCCCAGTATCTAATTCTGCTTTTTAGGCATGCATACTGCACAACATTACAAGTGACATTTCTTTTGGATGGAGCGGGTCGCTTAGCACTTTCGTTTCTTCCTCATCAGTACTAATCCCAGTAATCAGCTTTATGGTGCATCTTTTCATTGTGATTTGTCTTGTTCCCATAAAGAAAAGATCATTGCAAACAGTACCTTATAAAGTCTGCATGTAGAGATTGCAAACTGACTGACCTCTCCCTCCTTCCTTTCCTTTCTTCCATCTGCTATACTTTGTACATACTGAATTTCAATTCCTGGTTGATGTTTTGAAATTAGGACTTTTCAGGAAAGTAGAGTGGAAGCTACTCTTTAGGACAAAGCATACATCTCTTTTTAGGTACAACTTCTGCAGGCACTCTACCATGCTTCTTAATTGATTCATGCCCTCTGTCTAATAGAAGAAAGCATCATAGATTATCATCTCTGCTAGCATGAAGCTAGAGTTGTTACTGCTTTGTCTTTGCTTCAAATACAGACTTTCACATGTGTAGATATGCTCCAAAAGGTCACCGTTTTAAAAGCTTATTTTTTCCATTAGCTCTCAATGCTCTTGGTCTTTGTGTGAAACCCCTGTGTTGGTGGAAGAGTAAGTGATCAGATATTTTAGAAAACAGTATCTTATTTTAGAATCACAACCCTAACACTGTTTAATCTCTTTGTCCCAACTGTTATATTCTTAGAGACTTAAAATATTATTTCAAAACCCATGTATATCCAGTAAATATATTCACTGAACTCTTTTCTGTAAATGTCAAGAGTTAAAATAGACAAGACAGTTTTTAAATGTTGAATAGAAAGACCACATTGAAACCTAGAACACATGTTAAATAAAAAAAAAATGACAAATGTGAAACAGCCATACACTATTACAAAGAGATCACAAGGGAGGTATGGGAAAGAAGAGCTTGTGTGTTCAATGTCAGGAGGTGTTGGCCTTTTAAAACAACTTGCTTAGTTGCATTGATTGGTTTATTTAGTGAAACATCTTAGACAAACACATTTTATTAAAGTAAAAACATATCTCTTGATGTAGCTTTCATTATGGGAGATCTTCAGAGATCCATTTGTGATTTCTCAGGGAATCCAAGGCCTGGCCACATCAATGCTGTATGGATAAAACCTCTCTTTCCTAGGGCCTGTTCCCTTTTTTTCCTCACACATACCCACAGCCCTGTGAGCAAATGAAACCTTCAGCAGCAAAATCTCACCTCCTTCTTTCTGAGTCTGTCAGCCCTTGAACATGGAGATGGAAACGCCATACAACAGAAGATGTAAAATGCTCATATAACCTCAGGATCATCAGCCCTGGGTGACAGACACACATACAGACAGCGCTACAGGCAACCCAGTCTCTGTTGTTCTCAACACTTTTGAGTTCTGAGGATATTATGCAGATGCAAACTTTGCAGTTGGGAAAGATAAAACTGTCCTTTTTTTTTTTCCCCTTCAGAATGAAATAACTAGGAGGAAAGAAAAAGCAAGAGGGACAGAAGGAAAAAAATATCCCTAGAAATGTAGATTTATGAATACAAATGTAGATTTATGTAGGTTGCTGTTTTATCTTATTGACTGTGTAATTTGCTTTACAGAAGCTTTTCAGTTTCATGAGGTCCTATTTGTTGATCTTAGAGCCTGAGCCACTGGTGTTGTGTTTAGGAAATTATTTCCCATGTCAATGTGTTCAAGGGTATTTCCCACTTTTTCTTCTATTAGATTTAGTGTGTCTGGTTTTATGTTGAGGTCCTTGATCCACTTGGACTTGAGCTTTGTACAAGGTAATAACACAGAGACTGGAAGAAGTTTAACAAGAATAAAGATCCAAGTGAGGATACTTCAATGCCACTTAAAGGGGGAAGAAAATAATCAGAGGTAGAGTGGGCCATGGGGAGAGGGGGGTGAGAAGGGATAAGGGGAAAGGAGCAGGTATGGAGGTAGTCAGGAGAGAAACCCAGAGAGGCAGAAGAATGAATGCAAATATGCCCCCGTGAGAGGTAAGGAGCAGGTGGGACTTCTAGAAAGTCCCAGACACTTACAATGGGAGAGACCTCCAGGACTCAAGGGGGATGACATTAGCCAAAATGCCTAACAGTGGGAAGATGGAACCTGAAAAGATCACCTCTAGATGATAGACAGGGCCCCCAGTGGAGGGATGAGGTCACCAACCGACCTTTAAAAAATTTGACTTAAAATTGTTCTTGTTTAAAAGAAATGCAGGGACAAAAATGGAGCAGAGATTGAAGAAAAGACCATCCAGTGACCAGCCCAACTTGGAATCCATCCCTTGGGTAAGAACCTAACTCTGACACTATTACTGATGCTATGTTGTAATTGCAGACCAGAACCTAGTGTGGCTGTCCTTTGACAGGCTCTACCAGCACCTGACTGAAGCAGGTGCAGATACTTAGTTGGACTGAGGTCGGGGAACCCTATGGAAGAGTTAGGGAAAGGACTGAAGGAGTTGAAGGGCAAGGCAACCCCATAGGAAGACCAACAGTATCAGCTAAGTAGGACCCCTGGGAGTTCCCAGAAACTAAGCCATCAATCAAAGAGCATCAGGGGGTTAGTTCCTGGTCCCTGACTCATATGCAGCAGAGGACTGCCTTGTCTGTTCTCAGTGGGAGAGAATGTGCCTAATCCTGTAGTCTTGATGCTCCAGGGAAGGGGGATGCAGGAGGGAAGGTGGTGGTGGTGAGGTGGGGGAGGGTGTGTGGGTGAGGGGGGTGCATGGACACCCTCTCAGAAGCACTGAGGGAGAGATGTGGTGAAGAACTCTTGAAGGGAAGACCGGGAAGGGGGACAACATTGAAATGTAAAAAAAAAAAAATATCAAAAATAAATAAATAAAATGTAGATTTACTTTAAAAGGCACTTTTGTAAAACACCTCCATTTTAAAGAAAACTAAGCTAAGAAACTTGGGCTTAACTAACTGTCTTTTCATTATGTAACAATTGTTTTTCAAGCTGATTATCATATGCTTGATAAGAAATGAGAAAATAAAAGTTCTATTCATTATTCGTTTGGAGTTCGCCTTTGAAAACGGTTAATTTTTTTTTTTTTTATTGAATCTACTTTTTAAATTTTCTAAGCAGAAAATAGAATCACAAGTCCTGTTTCTGAACTTTTTTTTTTCATTTAAGAATTTGTAAAATGGCATATTAATTAGAATTTTAAAATCTATTTAACAATTTTCCATTTCAGTATTTTATTTTATCATTTACTGATTTTATTTAAACTCATAAATAATCCCTGACCATAGTCAAGGGAGAAAAGAAAAAGGACAACTAAACAGGAGAGTGTTTTGTAAAATCTAAAGCTTATTAAAGTTCCTGACAAAAGAAATTCTCACCTGCGTCTTTGTGTGTATTTATATATATAGATAGCTAAATATAATGATTATATATATATATGTATATATATATAATATTATGACTTATAGATAGTAATTGGTAAAGTTTACTGAGTAAAGTGAAGTATCAGGAGAATTGTTTGGATAATTAAATCTCAAAGAAAGATATAATGGAAAAGAAACAGTCATTTTTAAAGTGAATTATATTCTGTACAAATTGATTAACTTATTAGGATAATACAGTTAGTTATTTCTTTACTGCTTGCCAGGAAGAACTCCTGGTTCATGAATTTTCCAACACAGAGCCAGAGATGAAGTACAGTCTTGCAAACATTAAGCTTGCTATCATTACCATCAATATATTTCTGTACTTTTCTGTATGTCAGTGTATCTGTTTATCTGTTGGGCTGTCTAGATTTCCAGATAGAAACCATGCAGTCACAATTAAGAAGTTTGTATAAAACTTGAAACTGAGTTAGCTGACAGTAAGAAGTAGGGAGTATAATAGTTAGAAAGTGTGGACCAGCCAACTCCCAGAGTTCATTGCTCAGTACATATAGAGGAGCCTATGTCAGCCTTATCTTTCCTGGGTGTTCAATACTCTCAATCAAAGCGCCATCTGTACGTACCCTTCTGTATTCACCACTCAGTGTTGATCATCTTGCAGATAAGCCACTCATTTATCATTCATACACTCATTAATTCTTGACATCGCAGGCAGCTGAAGCTGCTTTTCCTTTGAGGATGTTTTAGTTCACTTTCTCTTTGATGCTCATATATTTGATCCACTGTCAAACAAACGTTTCTAATCAGAAAAGCAATTGAAGAGGATAGTTGGGAGGACTACAAATGGTTTCCAATAGGGATGATATTTATTACCATTTAGCTTTTAGAACACCACATTTTCTCTTTTCCTCTGGGAAAATGTCCTGCTGTGTAGCCCAGACTGGTTCAAGCTCAGGATACTTACATTAGTAGATGACATGTCATTGTTGCCGCACTTCACTCACTTTGCTTTCTTTTGTCTAATATCAGCAAATTCTTTTACCTTGCCTCATTTTCTGATTCTGTTGTAACTGCTAACACTAGAATAATCTAGAATTCTTTTTAGAATTTATCACTATTTTTTCCTGAGTTGATCAGGTCTCATGGTTACAAGGTAATCACTACATTTTCCCCTAAGTGCAGTCTCAAGCCTTGCTGTATTTCCAATCTGGGACACAGCTGTCCACTTGAGATTGTTACTATCGGCTATGGATTAAATTATAATAGAGACCATGGATAGTCATAAATTACTGTGCAACTCTTACCCTCTTTACATTTTTCCTAAATTTCCTCATTTGAACAATACACAATGGCACTACCTATGCATAAGCCAAAATTTCAAGGAGTTTTGAGTTCTTTGGTTTGTCCTTTCAAACTCCTTTCATTCACAATACCGTTCACTTGATTTTATTTCCAAAGCATGTCCCAAGCCAGAGGTTCTCTTCAAATACACTTATCATCCTCATGTGAGCCGTTATCTCTTGACTTGGCTAATAAAATTATTCCCTAATCAGTCATTCTTTTCTGACTCTCAGCCTCAATGCAACATTCTCAGTGGCCAAAAAACTTCGTTAAGTGTTCATAAGATTTATGAACCTAAAACTTCCATTGACTTCCTATTATTCTTAGAAAACCACCTATCATTTCAACTTCTTAATCATGTGCATCTTAGTTGTGCCTTCCTTCCAAACGTCCACATTCACACGATCTGTCTCTACCAGCCCCATATGCTTGTCTGCTGTGATTCTAGCATCTTGCTGCAGCTTCAGGGAAGCCACTCTTGCTGCTTGCCTACTTGGAACATTCTCAGTTCAGATCTTCATGTTGCTGAATTCCCACAGATGATGTCCTGTCCATGGCAGGTTTTCCTCTACTCTACCTGAAGAGGAAACATGTGCAATGCCCTGTCATATTCTCCTTTTGTATTTTATTTTTGTCATTTAGCATCTCCTGACCCATACGAAACTGCCAGTAATTTTCAAAATAAATGTGTGATCAATCACGAGTTGGCTTTGTTTTGTTAACACTTATTTTTAAATATTTTATTTTTTTTAATTGTATATGTGTGTCTGTGTGTGTTTGTGTGAGCCTGTTATGTGTTACGTGTGAGCAAAATGTGTGTGTACTCACACACTTGTAAGTATGCACATATAGGCCAAAGGTTGTCTTCCTCAATTGCTCTCTATGTTATATTGTAAAGTAGGGCCTCTCACTTGAATTCAGAGCTTACCACTGGCACGTGTAAGCTAATTCACTTGCTCTACAGATTCTCTGTGCTTCCTGAACACTAGTATTAGAGTCAGGCCATCAACTTGCTCAGCATTTAGATAGATGCTAGAACTCTAAACTCCAGCCACACCAATCGTATGGCAAGCATTTTTCACATTCCCCCAGGTCTACATTAGTTTTTTTTTAGATCAGAGTTTCTATAAGATATAAGAACATTCATGCCTCATCATTAAACACACTGAAACACTTTGCTTTGGTCTTCCTTGCTTTTTTCTATATCTTGTCTACTCCGTTTCTGATATTTTACAATAATAGCAGTAGAAATAATGTGGATCCAGAGAGTGGCTGTGAAATCGAGTCCCAACCTTTTTAACTATTAGTAGAGAGAATTATGCAGAAACTACTCTTAGAGCTGTGAGAATTAAATGAGCCTACAAAGGTCTTTGTGTTGTTTGCTGCACAGTGATGGAATAATTAAAATTAATTTCCATTATTATTATGATATTTATAATTATTTTGAAGAAAAATTCCTAAGTTGGCTAAGTCCTTTTGTGTCAATGTATCACAGGGTTTAATGATTAGGATGATTTCTTTCTTTTAAAACACACACACACACACACACACACACACACACACACACACACACACACATTATGATGTATCTATGCACAAATTGCATGTGTATGTGTGAGTTCAGGCATGACTGTGCCACAGCCCAGAGATGAGAGAACAATTCTGAGTGTTATTGCTCACTTTCTATCTGTTTAGGACAGGATTTCCTTTTGATTAGCACTGTGTATTCACAGTTATCTGGCCTGTAAGCTTCCAGGCATCCTTCTGAAATTATGTTCCATCTTGCTGTAGAGGTACAGGGATTTAGATGTGTACAATCAGCCTGGCTTTTATGTGGATTCCGAGGAGCTGAACTCAGGTCCTCACACATGTACAGCAAGCACTTTAGCCATGAAGCCATTTCTCTAGCCCCAGTTTTATTTTTTTAAAGTAGTAGTTGGCAAGATCTATGCAGAGAGATACTAGTTGTTACAATTTGGAAATGTGCTGCACTGGCATCTGGAGAGCAGGGATCAGAGATGCTGCTGACATCTCCAGTGACTAAAACATCTTTTCCTGTTCCTCAGCACAGAGGTACCCGGGCCAAGTGTCAACACTGACAAGTCTTAGAAACATTTCTCCACATTAATCGCAGTAACTTTTCAGTTGGTGTACAAGGCTCAGTGCTTGTCTTTGTCTTCCCACTTCTGCTTACCTTCTCTGAATCTGACTTGCTCCAGCAACAATGCTTTGCACAGCGCACAGTACATATTTCAACCAATGGAATGCAGCAACAAAGACATTCTTTCTCCTAGTACCCCATTGACATTACCTTTTGTAAGAAATAGTTGGTAAATTAAGAATACATCTCTGATTAGAGCTTATAATGCAGTTTTATATTTGAATTACGTTATCCTCTCTCTCTCTCTCTCTCTCTCTCTCTCTCTCTCTCTCTCTCTCTCTCTCTCTCTCTCTCTCTCTCTCCTATCTCCTTACTAGCATTTAGGAGCAGGAATCAACTTTTAATCACTATAGACTCTAGAGAAAAATGTTCCCTCTTGTGTACGCCATCAATTTATCTAGACAGTTAAATTGATTTTGCTTTATGTGCTTTCTTTAGATCCCTATGAGAAAGACACATTTGGAAGATAATTTCTATGTGAGATACGAGACTGTTATAAAAGTCTGTTATAAAAGTGGCCTGCTGTGGTGGTCTTGAGGGAGGAAATGGGAAATGCTGACTTCAGGAAGGTAGCAACTTGTATTGTACCGGAGTTTAAGGCGTTTACCTGAAGTCAACCGAGACAAGTCTATTTGTAGGAGCCAAAAGAAAAGCACTTAGGTACTGAGGCTACAGGGAGCTGAGGTCTGTGTTTCTCTATGCTGGCTGCATATTAGAATCTCCTAGGGAGACTTAACATACAGTTGCCTGGGCTCTAAACCCATGCAATTTAAGCACATATTTTGGATGATCCTAGAGAACAGTGTCCTAAAGCTTCTCATATAATGTTTCTATATCACTTAGCTAGAGAATCATTGTTTAAGCAGAGTAAAAGGTTACCAGTATAAAAATAGCTAGTCAGAAAGAGGTAAAGTAGGCAACAATGCAGTTCCTATTTACAATGTTACAACAGACATCTCCATCATTCCTGTGCAATACAGCCTACAAATGTCACCCAATACTGGTAGTAACGCTACTTTTCAATTTGTATTGTGATAAACACTAGTAAACCAAACATTCATGATGCTGAGGTAGGGAATCATAAGTTCATGCCCAGCCTGGTTTATATAGCAAGACTCTGAATTCTCTCTGTCCCCAAATGGTATTTGTTTTATTATTTCTATTGTCAAATTTTAGAATTACATTTATATTTTACTTAACTTTGAAATCCACCCTTAATATTGATCAGAATGTACACTCTTTTCTTGGATTCATTCGTTGGTAAACAGTTCAGAGTGCTCATTTGATCTCTCTAAGTTCAGTTTCATTTTTCTTCCTGTTCTCCCATGGGTTTCTTTAATAATGCACAAGTATCTAGTCTCCGATGAAGGCTTATGAGCTAATTGGAAATAGTGAGAGGATAATACAGAATTCCAGGAGGTTATAGAGTTTCAGGAGTAAAGTTAACAGGAGCATGGCATCATCAAACAAGTGAGAAATCAGTTTTCTTCCTTTGTGTCATGATATCTCAACAGGGATCTAATCATGTAGGTTTAAATGCATCACAATCAGAGTTGCCTTCTCTGTTATTTTCTTCTTTCCAGGCTGGTTGTTCAACCAATGCAGTTAAGACACTATTTTTGTTAAGTATTATTTATACTAAGATGCTGTCTATCACTTATGCTTCTGCTGAGACTGTCATTTGAGGAATTCTGTTACTCCCTTGTCACCATGATACTGGGTCACCAAAAGCTGGTCAGTCTGGTATCCTTGTCCTGTGTATATGCTGGAAATGCTTCCTGACCTGTGGTTTTCCTGGAAGATACCAAGAGGCATGGTATATCTCTTCCTTATATCATGATCAGAAAAGTGCCTTACCTTTACGCTCTGACTCTGGAAGAGAGAGCTATGTCAGGAGACAGTACAGACAGTCATCCTACACACAGGGAGAGATAAATAGAACCAAGCAAAAAAAAAAAAAAGAGTGGTCACTTAGTATCTGTTGTGGGTACTCTGGATTAACTTATGTCTTGAATTTGCAAGTATATGATCCACTAATTTATTCTTCATCTATCAAGCAGAATAGATAATATTTTTTTAGTCTTTAAAGCAAAAGAATAATTATGAAACTATTCAGTCTAGAAATGTTTATTTGGAAATATTTTTCATCAACCCATTTCAGCTCAGTTGTAGGTTTCTCACAGAGCATTCAAAGTTTTAAACTTTCTGTTGCTATGATACATATCAAACAGAAAGCAACCTAGGAGGAAAAAGAGTTTATTTTACCTAACAATTCCAGGCTACAGTTCATCACATCAAGAAAGTCAAGGTAGCAGGAACTAAAACAGCTAATCTCATTCATATCCCATCCACCATCAAGAACAAAGAAAAATGAATTCACAAGTATTTACTATTCAACTTACTTTCTCTACTCTTATCTTAGGATACAAACCTAGGGAATGTTGCTGCCCACAGTGGGTTCAGTCTTCCCATGTCAATTATTGTAATCAGGACAATTTCCTAGAGATATGTATACATACCAAGCTGATACTAACAATGCCTCATTGAAATTCTCTTCCCAGGTGATTGTAGATGATGTCAAGTTGACAACTGAAAGTAAGATCCCACTGGCCTATGTGTACTGTTGGACCTCGTAGTATGGCTCATGCCTCCAAATACCGCTGACTATGAAGCTGCTTCTAATGCACTCATTCTCATCTTGGGTCACCAGATGGGCATCCTCAGCTTCAGAGGGAACTTGATAGAGATGTGAGTTTTTGGAGTTTTCTAAGAATCAGAAATTCTCAGGTTGTATTATACAAGCAATCTGTCTTAAGGAGCTCATTGGGTAATTTTGTTTTTTATTCAAGTTAGAAAACTTTAAACTACTAGTTTAAAGTTCTTAAATTATTTTTCTTTAATTGTCTATAAAGAAATCTAGTTAAGAAATTCCTTTTTAAACTTTAATGTGTTTTAAAAAAGAAAAGGAAGTGGTGAATTAAATGTTGGCAGTTTAGCTATTCTTTGGTAGAGATGCATTTTATCAACATATCAGGAGATAGAATGCATATTTAAATTGTATCTGCCATATACACTAAAATTTCACCTTTTTGGAACCAATATTCTATCTTCTATTTTGTTGCTCCCCTCTTTTTCTTTAATTATTATTGTGCGATATAAATATATAAATATAAGTATAAATAATGTATGTGTGTGTGTGTGTGTGTGTGTGTGTGTGTCTGTATTCATTAAGTGTTGCTCATGTGTATGTATTTTCAGGGATGATCTCTTGATGTTGGATAACCAATCAGAAGACTCATGTTTGGGTCAGATCCTCTCAGCAGTCATTAATTTCCTATAGCTTATTTCCCATAGATAATTTCCGACATCTCGCAGCATGGCCTTGTGTGTTTTCCCCTTCCATACTGTATGTCAGCTGGTGTCATTATTTTTCAGGTCTTATTTAGGTAGCCAGATTGCTGAGATCTCATGTATAGAGCTTCCCAGTCATGTATTAATGAAAAAAACTTGCAGCAAGCATCCTGATGCTCTGGCTCTTACAGTTTTTTGTTCTTCTCTTGTACAACACCCTATGAGCCTTACTTAGGTGTAGGGGTTGTGTCCTTGGTGTATTATTTGGAGCTGGGCCTCCCATGCTGAGCTGTTCTTTCCATTGGCCAGCCCACCCCCTTTTTTTAGTAGTCTTCATATGCTGCCAAAAGAAGGTTCTTTGATGAGAAGTAAGAAAGTGAGAGTTACACTTATCTGTTGTATGAGGATATTTAGAATGCAGTTAGACGTCTCACTGACTACAGCGAAGTTCCAATAATAGGTACTCCTCTAAGATCCATAACTTCACTAGTCATATAAGATTGGCTGGAATTGTAGAGTCAGACATACATTCCTTTCTACTGAGCAGCCAGGCCTTAGATCCAACTAAAGACTGTTGGTTAGCCCCAGGATATAAGTGTTGCCATGACACCTTTCAGAATATCTTTGTGCTGGACATTGTTGTGGTTTCTAGGCATCATGGCTGGGTATGACCATTGATTACTTTTTCTCCTTTGGCATCTTGTATAACACCTTCTAGGATTATGAGAGCTAGTCTCAATGAGGAGGCTTCTAGTTCCCTGCTTGCTTGATTTCTTCAAGTCCTATACCTGAATTGTGTGAGTTCTTCATCAATAAGTGCTTACCTTCAAATCTTAGAAGATAACCAAAAGTATCAGCAGTAGCCTTTCTTGTTTTGGGGAGTCTCCTAAAGGATCCAAACAAATTGAAACAAGTTTCTCATGACAGATACTGAAGTTTTTGTTAGATGGTCTATGCCACTTTGTGGAAGAATTATCTCTGCTATTGGGGTAACTTAAGTAAAGTGTGTGTGTGTGTGTGTGTGTGTGTGTGTGTGTGTGTATACATGTTCTTCCATATCATGTCAAATTTTAGGTAAAGATAAAATAATATTCTGTATGTCTTTTTCAATTTTCCTTAGTGTTATTTCTTTCTCTTCCTTCCCTACTCTACTGGATAGAGTGAATTCTTTCCCATTTCCCTACTTCATAGCACAGATGCCCAAGTTTCTCTCTCTAGTTTCTCATCCCCTACTTCCCATGGTCTGCTTTTACTTTCTTGATTTCTGCAGTTAATCTAGTTTATATATTCATATTTTAAGTGTTAAGTTTTGGAGCTGGGAGCCACAAACAAGAGAGAAGGTGGTATTCATCTTTGTGAGTTTGGGTTTCGTCATCCAGTACAATAATTTTTAGTTCTATCCATTTACCTGAAAGTTTCATAGTATCAGTTTTTTTTTCTTTTAACCTAATAGAATTCTATCATGTAGATGTACTAAATTTTTATCACCCAGTCATCAGTTGAAGGATATTTAAGTTATTTCTGTGGTATATATTTTGGGGTCCTACTATAGTTTCAAGTCCTCTACTTTCTCCTTCTAAGGGTGCACAAACACTGCTGCACAGAGGGCTGGAATGATGAAGCAGAGTTTGGAATGGGTGAAGCTCTATAAGAGTGTGGTCTGGCTGGGAGTGAGTGTTCGCACATCTGAGGGGAGAGAGAAGACCTGCTCTGAGGATCTTAGTGTTACAGCTCTTTTAGATGGAGGTCTTCTCTGAAGGTGTTCAAGGAAACAGCTCTCTGAAATGATCTTAACTTGTGTGTATACCTTTATTCAGGGTGGGTTTGTATGCATACACTTTATTTGCGGTGAACTAAGGCTATATATATATACCTTGGAGAGTGGGAAGGTGTTTTGAAGGTGAAGTTTTATTGGCTAGAATTCAAAGTACCAGAGAATACCTCCTTTGTATGGAGAGGCATTCCAGGAATCCCAGGTACTTACTTGGCAGGTTCTTATGGTCAAGGTCAGGAGGAGAAAAGGGAAAGAGGAAGTCACTATCAGCAATGCTTCCTGACATTCTAAAGGTAGAAGGTGTGAGGGTTTTGAGCTCCCCAGATAAGGTCAGAGACCGAGAAGCCCAGCTGGTAAAGGGAGTCTTCCATTTTGTACTGAGCTCAAGAAAGCTGTCTGGACAGTAATAGACTGTGACCTTAATTTGCAGGATTTACCCATTTATTTCCATTTTCTAGTTATTGTGAATGTTATTTTTCTTGTTTTTATGCACCTTTCCCCAATTCCCCTAAACCTTATAGCACTCCCTTGCTGTTTTCCCACTTCTCCCTTAATAGTTCCCTTCCTGTTCCCAGGAATATCTTGATAAGGAACATCTATCAATAACACACAAAATCTACTTTTCTAAACAAGTTGTCTTCTGTAGAAAACTTGACAATGCTTCAGATCATTTCTTTTAACCATGTATTAATAAATAAGATATTACTTATAATAATGGTGATGACTAGACTTTATTGAATATTTATTATATACCAGAAAATTTGCCACTTTCTTTGGTATGTATTACATCCCTTTAGTTATCAGTATACAATTTTTTGGTGTGGTTGCCTCCTCTTCATAATGTTTGAAGATCCTGATATTGAGACCTGTATTAGTGACTTTTCTGAAGGTCTAGACTCTCTAGAGAGCTGCTCCTTTGTAGGAGAGGGGAAGCCTTCAAGAGTTTGTTTGGCCTCTCTTAATCTCTCAGATGAGTAAACATCATTTGAAAGAACCAGTTGGAACACTTTTATGGTGAAAAGGAAAGAGGCAAGAGCTGGAAAAATTTTGCAAGTAATTCTATTACTTGCCTGTTAACTGATTAAGCATGTTAAGCCTGTGGGGGAATAATGGTACAAATTATAAGCCATCTGGTTTTAATACAGTAACTTGAAGCTAATAAAAATAGTCTAAGACTGAAGAGGGGAACAATTATCTCTTTATCAGTGATGGTTCTGAGCATTTGGAAGAGCATTAGAAAGGCTGTTTTTTGTGGTTCCACATGAATATCCATACTAGACAGCTGAAGCATCTGGTTGGAAGTAGAGGTTTTGGGGTCTTGCCTCTTAAGATACTGAGTTATCAGCTATATACAGGCAACAAAAGTCATCTCAGAAATGTTTCTAAATCCAAACTATAGTTTGCAAACTGCTCAGAAATTGTTCAGGAGAAATCTCTCCCGGGCTAGTGATAAACTGACAGGTAACTGCCAATTTTATCTTTTGAATTCTGATATTAGAATTAATTTAACAAAAAAGACATGTTTTAAATTTTTCCACAGTAATAATACCTTGTAACTTGTATCTATCTCATATATTTACTTTAGATTATTTCATGATTAAATCAGTGTCTAATACTCTGCTGTCTATACCAGAGGGTTCACAAGGACCAAAAGCATTTGAGACAGAATATTTTTTTTGAAAACTCTGATTTTAGCATTTTAGAAGGCTTTGGAAGAAGATGATTATTGGTTTAGATCCTTTGTGCCCTCTAGATAGGATGCTCAATTGCAATATCAAGTCAAGATTGTAAAAGCAATTCCTCTTATATAGATGGTTCTTGACTTTATATCATGCAAAGGAAGAATGTATTAGCATTTTCAGAAACATGGGAAAATAAACAGGGTTTCTCCCACATGTGTACTCTACTTACACTTGAGATTTTCTTATAAGAAATTGATTTACATGATTATAGAAATTAGTAGGTCTCAAGATTAGCATATTGATTGGAAAGTTCAATACCATGAGAGCTGATGATTCAAATTCCATTTTGAGACAGCCAGGCTTATAGTACTGAAGGAGCTAAGAATTCAGTTCAGGTCTAAAGGCAAGAAGTGGCCTGTGTCCTCCATCAAGACAATGAGGTTTGAGGAACTTCTGCTACAAAAGATTTACTTTTTTTGCTTAATGCAGATGTTGAGCTGGTTGGACAAGGCCTACTCTCAGTAGGGAGTACCATGTGATATATCTATTCTGACAACTTGTGAGAATCCTCTTAAACTCTCACATGGCAACTCCAAGGTTGACATCCAAGTCTTGGGTGTTCCAAGACTCTATCAAATTGACAAAATTAATCTTCACAAAGATCTCTGTTATAAAGAATATTGTCATAGGAAGAATCTATTGGAATTATGAAAGGTCTCTGTTTTTAGGTTCAAGAGAGATATTGAGATGGATCATTCTTTTTAGCAAGAGTTTTATTGAGATAGTTATTAATACCATGGACAGACAGACAGATAGGAGTATAGTTGGAAGTTAGAGAAAAGTTCTGTTCTCAACACCATATGTAGATAGATAGCACAGTAAATGTTCACAGAAGAGTTTAGACACCTGTACCAGAGTAGTAGTCCCTTATAGGTTTCTAAAGTAAGGGACATTTCATGCCAAGTAGTTGTTGAGTAGCAATGCTTATAGTCGTGCTGTCTCTGATTCCCTGGAAAGTGGCAGAAGAAGGAAGATGTCTTGCATTGTCAGCAAGGGAAGAAAGAAATTTAGATGATGTGTATCTCCCAGCATGTGTGGGAAATGAGGTAGAGAAGTATGTTTAGTTAAGGCATTCCTGATTTAGAGATGGGGGTGTGATATTATATGTACCCAGTTGGTGTTCTGCTAACCTGGGGTCTGTAAACATCTTTGTGGAAGATAGAATGATTTCTGCCTTTCTTCCTGCAATTAATGTACCTATGGAATCTGCTCGGGGTTCAGAGATTCATAGTCAGGTTCTCCATAGAGAGTTTACCATTCTCTTCACATCGGCTATAAGAAAGAAAGGGACTGTTGCAACAACTCTGGCCTGATTTTTTCCCAGGTACAAACCTAACAGATTTTTGCCAAGCCCCTCTTCTTTGTTCTTTCTAGCACAGAGTTTCCATAGAACTCAGTTTCTTTAGAATCTTTGTGTGGACTCATTACTCACTCTACAGAATTGGGAAATCTCGGTCTCATCATGTAGTTTGGAGGCACAGTTCAATTCCTTCAGGCTTCCCAGGGAAGGATGGAGCTATCATTCTAATTTGCTCCTTTCTTCTTTCAATCTGCAAATCACTTCCTTATTTATTTATTTATTTATTTATTTATTTATTTATTTATTTATTTATTTTAATTTGATGTATATCAATATTTTGGCTGAATGTATTTAGGGATACCACCTAAATATCTCAGAGTTTAAATGATGGCATCTGACTCCCT
Organism: Rhabdomys pumilio; assembly: GCA_030674055.1. Taxonomy (NCBI): domain Eukaryota; kingdom Metazoa; phylum Chordata; class Mammalia; order Rodentia; family Muridae; genus Rhabdomys; species Rhabdomys pumilio. Next base: position 44,950,024 of record JANHMN010000008.1, read on the forward strand.
GGATTTGCAGCTACCGATAGCTGTGAGCCTCTATGTGGAAGCTGGCAACTGAACCTGAGGAACTCCTGTTCAAGAACACCAACCACTCTTAACGGCTGACCTTTCTCTCCAGCCTTATGTAGTTCACTTTTGAAATGATTCGAAGGGAAATACAGCTTAATTCAAAAAGATAAAATGTTAGGTCTGTGGAAAGTGAACATATTTTTGATATAGCATTGTTTGCTATCACATTAGACACCTTTCATCCATCAAAAGATTCTTCTCTTCATTTGAGCTATTCTAGAGGGAGGGGAACTTGCCCTAAACCACATCTTTCTGTTCCTTGAGGAGGTAAATAAATCTTTAAATTTTATTATTTTATCTGCAAATATATATGTATGGATAAAATATGTACAGTTAAAATAAATATGAAAATAAATATGAAGTACAGAGTTTATAAATGCATTCAAATATCACAGAAGTCTATGACTCCCAAACAGCCCAGAAATGTTGGTTTACTAAAGTGACACCTAACAGTTCCCTGAACAAATGGAAATTGGCAAAAACTGCTTCTTTCTCTTTTGATGCTGGACATGATTTTAGTTAAACAAGGCAATAAAGAAAATTATTCAGCGAGATTAGAAGCACAAAAAATATAGAGTAGTTTTTGTCCCATGGGTCTTTGTATTGCAACTGGTCAAACTTGAGTTTAAACGCTTTTGTAGTATTATAGTAGAGAGAACAGAGTATTGGTGGGTAATGGATCTCTTTAGAATAACAAAACTTATGTTAAGAATGTGTGTGAGTGCCTACCTGTGTGTGTGTGTGTGTGTGTGTTTGTGTGTGTGTGTGTGTGTGCACGCGCGCATCTGTGCACATGTGCATGTGTGTATAATCCTGTGTATGTGTTTACTTGATTGATTAAACTAGTAGTGATTAAAATAGTAAGAGCTATATCTCATACCTGAGACCCAAAGGTCTCTTAATCTTTTAGGCTTGATGCTTCAGTGGTTGTAGTAGTTCCACAATGACACACTGAGAGGCTATCATCTCAGTAATTGCTCTGTCCAAGAAAGCTATTTGCCCCAGCAATCCCCACCAAGGAGTGATAATTTTTTTGGTTCTTGGTCTTGGGTCATTGATAGAAGCCTCAAAAATCTTCTAGTATCAGTGAAGGAGTCAGCAGTGGCTGCGTCAGGATAAATCTAAAGCAAAAAGCAAAAACATGCTAGCAAAAGGTGAACAGCAATACTTCTGTCTTGCCTTATTCCATTTAGCCTCTCACCAGAAGGTGCTGCCCACACTTGTGACAGGTCTTCCCATATTGATTAAGTCACTTATCGAAGCCTTTCAGTTGAGGATCCCTGTTTTGGTGATTCTAATTTGTGGCATTTGACATCAAAAGTAACAATGGGAAGGGCAGGGATGGTATCTAGCTATGTAGAACATTGTGAGGCCTAATCTCACTTTGAATGTGGGAATCTGAACACTTTTCTTTTTGTTCCAGACAGGACACTACCAAAGACCAGATAAATAATTGTATCCAAATCCACCTTGGCTAACCAGAAGGTAATCCAATATGTAGCTAAGTCCAGTAAGGACTTGCAAGAATGTGGATGAGGAGTTATTTATAATACTGTAAGTGAGTCCCAAATAACTTCATACCCAAGAAGTTTCATTCCAGTATGGATGGAGCCATTCTAAAACTTTCTCCACTTGGACATCTACCCCTCCTATACTTCTAGGACCCTGAGACCATATGTAGGGAGATACATAGGAGGTGGCAAGTAAGGAATTCTCTAGGGAATGTTAGTAGGCTCAGCATTGGGGGAAGAGAATATTTTGTGTCAGCTATTACAGTTCTTATATCAAAATGGGGCATCACATGTCTGTTATCTGTAGAATGCTATTCTAACACAGACCTTGAAGATCAGCATCAACAGTGAAGGACTTTGGAGGCTAAGTAATATCCAGTTTTTCAATATTTGGAGTGCAATTATTTAGGTCAAAGCAATGTGTAACCTATATTTTCCTGTCTTTTAACCATTAGTATTTGATTCATTGGGTCTGAAGTAGTGAAACACAACATCCTACATTCTTTATTGAATTAAAAATTGTATTGTATATACATTAACCCAGATCAAGGCACATGATGAAGGGGAGTTGATTCTCTCACACAATAGTGATTGTTTTTGCTTATACCTGTGGCATAGTGTTCCTTATAATTAATGGCTCCATACTATGTGTGGAGTTCCTCGAATGTTGTGTTGTCTGCATCTAACTAAACTGTTAATTTAGCAGATTATTTCTAAACACCTTCATAATTTTTGTGTGTGTGTGCAGATGCCTTGTTTCACCAGTTTTTGAATATAGTATAAGTTTCAACCCCAAATCAGAAAGTCGATCCTGACAAAGCCATGTCATCAAAAGTAATTTCCGTTGTACAAGCATTCCAGAAAAAAATAAAGCATTTGAAATTGTTGAGAGACTTTCACCATTGTATGTTAGCGTTCTTTTTTAAGAGGGGTTGCATAAAAATATGGTAAAGCTGAAATAATAATATACTTGATAATATTTTATTTTTTCTGCAACATGGTTTCAAATCTTTTCAGTATTCCTACCACTACGTCATGTTGCCTACTGTATGAATCCTTCCTCACAACAAACAACCGAATTTTATTACTGTACCTCAATTATCTTAGAGATGCAATTGTGTCCTCTGGACCCCTTGCAACTAGATAACAATCCAATGACCTCCAGCCCATTTGGGGAGAAAGAAAGTATGTGTCTGTGGGGTCTTGAGCAAGGCATAAAAGACTTGAGCCCCTGAACCCCTCTTATGTCTTTGTTCTTAGATGAGTGAATTCAAGTTGAACATAAATACGTGTTGCCACAGAGGCAGTTTGAGTTTGTTTTCAGGAATGGGTGCCAATGTTACTTTCATTAAAGACAAATAAAAAATAAGAGTATCTTTAAAATAGGTACTCCCCATTTCAACTACAGATACAAATGTACCATATTATAAGATGAAGATAGAGACATAGGTGCTTGTGGTAGGTCTTCAGGGCAGTAGTTGTGGTTTGAGAGTCACTTGATTCAGAATGTGAGTTTCTGTGACATAAGGAAGTTGAAAGAAGGAGCTAAAATAGACTTCTTGAATGTCAGAATTGGATTCCATGGAGTAAGGAAGATTGACTTTACAGCTGGGGTCATATTTTGTATAGATTGTAGCCATAATATCCTAACTTGACACAGTTGTAAATGAACACATTATATTTACAACTGTCCTGTAAGAGAATGATATTTCTCTGTACCTCACATTCAGCATAAGCAATAACAACAACCACATTGCCCTTTTCTGTGCATTTGATATTCTATCTGTCAGGCACATTAGCAAAAACTAATATTGAAACAAACATTGATATTTTCCAAGCGCTGGCTCTGGGCAGATTTGCAGGCTATTCACATTTAAAATTGCTCTGCTGTCCAGTTATGAAGGCCCTTTAACTGGATTTTTTCCAGTTTTTTTCTTACTTCTAAAGCATCTTTGGATTATACATTTTAAATTGTTATTGTTCCTCTGCCTCCTTTTCCATTAGACAGGTTTGAACTGTGTAGTCCTGGCTGGCCTGGAACTTACTATGTTCGTTAGATTTAGTCTTGTACTGGCAGAGATCTGTCTACTTCTGCCTCCTGAGTGCTAGTTTTAAAGGTGAGTACTACCTTATGTAGCTTCTTTTGTTCTCATTTTTGATGCACCCAGTCCTTCCCTATTTTCCTAATGCTTCTATGTACAGCATTTATGTAAAACTCTGTGTCTAAGTGTAACAATCAAGGGACAAAGAACACTTGCTTTGATTTAAAATAAGTTGTTGGGAACTGGGGTTATAACTCAGTGATAAAGTAATTGTGTAGTATGCAGGATGCCATGTATTCAGTCTATATCATTATATAAAATCATGCCAATAACCTCAAAGTTTATGAAGAAGAAGCAGGAGGATCAGAAGTTCAAGGTCACTCTCTAGTACATATTGAGTTGGAGGCCAAACTAGAATGTAGAAGAATCTGTCTTAGAACAAAGAAAATAATGAAACAGGTTAACATAATTTAGTTTACTATTTACATAGCCTGTATTTTACAGTGGGGGTCATATGGTCACACTATATGCCTTATTTATAGGTATTTGTGAAATGACTATTTTATTCAAATTATTCTTCCATTTTCCCATAAAGGAACCAACCCAACATAATCTGTTCTCTCAGTGGAAACTTGGTCATTCAATCTTACATAATTTTAATCCATCAAAACCAACCATGCTGAACTGCCTAATTTGAGATCAAGAAAACAGCTAAAAGATTTTAGACCTCTATATCAGGGAGAAAAGGCATACGTCTGTTGCTTTCCCACTTCAGTCTTATAGGGAGAGTCTCAACTAGTTCCAAACACAGAAACCTGTAGTTTTTACTTTTATTCATTCATTCATTCATTTATTTATTTACTTCTAATGATATTCTTGGGAATGAACTTGGAAAATTAATTGTGAAGCTTACCAAGACCTGTATGACTATTCTATTTTAATGCAAATGTCATCGAAAATGACACATGATGGAATCAGACACTAGCTGATCTAAATTTGTTCAGATGTAGCTGATTATCCATCACTCATTCTTTATAGTTTTGTTTTCCTTTCCCTCTGATTTTTTCCATTGTTGCTCATACTGATCTTTTCTCTTGTGATTCTGCTCTGCACATTCTTCTGACCACCTCCTCTCTGGTGAGAAATAAACTTTCTTCTCCACTTTCACCTTCAAGTTTCTCCTTCTTCCCCAGTTACTGCTTCAACCATACACCCACCCTACTCGCTTTAATTTCCGGTTCTCATTTGCCATAGTTTTTATCCTTGGGAGACATACTCAGTCTTAGATCAGTGTTTTCCACTTGAAACATCACCCCTTCCCCCCATCCTCATTGCCCTGGTAACCTGGAATATTCTGGAGTAGAGGTATTGAGGTTAAATAGGATACATCACTGTGTGCCTGTTCTTATTGTTGGGGCAGAGATGGTGTGTGTAAATCAAAGCAGGGATTTCTATCATGACAACTTTAGCAACAGCATTCTGCCCTGGGACTGTTTATTTGCATCTAAACCTGCCTCTGCATTTATGAGTTCATATTTAAATGTTGCAAGGCTTCTCTTCTACTTTATTTGAGAAAAGAAAATTGGTGGCAATTTTATCCTTTTATTTCCATGCAGGGGTACAGCAAGTGGTAGCTACTTGGTCTAGACAACTGTATTAATAGAAGATATCTCCTATTCTTATGCCCCGTGGCTTGATGTTCTCATACATTGTTAATAGGATGGAGTGACATGATTTCCTGTAGTTTCTGATATGTAGTGATTTTCAAATTATTTACATGATCTAAAATAAGCCTGTAAGAAGAATATAGACATTTCAGTCAGCTGAGCATTTTTTACTTTCCTCCTATGTTCTCCGTTCCTTCCTTCTTTCTTCAACTCCACTTCTACCTTTTCCTCCTTCTCCCTCTTTTTTTCTATCTTTTATCTATTCAGATCTTCCATAGTCAAATATCTATCATGGAGCTTAGTTTGCTTTTAGGACAATTAAAATCATACTTTTCAACTTTCAAAGAGGATAGAGTAGGAAAAGTCAAGGAGTATGATTTCATAGGTGGATTAGGAGCTAAGGAAGATTTCAGAAGAGACAGAGGATTTGTCAATTAATTTCTCCCTCTTTTGAAAAGCACCTTAGTGTCATTTAATGTCTTTCAACCTAATGATAAACAGTATTCTCCTAAATTTATGCTTTGACAAAAAAAAAAAAAAAAAGGAAAACAAAACAAAGAGAAGAGAAAGAAGCAGCTTTTTCTTTGTAGATTAACTAGACATTAGTAGTGAGGTAACCTATATAGGAAAGAGAAGAAAGAACACTTAAAAAATCACTGTTTTTAGTTTTATATTAGTCTTGAGCCTCAAGCTAACATTTTAAAAAGTTACTAGTTTCTTAAGATTTTTGAAAGCAGAAGAAATGTGGCTGACTTTCTGGCTATGATTAAATAGTCTAGTTATCCCTATTTTGACACAAAGTAATTTGCATTGAAGTTGAAAGAAAACCCTGGTTTATAAGCAAGCTGTTTTAAAAAATTCTTTGAGCTCTTTTTATGTGCATTTCATGAAACAACATGGACTATTCAAAAAAATTGGGACTAGGGAAAAAGAAAATAAATAGAAGAATGGGGTGTATGTGTGAAAAGGTAACAACTGAGTCCGTGATCAAGTCATGCTAAATGTCTCAGGGCATTGCATGCGTACTCAAGGTTGACATTATTGTAATCATTTGGGGCAATCAAAGAGGGAGATGCTATGCCAGGCAGAACAGTGTTTGATGAAATGTTAAAAGTTAAGTAGGACAATTAGGGAGCTATTGATTACTTCAAAGGGACGTGTGGCCCACTCATCAAGAGGGAAACCATATCTGGTACTGGAAACCTAGCCACCTACCCAGGGCTAGTTGAAAAAAGTATAACTATTAGTTTAATAAAGTAACATAATCCTTAACTACATTCTACATATTTGTCCTTATACCCACAGAGAAATGTAGTCCTTACACCTCATCAAAGAAACCTTATTTTGTAACAGACAGAAACCAGAAAAAAACATACACACAATGAATCAAAGTGTAGAATTATGGAACCCATTTCCAAGGGATGCATCTATAAAACAACCAGGCTCAGGGAACATTACTGGAGAAAGGAATAAAAAGATGGTAAAACTCAGAAAGTCAGGGAGTTTGCTGTAAGATTGTGTCTTTCAAGAGTGTCAGAAGCTACTCCCATAAAAGTCTCACCAAAATGACCATCTAAACATAAGCAGAATAAGGCTTAAAAACAGTAGATACACCAAAGTTGACAAGGGATGGGGTAGGAAATCCCATGAGGCCCCAACCTGATAAAGAACTACGGGGAACTTAAAAACGTAAGTGAGACAGTCTTGCTCAGTGAAGTATACACCATGTGGTTACCCAATGACAGATGTCATTTGTGAAAATAAAACACAAGGAATATTATACAAACTGAACTGGTTATATTTAGCCATATAGGCCTATATTTATATCATCTGTATTCATAACATCTATATCTATTTCATCTATATCTATGTTCCCACCTCTATGTCTGCCTATCTATCTATCTATCTATCTATCTATCTATCTATCTATCTATCATCTAATCTATCATCTATTGTTTATATATACATACAACAACATTTAATGAAGAAAGAGGCCATGAATATTGCAGAGTAAGGAGGGTTATATGAGAGGGTTTGGAAGGAGAAAAACAAAGAGAAAAATGATATAATTATATTATATTCTGAAAGATACAATAAAGTTTTAAAAAGGTGAGAAGGTCTCCAAATATTATGAAGAGACATAAATAGAATGATAGTCATGGGAATCGCCCTAAGGCCACCCCAAAGGTGGGCAAGCCCTGACTGTGCCTGTGGAATACAGTGCAGATTGCTCCTAGATGGCATGGTTTAGGTAGTGAGCAGGAAGGGGAATGTGAAGCTTGAGTATCAAGTACTAAATATCTCTAGTATATTCTAAATACAACTTTAAGAACAGACATAGCAAAGATAAGTGAGTTTTGATACTCTAGACTTTCACTGCCTACTGAAACAATGAAAAAAAAATCAATGATCACAAAATCAATTTCATGACACAATATTGGGAGTTTTGAGATCTCCTAGTGGCAATGAGAAATAGTATCAGATGGGTGGTCACTCTAAAAATAAACCCAGACTTCTATTCCATTAGAGTGTTCAGATCGGAAGACAGATTGAGGCACTTTGTGTAGATGCTGTGAGGAAAATCCTAAATGGCAAAAATGCGAATTATCTTTTCTGAAAATCAAGTCCTAATGTGCTCTGACTCAAAAGCAGTGTTCTTTTCATCCAAACCACTCAGCCTTAACATTGCATCAGATAGTATATGGTTTAGAGAACCTTCAGAGGTAGACAAATTGTGTGGAAAAGAAGGACAATTCTCCACTGTCTGGGGAGTGTTTATAACAGCACACAGGGCTGCTTAGAGCAGCATAAGCTCTTCAGACTTGGCTTCTGTGGATTCACAGCTAAATGGTTTGTTTGAGGGAATCTGGCTTCTGCTGATAATAGGAAGAAGGATAAGAAGGTTATAAACAAACAATGGGCTCAGAAGTAAACAAAATGTAGAGAGCAATTTCAGTCAGTATCTCTATTTCTTATAATTAAGCCTCAGTGCAGTAATTTGTTTTGGATTCAGTTTTTGAATAATGTTTTGCAAGTCCTAAGATGCCAAGTTCACCATTCCACTAACTGTTGCAACCTATGTGAAAACAAGGATATAAAAACAAAAATGGTCACAGTGATGTTCTCGCTGTCAAACCCTGTCTACACTAAAAAGTTGTCATGTACAGACAAAGGAAGATAGACTGCTTCATTTGCCGATACGGGGAGTTCAGCATTGATCCATCCATCATTCATTATATAACAGTATCTTCCACTTGTCAGGTTTTTGCATGTCTCTAAGAGTTTAATATCAGAAAGGTTTTTTCTTTGACCCAGTGTTCTGGATAGTTTTGTATCAACTTGATATGACCTAAAGTCATCTGAGAGGAGGGAACCTCAAAAACAAAATGCCTCTATAAGATCAGGCTCTAGGCCAAGCCTGTAGGGCATTTTAATTATGATTTATATGGGACCATCTAGTCAATTGTTGGAGGTCCAGGTTTTTAGAAGAAAGCAGTCTGAGCAAGCCACTAGGGGCAAGCCAGTAAGCAGCATACCTCTATGGCCTCTGAATCAGCTCCTGCCTCCAGCTTCATGTCCTGTTTGAATTCATGTCTTGAATTGTTTCAGTGATGAACAGTAATAGTGTAAGTCAGATAAGCCCTAAACCCAACCACCACCATGGAGTTTTGTTTTTTTTTTTCATCAATAGAAACCCTAACACACCCAATTAAGTAATTTTTGATATTGAGCTGAAGCAATAATGATGCTAACTGGTATTTATTTTGTGTATCCTGTGGGCTAGGTAATTTGTTCTATGTATTTACTAATTATATAATCTGAAACAATTGAAGCTTCAGATGAAGAATAAATTCTTTAATATCTCATAAGAAAGGTGATGTTTCTATCCTGTCACAGTCTAGACTTTTACAAAATTTGTAAGTATACTGCCTGTCTCATTCATCAATTAATAAGAATTATAGCTAGTTTTTCTTTGTTGTGGCAAACCCTCAACAGAAAGCCATTTAAGGAAAAAAAGTTATTGTGGGTCACATTTTATGGTGGCTAGTTTGTAGCGCTTTATTTTTATAATGTACATTACTTATTATATATAAATAACAATAGTTATACATATGTGACTATAATTATATGTAGTGTATGTGCATGTGTTTGCACACATGTGTGTACATGTGTGTGTACATGCTTCACATTGTGTGTGTGTAGAGGTCAGAGGACAACTTGCGGTGGTCAGTTTCATCTTTCTTCCATGTAGAACATGGGAATTGAATTTAAACTGTCACTCTTGGTAGTGAACATCTTTATCTGCTGAGGCACCCCACTACCTTACAATGCTTTAGTTTTAGCAAATTATCCTCTTATTTTCTTAGGATCAATTACTCAACTTACTGATTCCATCATTAATGAATTGATACATTTCTATCATGTATACATTTGGTTTCATAGTTATATTTTGTGAGTTTTAGGTTAATAGTTGGATACTTTTCTCATCAGAACTTTAGTACAAATGCATATATAATATAAACTTTTGTTTATATATAAATATACATGTTACTTCAATGCACTGTGAGTTACTTGGATTTTTTTTAATCAACCTTATAAAGAGAGTACTGTTGTTATACCTATATAGAAGTAGAGAAAACCAAGCAAGAGAGGTTGACTGTCTTAAAATCAGGCTTTATTAGAAAGATCTAGAAGGGTTTGAAGTCAAATGGTCTAATTCCAGAGAGGATTGTATTATTTTTTACTGTATAAAACCCATTCAACTATATGCTACATATGATACCAAACATTCTGTTGTTTACATTAATAAATTAACATCTAGGTAGTAAGCTATTGGTAATAACTACTGCTTGTATAGTAGGTATCATTTGTCAGACATTGTTACACTTCATACATAACTTCTCACTTAATCGCAGCACTGTCTATGATACAGTTATATGCCATATGGTAAATAGTATTATACTAGTCAACAAAGGAGGAGGGAGGGATTAGAGAAATGAGGTCTATTTAATGTCACACTGCAAGAGTGTGAAGATGCAATCTGTTCTACATGACACTAATATCATCTTTTTAAATATTTTATCATAGAGATTTAACATGCTTCTTAGAAGACAATACATAGGTAAAATATCCTTGCAGAGGCAGACCTGGTTCCAGTGAAGGAAACTATTGTCCTAAATCTTCTTCACATTTACAGAGCCCAACTTAGTGTCAACCTAGTGGCTCTCCTCCACATAAACATATCCTAGAGTCTATAAAATGAAAATACTGATGGTATTTTTATTTTTAATAAGTTAACATTTTAGTCATTCATTATTTATGAGAAATTATGAGCAGGCATTAGGAGACTGTTAACAAGTAATGAAAAAAGAGACTATAAGCAAAATAATTTGTTACAAGTTAAAGTGGGAAAATTGAAGTTCAGCATTCCATGTCTGAAAGACACTGGACACAGAAAACCATCAAGTATTCTTGATGTTCTCTCTTACTCAGTCTCTGTTTCTCTATTTCATTCTGTCTCAGCACCAGCCCAGGTACTGTTTCCTACATGGGCTTATCTCTATATCACAGTTCTTTGTGGCTGTGATGTTTCTTGCCTGCCTTTTATAACATATCTTCATGCTCCACTAGTCTAAATATCACTTTCTTCATGGCTTGACTCAAAACCACAACTTTCTCTAGAAATTCCAGTGCTCAGTCATCTCCCATTCTCTTATATTTTAAACAAAGAGTCTCAAATTAATTAAAAAAAAAAAAAACCTTTCTGGTCACCACAATACGTACATTGCCCAGCATGCCCTGAAGACTGGGAATCAGCAGGGCTGAAAAATTATTTCAAATTAAAAGATTTCAGTAGTTTTTCTTTACGTGCTCTGGAGACAGGATTTCTGTTCTGAGTGATTAGAATTCAACATGCAACATATCAAGAACTCCTTTCTTTGCTGTTGTCAGTTCCCAGTATTTTCATGAAACAAAATCAGGAACCCAGATATATTTAAAAAGATAATATTAAATAGAGGATAGAAAACTAATAGTTTCCCAATTGGAAGCCCAAAGAAACCAGAGGAAGTTAGTAAAGGGGGAAGCAAGCAAGGAATCAGCAACAACAACAATAAGTGTCCATAAATATAGTGAAACTAGAGGAGACAATAAAGTGAAAGCAAGAAGGAGGGGATACAGAGAAAGAAACAGGGCTGAGTGAAAACCAGAGGCAAGATGAGGTATCAGACAGGCGAGACAACAAAATAAGTTGAAGTATCAGCCAAAAAATTTTCTCTGGTAGAATTTTGGGAGTCACTTATGTATACTATCTTATCTACAGATAGTGATACTTTGATTTCTTCCTTTCAAATTTGTATCCCTTTGATCTCCTTTAGTTGTCTAATTACTCTGGCTAGAATCCAAGTACTATATCAAATAGTTGAAATGCTTTAAGTTTCTGTCCATGTAGTTTGATGTTGGCTATTGGCTTGCTGTATATTTCTTTGACTATGTTTACATATGTACCCTGTATCCATGATTTCTCTAATACTTTTAACATGAAGGGATTTTGGATTTTACCAAAGGCTTTTTAAGCATCTAATGAGGAAAAATTATATGCTTTTTTTTTTCAGTTTGTTTATATGGTAGGTTATGTTTTCATATTTTGAACCATCCGTATACCCTGGGATGAAGCCTACTTAATCGTAATGAATGATGGATGCCTTTACTATGTTCTTGGATTCAGTTTGAGAATATTTTATGAGTATTTTTGTATCAATGCCCATGAGGGAAGTCAGTCTGAAGTTCTCTTTCTTTGCTGAATCTTTTTGTGAGTTAGGTATCAAGGTGACTGTGGTCTCACAGAATGAGTTCAGCAGTTTTCCTTCTGTTTCTATTTTGTGGAATAGTTTGAGGAGTGTTGGAATTAGATCTTTGAAAGTCTGGTATAATTCTGCACAACAGATGGTTATCTGTTGCTGTTGTTGCTGTGAAACAGTCCACAGACCCAAAGAAACTAAACAAGAAGGAAGATCTAAGCAAGGAAGTTTGAATCTCACTTAGAAGGGGCAGTAAAATAGTCATAAGGGGCAGATGGAAGGGGGGAACTGGAAGTGATAGGGGTGGGAGTGGAGTGGTGGATTCAGGATCAGTACAGGAAAGATGGTTAGATGGTCATGAAAATGAATGGAACTCTGCAACTGATAGGAGTGATGAGGTGGGGACCATCTCCAGGATGAGACAGAGACCTAGCATAAGGGATTAGCATTGTGCCTAAGAACCAATGAGGATTACCATAGCGATGTCTCATCACATTCAGAATGTGGAACCTGACTAGGCTACTTCCTGTAGCCAGACAGGAACTCCAGTGGAGCAGATAGAGACACCAGCCCACCCACAAAACTTTCAACCCAAAATTTATTCTGCCTACAAGTAATGCAGGCACAGGTGAGGGAGCAGAGACCAAGGGAATGGCCAACCAATAACAGACCCAACTTGGGACCTGTCCTGTGGGCACACACCAGTCCCAGGAGGGCCTGTACCAGCCAAGAGGAGAAGGAGATGGGGAATGTGTGGGAAGAATTGTGGGAGGGTGTGCCTGGAAGGGGGCCAAGGAGTGAAATGTAACATTAATTCCAAAAAAGTAAATTAAATTAAAAAATAATTTGAAATATTGCTATGAGCTGGGAAGTGGTCTTTTTCATGCTCTTCAAAAGAGTTTGTTAAATAGGAACAAAGTAAACTGGAATAGGTGTATAAAAATGCCATTTTGAAATGCATTACATTGTATGTGAATTCAAATAAATGAATAAATAAATAATCACTCAGAATATATAGAAAATAATAATTGGTTTTCTTGGAGATTATATAGTTATATCTCAGCAAAATTGTATGTTAAACCTAGTCCTTATTATGATAGTATTTTGATATGAGACCTTTGAATGGTGATTAAACTAGATGGCCTATCTTATCTTTAAAGCACTAGAATAAATAAAATGAGTCAGACATGGGACCCAATGATGCCTCGATCTTCAATTTCCAGCCTTCTAAACTGTAAGAAATAAATGCTACTGATAAGTAGGACAGAGTCTTATTTTTTCTGACAGTTATCTGGTCAAAGATGTGGTTTTCCTTCATTGTTTGTTGTTAGGTACTAAGATTTATTGTTTTTCAAATGCTCTGTGAACCACCTTGGTAATTCACAGTACACTACTTTTTCAGGAGCAACTTGTTATGCTTGCTGTGGATTGTCAGCTTGACGGGATATAGAACCACCTAGGAGATACATGTGATGGAATGTGGAATTGCTCAGTTTCTCAGTATTCCTGATGGAGTAACCTTGATTAAGTCAATTAAGGTGAACAGTTCAACCCTAAAACTGAATAGTACCATTCCTTCAATTTAAAGTTACAGCTTTTTTGACAAAGGAAGTTAGCTAAATACCAGTGTTCATTACTATTTTTTCCTCAACTCAATAACAATAAGACCAGATGCTACAGTTTCTTCCTGCCTTGGCTTTCCTATAATGAGGAACTGTACCCTTGAAATGTGAGACAAAATAAGTCCTGCCTTTTTTTTTCAGTTGATTTTGTCAGAGATTTTATCACAGTAGTCAGGGGCGGGGGAAGTAACTATAATGCAATTCTATTACTCTTAGTATCTAGTAGTAGAAGTATAACATTTGTGAAGTTTTCCCCCAGAGGTTTAAAAAGTGGCCTTGCATCCCAGTCTTTCTTGTATCACGTGGAGTGAATAGTTTTCCAAAATTTTGTCCTCAGAATGACTGTTGTCAGAGAAGTGCCATCGTTGCTGATGACAATAGGGACCATACATTTACTATTTCATATCCTTCTAGTCCAGGAAGGTGACTTGATATCTATATTGTCAGGGAATGGTTACTGAATTGTTGTCTCAGTTAATGCCAAGTTGAGATTCTTGAGAGTCTTGAGTCTTTATTTTACTCAATCTTACACAAGTGTAAGGAACTGCTCCTTCCTATTGACTCTGACAGTCTTTTAATGTCACAAAGATTCAAACAGCTTAGAGATAGCACTCACTAAAACAGGAATGTTTTTCATGAAAAGGCTCAGAGAGTAAGAGGATGACCCCAGTGTTAGATACCAGAGGTTCTCATCAAAGTGACCTTGAAACTCCTCTCCTTATCATAGTATATAGAACATATATATCATAAAAATGAAAAAAATTCAATTGGATAATACTTTGTTACAGTAAAGAGAAGTTCAAAAGAAAAAGAGAGTGGGAGAAAGAAGTAAAGAGGAAAGGTAGAGGGAGCTCAGAAGGAGGCAGGGAGAAAGAGAAAGTAAGAAACAATGATCAATTCTTATCCAGGGCACATAGTATGTGCAGCCTGTGAATCACCTTAATTCATCTCTGTCTGTGACTTTGATGGGATGATAGAGTGGTTCAGTTAAATTGAAATTGAGTTAACTTGACAACCAAAGAGTGACATTGTTACAGGCGGAGAAATCATTAACTTTGATGTGATAAGTTTCTTTATAATGGGGGCATTTTTATTATCTGTGGTATATTTGATTTTGTGGCTTTTTTCCCAATAATGTAAACATTTCTAGTAAGCTGGAAGAGAAATGACATGGTCTTACATCTTTTACTGTTAGTTAAATATTTCAAAGACTCTTTGTTGCCCTAGGTTGCCTAATATGAAATGAAATACAGAATCAAGAACACAACAAAACTGTGATTGTCATGTAGTAATTAATGCTTATGTATTTCAGTATATAATCAGGATACACTTGTAAAATGTACTGTGGCTGGAAATCATTTGGCAATTTAACTTGACTGGGTGTAAGAATCAATCATCTGATAATGTCAGTGAATTGGGAGCCTGGTGTATAATTAGTGTCTTTGTAGCAAGGTAGTCAGAGATGCATTCCTTTTCAGGCACAGTAGTTGCCAACATTTGTTGAATTCTCTTGTCTCCAAGGAAACTTTAAAAATACTGATGCTCTCTAGAGATTTGTATTTAATTGGTTTATGGTGCTGCTAGGCAATAGATGATAGAAAATATTATGGATGGATAGAAGATAGATAAATGATAGATAGATGATAGATAATAGATAGATAGTATATCTATATCTATTTATCTATTGAGAGAGAGAGAGAGAGAGAGAGAGAGAGAGAGAGAGAGAGAGAGAAGGAGGGAGACAAAAGAAAGACAGAGAGCTAAGTTTCCCAATTGACTTTGCTCTAAGGACCAAGGCAATAACTAGTGAACTACTCTTTTATGTGCTCAACATTCTTTCATATTGTTGGAATGAAATGTGTTAACTGAAAAAATCCTCACATAGGGTAGTATGTTTCCTTTTGCATGACAACTTGATAGATTGGTAGTGGCTGCTTGGAGTCTGATACTGAAAATGTTATGAAAGACATAGGAAGTCATACTAGAAATACTGCTATGATCTCCTGAAGACTGTAAGGAATGCATGGTGGTAGAGTGCCATGGTTTACTAGCTCACAATTTTTTAAGAGTTTAACTTACATTTTCTAGACAAGAGCATTGTCTAGAATTGTATTCCTCATACCCTGCCCCCTGAAATAGGGTTTCTTTGTATAGCACTGGCTGTACTGGAACTCGTTCTGTAGTCTAGGCTAGCCTCAAACCTATAGATCCATGTGCCTCTGCCTCTACCTCCTGACTGTTGGGATTAAAGGTGTATGACACCATTGCCCAGACTTTTTTTTTTCAATTTAAGATTTATTTTTTAAAGTGAATTGGTATCTACATGTATACCTATCCAAGAGTGATATGTCCTCTATAACTGGAGTTATCAACAATTGTGAGCTACCTTGTGTGTGATGGAAATAAAACTGCAGTATTCTAAAAGAGCAGCCAGTGCTCTTAACCACTAAACCATCTTTCCAGGTCCTGCTGTTTTATTGTAAAATATATTATTTTATTAATTCTTTAATAATTTCATGTGATTTACTTTGATCATATTAATCCCTCCCTCAAATCTTCCCAGACCCATCCTCTACACTTTTACCTCCTTACACAAATAATATTGAGTACAATTGCCTCCTCAAATCAAGTTCTTGGACTATTGTTGCAGACCACTCTATCAATGTTAGAACCCACACTGCCAAAAGCCTTGGTGGCTAAGTTGTTAGGGCTCGCACTGCCCCAAGCTGCTCCAGTCCACGGGGTCGGGGTTCAGCAAGAGAAAGAGTGAGAACAGACTGGAAGAATGGAGACCAGACAAAGTGTGATTCAATTCCATTTATTCTTCAGTCTCTCTTCTTCTCTCCAAGTTTCTAGTTCCCAGTCCCTAGTTCCTAGCACCAAGTCTCAAGTCCTAATCCTAGTTCCAGCTGTAATAAGTCTTAAGTCCTTATACTTAGTTCTAAGTTGCTAGTCTCTTTCCCAGTTCCAAGTTACTTGCCTCAAGTCTCAAGTCTCAAGTCTCAAGTCTCAAGTCTCAAGTACTCTTCTAAGTACAAGTGTCTAATTCCTAGTTCTCTTTCCAAGTCTCAAGTGTCTAATAATTTCTTCTGTCTGCCTATCACCTTTTATATGTCTCACTTCTAAGACACTCCTTTAAGTCACGCCTTTAAGTCTTATCTCTAAATTACACCTTTAAGTCACACCTGTAAGTCTCAGCTCTAAATCACACCTTTAAGTCTCACACACCCAAGGGAAAATCCTGGGTATCTAAAACAAAATGTTATCAGAGTGTGTGCAGCTGTTGTAGGCTGTTGTAAACAAGTCTCTTGTCAGGGTATATGTCTCAAGATGGCTGCAAGGATGATAGCTGCCTTCTCTTGGCTCCCCACAGACTATGGTTGACTACCAAGGTTGACTACGTCATTAACAAAAGCTGATGTTTCTTCTACCAGCAGCCATCAAATGTCAGCAGATGCTCAGCTTATGGAGGGACATAGTGCCCAACTCAGATCTCCATGTTGGAATTTTATATGGCTAGAGCTTTTGCAAAACTTAGCATGCTATTAAGCTCTGAATTCATATGTGAAACTGCCCAGTTATGTTTTGAAAACGTTTGTTTGTAGTTATTCATCAAAACTTTTACAACCCTGTAGCCCTCTCTTGCATGATGTTCTTGGAATCTTGAGAGGAGAGGTGTGGTATAGATATTCTATATTAGGGCTGCAAACTCTGATGAACCAGCCTGCCTCCATCTTAGAGTTGAAAGGCCTTTTATAATAAAGATAAGCTAGATTAATTCCTGTTTATGATTAAAACTGTACTTCTGAAAGATTGGACTACACTCAACCTCTAAACTACTAATGATAGTTCTGCACTGCCTTTTCCAGGAAATGACAATCATGTTCTTTTTCTTCAGAAAAACTATTAAGACTATCTTGCAACCATGCCGTTGTTACAGTGGGATATGATGATGATCTTGCAACATTAACTTTGTTTATATAGGTTTTTATGACCATCTCTTGTTAAAATCACCTTGTTATGTTCTACTTCTGTAAGGGAGCCAATTTCTCTGACACATATCCCATTTGGAAGCCCTCTCTGCCTGAGCTATAAACACCTAATCTTCCCTACACCCAAGGCCCACCTCTTGAATCCTTTTTAGGGGGAGGCAGCCTGTGTTCAGGAAAAACAAAGTTTGCTTTAATTAATTGCTTACTTTAATTAGTTTGGCAATGATGATTTGGCTTGGTGGTCTTTCTCCTAGCATTGTTGGGATTAACAACTTTTTAGTCTCTTATATTCTGCCGTGTCTCAGGTGCTAGAATGTCTCTGAAGAGATTCAGAACCTACATGGCAGAAATGGGTCTATTCTTATATATTCTAGGTACCTTAGATACTGGGAATGCATTTCCGCAGATTGATGTCTTAGGTTTCTAACTTCCTAGACTACTGCCATTCTTCTCCAAGTCAGGACACACAGGGAGATTGCTTCATAAATGCACACAGGCTGTTCCTCTTCAAATAGCATCAGGGAGTCTAGAGGAAAGTAAGAACTTCTGCCTTAGATAGTGAGCTGCCTGACTGCTGAGGTTTAGCATTCTCTGTAGTCCACTGGCCACAAGGAGTTTGTCACAGGCATATTCTCAGTGGGGTACATGATAGTATCTGAAGATGGCAGAGAAATTACATCCGATTATCCTCTAGCTCAAACCTAACAGAAAATCTGGTACAATGTTGAACGGAATAGTATGATTTTTTTTTTCTGGTTCAGATTCAAATAAGTTTCTACAAACATCTCCTTTTAGGATGCTATTTGCTATTGCTGTGGTTGAATACAAACTTTTTATTGTTAAGAATGTTTTATTTAGTTTTTAACTTGCGAGAGCATTTGGAAAATCATGAAATCACTTTGAATTTTATCAAACAATTTGCCTATGCATTTTGAGATGATATGAACACAGAGTGTGGAATTAACAGGGAGGAAACCACACAAGTGAATATTCACTGGCATATTTGTGTATATTCAAAGATGAAAGCAAAGAGGCCTGTTAACATTACAGCTCAGAAATTTACATTTTGCAATGGAAATTACATAAAGAAATATCACTGAAAGTGTTTTGTATGAAGTGAATATTTCAGATAGATAAATCTATCATTATGCCATATGTTCCAAAAATCATTTGCTACTCTTCAATGGGGAATCATTGTCTATTGATTTCATAAATACTATGAATTCTGGCCTATAACCTACATTATGATACTAAATAAAAGAAGTCATAAATTTGAGAGGGAGGGAATATGAAAGGAGTTTGTGGTGAAGGAGGTGAATTATTTATATTTATAAATATAAATTTATATTTATAAATATAAATTTATATTTATAAATATAAATAATTATATTTAAATTAAATGAAAAATATTAAAATAGTACTTAAGCATATTTTAGGTTAATAGTTATCCAACATTTGATACTAGAAGTATTTTTATAAAGTTTATTATTTTTATTTATGTGTGTAGGTCTGCATGAGTTTATGTGCACCATATGTATGACAGTACTGAAAAAGACAAGAGGGCATCAAATCCCTTGTAACTGTGGTTACAGGCAGATGACTGTGTGCTACAAAATAAATCCAGGTACTTTGCATGAGCAGTAAGAACTCTTCAATGATGAATCATCTCTCCAGCCCCCTCCACTGAAAATATAGATTCTTTTTTTGGAAATATATTACAGAATGTTTCCTTGACAATCAATACTCTTGGGCAACAGATTTGCTTACTAGGAAAGCAAAGAAAACAAGAAAACTTAGAAATTAAAGAATTATATTGAGTTTTAGAATATGCAACATCAGAAATATGAAACCATTAAACAAACATGGAGAAGATATAGAAAGGTGCTTAATTTCATTAGAATTACTCAATAATTAAGTTTTCATCATTATCTCAGGTGATTTCCAGCAAGTCATCAGACACATTTACCTGAAGCTAAGGGTAAAGTGGAGATTTTAAATTATGCAAACAAAATTAACTGATGAACCAGATAAGGACTGACAATGGGAAATGGTAACAAGATAGACATTTGGGTTAAATTCTTGGAGGGAACAATTGTATAGAAATAAAAAGTAATCAAAAAATAAATGAATAACCTAAAACAAAATCAGAAACCACAACAAAGAACACACTGCACAGAATTGCCTTGTTCCAAAGAACAACAGGGGACATTGAAGACTCGCTGAAGATGGAGGAACAGGCTTTTATTGTTTTGTTAGGAAGATTTGCTTTCTTTTTACTTTGAAATGTCGTGCTTTCCTCTTAAGTATATTTAGTTTGAGCTTTGAAGTTTCATAAGGACTTCTGTAACATTGTGGATTGTGAGCCAACTCAGGGAAATCATGATTCTCAACTCTGAGCCACTCCTTCAATAGGAAAGTGGAAGAGATATTCATTTACCAATGGATGCTCTCCAGTTCTCTGCCACAGGGGAGTTATGTACCATCTTGATAACACATGCAGATAGCCCCAGAATCTAATTTGAATTGGTGAGTTGAGCAGTAATGATCTCTTCTAGCTCAGAGAGCGTGAAAAACATTAGTTTATCAGCATCCATTGCATGTATCAGAGCTTTCCAATTGAGAAGAGAAATCATGGATGACTCCCAGGTGTAAACAGTATACTTTATGGATAATTGTTGGCCAGAGTTGTCTGGAACACAGTTGGATAATTAAAACTGAATTCAGTACTGTCTAATAAGATTTCAGTTTTCATTACTGATACCTCTCATGCCTTTCTTGATGTTATTTACAAGGATGCTTCTGACTACACTGCAACTCATTCAGATCAGAGCACTACTGTGATGAGCATCAACAAAAACAGCCAATGGTGAGAGCTGTATAAGATAGACTGAGTCAAATGAACCACTGGGCTAATTTCATGAGAACAGCACCCAAATTCAAACACCATCATCAGAGGAAATAATGCATTGTCAAATCTGTCCAGTTTCTTTTTTCTAGATGATGTATCTCCTAAGGAGCATTTATACATGGACCATATTTTCCATGTACAATGACGAAAAATGAAGGCAACCCTTATATTCTGTGTCTTCAGGACATGAAAAATGATGGAGAGGCTTACATAGGAGGAGAGATTAAAAGAGCTTAGGGACAAATACAAGGGGGAATAATGATAGCTTGTGAATAATTGAAAGAAAGAAACACAGATGAGAGTGAAATTACAGTATTTAGAAGAGCCCAGTGGGAGCAACTAATAGTAATGGGATCAAAATAATGGAAAGTGTCTGACTCTACTCAGAAATGTCTTTCCTGGAGAATTAAATGACAGACTCATCTTCTGAGGCAAGTAACAGAATCATTACCATCTTGGGAGTTTGAAAATGTCATGAAAAAAATACATAAGATTGGTGGCAGAGAGCAACTTTGCTGCCAAAACCATGGAGTCAGACTTACTATTCCTATCATGAAATGTGATTCTTAGAAACAAAGAAAGGCTCAATGGCTGTGTTTGGTCACCTTAACATGTGATTCTTAGAAACAAAGAAAGGCTCAATGGCTGCGCTTGGTCACCTTAACACGCTTTGTCACATCCTCTCCATAGCTTCCCAGATATCTTTTTAGAAGTTGACTGCCATATGCTCTTATGTAAGTTATTATTTTTCTTTTTTATCAGAAACATATTTATTAGTTATTGATCCAATGTATCCATCTTGATATGTCGATCTTATGTGTCTGAATATAATATGAATTCCCAAGATACATTCAAGTGGACATGATGATTGTATTTCTTGTGAAGTGTGATTGTGGTTTTCAAGGACTACTTCAGAAACCAATTGTGGGTGCATGATGAGAAATACTGTACACAGGATTGTCATCTGGTGACAACTTTACAAACCTTAGTAGGCTACTGAAGTACAAGTCTGATTAGACTAGATAACTAATAAAATTCCATTTCTTCTATAAGCTCTTCCATTACCATAAGAAAACATGAAGTTTTTTACTTATACACTGATTATATTATTTTTAGATTTAAATTTTAGATAATTTAGGTGATAAATTTAGATAAATTTTAGATAATTTAAAATTTACCTTATGTATATGAATATTTTAGCTATATGATATATGTGCACCCTGTGAATGCCTGGTGCTGAGAGATGTTAGGTGGAAGAAATGGAGTCCTGGAAGTTGACTACAGATGGTTATTAGTGGCTATGTGGGTCCTGGAACTCAACCTAGGTCCTCTGCTTAAGCAGTCAATGCTTTAAACTGCTGATCCATCTTCTCTAGCTCCATGTTTGTTTTGTATAATGAATTTATTATAGTTCTATAGTAGACTAATTTTCATTATATGATTTAGGAAGTGTAAGAAATTAAACCCCAAATCAGTCCTGCACTCCAAAAATAACTTTAATAGCTATAAGGTAAATGGAATTCAAACTATCGGTCTGTAAATGAAAAACTATCTATTCATCTAGCTGTGTTTCTACAATATCATAGAAACTCCATTAAATGCCACCATTGTATAAATGCTAAATAACATTCAGTTTTGAATTTTTAGCTTGACTGAAATTTAATAAGAATTTTAAAAATCTCAGAGAACTACTTTCCATATAAGTTGCCATCTCTGTCAACAGTTCCTCTAAGTTAAAATTATAATTATCTGGAAAGCATAAATAAATTATTATTACTATATTGCTATTTTTTTATAATTCTATCTTTTAACTTCTGTCTAAAACTTAAAAAAAAATAAAATTCTGCTTTCTTTCTCTACAATCTCCAAATTTCTTAATATAATTTTGTTCAAAATACGTTATGACCATGACAGCTCAAGCAGATAAAAATTTCAGACTGGAGAGAGGATGTGGGCATGAAGCCCCACCCCTAGCTAAGGAGCATTTGGCATTTGACTATCACTGGAGAAGGAGAGCAAGTTTTCTTTAATAGTCTGACTACTGATAGGTTAATTATACTTCAGGACAAGTTTATTAGCCAAGAGTATTTGAGCAATATAAATTGCATTCAGTAGGTTTTAAAAATTGAGAGTGAGAAAACACAAAGTTAGGTAGATAAGCATGTCAGATGGGATTGTAAGAAACTTGAAAAGAGGAAAGTAAATATGATTAAAGTATATTTCATGAAATGTAAAAGAATCAAGAAATTAACAAAGTATTAATTATATAATTATAATATTATATATTGTATAATTATAATATATAATGTGTCTGATCTTGCCAAGGCATTCTTGTTTTGCTTAATTTTGGTAGTTAATTAGATTCTCAAGTACAAAACATTTAAGGAATAATTTTCTTATAATTTTTACATTTTTATAGTCTTGAATAGGAGATAAATTTATATATATATTTGTGATATTTGAAGTTATAACTTGAGACATATATATTTAGCTAACTAGCATTTTTATCCTCTCTAGCACCTGTTGTTTCTATGGATCAGAAATCCTTCTATTCTTTAAAAATATTTCAAAAAATATAGATGACATTTATTTGACCCTACTACAGAAGACAAGAATGAATTTTTCTTGTCTATTTTGGTATCTATACCAGATTGGATTCCTGAGCTATTATCTCTGGTTCACACTATTGGAGGAAGTTACCAGTCCACTTGTTCCTTCTATTTTCATTTTGTTTATGCCTTGTGTGGGCAGCCCTGCAGGACAACACATGCTCTCTGGTAATCTGGGGTGACTTTTTACTAGCTTTCTACCATAGGTTGAATTCCTTCCCACCATGAACTCAAGAGGTACACATTTAATTTTAGTATTTTAGTTTCATAACAGAGGCCAGGATGTAAGTAGAGCAGAGCTGAAGCTTTGTGTATTCATGGTCAGGGCACAAGAACCTTTTGCTTTTCTGTTATGTATTTAAGTCTATACCTGAGTTTCCTCATCTCAGAATTAGCAGTCTCTGGGCTACAAAAGCAATACCAGGTCTGATGTTATCTTTCTTCAGCAAGGGTCTCTAACACTTTCTATATCAAAGACATTCTCTTTTTACTTTTTTGAGTTTCTCTAGCTATGTAGAGCAGGCTAGACTCCAACTCAAAGGTACACTTGACTGTGCCTCCTAAGTGCTGGGATTAAAGACATATATTACTATCACCTCATTTAATATTTATCTGATTTCTGCATATCTGCAGTTTTAATTTCTCTGCATTCTATGACATCTTATACTTTCTTGAGTCTATGCATCTTTTTCCTTCAGTTACTACAATGGGATTTTTCTCTGTCTTCATTTCAAATAAACACAAATGTGAAGCCTAGAAGTGTAGTTAACTAGTAGTATTCTCAATGAAAAAGGCTCTCCATCCAGCTTTCCTCATTCATCACTTCCCAGACTATAGATTGTTTGCTTTTAGATCTCATGTTTCATAACAGCACAATGGATTTAACCCTTTGTCCATTGAATTGCTAGTAAGCAGAACCATGAGATAAAAGAGGGAAGAAAAGTTATTCATAACACAAGTAGGTAAAACATTGGGGATATAGTCCTTTTTAGAATGAAGAAAACATTGGGCTGACAGTGGTCCCTGGAGAAATATCTATTTATTTGGGAAGATATTATCACATCCAGAAGTGAACTGATGAGCATAGTCCATTTTCTTCATATGTCACATTTGGAAACAGGGGTCTGTGGTGTGGTAAATATTTCAATATTACAGTAAAATTATAATAAGCAAAGTTTACCTTAGGTCATTTAATAACAGATTATGTAGTATTGTCTTAGATGTTTTGAACTAGTGTTTTTATGTTTTGTGTTAAGGTCCTACCTTAAATCAACAGCAATAATGTTCAAAAACTGGCATTAAAGAATCAAAATTATGACGGATTTCCTCCCAGAAACTCCTTTGAGTTACTTTGCTCTGAATTGTTGCCCTGGGATAGAATACTGTTGTTGGTATATGCTATCTTGAAAAATGGCTATTTATCTTGATAAGATTGGTTTATGGCATTAACAATCTTTTATTAGTATACTTTAGTTTTTATTTAATTTAAAGAATATCTGTAGCTAGTAACGTCCCCTCCAAAGTAGTATCCCTACTATTAACAAAATGACTTACAGAATATTTGTTTACCTTAATTCTGACCAATAGCTATGTCTTTGATCATTCAAAAATGAATACATTGTGCTATTAAACATTAAATTATTTTATGCATAGAGAAGTGGGTTATGGATAAATAATAGTGTACATCTTAAATAATCAATGTTAGTAGTGACAAAGGTTATGTTGAGGTGAAAGTTAAATTTTGTTGAAAATTATTTATGTTCTCACCATGATAATAAAATCTCTCATTTTAAATGCATCTAAATTACAACAAATGGCTAAATACATTGATAAATTTATGTGCAAGTCAATTATCATAGGAAATCACTGAAACAAGGCAATGAGTAGTGGTTATAATTTGTATGGAGACCCATGCAAGCAGAATTTTACTTTTCAAGAGTGAGCGACAGTTGATGGGGTGTTAAGGGGAAAGTGTGTTAATTTCATTTACTGTGATTGTTTACATTTATGAAGGAGGCTGATGAATTTGGAAAAGTAAGTTAAGGACAAACTGAGTTTCTATAGGATTTGTTGATTTAAAATAAACTTTCAATTCCCATGACAATCTTTAAATTTTATTAGATGTACTATACTGGGTTTAAATAGCTCTCTCTGGGAAATCTCCAAATTTGATAAAAACCTGCTCAGGTATGTTGTGACTTTAAATCAAGAATGTGCTCTTTAATTGTGTACTCAAGTGTTTTCAGAGCTGAGTTATCTCAGAGACCATGTTTTACTCCCTTTTATTTTTCATTTTTTCCTCTAAGAAAATGTACAACTCACACTAAACTTGAAAACCGGCTTATTCCTATATCCTCCCCAGAAATAACCCTTGTTCCCACACATGCTTTTTTCCTTTCATAACATACCTCTGTCCATCATAAAGAAAAATATTTAAATATGGTTTGGCTTAAAAGTTCAGGTGAATAGGATTTTACTTCTAAGTGTTTTTTTTTAAATGATTATAGGCAAACAAAAATAGTTCAGTCTTGTTCATTTCAATTGGTGTAGATATCATGTTCCATTAGGAGACTATACCATACCCAAAAGATTAATTTTCATTGAATGTTCCATTCAACATGTGTACACATACAGTTACACATATTTACACTGTGTGTAATGTATATGTTCAAATGTGTGTGTATGTATGTGTGTGGGAACATGCACTCATGTGTAATTTGGCCACCAGGGGTCATTCAGTGTCTTCTTCAGTTACTTTCCATCTTGTTTTTTTTTTTTTTTTTTTTTAAAGACAGATTGTCTCAATAGATTTGGAATGCGTGCACTGACTGAGCAAGATTGGCTAATTAGTGAGACCCAGACATCTGGCTGTCTTTGCCTCAGCAGTCCTGGGATTAAAGGCATTTGTGATCATGCCTAACTGTTATGTGAACGTTGTACCCAGAGTCAGGTAGTCGTGGTTGTTGAATACTTTATCAACTGAGCTATCGCCCTAGAACTCCGTTGAAAAATATGAAGCCATAATCTACAGCTCTTACTGCTCCTATGGCTATTTGAATGGAAGTTCTTCAAGGCAAATACTTCTAGCAATGAAATGTCTCAACCTGCAGATATTAATAGCCACACTGACAGATAAGCACTCTACTTTCTAGAATACTTCAACTGGATTAAAAAGCTTGAGTTGTCAGGTTTCTGTATGCTGGTGAATACCCAGTCTCAGTCTGTTAAGATTCTTAGCAGTATACTTTGCTTGGCATAAAACTGCACAACATTTTATTTTACTGATTACTAATTTTAAGTATTTTAATGCATTTTTTATTATGCATGTGTCTCTGTACAAGTATACACAATTGAATGTGGATGACTAGACCTTTGACCATGGTGCTGAATAAGGCTGTTACAGCAAATATCATGTCCCTCCACCTTTTGATATTAGGAGTAAATATTTACCCTGTGGAAACTTCATCGTCTAGAAGCCATTCTTCTAGTTTTGTTTGTTTGTCTTGTTTTGATAAACCCTGGAGTGTTTTGAGTTGTGTCAAATGTTTATTTTTTCTGTATCACGTGATATCACCATGTTTTCTCTGCTCCTGACACATAGGTGATTGATATTTAGATATTTCAGCTTACAAATAAACATCTGCCTATCAGACGGGCTTGTTTTGTACATTACTGAATTCTGCTTATGTTTCAATGACTTTGTGTCTGTATGCAGTATAGTAGTCTACCGTTTAGTTTTTGACTTTGAATCGAGTATCAGAAAATACTATTTCTAGTATTTTTGGGGTGGGGGTGTTGTATAAAACTGGCATCCTCCCACTGGAAGTTCTTTCTCAGTCTTGTAGAATATGCATGGCTTTGTTGATAGCTTTTAAACATTAACTCTATCTTTCCCAGATGTCTGCTGGACTTTGCTGTTTCATTGATTTCAGGTCTTATACACACTGTTTTCCTTGGTTTTTATTTGTCTCATTTTTTTTTCTTTAACTGTTTGGGATGGAAACTCAGATTACAGCTTGAAGAGGTTTATTGTTTCTATTGTGCAGAGCTAGTGCTATGAATTGTACTCTATGTCCCACTTTAGCTGAATCCTATAAATTTGATTGTGTTGGGCAGAGATATTTCCATTTCTAAAGTGATGCTATATAAATACGAGGACCCAAATTTGTCTCTCAGATATCATGCTTTGTTTTGTTTTTGTTTTTTTCCTCTGTCTTTAAACTAGGGCTGGCAATTTTTATAACCCTAGCATTGGATGGGAACGAGGTAGAAACAGGTACATAATGAACATGATCATACAAGTATCTCTTGACTCCAAAGAACCTAAATTTAACAGACCTTACAACCAAAAGAATAATATACACTGAGACCAATTAATACGTATTTAGCCTACTATGCTACTGTGTTTAAGTTTAATCTGTCTTTAAGACAACAATGGAGTCAAACATACTGTCTTGGATTTCTTATATAATCAGCTTTTACAACATAAGCTAACGCATAGCTCTAATTCCACACTCAAATTCTTGACCAAGAATTGTGTGATTGTGTGTGTGTGTGTGTGTGTGTGTGTGTGTGCATGTGTGTATATTTTTGTGTATGTGTGTGCATGTGTGTGTATATTTTTGTGCGTGTGTGTATGTTTTTGTGTATGTGTGTGTGTGTGTGTGTGTATGTTTTTGTGTATGTGTGAGAGTGCATGTGTGTGTATGTTGTAATCATTTGCTAAAAGCAGCCTAAAATTGTTAAAAGCAACATGTGGATATAGGTTGATAATTCCACTGGAACAAGACTTCCAGAGGTGGGATGGGGACAGCAACCCAGCTATAAAACCTTTGACATACAACCTGTATTGTCTGTTTGCAACATTGAATGCTATTCTGTGCCAGCAAAGCAATTTCTTCCTTATAAACCTCTGCTGAAAAATTCTGTAAAAATTCCTACTTTCTTTTGTACACTATGTTTTCTGTGCTGTTCAATAATGATAATGCAAATCCCTTTTTATGGGAAGGCAAGGTTCACACTGATAGAAAGTCATAGGCACAGAACAAATGCAGGCACACCATTCAGGCAACAGAGACATACATTAGAAACAATAAACAACAGATAGGCCCGTAACCACAGAGAGAAGACAGAGAAAAAATACAGGAGAAAAGTTGAGAATTCAAATTTGAGCTAACACTTGTTCAAACTAATCAAAAAAGTTTCTGCACTCATTCACTAATGGGACATTGATAAAATCTGATGCCCTCTCTGGGCTTTCATTGATGTGTTAACTGACACAACTGATGTCCTTGTAATTGTGAAATTCTATCTCAAACAACATGGTTGATAGCATCCTGAAGAATGACATCCAAGAGTGATCTGTGGCTTCTATAAGAATACACAGGAACACACATAAAATGCACATGTCAGTGCACACTTGTGATTTGTTGTGTTTTTATATTAGTTCCCTATCTCCTCCCCCATCACATTTCCCCTTCCTCTATGAGAGTGCTCCACAACCTCTCCACCTACTCTTGCCTTAGTGCCCAGGCATTTCTCTACCCTGGGTCATCAAGCCTCCACAAAACCAAGGGACTCCCTATGCAGTGATGTCCGCTAAGGCCACCCTCTGGTAAATGTCCATCTGGAGCGATGGGTACCCCAATGTGTATTCTTTGGTTGGTGGTTTAGTCCCTGTGAGCTTTAGTGGGTCTGGTTGGTTGATATTATTGTTCTTCCTATGGAATTGCAAACCCCTTCAGCTACTACAGTTCTTGCCCTAAATTCTACATTGGAGTGCCTGTGCTCAGTCCAATGTTTGATTGCATACATCCTCTTATGTATTTGTAAGGCTCTGGCAGAGCCTCTTAGGGGAGCCTAATATATAGTTATATATAGCTATATAGCTATACCAGCTATATATTATATCTGGTATAATATATATTATACCAGACTCCTGTCGGTAAGCACTTTGTGGCATCAGCAATAGTGTCTGGGTTTGCTGTCTGCAGATGGGATGGATCCCTGGGTAGGGCAGTCTCTGGATGGCCTATCCTTCAGTCTCTGCTCCACTCATTGTCCCACCATTTCCTTCTGACAGGAGAAATTCTGGATTAATATTTTTAAGGTGGGTGGGTGGCCCCATCTTTCAACCAGGGACTGTGCCTGTCCACTGGATATGCTCTCAACAGGTTCTCTCTCCCTTTTGTTGGGTATTTCAACTCATATCCTAACTGTTGGGAACCTTTTGGGTCCCTGACATCTGGAACTTTCTAGTGGCTACCCACAGTTCCCCCTCCTCCACTGCTACACACCTTTCAAATTCCTGATCCTCTGTGCTTCAACCCCTCATCTCCTCCCGTATCTGAACTGGCCCTCCTTTTTCTTTCCCTCTCCTTTCTCCTTTCCCGCTCCTCCCTTCCTCTACTTCTCAAAGATTATTTTCTTCCTCCTTCTGAGTAGTACCATAACATCCACATTTTGGTGTGATCTTTCTTCTTGGGTTTCTTCATGGTCTGTGAGTTCTATCATGGGTATTCCAAGCTTTGTTTTGGCTAATATCCACTTATCAGTGAGTACATGCATGCGTGTTCTTTTGTGACTGAGTTACCTCCCTCAAGATGATGTTTTCAAGTTCCATCCATTTCTTTGTGAGTTTCAGGAATTAATTGTTTTTAATAGCTGAGTAGTAGTCCATTGTGTAAATGTATCACATTTTCTGTATCCATTCCTATGTTGAGGGACATCTGGGTTGTTTCAAGATTCTGGCTATTATAAATAAGGCTGCTATGAATATAGTGAAACATGTGTCCTTATTATACAGTATATGTCCAGGAGTGATATAATTGGATCCTCAGGTGGAACTATATTCAATTTTTTGAGGAAACAACAGATTGATTTCCAGAGTGGTTGTACAAGTTTGCAATCTCAACAGTACTGGAGCAGTGTTCTTCTTTCTCCAAATCCTCACCAACATCTACTCTCACCTGAATTTTTGATCTTAGCCATTCTGACTGGTTTAAGGTAGAATTTCATGGTTGTTTTGACATGTATTTCATTGATGACTAAGGATGTTGAACATTTCTTTGTTTCTTTCTTTCTTTCTTTCTTTCTTTCTTTCTTTCTTTCTTTCTTTCTTTCTTTCTTCCTTCCTTCCTTCCTTCTTCCCTCCCTCCCTCCCTCCCTCTCTCTCTCTCTCTCTCTTTCTTTCTTTCTTTCTTTCTTTCTTTCTTTCTTTCTTTCTTACATTTTTATTGGATATTTTCTTTATTTACATTTTAAATGCTTTCTTCTTTCATGCCCCCCCCCAGAAACCCTCTGTCTCATTCCTCCTCCCCCTATTTCTATGAGGATATTCCCCTACACACTCACCAGATCCAGCCTACCTGCCCTCGAATTCTCCTACACTGGGGCATCGAGCATTCACAGGACCAAGGGGCCTCTTCTCCCATTGAGCCTTGACAAGGCCATCCTCTGCTACATGTGCAGCTGGAGCCATGGGTCCCTCCAAGTGCACTCTTTGGTTGGTGGTTTAGTCGCTGGGAGGTCTGGAGGGTCTGGTTGGTTGATATTGTTGTTCTTCCTGTGTGGTTGCAAATTCCTTCAGCTCCTTCAGTCATTTTTCTAATTCCTCCATTGGGGACCTCATGCTCAGTCCAATGGTTGGCTGCGAGCATCTGCCTCTGTATTTGTCAGGCTCTGGCAGAGCCTATCAGGAGACAGCTATATCAGGCTCCTGTCAGCAAGCACTTCTTGGCATCCACAACAGTGTCTGCATTTGGTGACGGTATATGGAATGGAAGCCCAAGTGGAACAGTCTCTGGATGATCACTAATTCAGTATCTGCTCCACAATTTGTCTCCATTTTTGTTCCCTTAAGAATTTTGTTCCCCCTTCTAAGAAGGACCAAAGCATCCACAATTTAGTCTTCCTTTTCTTAAGCTTCATGTAGTCTGTGAATTTTGTCTTGGGTATTCCAAGCTTTGGGGCTTATAGCTACTTATCAGCAAGGGCATACCATGTGTGTTCTTTTGTGGTTGGGTTATTTCACTCAGGATGATATTTTCTAGTTCCATCCATTTGCCTGCAAATTCCATGAAGTCATTGTTTGTAATAGCCGAGTAGTACTCCATTGTGTAAATGTATCACATTTTTCTATATCTATTTCTCTATGGAAGGACATTTGGGTTCTTTCTAGCTTCTGGGTATTATAAACAAGGCTGCTATGAACATAGTGGAGAATATGTACTTGTGATACATCGGAGCATCTTCTGGGCATATGCCCAGGAATTGTATCGCTGGGTCTTCAGGTAGTACTATGACCAATTTTCTGAGAAACTGCCAGACTGATTTCCAGAGTGGTTGCACAAGCTTGCAATCCCACCAACAATGGAGGAGGGTTCCTCTTTCACTATATCATCACCAGAATCTGATGATTTGAGTTTTTGATCTTAGCCATTCTGAATGCTGTGAGGTGGAATCTGATGGTTGTTTTGATTTGCATTTCCCTGATAATTAAGGATGTTGAACATTTCTTTAGGTGCTTCTCAGCCATTTGGAATTCCTCAGCTGAGAATTCTTTGTTTAGCTCTGTACCCCATTTTTTAAGTAGGGTTATTTGATTTTCTGGAGTCTAAGTTCTTGAATTCTTGATATTAGCCCACTATTGGATGAATGATTGGTGAAGATCTTTTCCCAATCCGTTGGTTGTCACTTTGTCCTATTGACAGTGTCCTTTACCTTACAGAATCTTGGCAGTTTTATGAGGTCCCATTTGTCAATTCTAAATCTTAGAGTATAAACTGTTGGTGTTATGTTCAGAAAAACTTTTCCTGTGTCTAGGTATTCGAGGGTCTTCCCCACCTTCTCTTCTATTAGTTTCTGTGTATCTGGTTTTATGTGGAGGTCCTTGATCCACTTGGGCTTGAGCTTTGTACAAGGAGATAAGAATGGGTTGATTTGCATTCTTCTACATGCTGACCTCCAGTTGAACCGGCACCATCTATTAAAAATGCTGTCTTTTTTCCACTGGATGGTTTTAGCTCTTTTGTCAAAGATTAAGTGAACATAGATGTGTGGGTTTATTTCTGGGTCTTCAATTTTTTTCATTGATTTTCCTGCCAGTCTCTTACCAGTACCATACAGATTTTACCACTATTGCTCTCTATATAGTACAGCTTGAGGTCAGGGATGGTGATTCCCCCAGAAATTATTTTATTTTTGAGAATAATTTTAGCTTTCCTGACATTTTTGTTATTCCAAAATGAATTTGCAAACTGCTCTTTCTAAATCTATGAAAAATTTAATTGGGATTTTGATGGGGATTGAATCTGTAGATTGCTTTTGGCAAGGTGTCCATTTTTATTATATTAATTCTGCCAATACATGAGCATGGAAAATCTTTACATCTTCTGAGATCTTCAATTTCTTTCTGAAAGAAAACTGCAGAGACTTGAAGTTCTTGTCAGACAGATCTTTCACTTGTTTTATTAGAGTCACACCAATATATTTTATAATGTTTGTGACTAAAGGGTAGGGTGTTGTTTCCCTAATTTCTTTCTCAGCCTGTTTATCTTTTCAGTAAAGGAAAGCTACTGATTTGTTTGAGTTAATTTTATATCTGACCACTTTGTTGAAATTGTTTTTCAGGTTTAGGAGTTCACTGGTGTAATTTTGGGAGTCATTTAACTATACTATCATATCATCTGCAAATAGAGAAATTTTGACTTCTTTCTTTCCAATTGCTTCCCTTTGACCACCTTTTGTTGTCTAATTGCCCTGGCTAGGACTTCAAGTACTATACTTGATAGGTAGAGAGAGAGTGGGCATCATTGTCCCTGATTTTAGCAGGATTGCTTCAAGTTTATCTCCATTTAGTTTGATATTGGCTACTTGTTTGCTGTATATTGCTTTCACTATGTTTATGTTATGGGCCGTGAATTCCTGATCTTTCCAAGACTTTACCATGAAGGAGTGTTGAATTTTGTTAAATGCATTTTCAGCATCTAATGAGATGATTGTGATTTTTTTCCTTTGAGTTTGTTTATATAGTCGATTATGTTGATTGATTTGGGTATATTAAACCATCCCTATATCCCTAGGAAGAAGCCTACTTGATCATGGTGGATGACCATTTTGAAGTGTTCTTAGATTAGGTTTGAGAGAATTTTACTTAGTATTTTTGCAGCGATATTCATAAGGGAAATTTGTCTGAAGTTATCTTTCTTTGTTAAGTCTTTGTGTGATTTAGGTATAAGAGTAATTGTGGTTTCATAAAATGAATTGTATAGTGTTCCTTCTGTTTCTATTTTGTTGTATAATTTGAAGAATATTGGTATTAGGTCTTCCTTGAAGGTCTGATAGAATTCTGCGCTAAAACTATCTGCTCCTGGGCTTGCTTGCTTTATTATTTATTTATTTATTTATTTATTTATTTATTTATTTATTTATTTATTTTTGGGAGATTTTATTAGCTGGTGCTATTTCTTTAGGGGTTATGGGACTGTTTAGATGGTTTATCTGATCCTCATTTAACTTTTGGCATCTATCTGGAAATTGTCCATTTCGTCCATATTATCCAGTTTTGTTAAGCATAGGTTTTTGAAGTAGAATCTGATGACTTTTTGAATTTCCTCAGTTTCTGTTGTTATGTCTCCCTTTTCAGTTCTGAGTTTTTGAATTTGGATACTGTCTCTGTGCCCTGTGGTTAGTTTAGCTAAGGGTTTATCTATCTTGTTGATTTTCTCAAAGAACCAGCTCCTGCTTTTGTTGATTCTTTGTATAGTTCTATTTGTTTCTACTTGGTTGATTTCAGCTCTGAGACTGATTATTTCCTGTTGTCTATTCTTCTTAGGTGTATTTACTTCTTTTTGTTCTAGAGCTTTCAGGTATGCTGTCAAGCTGCTAGTGTAGGCTCTCTCCAGTTTCTTTTTGGAGGCACTCAGAGATATGAATTTTCCTCTTAGCATGGCTTTCCTTGTGTCCCATAAGTTTTGGTATGATGTGCCTTCATTTTCATTAAATTCTAAATATCTTTAATTTCTTTCTTCATTTCTTTCTTGATCAAATTATCATTGTGTAGGGCATTGTTCAGCTTGCATATGTATGTGGACTTTGTTGTTTTGTTGTTATTGAAGACCATTTTTATTTTGTGGTGATCTGATAGGATGCATGGAATTATTCAATCTTCTTATATCTGTTGAGGCCTGTTTTTTATTCAGTTACATGGTCAGTTTTGGAGAAGGTACCATGAGATGTTGAGAATTTGGTATATTCTTTTGTTTTAGAATGAAATGTTCTACAGATATTTGTTAAATCTATTTGGTTCATAACTTCTGTTATTTTCACTGTGTCTCTGTTTACTTTCTGTTTCCATGATCTGTTTATTGATGAGAGTGAGGTGGTGAAGTCTCCCACTATTATTGTTTGAGGTGCAATGTGTGCTTTGAGCTTCAGTAAAGTTTCTTTTACAAATGTGGATGCTCTTGCATTGGGAGCATGGATGTTCAGGATTGAGAGTTTATCCTGATAGATTTTTCCTTTATTGGGTAGCAAGTATCCTTTCTTATTTTTTTTAATAACTTTGGTTAAAAGTCGATTTTATTCAATATTATAATGGCTACTCCAGATTGTTTCTTGGGATCATTTGCTTAGAAATTTGTTTTCAGCCTTTTACTCTGAGGTAGTTTCTGTTCTTGTCCCTGAGTTTTGTTTCCTGTATGCAGAAAAATTCTGGGTCCTGTTTACATATCCAGTCTCTTAATTTTTGTCTTTTTATTGGGGAATTGATGTTAGGAGATAGTAAGGAAAAATGATTGTTGCTCTTATTTTTGTTCTTAGAGATGGAATTATGTTTGTGTGACAATTTTCTTTTAGGTTTTTTTGAAAGAATATGCTTTTCAGCCATTTGCAATTCCTTAGTTGAGAATTCTCTGTTTAGCTTGTTTCCCATATTTGATAGGATTATTTGGTTCTCTGGAGTCTAACTTGTTGAATTCTATGTATATAATGGATATATAGCCCTCTATCAGATGTATGATTGGTAAAAATTTTTTCCAAATCTGTGGATTGCCATTTTGTTCTATTTACAGTGTCCTTCACCTTACAGAAGCTTTTCAATTTTATGAGATTCCATTTGTCAATTCTTGATCATAGAGCATAAGCCATTGGTAATTTGTTCAGGAAATTTTGCCCTGAGACAAAGTGTTCGAGGTTCTTTCCCACTTTCTCTTCAGTTGGATTTATCCTATCTGGTTTTATGTGGAGATCCTTGATCCACTTGGACTTGAGCTTTGTACAAAGAGATAATGTAAGGTCTGCCAGAAAGGGTCAAACTCCCCCCTCTCGAACTTTGGGAATTCACAGCCACCCAATAACTCACAAGACACCGAACTTGATGCAACAGCAAGAAGTATATTTCGATCATCTCGTTGAGGTTGCACTTCTAGCTTGACCTACCCAGAGGCGAGCAATGAAGTAAGACTCTGAATCAGAAAGGTGTAGAATTTTTAAAGGGCAAAACCACAACCCAGAGGAGATAAAGGGGGAATCATGATTAAGTATCTATAGAAAGCACCTGTCCAGTGTTCAGCTTCCCTGAAAGGTTCAAGAAATGGTCATGGGAAAATACCTTATACAAGCCTTTCTTCTTTTAAAAATCAAGTCTTATTCAATTTATTTTGTGGTCATTCCAGTTCCTGGAACCCAGAGTGCATGAACATGCTGACCTGAACTCCTAGCTCTGGACTCCTGGCTCCGAATCTTATCTAATTTGTCTTGTGGGTAGCTAATTTCCTGAGACCCAGAGCACAGAACAAACCGACCTGCACTCTTGACTCCATCTGTGGAAGATTTAAAACTTTTTTTTAACTCTTTCAATAAGAATGAGTCAATTTGCATTCTTCTACATGCTGACCTCCAATTGAATGAGTATCATTTGTTGAAAATGCTGTCGTTTTTCCACTGAATGCCTTGGTTTTTGAGACAGAGGTTTACTGGACTCAATCTCACCATTGTACTGTTTCTACCTTGTGAGTTTTAGAGTTGCAGGCACATATCACCATAATGAGGTCTGCGTTTCAGCTTGTTTGAAGCATTTTAGTTCCCAAATATTTAGACATTTTCTACTTATTTTTCCATCACTATATCTAGTTCAATTTGATTGTATCAAAGGACACATTTTGTGTGGTTTAAGAGCTTTCAAATTGGATGATCTTTCTTCTAGGGTCAAAGACAATTTCTATCTTGGTATATGCTCTGTGAGTACTTAAAATCTAATGTGTATTTTTCTGGTTAGTGGAGTGTTTGATGAATTTTGATTAGCTCTTATTAGTTGATAGATCTATTGATTTCTCCCTTGATGAAACTCTTTCTAGTTTTCTCTCTACATTTCAAGATATAGTATTTAGATGATGCATTATCATCTTTCCAACTTCCTTTGTCCATCATATGTGTAGATTATATATTGTGAAATTCTATTGCTGGATTTTCTCTTTATTATTACATAATCACCATTTCCTCTGACAATTTCTGCACAATTCTCTTCACTTTGTATTAATATAGTCATTTCTACTTTGAGTGTGCATTCATTTGTAATGTGAAGTAGTGTGTGCATATATGAAGGTCAGAGACACCTAATGTGTTATTCACTCAGGATTATCCACTTCATTTGAAATAGAATCTATCACAGGCATGGAACTTACCAAGTAGGATAAGGTGACTTGTCAGAGAGCCTTGTGAATCTATTTTTCCATCTAGGGTTCCATGCAAAAGCAGTCTTTTAAAACAGGTTCTTGGGAATTAACTTAGTCTTTGTGTTTACAAAACACAAAGAACCCTTACCTACTGGTTTTTAATATTTATCTTTATCTTAAATATCTTCCCCATCTTCCTATACCCAATACTATCTCTATCAAAATTTAATTATTTATTGTAGCTTATATCAATGCCACATTATTTATCTACCTTCTTTATCTCATGAGAACTAAAATCTTATAAAATTTTGATAATTTTATAAAAGACATGAGAGCCTTTATTTGCCATCATCCCCTATACATTAGTTACTCCAAAGGGAAAAACTTTTTTGGCTATTACACAGAAAAAATAATGTGTATTTTCAGGACAATTGTCCTATCACTATATTTCTTTAGCTCTTGAAGTTGGAGTCTTAATGCAAAATTCTGGATTTCAAGTATTAGAATCAGAATCAATAACACAAAGTGCAATTACCTAAACTGGATAAATAACCCGCATGTCTATGTTTGTGTTCAAGCAAGAATCTTCTAAGGCTGGACCATCATAACTAAATGCAGCCCCTAAATGGTCAATTCCCTTTTTATGCTTTACACTGTTGGCCATTTAATTTAATTTTATTTAATTTTGCAACCATAGAAAATATTTTCAGTCTTACAAATCCCAAAACACATTTTCTCTGAAAGTTCATGTCATTGTTCCAAATGACTTGGATTGTATTTGAACTAAAGAAAAAGAAATGCTATTAAATGAAAATCTAATTCTTATTTAGACTATGTTATAATCATTTTAAAAATCATTCATCTTAAATAAAACTTTATATGCTATAATTACTAGCCTGTTTTAGGTCCAGAAAAATATAAAAATAAATATATTTAAAATAAATACACTTTAGTTTTTAAAAATATTTTATGGAAGACTTTTGAACTTGGAATGTGAAGTAAATCCTATAAGTAACTTGCCATTTAATACTTTGCTACTATGCAGACACCAGCTCCATCACAATAAGTGTATTCTTAATTCCTCTTTGGTTCTTCAGATCTACCATTCCAATTTCATGCAGCCACAAAATGTAATTAATAAGACAAATGAAGAAGAAAAAATTAAAAAAATACCCTACACTCTCTGATTCAAACTCCAGAGGCTCCCTGTGCACCCAGACTTGGCTGCTGAATCCTTACCATCTTAAAATTGCTCTATATTTTGGCTACTATCAGCTACCACTACCAAAGTTCTACCATCTAGTTTCCTTTCTCTGAATCCACTCAAAGAGATCATAATCACCACCTTGTCTGTTCTTCATGTACTTTTCAAGGATCTGTTAAGAAGCATATTTATCTGTTTATATCTATTGTAATTATTGGAGTGCTATGCTTTTTACCCAATTGTAGTGCTGTAGCTTAGATTTCCAAAACCTACTTTTAATAAGGGTACTTAAATGATTTAACTTCCCTTCTAGCTCACCACCTACCAGAGGTAGTAGAAATAAAAATCTAATATGGCAAAGGAGGATGTAGACCTGTTTAGAAATATTTTGAGTGAATCCAGTCTGCATTATTGGGATATCAGCAATTCTGTTCACATGAATTAAATTAGCTTGATCTGCTTGCAAACACCATTCATGAATCAACAACAGCAGTTTGATCCAGAAGAAACCATCAGCCCGAGTCTGAGGAAGCTGCAGAAAGCTGTCAGAACATATTGAGGGAGGAAGTACCTTGGTGTGTTTCTATGAAATTAGGAAAAATTATGGCTAGTAAACAATGGTAAGGTGAACCAATACCACAGAGCATGGTCTACTGTCAGGGTGTATTTACACCCTTCCCAAACATCACATGTTCTCTCAAGCACCTGCTCTAGCAAAACATTTCATGCCCGTTTTCAAGGCTACTTCTAGAAAAGCACATATGTAGGTTCTCTGCAAAATATCATCTCCTGTGTCTGCTTCAGCAAAAAAAATTCCTTCAAGAAAATAATTTCCAGAAAAACATCACATGACACAACTGAGTCTCTAAAGAAACCAGAAATCTCCACTTCATAATACTGAGCCAATTTATTGAGGTTTAAATTTTGTCAGTATAATTTCAGCTCTGAAAGTTTCATTTTTTCTCAGACCCTTAATTTTTTATTTAATAAGACTTTTTATTACTTTCTGAGGTTTTCATTTTGGTTTCAAAAACATTTATGATTGTTGTTCAAACATTTTTATAATGGTTGCTTTAAAATTATCAAATCGTTACAGGCGTCTGACATCTCTGCATTGGATCTAATTATTTTATTTGTTTGCTGAAAAATATTGAGAAATGGTCTCACTATGCAGCTGTGGCTGTCCTTAAACTCACAGAGATCCATCTGCCTTTGCCTCCTGAGTGTTAAGATTAAAGGCAGACACCAGCATATCTGGTTATTCTCTGAGATATTATTGTCACTTTGGGGCATTTTGGAAAACTCAGAATGATTAGTCATTTCATGCATGATTTTAGAACTTGTGTAAGTCTTTTATCTTTGCTACTTTTTATAATGACAATTTAATCTACCAGAAAAGAAGAAAATACTATGTTAGAGGTCAGCTAGAGATAGAAATTAAGATTTTTCAGCTTTATGTCTAGGAAAACCAAAAGAGTGGAATTGTCTTATTATCATGCTACTTCTGAGTATTGTTTATGAATTTCAAAGCCTTCTTCTATAGTGGAAATAAAAAGGTCTCATTCATTCAGTCTATTTGCTGTGCACTGACCCCATAGGATGGGTAGTTTCATTGTAGCTAGGCAATATTCAAAATCTTGGTCCTCCAGTCTCTATTTTTTTATCATATTAGTGAGTGAGAGACTTCATTATGATTGGTGATGGTGCAAATCTGAACTTTCTTTGTTTCTATCCCCAGCAGCAGAAACAGTTCTGTATTAATGCCTAATGGGACTAAAAGTGTCTGTACTGAGTAGTAGCCCTGTGATCCATCCTCACATGTAGATGGTGGGTGGGCCCTTGTTTACAAGTCTTTTATTGGAAGCACTGTTTCTTGCATTTTTGTTTCCCTTAGACGTATCGGACTTGAGAGAAAGCAAGAAAGGTGGAAGGGGGTTAGGGTCATCAGCCTCATAGCATTTCTTAGGTCCTGAGATTCCAGCCTTTGAAATTTTTCTTATTTTTGTCATAAAGACAATGTGTAGTTTTTAATTATTTTTACAAGGATAAATATAGGAGAGTACATCTGTTACATCTTCCTAGAGGCCTATTTGACTTTTAAATATGTGTCCATGTTGAAATCATGAGATGAACTTAATTAGTTCCGAAGACCTGGCTCTTCTGTTTGCTCTTAGGCTTGAATTAATGATATTTTGTTAGAAAGTTAAAATGATTCTAACTAAAGTTATAGTGGCCCTAAAGAGCAGTCAAGACTATCTCATTTTTTTTTATTGGTTTTGTTTTTTGGTTTTTGCCCTCAGAATGACATTTTACTGATAAAACTCTTTGAATCAATAA
The DNA here is from genome assembly GCA_030674055.1 of Rhabdomys pumilio. NCBI lineage: Eukaryota > Metazoa > Chordata > Mammalia > Rodentia > Muridae > Rhabdomys > Rhabdomys pumilio. Next base: position 44,990,452 of record JANHMN010000008.1, read on the forward strand.
TATTTGTGTAAATTAATTTTTAATCCATAATAAATATTCATATTTACTACTTGTTCTACATGAGTTGCACATTATTTTATATAATTTTTCTTTCAGTGTTTTCTCTAGTTTCAGATTTTAAAATATAAGCATTCATTATAGTCCCTTATAAATGTATAGTCTTCATGCTGTTATTATTTTTTTTTTTTTACTTCCCTAGAATGGTGGTTAAAGGCTTTGATTAGTTCATTTTTTTAAATTCTGTTTTTTTACTGACCAACTTTATTTACTTAACTTTGTTATAGCATTTTTTCTCAATTTATAGTACCTTTACTTTTATTTAATGATAATACAAACATGTTTGCAATTGAACTATTTCCTAGATAGTTATGTATAACATATTGCACTTGAGATGCTGGACATGGAAAAGAAATACAGCTACCAGTCAGTCACTGATAGATGCATCCATTGCTGAACATCTGCATCATCCAGCTGCTAATTCAGTTCAGTGCTTTATACATCTTTCAGGCCAATGTGCTCTCAGTTGGTATAGTAACAGGGAACATGCATGCAGTCATTCTGATTTCTACTGACAATACAATTCTTAGCAACAAGCTGGAAATGTTACATATTTTGTTGTGAGATAGACCCTGTGCTAGATGGCATTTTCTAATTGAATTTACTGAATATGCTTAAGGTGTTCAAGGCTGCACTGTGATATTTGGAAGTCAGGTGTATCAAATGTGTTTTTCACTTATTTTAAACTATGCATGGAATTATCAGCCTTTAAACCAACCAAAACTGAAGGAACATCTGTATTTAAATATTTAGTTTCAAAACAGAGAGCTGTGTCAGATGGTATATTTTCTAGCAGCTAAGCCTGAGAACCTATATTTGATATTCAGAACTTGCATGTTGGCAGGAGAGAACAGATTCCAGGACATTGTTCTCTGGCTGCTTCATGCTCATAGTGACACAGGCATATACATACATATGTGTGTGCATGCACACATATGCACACATATAAAAACATATACACAGACACACACATAAAATCATTATTTAAAAATTGCATTCATTTTTATCACTCGTTTTTATATTTGTTATTTCTGTTATTCTATTTTCTTGGGTGTTTAATTTAGCTTCTTAAGAGAAGTATTCTATGAATACATTTCAGAATATTATTTTAACATATTTATTTAAAGTTACAAATATCATTATAATCAATCAGTTATCCACAAGTTCATCACAAGTCTTAACATGCTTCACGTTCATTATTATTCAACTTAAATTTAACAATGCTAACTTTCTAATTTCCATTCCGATATCCTTTTCACTTTTAGGTTATTTTGAAATTCATTATTTTATTCAAGAAATTTGAATTTTCTAGATATATTTTAGATATTTATTCTGACTTCTTTTCAATGTGGTTTAAAAAAGCCCTCATTAGAAATTAATCAAATCTCTCTCTCTCTCTCTCTCTCTCTCTCTCTCTCTCTCTCTCTCTCTCTCTCT
>JANHMN010000008.1:44991955-45027043 GCA_030674055.1 Rhabdomys pumilio
TCTCTCTCTCTCTCTCTCTCTCTCTCTCTCTCTCTCTCTCTCTCTCTTTCATATGTGATTTGAGTTTTGATTTTGATTTTACAGGTTACAGTTAAGAGATTGCTATGAGTCTCAGAAGAAACTTTGAACTTTGGATTTTTAAAGAATGTTGGGACTGTGATAGACTATTGGGACTTTTGATGTTGGATTGAATGAATTTTTGTTTCATACCATGGTTATAAGCTTATGGGGACTAGGGAGTGGTATGTGGTGGGGTGGTATGGTCTCCATAAGCTTATATATTTGAATGTTAGTCATCATAGAAAGGCATTGTTTGAAAAGGATTAGGTGGTATGACCTTATTTGAGTCACTGGAGGTGAGATTTGAGGTTTTGAAATCTCACAGTAGGCTCAAAGTCTTGCTCTTTCGGTCGATGGCAGGATAGTCTTCAGCTAGTACTGCAGCATCTGCCTGCGTGCCTCTATGTTCCTTATCATGATGATAATGGACTAAACCTTTGAAACTGCAAGCAAGCCCACTATTAAATGCTTTTCTTTCATAACATCTGCCTTGTTCATGATATCTCTTCACAGCAATAGAACAACAACTAAAATACACACTCTCTCAATACTATTTGCTTTTTGACTTGGTGAATGTACATTTTCATATATTTTAAAAGATATATGGATAATTCATGTGATTTATGATAGGGGATAGGCTTTGTATTGTGCAGGTTGATTTATATTTACTTACATATATGTATGTAGTTTTAGCATTTATTTATCCTAACAGTTATTGGGAAATCATATCAAATCCCTCACTTTGATCGATTGTTCTGTTTCTCCATTGATTTGTTATATCTCCTTTATATCATTTTAATTTTTGTTTATTGATTGTGTACAAATCATTCCTTTCTGGTTTGATTTTATATGTGCTTCTCTTTCTATGTATAAGCCATTGTTTCTTTTTCTCAAGTAGTACTTTTTGACATCAATTCTAGTTTCTTTGTTGTTTTGTATGAGTTTTTTGCATAGCAAATCTTTTCCCATTCTTTTACTTTTTAACTATATTGTATTTCAGAGTATGACTTTTTTGAAGTATATGGATTTCTTTTCTTTTTGTTTGTTTGTTTTTTAAGCAGTAATTCTGTGAGTTGTGGGTTATCCCAACCTAGCAGATTGCACATGACAGAAATGATTTAGAGTGCATATCTTACAATTATCTTTCTAAATCTGAAATGTCTGAAATGCTACCTGTTTAAAATACTTGTACAAATATAACATTGCAGACTAACCACATAAAGAAAAAGAATTACCATCAGGGACTTATTGATGCCTTTATATTTTGATAATTGTGCTATATGCGCCACACATTAACTCTGAATCTTTTCAAGACCTTGTATATTCTAGCCAAGTGCTTTACCACTGACCTACATAGCTAGACCCACATAAAACAAAAGTAAGATTGTGACAAGTCCTTCCTTTTCCTACATAAGTCATTTGGAAGAAACCATGACACACATTGTCTGATATGTTGGGGAAAACTCCTGGACAGTATCTTAATGTCCCTGAATGATTTATCTAGAAACCTTACAATGTATTTCTAACAGCTTGTTTCTGTAATGATTTTCCTACCCAAAGCAATATTTGTAACACATACCTTCAGCACAAGGTCATTGTGTATTCTTTTTGTTTTTTCAGTTATAATATTTTCTCTAACATTTTGCCAATATAAATATAACAAATATAAATTTCTCTTGATCTCTACTCTAAAACCAACTAAATCAGATAATACCTACCAAGATAACACAATAATATGCTTTAAAGCCAAATGTATTCACTTTCTTCCTATGTATTTCAAAAATAATACAGCAGTGTGCTTCTTTTCAAAGTCATAGGCTTTTGGTGGCCTTTAAAAATTCTGTTACCCTCCACAGTGAACCTATCTTGCAATGTTTCTCCGGCAAAAATCTCAACTGGGGCAAATAGACATTCTTAGTGGATTAGAGATTGACTAGTTGGAGAGTGTGCTGAGAGGAACAGTAACATCTAATGTCTCTTCTGTTACCACCAGGTTCTTGGTAGGGCCTGAGTTAATGGGTATCAACTGATCCGTTTCAGATTTAAAATGAACGAGTGGAAATTATGAGAAGAGATGAAAGAGGAGAGACACATTTCTTATGATGGAATATACACACTTCAGTCAGTGTAAAACAGACAGAACAGTGATAATAAGTACGTTCTACTTAAGATATCCCAGAGTGGACCTGGAGAGATGGCTCAGTGGGCAAGATCACTTCCTGTACAAGAATGAAGATTTGAGTTAGATTAGATCTTAATAATCCATGTAAAAAGCCAGTCATGGTTATATGTTGTACCTGTAACTCTGCACTGTAGAGGAGGATTATCTAGATGGATCTGTGGGGATTCCAGTCACTAGCTTAGATCCTTGTTCATTGAGAGAAACCATCTTAAGAAAATAAGGTAGAGAATGGTAGAAAGGCATCTCACCTGACATCATCCTCTGTCTTCCATGCTTACACTGTAATACCCATGCAGCACAAATATTTATACACAACATACATAGATTTAGTACATATACAATTGGATACATATACATATATAAAATGAAACAACAAAATCAATAGATGTTGTGCATAGCAGAAAGTCTCCAGCAATCCTCCACTCTAGAATTTTAGCTCTGCTCTTGAGCTCAGTGATTGGTTGCTCTTTTGCCTCTTCATGTGGTCTTTGGATTGTATTTGTTTTGTTTTTTAAGTTTTTCTCTACTTCTCAGTAAACTCTGATTTACCCATTGTGCCACTATGGCTTTTTGACCTGAAAGAAAAAAAATCCCCCTTACAGTTTTATGGTTAACTTTACAACCTTCTGGAATATGACAGCAACACACCATGTAGTAATGATACATCAATTAAGTGTTGGGTTGCTGTGTTATATGTACCAGTTATCTTTGTTACTGTGGCAGAAGCTAGAGTTGTTTTGAAAAAGAAAACCTTAATAGAAAAAATGTCTCCACCAGATTGGCCTGTAGTCAAATCTGTGAAGGCACCTGTGGATGATTAATTGACCATTCTTGGTGATTTCAGCTCTGGGAATGTGGTCCCAGGGTGGATGACAAAGCAGGCTGAGCAAGTCAGTGTGCACTTTTCCTCTATTATCCCTGCTTAAGTTCCTGCCTCCACATTTATACCTTGAGTTCCTGCTCCAATTTTTCTTCATGGTGAAATATAAACTGTAAGTAAATTCAATCCATTTGTCCCCAAGTTGCTTTTCTTCTGAGTTGTTTTATCACAGCAGGAAAAGCAAACTAAGACAGAGATTGGTATTGAACCATGAAGTATTGCTTTGCCAGAGCAGATTGTGATATTTTATGGAGAATTTTGCAAGGAGTTTGGAAGTCCAGGCTGGAAAAGCTGTTGAATGTTCAAAGCTTAATGGATTATTCTGTGAGATCTCGAAAGATAAGAGTGTTCAAAGAAATGCCAAATTGGAGACTTAGCTTGTGAAGTTTCAGAGGGAGGCAAAGACTATTTGGGCTATTCATATAGTATTTTGAATTGATAATATGTAATTTTTGGAAAGCTGTGGTTAAATTATCAGCTGGGAATAACCAGAGACAAGCACACTGATTGTCCAGATTTTTTTCATAGAACATCTTCTTTCCTTTTTGGTAATTTTTGCAAGATCAAGTGTTCTTTGACACTCTTCATTGAGTGGTGTTAACAAATGTCTACACACTTCAGATAGGTAATTGACAACAGACCAAACTAAAGATAACTTCAAAATAGAACTTGATAAAGCAATTAATTTTATTGGAGGTATTCACACAAATAGGATTAAGGACGGTTTTTTTTGTTGTCTTTTTTGTTTTTTTAAACAGGAGCAGAAGTGACTCAAAGTCAGCTGTATCCCATTGATTGCAGCCTTGTCAATGCTAGAAATCTGGAGTATATATCACAATCAGTAGGTAGCTCAGCAGGAATATAAAGCAAATAAATAAATAAATAAATAAATAAATAAGTTAAGAAAAAATACAGTAATTGTGACAAGTACCTTTAATTTAGTGTAATATAGAATGTGGTGATGGTTTGGCCACTTCCCAGATTATTTTGAGATGTTTAAACTCTTGGATGGCCTTTCTGTATGCTATTCTAAGTTTATATGGCAGATAGTTAATGTAATACCTAATATAATGCATTGCAGTAGAAGTCTATTTAGATGAACCTGAATGCTGAATTTGCTCTGTCATTGCCATTTTTCTGCTTCTGTCATTTTCCCAGGCAGCACTTGCTTCTGCCTGAAGAATTCGGTATTTCTGTTCTCAAGATTCTTCTACTGACACATTTGAATCGTGTTTAGCTGAAATCATCACTATTTTGCTTCTGTTTAGAAAAGTATTTCTTAATCTATCAAACTGAGTTTGAAATTTGGCATTTGTTTTCATTTATCAAATTGAAAAATGCACATTCATTGTCTTTGGGCTTTCATTGTATCTATTCAAAAGTCAACAATTAATCTCATTGCTCCTTCCCTGAATGTGATGGAATCATATGCCAACTGTCTGTTTTGTAAGCAAGATTGGAACACAGCCATGCCTGTTTTCTCTAGACATTATCTAAAGCTGTATATAGTGGTGTTGCAGAGTTACAATAGAGATAAGATGGCCCAGAAACTCTCAAAACACAAAATATTTGTCATTTGGCCCCATATAGGGAAAATGTCTTCACAATAATCATAACATTAAAATGTCTCCAAATAACACAGTGTTATAGATAAGTGCATCACTCTACTCTTATTAGAGAAGCTTCTTTACCAAATTGATGGTTAGATTGTCAGAGATCCACACTGAACAATGTGCAGGAGTGAGAGTCAGAGTCAGAGAGGTTTCATCAAACCTCTTCTCTTAAGGATCGGGGATCTGTGTAGCTGAGAAGACAGTAAGATTAAAAGTACCAGAGGTGGGTGGTAAATAACCCCAAGGAAATAACATTTTACAGAAACAGTGGGTCTTATTCACGTATGAATCCACAGAGATGATTGCAGGAACCAGCTTCTGATAGGGTCCCACAAAATCTCCAGCTTGGCAGACGACAGGGTGCGAACAGCCATTGTCTCTGCCACTGCCCTTGCCTGCTGGTGGTCCAGGGTAGAGTGTCAGCAGGGAAGGTCATCTGCTGCTGCAGGCACTTAGGGAGAGCCTGCATCTTCTGAGGTGTTACAGCTCTTTGCTAAGCCAGGAGGTGCTGGCTAGGTAGCGGAAAATGTGAGTAGATCTCTTGCCCAGTGTTAACACCTCTTGCTGAGTGGTGAGAGCCCATCCCTCCCAGCTAGGGGGCAAAGAGGGGAGGATCCACAACAGAAGCTCTCGGACAATGGGATGATTCTTGTGCCCCTTTACTTCTCAATTAAGCTCAATATATACAGTTTGGGGTGGCTTAAGGTTTTAGCAGCAGGTAATCCCATTGGCTTGGTCTGAGATTTTGAGGGTGCCTCATATGCATGTGGGGAGAGCCTGGGGCACTATTCCTATGTGACCTGAGGTCTATGGCCACAGACCTCTCTCTGTGGGAGGGGCTGTGAAGGGTGGAAGCTGAGAGAACCAGGGCCCAGGAACAGAGCTGAACGCCTTCAGTCCTAGAGGGTCTCTGGGGTTCAAAAGCTTGTTCAACCAGGTGCCCAGCTGTCTCTCATAGCTCAGTGCCCCACAGATGATGGTAAGTATACACAAGACCTGAACATATTCAAGCCAGACAAAAATCCCAAAAGGTAAAATGGGAAGTAAGCACAAAATCCCATCCCTAACCAAGAAGTTATTTGGAACTGGTAGCTGCTGGGACAGTGAAAATAACTTTCAATGGAGAGAAACTGGGTACTTTTGTTTGCTTTATATTTTTATTGAATATGTATGACTGCCTGCATATCTTTCTGTTCATTGTATATACTCAGTGCCTTCACAGTCCAAAAGAGAGTGTTATATACCCTTGGACTTCAGTTATGGATAATTACAAACATCTATGTAGGCCAGGAGTCAAACAAGGTCCTTTAGAAGAACATCCAGTGCTCTTAGCCATGAAACCATCTCTTCAGTCCTGCTTACATCTATTTAATGTCTTTAATAAAACTTGCTTTGCTTTCCTCACTCTCATGCTTGCATCCTTAACTGCCATAATCAGGAGACAGTGAGCCTGACAGCATTTTACTTGTTTAATTTTGATGTGTTTTATTTCCTGTATTGTAAGATGGTTGCCATTTTTGCTCCATGAGAAATAGTGAAACTAGTCTGTCCATCAATAGAGCCAGTATGGAATGCAAGTGACAGTGGGCCTATGCCTTCTTCCTTTGAGAAAACCACAGTGCGAGTCACTGTGACTCCTTGAGCTACATCTGCCCAGGAAGAAGAGCAGTGCCTGTAGCATGGAGACCCATAACAGACTCATATGTCTCGCTCTGCTTACCTCTCATCACTGGCCTATTTGCCACTCTCTCTAAGTGGTTGTAGTGGCAATTCAACCATGATACTGGACTATGCAATGTTGAATTACAGTTTTAATGTGTTGTGTTTAACCTTGGCCAGAGACTTATTTCCTTTAGAATCTTTGGGTTGGACAAAGATTTGAAGACACAAATAAACTCTGCCCACTGCTCCCTAGAGCAGATAGGAAGAAGAAAACCAGGAGTCTCACCCACTGCATGGCCTGTACTCAGGTAGAGCCACTACTTTCTGCAAGTATGGGGTGGAGATATGGGAAAGAAAGGGAAGCAGAACAGTTTGAACACTATGAAGAAAGGCAGATCTAGAGACATAAGAGTGGATAGGAACAGCTTAATTTGAGTAGCCTGCAATGCCAGCTGAGCATGGTGAAGTCATGGCTTGTGCTGCCACTAAGGGCCATGTCTGGGTCCAAGACCATGCAGCAACAGGGGTCTGTGTCAATGTGCCTGGCACAGATTTCTCCCAAAAGCCATGCAGATATCCCCAGTTTGTGCTGTCTCCTGGGACCATGTTGATATCCAAGGGATACTCAGAGTTGGCCCCCAGCAACATGTACCCTGTGTATGAACTTCTGTGTGCAAGGGCCAGTCCTATAGATCCAAAGATACAGGATCTCCACGAAATATATCAACAACAGGAGATCCAACAGGATTCCCAATAAGGATCCCATGTTCATAGTATAGCAGAAGCCTTGTACCAGATCAACAAGTAACTGCAATGAGCATTTGAAAGTAAAGATGTTAGACAATAGGGTATACTACGTGACATACTGTGACACACTATAGGTTCCTAATAAGATAGTCTTTCTCTTTTGTAGGGTAAATTTCAAGGGCAGATGGCAGATACAAAAGGACAGGGAGACCAATGGAATTGGTGTATGTGGTGTGAAATTCATAAAGAAATAATAAAAAAGATTTTAAAGAAAATAACTGCAAGTGCTCTTAATTACTGTTTTTATGTTCTATTTCTAAAATTTTATTTACTCTTTTTTTTTTTATACTCCAGATTTTATCCCCTTCCTGGTTCACCATGTTCCACATCTCATACCTCCTCACCCAGTCTCCATGAGGATATACCCACCCTATATTGCAATAGTTAGATTAGTGAATTGTGAAATTATTTTGTTTCCTAAAAGTGTTTTGTAAAACCCGAGAACTTGATTTGTATATAATGATGGGTTACTGTAAGCCTATAGATTTAGTTATATACTTCAAATTTTTCTAAACGTACTTAATACAGTATAATACATCTTGCTGACAGTTTGTGTCTTTCATAAACATGTAAGTAAAATATTTAAAGTTTTCTATATAAAAATTGTTTATAAAAATATTTGACAAAACCCTGATTGATGAATCCTTGATAACTCTGAGAAAAATTGACAACTTGCCACTGAAGTATTCACTGCAAAAATGCTGATTGATTCTGGCCCTATATACTTGAGATGTATATAGGTTGCTTTTGTTGGAGAGGGTAGATTAAAATATGCCAACACTGACACAGGAATCATTACTGACATTCATGTGTTAAAATACTTGTGTTCCTTTTGGGAAACATTTAATAAAATCTTTTCAAAATCCTTTCTTCATAAAAGCATAAGTAATAATATAAGCTTCATTTCGCAGCAATCAAAATAGTACCATTCTATGATGTAATTGTATGTTTATTGTTATAATATTAAAACTTAGTTCATATCATCAACACATAAATGGATATCTCAGAAACAATTTCTATAACCATAAACTATTCTATTCCTTTTTTGTAATGACATATTTATGAAATGAACTTAAAGTTTAAATATTTAGAGCACAATTTTGGTAGAATGCTATTGTTTTCTATAGCAATATAGTAAAAAGAAAAATATTTATAAAGGATATTTGACAATTGATTTTTCAGAGTTAGTATTAGAAGCAGAATTAAATGCCATTTTGTTAGGAGTAGCATATTAGATGAAAATCAGTTTAAAATGTAAAATAACAACTAAACTATCTTCAAGCAATGTAAGAAATGTAAAATGATTTAAGGATTATTGAAGAACTGTGTTTGAGACATATTTTGTGAGAACAAAAATGTGGAACAATAATTCTACTGCAAGTTTTATCTAAACCAAGCACATTACAGTGTGCTTTCAAGACAATGTGTGAAGGGGCCAGTCCTGCACATCCAAAGCTGGAGGATCTCCATGAAATATGGAAACAACATGAGATCTAACAGAAATCCCAATAAGGAGCCAGTATTTATAGTGTAGCAGAAGCCAGAGGCCCTATTGTAAAAATCAGTGTCTCCAAAATCACAGACTTGTGTGACTACATTGGAGTCACCTGTGCTTGAAATACAGCAGTGTGAAATGAGAAACTCCCTTGACAGAAGAGAAAATTCTAAGGATGACGAGTGGCGATATGTGGTCCTAGTAAGATGATGTCACAATTCAGATTTCCACTGGTACTTGTCAAACATTCAAATCACCCACTAAATGATGATTTGATTAGGCCCAGGTAAGCAATGATGAGTAAAACCAGTGAGACATTAGAAAGATGAACGTGGGAGAAGAGGTTATGGAAAAAGAGTATGTGGGGTGCAGGAGGTGATAAGAGAGAGCAATGGAGGATTTTCATCAAAGAATATCAGATGCGCATATGATCTTCTAAGGAATCTTACCCAAAAGAATATTGAAATTACTTTAGAGTAATTTATTTAGCTGTAGATATAGAAAAAGACATAGTATAGAAACAAGTAAACCAAAGTTCTTGTTCAGTTGATTAATCCAGTATCACTGTGTGATTTTCAAGTTGAATAAATCATGCTTGGATACTGATTCATGAACAAGTTATCCAAACATTTCTGACATCATTTATGCATGTGTAAGGTGGGAATACAGTTATGTTTTTAAATTAACTTTGTTGATGCAAGTAAATTATTATTGAATTGTCTAGCCCTTCATTTATTTCTCTGTTAATGTCTAGGTGAGCTAAGAGTGTGCAAACTGTTATTTTTCAGCCTAATATATATCATATGTATCAAAGGAAAAATCTACCAAGATGAACTCTCAATTCTGAACATCTATGCTCCAAATGCAAGGGCACCCACATTCATAAAAGAAACTTTACTAAAGCTCAAAGCACACATTGCACTTCACACAATAATAGTGGGGGATTTTAAGACCCCACTCTCAGCAATGGACAGATCATGGAAACAGAATCTAAACAGAGACACAGTGAAATTAACAGATGTTATGAACCAAATGGATTTAACAGATACCTATAGAACATTTCATTCTAAAACAAAAGAATATACCTTTTTCTTAGCACTTCATGGTACCTTCTCCAAAATAGATCATATAAATATTCACAAAACGGGCCTCAAGAGACACAAAAAGATTAAAATAATCCCTTGCATCTTTTAATCACCATGAACTAAGGCTGTCCTTCAATAATAACAAAAACAGTGGAAAGCCCACATTCACATGGAAACTGAACAACACTCTACTCAATGACGACTTGGTCAAGGAAGGAATAAAGAAAGAAATTAAAGACTTTTTAGAATTTAATGAAAATGAGAGTACATCATACCGAAACTTATGGGACACAGAGGGCACAGAGACAGTATCCAAATTAATAAAATCAGACCTGAAAAGGGAGACATAACAGAAACCAGGGAAATTCAAAATAAATCATCAGACCCTACTATCAAAACCTATACTCAACAAAACTGGAAAATCTGGATGAAATAGACAATTTTCTGGTCAGATACCAGGTACCAAAGTTAAATCAGGAGTAGATAAACCACCTAAACCATCCCATAACCCCTAAAGAAATAGCAGCAGTCCTTAACAGTCTCTTCACCAAAAAAGGCCCAGGAGCAGATGGTTTTAGTGCAGAATTCTATCAGACCTTCAAGGAAGACCTAATACCAATACTCCTCAAACTATTCCACAAAACAGAAACAGAAGGGACACTACCCAATTCATTCTATGAAGTCATAATTACACTCATACCTAAACCACACAATGACACAACAAAGAAAGAAAACTTCAGACCAATCTCCCTTATGAATATCGATACAAAAATACTCACTAATATTCTCACAAACCGAATCCAAGAACACATCAAAACTAGGTTCAATTCTTAACACCTCAATAGGAGCTCATAAACTACCTCTAACTTTGGTTTCAGGGGTCCATTTTCCTTTTCTGGCTTCTGGGAGCACCTGGTATACATGTGGTACATAGAGTTGTAAGCAAAATCCCTATACTTGTAAAATAAAAAACAAAAACAAAATATTATGTAGTGAATATAGATATATGTTGATGTAAATACAGTGGTTTGCAATAGATTCTGGATTCTATCTCTGGGCATTTGTATAAATTCTGAAAATACATGTGCTAAGCCCTAAGAGACTGTGTAATTTTATTTTGATTGTCAATATAGCACTCACACACAGACACACAGACATACACACAGATACACACACACACACACACACACACACACACACACACACAGAGAGAGAGAGAGAGAGAGAGAGAGAGAGAGAGAGAGAGAGAGAGAAGGAGAGAGACAGAGATACAGAGAGAGACAGAGAGATATTTAATAAATAAAGCCTTTATTAATAAAAATATCTTAAGTTTAAACATGCATTTTGTACATCCAGCCTACCAAATACTAGACTCCCACTTTGCTCTTGGGATTTAGTGGCTAGCACTAATAATCTAGCTAACTGGGAGTGTGGCTTACTGCCATTGTCTAAGGAGAGCATCATAGTACTTGTTGCTACCCAGTCCATGAAAAGATCAAAACTCAGATTTCAAACAGCAGTTTCCAACAAATAATCATTTAGACATGACCGTAAGTTGAAACATATGGCACCACAAACTTGAGACTGCACGTAGATCCTACATATATTTGCCTTGATATGATTTAACTCTTATTCTAACAGGAGATATGACATGGGATTTCAGTTAATGAGGGATACACTTGTTAATTGGGATTTTATTAAGATTATTTCCTCATTAGTGTATTTCCTCAATTTTGAATTTATTGCAACACACTGCTTACAAGATTGTGGTGTTGTGCTCACTACATAAAGCTGTTAATGTTTATTAAGAATTGGTTGAATCCATTTAATTATATTGAATCGTATATAATTTATTGATTTAATTAAAAATACAGTGTTTGTGGTGAAGTAGGAACTATTTTAAAAAGCATTTCAAGTAGTAGAACTAACTAAAATCCAGACAGAGACAAGAATTATGTTTGTTAAAGAGTCATTGTCTGGCTCCTTTGGCTGATAGCATACTTGCTAAGTGCAAGTTGGAACACCCCATCAGCTAGTGTTATAATGGGTTGGAAGTGCAAGGGGAGGGAGGGATTCATTTTCACTTCTCTGGTTCTTTGGATAAGATGCTTCACACCCCTTGGAGCTCCTGCAGACCCCACTGGAAGCAACCTCAGAAAATACAATGACTAGGTCAGGTCGCAGCCCTTGAAACAGTTTCAGGGGTCACAGCAAAAGGCAGTATGCTTTATGAAGAATCTCTTTCATAGCTCTTTATGCATTTACAGCTCAGAAACCTCTGACGGGGGTTAATTTACAATCTCCACGGGTAGCCTGTTCCATTTGTAAATTAATTGTCTGAAATTTCTCATTTAGGGCTGCAGCCTGCCTCTGGATTAACAATAGCAACAGCTGTGGGAGCTTACATTTGTTGGGTGGCATCCTCTGCCGCAGCTAACTGAAGCCATTCCAGCTACTTTGAGAATAGAAATGTTTTTGAATATCCTGTCTCTGAAACACGTGGTTCCAGAGGTTTGTTGTATTTCCTCTGGATTTTGGAATAATTGCACGTATTAACTTATCTTAAGGTCGAGACTGAGGGGGTCTCATTTATTTCTCACTTTAACTGTCAATTTGACACAGCCTGGAACCACCTTGGAAAAGTCTTCATGAGAAATTTTCTACAACAAATTAGGCTAGAGGCAAGTGTATGGACCCACCCCAAATTTTGCCAGTACCATCTCATGGTGTTTACTGTATTCCTTCTTTCTGCTCTTGACTGAGGATGTTGAATGACCAGTTTCAAGCTCCCTTGTGTGCCCTTCCTGCACGATGGATTATATAGCCTTAAACCGTAAGCAACGAAACCCTGTTCTCTCTCCTCTAAGTTTCATTTTGTTAGGGTGTTTTATCACAGCAATGAAAATAAAACTAGGGTAATGTCTAAACCTGAAGTTCATTTTTATTTCATATGCGTGTTGTGCACATAGGCTAAGGGTTATTTTGTACCCGACTGTGTTTCTGTTTGTGATTTGTCACATGACCCCCGGCATGCAGTTTTCCCTTGCAATATTTTGCAAATGCTCAAAATATTTGGGATGCTTCTAGCACTTTACATTTTCTATTTGCAGATTAGGGATGCATAAGTCCTACTGGTAGAATGAGATGTGCTAGTGTAAATGGTAATGGACAAAGTTTTAAGAAACATCTCCCCAAACTGTCACACAGAAATGACCGAGGGGGAAAGCCCAGTGTCCAATATCCTGCTAGTCCTATTGAATGCTAATTCCTTCTAGTGTTGTACATATGTTACAGTTTCTAAGTTCTTTTTTCTTTTGTTGTTATTTTTAACTTCCCAGTAGTCTGAGTTTAGGTGAATCATACTGTTTAATCATTACACTGGAAAGCACAAATATAGGAACATGCTTCAAGTTGGAAAGGACTAGTGATTTATATTTTATTTGTAGATTCTTATTTTTCTGCCACGCACAACAGATGTCTGAAACTAAGCTTCAGAAAAAGACCCATAAGGAAATGGGAGAGGATTCAGTAGATGAGAGAACAGTAATGCCTTGTTTTTTGCAAGTGTTTCCTCTAAGGATTTCATTTACCCTGACAGCATTTGCATTGTCTGGCAATCTGGATAGAAAGTGGCATTATGCTACTTTAATTATGAATATAGAAGGATCAACAAGATTAGGTGGAATTCTAGAGATGACATACTCAGTACCAAGATGAGAATTAAAGTGGGATTTCCTTTTTTTTTTCTCTTCTTTTCTTTTATGTTTCAATCATTCTGCCAAAGGAGCAAAGAAATATACAAACTTTTTATTATTATTTCAAAATAGCTTGAAAGTTGTTCAGTATTATCTGAGTGTTTTCTAACAAAGTGCATGCGAAAGGTTATCCTCTATGTTCATCCTCTCCACTTCTCTGCCCATTGACTCTTGTCTTGCCCACACATCTCTCCCACCTGTATCCCTCCCAAATTCTGCCCCACTTCTCTGCCTCCACTCCCACAGCACTATTATTCGCCTTACAGAAAATAAATATTTCCAGTTTGATATTTTCCAGAAATGTTTCAAATACACTTGATGGCCATAAGAGATCATTTTTAATAGCTTCTCTTCTTTCTGTTATAATTACTTTTAGTAGAAACTATTATTGCTATTACAAATAATAGTAACGATTGGGGAAAATGTAGGTGGTGACATTTTTTGTGTGGCTGTGTTTGCATATCCATACTAGTAACTTAATAAAAGAATAAAAAGGATTATTACAGTTTATTGACACTAGTGTATTTTTTAAAAAGTGAAATCTTCTTGTTTTTTAAAATCTAATTTTGTTCCTTTAATTGCCTTGTGTAACCATTCCACAGAGTTTGAAATACACCGAAATTGGCTTGCTATCACTCACAGCTTGCCAATAGCTCAGTGGTACTATGAGGTAAGCTTCATTTTTCTTTTTTCATTTTTATTGGATATTTTAGGTATTTACATTTCAAATGTTATCCCCTTTCCATGTTTTGCCTCCAGCACACCCCTATCCAATCTCTCCTCCCCCTGCTTCTATGAAGGTCACTCACCAATTCACTCTCACCTCACCAGACTGGCATTCCCCGACACTGGGGAATCAAGCCTTCACAGGACCAAGGACCTCTCCTCCCATTAATGAAATCTTAAGCTTTATAGTGCATCCTTTTAGTTGTAAGCAACAATTTCAGATTTTTGGCTTGCAAGGTTTTCAAGAGGTTACTCAAAGTTTTCTTTGAGTAGTGATGTGTTATAGACAGCCATATGTATTATTTATCATCTACGTATTTATTTATTATTCTGTGCATATGTATATGCCTGAATAAATTTTTAAGCATTATGTACATCCAGAAGTTCATGGAGGCAGAGGCAGGCTGCAGATTGCCTGGAACTGAAGTCACATGTGATTGTGCCATTCGATTGCTGGGAAATGAATCCAGGTCATTTGCAAGGTCAAAAATTAATGTTAACTGACAAGCTATCTCTTTTCCCTCTCCCAACAGTTAAGATTTTGGAAAGTGTTCTCACATAGAGCATAGATACAACATAAAGTTACACTTGTCAATAATTTCAAAAAAATTATTTTGCATTAAACTCCAGCTTTTGAAAACTCCAAGCGCCAACATTAAATGGGAGAATAAAAACTACAGAAGCCATATTTTCTCCTACATTTCATACACCGTGCTTTCATTGTTTATTTAAAAACCTTCTGTTTAAATGTGGAATTATGTGGTTTCTCAGGGATTATAGGTAAAAACTGTTCCCAAAGCAGTTTAAGCCTTTCTAAAGAATTGTAAATATTTATTTCAAAGCAAGTGTATATTCCCAATCTCAGGCACATTAGGGACTAATGATACAGCCATGGGAGCTCTATTTCTCTCAATGTTTATTCTCCATTATTTTCTCAAAAATAATTCATCTACCAGAAACATTACATTTCTAGCCTCTATTCTTGATGTAATAACACAACAGAATTTTGTTCAAAAACATGGAGGCAGAAGTAAACACAACAGTATGTATGAGATGGTTCTTTGAAACAGAAACAAAATTCTCAGCCTTTCTATTTCTTCATACACATCTCAGAGTATAGAGTCAAGGTTAGGGCTTGATCTGAACTGTAAGGAGATAGTAGATTTTTATCTTGGAAGTCAAGGATCAGAAGACTAGTGAAGATGAGTTCAGATGAAAGTCTGAGCCTGGAGAGATGTCTCAGAGTTAAGCTTATGTGTCCTTGTAGAGAACCCTGGTTCAGTTGCCAGCACCCACTCCATCACCACAAACTATGTCACTCAGTTCCAGGGAATCTAGCCTCTGAACATCAGGTTTGCATGTGGTGCACATAAAGTTCACACAGTTTCTCTCACCCTGTCTCTGTCTCTCTCTGTCTCTGTCTCTCTCACACTCTCTCTTTCATACACAGTCATATACACACATCCTTTCTCTGTTTCAACTTCATGAACTTGTTTTTATTAATTGTTGTTTTATACACACACACACACACACACACACACACACACACACACACACACACTTCTTAAAGACTACTTAGTTTCTAAGGTTGAAGGTTGGTCCTGATACTTTTCTGGCCTAAAGTTATTTTTTTATTGAATATTTTATTTATTTACAATACAGATGTCATCCCCTTTCCCCATTTTTCCTCCCTAGAGTCCCCTATCCTATTCCCCCTCCTCCTTTATGCTTTTATACCATTTTGATTACATGCGTCTATTAAGGTCATTTTAGGTTGAGGCTGACCTAAACTTATGTCTATTTTTAGTGAGCCTATAAGAGTAATAAGGAGGTTGTGGGCATTAAATGATATATTGTAGACTTAACATACAGTAAATGTTCAGTGACTAGTAACTTCTTATTTTAAAACATTTATTATTTAATGTGTATGAGTGTCTTATTAAATGCAAGTGTGTATATTATGTGTGTGCATGGTGCTCACTGAGGTCCAAGAGGGCCTATGAGTTCCTGGAACTGGAGTAATGAGTGACTATGAGCCATTGCATGAATTCTGTTTACGGACCCTGGGTTCTCTGAAAGATCGGTAATTCCTCTTAACCATGGAACTATCTCACCAGTCCTTGTTTTTAAAAGTAAGCTAAGAAGATGAAATAAAAAAAACTCATTAAGTCTTCCATACAAAACTTAAAAAAATATGACATGGTACTTAAAAATATTTTTTTTCAAAAAACACCATCAAATAATCAACCATCAATAAAAACACCTAGAGTCATTCTCTTTTATGTTGAATAAATATTCCTTTTTCAATTTTAGACATACACTTATTACTGGAAGTAGCAGGAGTCCAAAGCATTCCTAGAAATCTATTGTGGAAAGCCATATCTTCCCTGAGCACATAAGGAGCTAAAGTGTGTCTAGTGGGTTATATTTAAAGCAAAGTTAAGAGAAGTGCTCACTTTCAGATTCAGCCCATGTGAGATGATGCTGAGAACATGTGTGGCTCTAACAGTGCTGTATGATTCTTCTACTACATGTGTCCCTAAAACTGTTGTATGTTTTCTTTCTATTATGTGTGGTCCTAATATACCTGTGATCCTAATATTGTGATATGGCTATTCCATTTGCTTTACTATATTTTTGATCCTGGCCAGGTAGACAGAGTAACCAAATCATGGTCATGAAGCCAGATTCCAGTCATTTATTGGATAAGTTTTCCACATAAAACATTCAATTATTTTCTTATCTGATTTTTATATACATTAAAATGGACATAATAAATTATAGAATGTATGAACAAACACATTTAGTTTTCTATTGTTAATTTACAAAGGAAATGATTAGTTTGTTTCATAACAACCTTTTGGTTTTTCCTCAAATTGCAACATCATTTAAGCATGAGAAAATTTACATTTAAATATCAGACTCACAGAGATTTCCTCTCTGTATGTAACTGTAGTTACCAATCAGGTCAAACCATCTTCTTTGCTGTGAAAAAAAATCCCCTCGTGCTCCTTCCCATCTGTGATTCGCTCAACAAGTTATTCTCCTTCTGATTTTTGTTCTCACAGATCAGTTTTGTCTGGGTTTTGAACTTCATGAAATAAATAAAACTATATGTTAACTTTATTCCTAACAGTCTAATCTCGATGACCTCGTGTGACTGCTGAGAACTGTACTTAGTTCCCCTAGATGTACATACAGCAAACACTCTTAACCACTGAGAAATCACTTCAACCCCCTAAATACTATTTTCTAAATGTTAGTTTTGCTTTAGAGAAAATCATTCCTGACAACGAGTATGTGTTCTTGGACTTGGTTTTATACATTCATGTTCAAATTGTTTGTTTATACATCTACCTGTTTGAGCTTTCTCAACTTTCCTTTATTATAATATGAATACATATTAGAAGCCTTTGAACAACTAGCATTGTTACTGCTTTTGACTGAATACTTGAGATGAATGCTCTCCATGACATGAATTTATATTTATGGTCTTTTAAAGACTTTAAGCTCTATCCTAAAGTAACCATACAATTTTATATTCTCACTAGTAATTTATTTTAGTTTTTCCATGGGTCTATACTTTACCAATAATATGTATGTTCAGACTTTATAATTTCAAATAGTCTAGTAGTTACCCATTAGTACATATTTTAGATTTTATTTGTATCCACATGACTAACAATAAAACCTGTTTGTGTATTTTTGCCTTTTTTTCTTGTCTCTTTCATTTAATTAATTAGACAATGTTTTAAATTTGCCCCTTCTATACATTCCACATCTCCCAAATCTATATTCATCCCCAATTCATGCCCTTTAATTGCAATATTTTAAATAACTCATTAAGTCTAGCTAATATTGCCACATGTGCATGAGTTGGGGATAACCACTGGAATGTGAGAATTTTTCTTTTGCTTGTATACTCCAAGAAGTATGGTTCCCCCTTTCCATCACAGTGTGAGGAGTATCGCAGAGGTCATCCACCCCAGCTATGCTCTAAATTTTGACTTGCCTGTTTCTGTGCAATTGTGTGGGTAACCACAGCTTCTGTGAGTTTAAGAGTGCTATAGCAATATCATGTCCAGAAGGCAGCATTTGTATCACTCCTTCTCATCCTCTGGCTCTTATATATTTTTTTTATTTCTTCTTCAGTGATATAATTGGATCCCAGGCAGTGAAGAGTTGATCTAGATATCCTGTCTAGTGCTGAACAGCCAGTCTCTCTTTCTCCACATTGTGACCATCAACTCTCCATCAACTGCTGTCTACTGTAACAATGAAGCTACCCTGATTAAGGTAGGAGCAGCCCAAGTCTGTGGGTATCAGCATAATATTTAGAATTCACTTTGGTATCATGTCCAATCAGTAATATTCAGAGGCAGCTGTAGGAGGTTCTACATGAAGGCCTATGATTTGATCTCCTCAACCATTATTCATGTTTTTTAAATTTATGTGTTTGGGTGTTTTTTCTGAGTATATGTTTGTTCACCACAGAGGCCAGAGGAAGGCTTGTATCTTTTGGAATTGGACACATAGAGGGTTGTGAGCTGTCACATACATGAAAACAGATTCTCCAACAGAGCAAAAGAGCTCTTAACTGCTGAGCTATCTCTCCAGTCCTCATTAGCAATGGGCTTTTGACCAAGATTACAATACTGGACAAATTTCTTCTGCATATTAGACCCAAAATCCAAACAGAAAATGCTTAGTTACCCCTATAAAAGTCATGCTACTCTTGCACCAACAGACACATCTTGCTTGGTAAATTGGTGCTGTAACATGTATGATTCAGAGCTTGATGACTGTTGGTGAGAGTGAGATCTTTGAAGATTGTTGTGTTGGGATTAATCTACGGCTTTATGTCTGGTTGCAGTTGCTTTATAAGAATTACTCCAAAATTTGCTGTATACATGTTTAGATTACAATAATGAATATCAATTCATCTTTATCTCTTCTGTATTTTTTTTAAGTTTCTTTTGTCAGATAATAAAATAGCTACATCTGCCATTTCTTATTTCCATCTGCTTAAATAACCTTTTTTATTTTTTTACCCTGAGGTGATGTCTGTTTGGTGTCAAAGAATTGTGTTTCTTTTTCTATTTTTTATTGAATTTTTTTCTTTATTTACATTTCACATGTTATCTCCTTTCCCAGTTTTTTCTCTTCCCAGTTTTTCCTCTGGAAACCCCCTATTCCATCCTCCCTCTCCCTGTTTCTATGAGGTTGCTCCTCTACCCACCTACCCACTCCTGCCTCCCTGCCTTGGCATTCCCCTACATCATGCCTTCTCAGGCCCAAGGGCCTCTCTTCTCAATGATGTCCAACAATGCCATCCTCTGCTACATATGCGACTGTAGACATGGGTCCATCTATATGTACTCTTTGGTTAATAGTTTAGTTTTAGTGCCTGGGAGCTCTGAGGGGTCTGGTTGATTGATATTGTTGTTCTTCCTATGATTCTTACAGACAGATAAAAAAGGATAGATCTTATTTTTTTAGACAAGTTGCTACTTTGTGTCTTTTTATTGGGACATGAAGATCACCTTTATTGTTGAAAGATGTGTATTGATTCTAATCATTTTGTAAATTTTGCTGCATTTTCTTTTTTTTTTTTTACTAGATATTATGTTTACATTTCAGATTTTATCCCCTCACCCCATTCCCTCCACCACTCAGGAACCCTCTATCCCATCACCCCCTTCCTGCATCCAGGTGTGTCCCCACTCCCCCTCCCTACCCTCGAATTCCTCCCCGCTCATGTTCAGCCTTCATGGGACCAAGGATCTCCTCTTCCACCCATGCCTGACAAGGTCATCCTCCCCTAAGTATACAGCTGAAAATATGGGTGCCTCCCTTTGTGCTCCCAGGCTGGTGGTTTAGACCCTGGGGAGCTCTGGTTGGTTGGCACTGTTGCTCTCCTCTTGGGGTCACCAACCCTTTCAGCTCCTTCAGTCCTCTAACTTCTCCATTGGGAACCCTTGATCAGATTAATGGGTAGCTGTGAACATCCACCTCTGGATATGTCAGGCTCTGGCAGACCTCTGAGGAGACAGCTACATCAGGCTCTTCTCCACATACACTTCCTGACATCCATATTGGCATCTATCTTTGGTGACTACACATGGAATGGATACCAAGGTAGAATGGTCTCAAGACAGCCCCTCCTTGACTTTCTGTTCCACACTTTGTGGCCATATTTGCTCCTTTGAGCAAAATTCATTATTTTTTAATAGCTGAGTAGTACTCCATTGTGTAAATGTACCACATTTTATGTATCCATTCCTCTGTTGAAGGACATCTGGGTTCTTTCCAGCTTCTGGCTATTATAAATAAGGCTGCTATGAACATAGTGGAGCATATGTCCTTGTTATATGCTGGAACACCTTCTGTGTATATGCCGAGGAGTGGTATAGCTGGGTCCTCAGGTAGTGCTATGTCCAATTTTCTGAGGAACCACCAGACTGATTTCCAGAGTGGTTGTACCAGCTTGCATTCCTACCAACAATGGAGGAGTGTTCCTCTCACTTCACATCCTCACAAACTTCTACCATCACTTGAATTTTTTATCTTAACCATTCGGACTGGTGTGAGGTGGTATCTCAGAGTTGTTTTGATTTGCATTTCCCTCATGACTAAAGATGTTGAGCATTTCTTAAGGTGCTTCTCGGCCATTCAAATTTCCTAAGTTGAGAAATTTTGTTTAGCTCTGCACCCCATTTTTAATAGGGTTAATTAGTTGTCTGGAGTCTAATTTCTTGAGTTCTTTGTATATATTGGATATTAGCCCTCTATCAGATATAGGATTGGTAATGATCTTTTCCCAATCTGTTGGTTGCTCTTTGTCTTATTGACACTGTATTTTTGCATTACAGAAGCTTTGTAATTTTATGAGGTCCCATTTGTCAATTCTTGACCTTAGAGGATAAGGCATTGGTGTTCTGTTCAGGAACTTTTCTCCTGTACTTAAGTATTCAAAGGTCTTCCCAAACTTCTCTTCTATTAGTTTCAGTATATCTGGTTTTATGTGAAGGTCTTTTATCCACTTGGACTTGAGCTTTGTACAAGGGGATAAGAATGGATTGATTTATATTCTTCTACATGCTGACCTCCAGCCAACACCATTTGTTGAAAATGCTGTCCTTTTTCCACTGGATAGTTTTAGATCCTTTGTCAAAGATCAAGTAACCATAGGTGTGTGGGTTCATTTCTGGATCTTCAGTTCTATTCCATTGATCTTCCTGCCTGTCTCTGTACCAATACCATACAGTTTTTATCACTACTGCTCTGTAGTACAGTTTGAGATCAGGGATGGTGATTCCCCTAGAAGTTCTTTTACTGTTGAGAATGGTTCTCCCTATCCTGGGTTTTTTGTTATTCCAAATGAATTTGCAATTTGCTCTTTCTATCTCTATGAAGAATTGATTTGGAATTTTGATGGTGATTGCATGAACCTGTAGATTGCTTTGGCAAGATTGCCATTTTTACTAAGTTAATCTTGCCAATCCAGGAGCATGGGAGATCTTTCCATCATCTGACATCTTCTTCAATTTCTTTTTTCAGAGACTTGTAGTTCTTATCATACAAATCTTTCACTTGCTTGGTTAGATTCACTCCAAGATATTTTATATTGTTTGTGACTATTGTGAAGGGTGTCATTTTCCTAATTTCTTTTTCAGCCTGTTTATCTTTTGAGTAGAGGAAGGCTACTGATTTGTTTGAGTTGATTTTATATCCATCCACTTTTCTGAAGTTATCAGGTTTAGAAGTTCTCTGGTGGAAGTGTTAGGGTCACTTGTGAGAAGCGGCTCTGCTCTCCTTACAGCTCTGCTTTCTCCGTTAAAAGATGACACTTGGCATAGGTATTGCTTGAGACCATATATGGCATGCCCACACTGAGAGGTGTGGCTACTCGATCACCTTACCTCGTGTCATTGAGTGTGACCAATTAATAGTGATACCATGGCAGCTGCTGATACGTTTAAGGCAATGCTTATAAGGGGCTGCGGGAGTGGAGGAGAAGGGAAGAGGAAGATCGCTGTACAGGGATAGCTGAGTAAACCGTTAGAAGAACATGGTTGCCGATGCCTTATTCCACTGGTCGAACGTGGGTAGCAACAGTCACTTAATTATAATATCATATCATCTGCAAATAGTGAAATTTTGACTTCTTCTTTTCCTATTTGTATCCCTTTGACTTCCTTTTGTTGTCTAATTGCTCTGGCTGGTACTTTCAGTACTATACTGAATAGGTAGGGTGAGAGTGGGCAGCCTTGTCTAGTTCCTGATCTTAGTGGGATTGCTTCAAGTTTCTCTTCATTTAGTTTGATGTTGGCTACTGGCTTGCTGTATATTGCTTTTACTATGTTTAGGTATGTGCCTTGAATTCCTGCTCTTTCCAAGACTTTTAACATGAAGGGATGTTGAATTTTGTCAAATGCTTTCTCAGCATCTAGTGAGATGATCATGTGTTTTTTTTTCTTTGAGTTTACTTATGTAGTGGATTATATTGATGGATTTCTGAATATTGAACCATCCCTGCATTCCTGAGATAAAGCCTACTTGAACATGATAGATGATTGTTTTGATGTGTTCTTGGATTCGGTTTGTAAGAATTTTATTGAGTATTTTTGCATCAATAGTCGTAAGTGACATTGGTCTGATAGTCTATGTCTCTTTATTAAAGAATTGAGTCCATTGATATTAAGAGATGTTAAAGAAAAATGATTGTTGCTTCCTGTTATTTTTGTTATTAGAGGTTGAATTATGTTTGTGTAACTATCTTCTTTTGAGGTTGTTGAAAGACTACTTTCTTGATTTTTCTTGGTTGTAGTTTCCCTTCTTGTTTTGGAGTTTCCCATCCATTATCCTTTGAAGTGCTAGATTTGTGGGAAGATACTGTGTAAATTTGGTTTTTCATGGAATATCTTGGTTTCTCCATCAATAGTGATTGAGAGTTTTGCTTGGTATAGTAGTCTGGACTGGCATTTGTGATCTCGTACGGTCTGTATAATATCAGTCCTGGATCTTCTGGCTTTTATAGTCTCTTGTGAGAAGTCTTGTGTAATTCTTATATGTCTGACTTTATATGCTACTTTGCCTTTTTCCCTTACTGCTTTTAGTATCTTTTCTTTGTTTTTTATATTTGATGTTTTGATTATTATGTGACAGGAGATATTTCTTTTCTGGTCTAGTCTATTTGGGGTTCTGTAGGCTTCTTGTATATTTAAGGACATCTCTTTCTTTAGGTTAGGGAAGTTTTCCTCTATAATTTTGTTGAAGATATCTACTGGTCCTTTAAGTTGGGAGTCTTCACCCTCATCTATATTTATCATCTTTAGGTTTGGTCTTCTCATTGTGTCCTGGATTTCCTGGATGTTTTGTGTGAGGAGCTTTTTGCATTTCACATTTTCTTTGACCATTGTGTCAATGTTTTCTATGGTATTTTCTGCACATGAAATTTTCTCTTCTATCTCTTGTATTCTGTTGGTGTTGCTTGCGTCTATGACTCCTGGTCTTTTTTTCTAGGTTTTCTAACTCCAAGGTAATCTTTCTTTGAGATTTCTTTATTGTTTCTACTTCCACTTTTAGATCCTAGATGGTTTTGTTTAATCCCTTCACCTGTTTTGTTGTGTTTTCTTGCATTTCTTTAAGGGCTTCTACCTGTTTACCTGAGTTCTCCTCAAATTCTTTGAGAGTGTTGTTTATGTTCTTTTTAAAGTACTCTATCATCATCATGAGAAGTGATTTTAATTCTGAATACTGCTTTTCTGGTGTGATGTGGTGTTCAGGACTTGCTATGGTGAGAGAACTGGGTTCTGGTGATGCCAAGTAACTTTGATTTCTGTTGTTTACATTCTTACGCTTGCCTTTCATCATTTGGTTAGCTCTAGTGTTACCTGCACTCACTGCTTCTGACTGGAGTCTGCCTTTCCAGTTATCTTGGTTGTGTTAGAACTCCCCGGAGTCCAGATGTCTCTCTGATCCTGAGCTCCAGCCATTCTGGGTACAGTGGCTCCTCTAGGATATCTCAGGATATGGTGTCTCCATGGTAGTAGGCCAGTGAGTTGTTTGCTTCTCTGAGTGTAGTCGCTCCTTTAGGATGTCTCAGTATATGGTGTCTGCTGCTCTGAGTTCAGTGACTCCTCTTTGCTGCAGCTCTGAGGGCAGTGGCCTGTCTAGGATGTTTCCAGATGCATTTTCCACAGGGAAGCAGACCAGCTGGGTGTCTGCTCTGGCCACTGGGATCCGGGTGAGGGGCGGAAGGGGAATGGTATTCCAGAGGGGCAGGGCTTGGGTGCCAGGTGTACCCTGGTGGCTCACTGCTGCCAGTTGTGCCTCTGGGGCATAGGACAGTGGTCTAGTGATCCTACCTGCAGTTCTGAGGGCAGTGGCCTGTCTAGGATGTTTCCAGATGCATTTTCCACAGGGGAGCAGACCAGCTGGGTGACTACTCCGGCCACCAGGATCCGGGCGAGGGACTTGCTGCATTTTCTTAAACTCCTTGATTGTCTTGAAATTATTTATTAATTCTGGTGGCATTGTTGGTGTGTTAATTCTTCTCCTCACATAGTAATAGTAACTCCAGTAACTTCTATAGAGCTGATTTAGTGGTTATAAATTTCCTGCAATCAGTTTTTGTCATGTAAGGCTTTTAATCTTTCAATTTCAATAGATATTTATTTGCTGAGAATAATAGTCTATATTAGCAGTTGTAGTTATTCCAAGCCTGGAATACATTTTTCAGGCTGATTTTAGTTTTAAATATTTCTGTTGAAAAATCAAGTGTGCACATGTTCCACTGTGTTCATAGCAGCATTATTTGTAATAGCCAGAAGCTGGAAACAAACCAGATGTCCAACAATGGAAGAATGGATGCAGAAAATGTGGTTCACATACATAATGGAATACTACTAAGCTATTACAAAAGACGGTATCACGAGTTTTGCAGGCAAATGAATGGAACTAAAAAATATCATCATGAGAGAGGCAACTCAGATCCAAAAGGATATGTGTAGTATGTACTCACTAATAAGTAGATATTAGGCAAAGAAGGACAGAATGCCCAGGATGCAATCCACAGAACTCAAGAAGGTTAACAAGCCAAAGGATTCAGGTGAAGATGCCTCAATCCAACTTGGGAGAGAAAAAAAAAAACAATCATGGAGGAAGAGGGAAGGAGGGAGGCACTTGGGTGGGAGACAGGACAGGGAGGGTAAAAGGGGAACATGGTCTAGTTGAAAAATAAAGTGTGACTCTGATGGGCTTGTTTTAATACATGATTTGACCATTTTGTTTTCAAATTTACAGACTTTTAATACTCTCTTTTGTCAGTATTTTTGATGTTTTTTTAAATGATGTGTCGTGGGGAGTTTATTTTTGTGTCTTGTCTATTGGTATTTTGTTGGTTATTATACCTAATTGGACATCCCTTTTTCTAGATTTGAAGTTTTTTTGTTCTACACTTTTTTCACAATATTTTATTGAAAATATTTTTTATGCCTTTGATGAAGTATTCTTTTGTGCTATCTTAGAGTCCCATGTTCTATTCATATATTTTAAAATGATCATTGATATTTACTGTGAGGACAAATTTCTTCATCTTCTCTTCTGGCTCTGATACTGTTTTCCATATGATCATTTCTGTTGATGAGGCTTTCTGTGGAGCTTTAATCCAGCTTATTGATTTTTCATCATTTGATTCTCCTGCATCATTTGATTTTTGTTTTTCATGTGCTATTTTTCTCTTGAATTCAATTGTTACCTATTGTAGTGATTTTTCTAATTGTATTCGGCTCTTTGTAATTTTTTTGTGGAGCACATCATGTTTATTCTTTAGGTCATTTGAACTTTATTGTAATTATTCTTTTAAATATTTGTGTGGAAGTTTTTCTAAATTACTCTCGTAGGACCTATTACTATGGGATTAATACTTTTAGAGGGTAAGATGTCTTGCATCTTGTTTTTGTTCTACACTGGGACTCACACTTCTCTGTCATCTCTGAGAATCAGCTTGGTCTTGTGTCAGCTCAGACCAGCCTGCCTTGGTCTGTAGCTTCAGTTGTGAGTTGTTGAAAGGGCCTGATTTGCATACTTATCCACTTTCCAACTTGGGTCCACAGTTTCTGCTGAAATTTCTGGGAAATCTTGAATTTCCCTTGATAGTTTCTGCAGCTTAGGTCTAATCTCCAGCCAGGGTCAGCAGCTTTCACTCTGAAGACATTGAGAGCTGTGGAACTTCTGTCACTTCATTTTGTGAGGTATCTGGTTAGGTCTTACTCCATTCTTTGTCATCTTTTTATCCTTTTTATTTCTTTTTTTTAAGTGGAAAGGGTGCTTTAATTCTTCTCAATTTACTCTTTTATTCAATAGACTATGTACACTGAATTGTGTAAATATATAGTAATAATTTGCCTCATTTGTGAGGCCTTTTTGTTTCCTCACATGCCATCTTCTGAAGAGCAAAATTTTAAATTTTAATGATGTTCAGTTACTTCATTTTTCTTTCTTTTCCTAACCAGCAGGTTTTTTACAAGAATGTTCTCAAATTTAAGATTCTAAGGACTGTCACCTTTGCGTTGTTATACAAGTTGTTCAAATTTTGGTTTTTATACTTAATTCTATGATGCACATGGAGCTAATTCTTAAATGAGGAGTGGCAAAGATCTATATCCTTTTTTCTGTGTATTCACAATTTGTTTCAGAAAAAGCTATTTTGAAAGTGTCATTTCTATCCTGTGTTTCTGTGACATGTTTCTTAAAAAATCCATAGATACACAAAAGTAGGTCCACTTCTCACGTTTCCCTGCTGTTGAATTGTCTGTTTCTTTAAAGTAACTCACAGGTATCTTTCTTTGTTTCAAAAACACCTTAAAATATTTTCGTTCTATTAGGTCTTATGCATATTTTAATAACATTTTATCAAATAGAACAAGCGTTCCTGTTTAATTTTTGATAAGTATTTTATTGAACCCATGAGATAATTTCAGGAGATTATCTATCTTAAAAATATTGTCTCACTGTCTCTGAAACTGCTGTGGGTATTTTTTAAATGCTCTTAGCAATGTTTTGTGGTTCTCTGCAAAGCAATCTTGGATGTCTTTTGTTAGATTTATTCCTAGGTATTTTATGGTAATTATATCATGTAAAAATAGGGAACTTATTTTTTTTTGTGCCTGTTAAGATTATGCCGGTTGTCTTTCCACCCACTTAAATGGTAGCTGCCTTCTGCTTTGCTTTTCTGCCAGCATAAAGCAGTTTCATGACTGTGAATCTCACTTCCAATGGACTTAACACTGCAGAATTTGGTTTTCATTTTTTCTTTGTAACTTATTTGCATTATGCACCCCAAGATGGTTATGAGTTCATAAAGTCTTGTTCTTAATTATAAAATTTAGCACTATTATTAACCATTACTTTTACACCCATAGCAAACAGACCTGTTCCTAAATTTTTAAATTTCATTTCATTATTTTCATGTCCAAATGTATTCTAATTTTTTACCATAAAAGTTCTCATTAATTTATGAGAATTTTAATTGAGAACATGCTTTGTAAGTTTTTAAGATTTATTTTGTGGGTATGTGTGTGCTTGTCTGTGGTTATCTCAGTGTATGTATGTACAGCATGTATGTGCAATGTCTATGAATGTCAAAAGATGTCTGATCAGAAATTGTATGTTATCGGTGGATGCAGGGAACTGACCTGGGTCCTCTGAAAAAGCAGAAAATGCTCTTATTCACTGAGTGATCCCCCCAACCCTAGTATTTATTTTTTATTTGTGGAATACTTTTGAAAGTATATCACACAAAGTAATGAGTTTCAACAAAGGAATTTCTTCTGTTAATTTTTTTTTCATTTGCTAGTGGCTATCAGTTGTAGACAGTTTCTGGGTTAGGAATAAGGAGATATGTTCAGTTCTCATCTCAGTGCTAGAATTTCTTTGGCACAGACCTGAGCAGGCGATGTGTATGCTTTCCCAGTTTCTGTCAATTTATGTGTGAGTTAGTCATGCTATGTTTAGAAGCATGTTTAGAACCTCTTGTTTTTTTGGGGGGGTCCCTATCTGCTCCTTGAATACTAAGGGAAGGGATTTGATGAGGACATACATTTTGATGGAGTGTTCTAAGGTCTCTTACTCTCTGCATATCATCTATCAGTGAGTCTCTGTATTTGTCCCATCTACTGCAAAAGGAAGCTTTGCTGATGCTGGATAAGAAGGCATTGATCTTTGAGTATAGCAAAATGCTAGGGATAATTTTATTGCATTTTCTTATGTAAGTATACTGTTCTAATTCATTTCTCTCCCACAATACCCTTCTTCTTTTATCCAACTCAACTCTAATTAACTCAACAATAGCTCCCTTTCCTAATCCAAATACCTTCTGCTTTTATATCACATGTGTTTCATTGCCTTATCTTCTCCTCACTCTTAAAATGCCTCTATAATTCCCTTTCTACCTTCATGAAATCCTACACGCATTAACAACAATGTATAAATTTATATCTAAGAATAAATATGGTTTCATTTTCCTGACTCTGACATAATTTGTTTAAAGTAATGATTTCCACTTACATACATTTGCTGGCAAATGGCATGATTTTATTTTTATTTATGGTTGAATAAAGTAGCATATGTGCCACATTTTCTTTATCCATCTAATGACAGGTATCTAGTCTGGTGGAATATTGCAGGTATTGTGATTAGAGCACCAATAATCACGCATGCCCATGTCTTTTGGCTATATACATAAATTTGTTTGTTAGGAATCTCTATATTGCTTTTTCTATATAGTGAATGCTCCTATTTATATTCCTTCCAGTTGTTAACAAGTGTTCTTCTTTTTACACATCTGTGCCTCAATGGCTACCGTTCTGAGTAACTCAGATGGAATCTCAAAGCAGTTTGACCATGCAGCTCCTTGATTTCTAAAGACATTGAACATTTTTTTCAAGCATAATAGTCTTTACTGTTAATATTTATTTTACAGCCAAATTTATTGTTTGCTTGATGTGTGTGTGACAAAGTTTCACTCTGGGATGCTGGCTGGCATGGAAATAACTATATGAACTATGTTGCAGCATTTATCATGTCTCCAATTTCCATGTACTGAATGACAGGGGTGTGGCACCATACTTACTACTTGTGTGCATCAATCATTGTTCTGTTTCAAAGTAGAAGCAATTGGATAGATGGGTATTAGTCTTTGAAACTATCCAACATTAT
Source organism: Rhabdomys pumilio (assembly GCA_030674055.1). Lineage (NCBI taxonomy): Eukaryota > Metazoa > Chordata > Mammalia > Rodentia > Muridae > Rhabdomys > Rhabdomys pumilio. The sequence continues at coordinate 45,021,443 of JANHMN010000008.1, forward strand.
GTGTTGAAAGCAAAGTCCTGCACTTTTGATGTCCTGAAGTCCTGCCCATGCCTGCATCTATCTTTTGATAAGCATTTATACTCATTAAAGAAATGTAAAACAGTGGGCATACAATGGTAATGACTACATATGGAAACATTCTTCAATTAATGTTGCCTTGTAAATTTACATCATACACAGATATGTTCTCCTATGCTCTCAAGTATCACTGTAGGTCCTACTTGTAGCCAGCTGCACACTAGAGCTGATCTCTTATGTGTATTCTTTTTTCTCTAGATTAAGAGCCACACATTGACTGCTGGGAACAAAACACAAGTAGACCCACAGTACTAAAGTCTTATTTTATAATTTGTTTTTTGAGTGCCATGTCAATCAAATGAGCTGTGAAAAAACCCTTGAGTTAATTAATATAGTATGTGCATACATATTTGGATTCAGCAGACATAATAAAATTTGTCAGGCTATAATTTAGTTATAGGTTTTCATTTCATGCCTGAAATTGAAGACAGTCATAAGTCTGAAAAACTAAGTAGTCCTTTGAAAAACTAAGTGTGTTTCTTTTTATAATGTAGGAGTAAAGCATATAGTCATTAAATATTTTGACCCTAGTAAGTACATTTTCTGAGAATGCTATATGAGCATATAATTAGCATGTAGTTTAAGAATATTTAATAGCCACATTACACAAAGTTATAATGATATGGAGTAGAGAGTAGAGTTCCATTTTCTTTCTGAGATTAATATTCTTTACACTAATAAATTAAAGAATTGATTCTATTCTAATTGAACTTCAACTTTCCTTGTTTGGAGCTTTTGAAATTGGGGAAGATTATTTTGAATATTCTTATTTGATATAGTCTCATCCCACCTGTACCCTACAACAGTGTTTATATGAGTTATAAAGTTTCAGGTTAATTTCTTTTGACTAGCTCATTAACTATATTTTGCATGCCTTGGGTGTCATAGGAGTGTTGGTCATATGGATTTTAGGTAACACTTTGACATTGACAGAGTTTAGGAGATTTTTAACTAAAATTCAATTATATTTGTTTGTTGAAATTTGAGATCTGGTATCAAATTTAGTAAAGAATCTGGGCATGTGTGTGAGGGTGGGGCATATAGACTACTGCAGTTTCATAACATTAGTAATTACACTCTGTGGTCATTGTTTTTCATCTATTGTTTTACCAGTGGTTGCAAGGCCATATTTTGACCAAATGACACTTCTGTTGATTAATTGTTGAGGTTTCAAATGAAACCTTAACATTTACAACACCTTGTGTGTGGTTTGTAATGTATTGGAATATGGTACAAATAATCAAATAATAACCTCTTTTATAAACATAAATGACCTTGAGATTAATATAGGATTCTGGAACTGGAGAGAAGCTTAAAATTTAGATTGATGGCTGTTCATCTAAAGTATGTGTGCTCAAGTCCATATAAGAGGGCTCACAACAGTCTGTAACTCCAACTGCAAAGTATTCTTCTGGCCTATTCAGTCACAAAGCACATATGTAGTGCACAGACATATGTGTAGGCAAAATAGCTTTACACATAAATTAATAAAACAATTAAGAGTAGAATGGGGAAAATAGATTGTATAGAATTCAGCAGCATAAATTAAGAGAATTTCAAACCAATAAGAGCAAAGCATGAAGCCAGCCCTGAGAGCAAAAGTGGGGGAAATGAAAATTAAGTCTATTAAGGATGTTTCAAATGTTTACATAACCCATAGGAGTTAATGTGATATAATGGGCCATTCCTACATGCCCCCTGCAGTGAACTATAACTTGCTTGAATAACAGAAAAAAACACACAGCTAAAAGTCTGGGCCCAAAGAGAGGGCTGAACCAGCAAAGCCAGAGCATCAAGCTGCAGAGCTCTGTAGGGACTAGGAAGTCATGGCATACACTGAATTTGATAAGTAAGTCTATAAAGGGCTCCACAGATGATAGACAGACCGTGTCTCTGCAGGCTTGTGTGATTTACATTGAATTTGTCTGTTCCTGCCTCATCAATGTTCATTCTTCTGGGCTTCCTGAAAATAAGGAAAGTTTTAAAACTCAAGTTAGAGCTCAACTTTTAGAAATTTTATTTGTATCAAGTGTAAAAATTTTAAGTAGTTTAGGATAATTTACCTAATCATTTTGGTTTTCTGAAAAGTTTGTTTCACTTTTGAACTGGAGTAAATTTCTGATTTAAATGAGATAAAATAACATCTGCTGATATTTTGAAATCAACTGAAAGAAGTGAGAAGAGATGGTAAGACATTATACATATTATGAATAATTAAAGAGATGTATGCATATAGAATCTGTATAAATGCATAAAGTTTGATAGCATGTAAATGCATATATATGCATTCTATATGATACAATCTTGAAAATGCTATAGAAAGGGGAAATTTTTATTAAAATTTCACTTGGTAAACCTTTTATCCTTTGATTACAGAACTAAATGGAACTTAGTTGCTCTAAGACTGAAAATAATTCAACAAACAATACCATAATGTACCCTTCTTATGTCTTTACTGGTCACTAGTATTGATGGACACAATGACATGACTAAAGTAACTATCTATTTATTCAAAATTATTTGAAATTCATTTATTCTTCTGCAATCCTTTTATTTATTCTCTCATACATTAACTGTGCATTGTGTAGTCTTATTCATTCAATATTTATTAATTCATCTGCTTTATTAATTCATTCCATATTTGTGAGACTTCATGATTCCCAAAGGTATCACCACAATATGGTTGATAAGAATATTCAAAAACCAATTAAAAATAAGAAATTGCTATAAGTCAAAAATTAGCTATTTTAGCCTTTTAATATTGAATATATCACTCTAGTATCTATGAGTAAAAAAGAGTAGTTGTAGTCTGTTGGCTTTTAAATTAGATTATGTATTTAATTCTTATTGACTAAATTAGTATATAATTCTTTAAAATTGTTAAATAAATGGTTTAAATAATAATAGTAATAAAATAATAATAATAATAATAATAATAATAATAATAGTAATAATAATAAATGCTTCACTCAATCAGTGAGATGAATTAACATGTAACCATTTAAAGGTGGGAGGGGAGGGCCAATTCTACAGAGTTTTTCTATGACCTCTATATATGAGGTAAGGTGCATGTGCTTTCCCCACCCCTATCACATTGAACACAACAATAGAAACTAAATAAACACAATTTAAAAATAATCTCTCATTTAGTAAATAAGAGAAAAATATCTCTTTATCCTCACTCAGTGTGAGGATATCAGTACTCTCCTCTGTCCTGTGTGAAGATTGTGGAATTCTTTCTTGCAATGAAGAGTGGAATTCTGAATATATTTTCTCTAGTTTATGTTCTCACATTACTTTTTTATTGGTGCTGCTAAACACTATTTTCTATTTTTCTGTGAGTTCCCACCCAGAACTTGTTTAATGTGTACCAGCTGGAAGATGTCAGCAGACTTTCACAATTTTGGTGTTTTTCAGGAGGATCTAAAACAAATTTACCATTCAAATTTACCATAGACTGGGAAGAAGAATAATTTTTGTGTTATCTATCTTATTGAAAACCCATTTGGCCTAGCAATATTGCTTGCATAACAAAAGCCATCCACTGTTTATATTGCAGTTGGCAAGTTTTAAACAGATTCCTTTTGTTTTATGAAATAAATGTGGTCTGAATGTATGAATCACTCAATGTGATTTATACTACTGTTACCTTCGAGCAAATTGGAAAATTGCAATAGCAGTGGTCCTTCTTCATCAGATTCCACAAATATCCAAAAAGCTGAAGTAAAAACAGACTGATAAGAGATTCGCAGTGATTTTGTAGATAGTCAGACATTGAGTGTAAGTAGTGTCTTAAATATGAGTAATTCAGCATGAAGCAAATTTTGTGACATCATAACCTGTCAACCAACTTTGGTAACAATTGCTTCTTATTATTAGCACATCTAATGTTTCTAGACAAAAATTAATAGCTCAGACAGGACACATGACTATGCGACTTTTACTTTTCCTGTTAACATGTTAATATTTGTCCCTTTTTACTATGCTGATTTTTCAGACGTTTGCGTGTGAAGTCACATGTAATATGATTATGAAACTGTCTGGAAGGGTCATGATGGAGGCTGCTCTCTTTACACAGTGCTCCATGTAAGTGGATCCCTGCACATAGCAGTAACCCCACACTATCCACAAAAACCTGACTTAATAACATGGCCTCTTCACAGAATGATCATATTACATACCAGACTGTTATGAGGCTTATTAAAAAAAATAAAATTTGTTTGTGAAGTACAAAAATAGCTCTTTATGATGTCACAGAGAAGCAAAATTGCAACCCTTGTCCACAGGTCTCTCGCCTCTACTTTTGAATAGGTCAAGAGTCAATGTGATAGGTTATATTATCAACTTCACGGGATAAAGAAGGTGAAGCCATTTCACATTCTGTGAGTACTTTTCTATGCTAGGGTAGTTGAGGTGGATAGACTCACAATAATAATGGTGATTATAATAAACATATTCCCTAGGCTATATATACAGAAAGCTAACTGAACAGAAGATAATCTCTCTCTGCTTTTTGGCTCCAAGAACAAATGACCAGCTGTCACAAGCTCTTGATAGTCTGATAGTGAACTTATGATAGACTTTGTCTTGAATTGTGAGCCAAATAAACCCTTTCTCCTTTAAAATGCTTTGCTCAGAATATCTTATCATTGCAACAGGAAAAGTAGCCCAGGGAAGCAGTAAGTTTAGTACCTTCCTTTTGTCTGATAAATTTCTACCTTAAGACCTTCTTAAATATTTGTAACTTAAAATGCAAATGTACTAATTATATCTTTGCACAGGGGCCTAAATAACTTAAAATAGACATCACACTTCTCAGCAAGCAGCTAAGGTTGCAGTGTTTTATTTGTTTGTTTTCATAAACAATTGCTAGGTTGGGCTGATTTGAGAGGTACATTATAACTACAAGTACTGTTCATACCTTATTTTTCTCCATTCCCAGCATCAAGCACAAAGAACATGTTCAGGCTGTGTGGCCTCAAATAGAAGCCATTTTATTTTAGCAAGCTTTATTCAAATAGATCAAGTTCAAGATTCATCTATCTAATGAATATGCATGAAAACCATCCCCATTGCTGGTGTCTTTGAGGAATATGATGAGTCTTCATCCTTCACTATAATGTCTGGTGTGCAAGGCATTCCACTGTAATGAGGAGAGCTCCAGACAGAGGAGAGAGATCGTATCATAGTAAACATTACCCTTTGACTAAATAAGAGATGGGGGTTGTGGGGAGACTGTTTCACAGTTTCATTGACTAACCAAAGCAGCTTTTAGTTGGTACTGACTAACCTCCTTTTCCACTTTAGTATGCAATTTTCACATGAGCTGAGAAACTCTATTTTAAAATCATTTCACAATCTCCTAACACAATCTGGAAGCTATTTTGGAGGTGTCATATTCCCAGAAGAGTAAATGCTAAATGAATGTATTAAAAATTACATTGTCTTAAAGATACAGGGAATCAGCACCAGTTTGGAATAATCATCATTTAAAATTTTAATTCACATTTTTTATAAGTCAGG
>JANHMN010000008.1:45027143-45050565 GCA_030674055.1 Rhabdomys pumilio
TATATATAAAGTTTGAATCACCAACTAGGATTTCTCCTTTATTTATTTGAGATTCGACAGTAGCATGTTGGAAATACCTTGCCTGCTATCAAGAATACATTTTCATACATCTTTTTATAACAATGACACTGTCAAGAACTACATATCATTTATTACAGAGATAGAAATGTTTCTTTTTTATTCAATTTGCCTCTTAGGACTCTGAAAAACAAGGAAGGTTTCCTGGAAATATCACAATAGTCAGCATACCCTGGATCTTATCATGGACACTATTGTTTTTCTGAAGTCTAAATAGTTCTTGGTGATAATTCTTTTTTCTTGTTGTTTATCTTACCTATTTTGGGAGAAAGGGTCAAGATATCAATATCTTGATGCCTCCTTCACTACAAATTAAGAGCAACAATAATGGTGGTGTTCTAGTATTTAAAATAGCTCCTAAGTTATTGGGCAGCCAGTGTTGAGAACAAATGGCTTGGCTAAAACAAGGATAGTGAAGTTTATGGCACAGGAATAGGACCTTCAGTCCTAGCACCCCCAGAATGTGTTGTCACTATCTCTTAACACTTGTTCTCAGAGAAGCTAGGTACTGTCTTGGAAAATCTCTCATTGTTTTCTTTATATTCAACTCATATGACATCCTTAGCCCAGTTAAGAATCTGTCTGTCGATTTTACAGAAGTGTTTCTAGTTACTGGATATAAATATAACATCTGTAAAACATTCGGATTGGTCAGGCTTTCCACCGAATTTTCTTCTAACAGACTCCTATTTGCTATGTACCTCACTTTTATAGTGTTTTGAACAGTCAATGATACAGCATTTCTTTTTTGCCTCAAAAATTTTTTTCCCTAGAACAATTTGCGACAGTGAAATTTATTTTACAATAACCTCTTTCCCAAAATACAATCTTAGCTTACAGCTTTGGTCAATATAATTTATACTTGTGACATAATTAAAATATGCATTTTAGTCAATAGGCAAGAACTGCATTTAATGCTTCTGGGTTAAAATCCCAGCTTATCAAAGGAATGGTGCCTTAGGCTAAATACATGCCTGTGTGTACATAATTGTTTACCATTTTTTACACTCATTTGACTTGAATAAAAATATTCATTAGTAAACAATCAAGTCCTTCTATCTCTTTGTAAAAAGTGGATCTAATATTGTAAAATCATAAAATCATAAAAGTTAAAAAAAAAAGCACTAGTTTTGTGCATCTATGAGAACCTGCGTCTGTCATTTGCAGGCATCTGAATTATAAATAAACATTTCTCATTTTACTACTTAAAAATATTTTTCCAACACATGGAGATTTCTCATTGTTTAAATTACTGTTAGTTTATATTGAATTATAGGATAATATATACTTTGCATTAATTCAGTATTTTGACATTCACTGAGTCTGCCTAAATCTTAATCTATGGTTAAATTCAGTAAGAGTAATGCATGCATTTCTACAAGTTTCAAGATAAGAATATATATTTCCTCTACTTTGAGAGATTTTTTTTAATAGAAAATAAACTCGTCTCTCATATAATATATATCAACCAGTTTCCCTCCCTCCACTTTATCTTGTCCACCACTGCCTGACATCTCCTTTCTTCCAGAGATTCACTTCTCCAAAAGAGGAGGTTTCTAAAAGTCAACAGCCAAATAGGACAAAATAAAAACAGTAAGACAAAGCAAAAACCCTCATAACAAGGCTGGAAAAGGCAATCCAATATGAGGAAATCAGTCTTAAGAGCAGGTAAAAAAAGTCAGAGATCCACCTGTTTCTACTGTTCGATGTGTCACAAGAACACGAAGATAACATCCATAAGACTCTGTGAGCCCATGTAAGTCCTACTTAGTTATCTGGAGGTCCATGTTCTGCTGGTATCTTCATTCCCCTCTGACTCCTACAGTCCTTCCTCCCCCACTTCTGTAGGATTCTTCTGATCTCCAAGGAGAGTAAACAAATGGAAACCTCCAATTTCGACTCTCTTTTTGCCTTCTGAGGGATTTAAATTTCATATACGTTTTAATCATATTCATTTCTTCTCCATCTCCTCACAGATCCATATTCTCTTCCCCACCCACCAGACTTTAGTCCATTCATAGCATCTTGTGCCTGAATATGAAACTGTTTAAACATGTCTGTGAAGAATGACTTTGGAGTGCTCATACTTTGATGGGTCATGTGGATCCAATGACATCACCAATTACTCAAGTCCTGAGGATAAATAATCTCCACATGTTAGTGTCTAAGTGTTTTAGAAGCTTCCCTATAGTCTTTTGCCTTCCAGTATAAGTTTATTTCTAAGTACTTCCCTCACAGGCTTGTCTGCTTTCTTTCTAAGAGAGTTCACTGTCAGTGTATCTACATAAATGGAATTTTGTTTGTTTGTTTTATATCATGCAACTCTTTTGGCTACTCTGACTATTTTGTCTACTTTTTGATTGGGCTTTTAGAATTTTCTCAGTGTAAGACCATGCCATGCATCATGACAGTTTCTTATTTGGACACCTTTTATTTCTGCTCTGGAGTAATTCTTAGGCCAGGATTCCTAAGCCTTAGACTAGATCTTAGACACTAAAATGCAATTTTTGATATATTATTGGCAATGGTAGTTTGTCATATGTACCATGCTGAAACAATTTCTTTCTATTGTTACAGTTTTGTCTGGTGGCATCAGAAAAGAATATTGAATGCTTGACAAATACTTTTTGTGTACCTATGATGAGTGTCAAATTACATTTGTCCTTCATTCTGGTAATATCTTGCCTTATATATTTATTGATTTATGTATATAGAAATACTCCTGTCTCTCAGGGGCAATTTCCAATAGATTATTATGTATTATGCATATGCCATGTTGTTAAATAGAAAACATTGACATCTTTTAAGAAGTAACTCTGCTGTATTTATCTAGGACATTAGGCAGAGATTTATTTTCAGGCCCTTATAATTTTTAGTATGACAGATGTTAGCTTTACAAAATGAGGTTAATAATGTTTTCATTTCCATTTCTAGAAGACTTTTTTTAAATGACTGGTGTTAATTATTGAATTATTCAATAAAATAACCTGTGCAGTCATCTGATTATGGACTCTTTAAAAAAATTCTTTTATTATTTTTCCTAATTCCATCTAGTCTGTCAGACCACAGAGGCCCAGATAGTCTTGTCTACAAAGTACTGGGTAGCAAGTGGCTTTTGTGCACATACTGGGGGTCAGGTCCTGTTCATGAAGTACTTTACTTACTGAGCCACCTTAATTTAAACCTTACTTAATGCTTAAATTACACCTTGTTACACTTTGAGCTCTGTGATTCATGTTCCTTGCTATCTCTAAGTTTTTGGCTTAACGTTTTGGTTTTTTAACTCTCCCAGATTTTCTCTAGATTTTCGTGAACCAAAAATCTCAGTTCCTACTGTGATAATATTGAAGAGTTTGAATCTTTAAACATGGAGATGATGGAGAATAATTAGCTCATGGAGCACAGGCTCAGAAGGCATGTGAGTATCAGCTAATACACAGGAATCTAGCACTTTCCCAAAGGGGTTTTCTTATTTAAAACTTTCCCTCTCACATATTCCTGCCTTGAAGCAATCCATCATGTTGTGATACAAGAATATCATCAAGGACAAACAGAAGTTGGCATCATACTTTTCAGCCTCCAACAATGAGCTGAATAAACTCTTTTTCTTTACAAAGAATCTAGCCTCAGGCATTTCATTATAGCAGCAGAAAATGTATAAAGAAATTATCTAAAAGTGATTACTATTTTACAGTTTTTATCTTTCTTTCCCTTATTTCTACAAGACTTTACTCATTTACATAAAAGCACCATAATTACTAATATTTTTGCATATCTTATTTACTATTATAAAGGTAATATTATTCTTTAAAGTGGCTCATGCTTTAGTTATTTGTATCTTGAAAAGGAGCTGCAATGGTATTTTCTTAATGCTATTATGTGTTTTCTAATCTGTAAGTAAAATAAATTATTAATATTTAGAAATTTTTTTAATGTCTTACTTTAAAAACAATGCAATTATTGGAAATAATAGAATATTTTAAAGAATTACTAGGGCATACCAAGAAAACTATTTTTTGTTCAAAGTTTTATTGTTTTCTTCTTTAAAATGTCTTAGAATGAGACACATGCCATGGCAATTTGAGCAAGGGAAATCTATTTGAACACCCCAAAATAATGTACCTGTTGGTTCTGCTCATCTCTTCTTTAAGAGTACTACAATGTACTATCTGGTTAATTAATAAAGATAGTTTACATGGTTGTGTGAACAATTAGAGCTATTTTTCCTCGTGCTATTTTTCTCCTATTTTTCCTATTTCTTCTCCCTCTCTTCTTTTCCCTCTTAACTTTCTATCAATTTCAATCCCACAGAGTCCAGGTGGAAGGAGACCTGCATTAATTTTGTAAGAGTAAACATGAATTCTTTAGTGTGCTTGGACATTGGTTTTTATGATCTTCTTCCAAGAGCACAGTATCTTACCCTAGAAAAGATGGGAGAGAAGTGAACCATTTGAAGTGTTATCGTTAAACACAAAGTCATCCCTTATACAATAGATGGAGGGATCAGGGTGGCATTCCACTCTGATCTAAGGGTGCTGTCAATCCAAATAATGAAAAGGTACTATGAGCATTTTATTCTTGGAAGTCAGTACCTTTTAAATAATAAAGTTTTCATATTTCAAAGCAATTAGAAGACTTCTGTTTGTATCAGTTTCCTTACTTGTATGGTATTTCTTTTAAAAAGACATAGAAGTTCAGTTAGCCCTATTATATTCTGGATTAAGAAAATCTGATGAACAAATCAACTAAGAATTTCTATATGATTCTATATTGTTGTTGAGAATGAAGCTTTTTCACTTGAACAAAGATTGTTACAATAGTGTTGAGTGTTCCTCCCCAGGTATATGAAATACCACAATAACAACTTGGTGATATCTTAGTTGATAAAGTGTTTGCCTTGCAAGTATGAAGACATGACTTGATTCCCAGTACCCATTAAAGAAGAGATGTGGATACACTAAGGGAGACAAGATGCTTTTTGTGGCTCACGGAATAGCTAATATAGTGTGTTCCAGGATACTTAGAACCTTTTTCTCAATAAAAGGAAGATAAAATTTGAGAGATGGACTCCAGCAATTGTCCTCTAAACCCTCCCTACATATGCATCCATGTGTGCCTACATATACATGAATATGTGCACATATATACATATAGTTAAATCCCTATAATAACATAATGATGAATTGCACATACATAACTATTGTCCTTTTCTATGCATTAATTTTTAAATTTTCTATTTAAAATAAAGTTGCATGAGAAACTTAATGCTCTGTGCTCTACTAAATATCATGACTATAGAACCTCAGGTTACCCAAAGCCTGGAATTCTCATCTCTAGTTTCATAGTATGACCAACTTGTGAGCTCATCTCTGTTTCTGACACCTGGGGCCCATTCCTAGGTTTTTATTAAATGACAATCTGTCACATACCCCTCAGGTAGTTCTAAAATACATTAAGGTGAGGGGCCACTGCCCTTGATAAGTTTTGTTAAAAGTATAACCAAATAAATCCCTAAATACTGCCTTCTCAGCATGAAGTGCAAAATGACAGTGGCATGTTTTCTCATGACTCTTCCTTTGAGATTTGCATGCCCAGATTACAGAAATTTCGTTCATAATGAAGCACTCTAACCACTTGCCAGAAAAAAAAAAGATGCTCATGAATAACAATGCCAATAAAGTACTGCAATAGCAGCCTTTCAGCAGCAAGGGTACAAGAAATGGATCAGTGTCAATAAAAATTCTCTTCTACTTCACAAAAGTAATTACAACAACAACAACAACAACAATGTCATCATCATCAACAACAGTTCCAAAGTTTATATAGAAACAAAAAGGACCCAGGGTACCTAAAGCAATCTTGAGCACAATGAGCAATGCTAGGGGGATTATCATTTCAGATTTCTACAGCACTATAGTGATAACAGCAGCATGGTATAGGCATAAAAATAAGCATATAGACTAATGGAGCAATACAGGAGAATCAAAACTCACATAACTATAACTATCTAATATTTGACAAAGTTGCAAAAACTTACTGGAGAAAAGGGAGCATCTTCAACAAATAGTGCTGCTTCCACATGATTTCCACATATGTCAAAGAATGAAAGTAGACTTGAATCTATCACCTTGAATAAGAAACTTCAAATCAACCATAGATATAAATTGAAACCTAAAAACACTAAATTTATAGAAGAAACTATAGGTAGTATTCTATATGATATAGGTGTATCTATATAGGTGTATCTATATAGGTGTTCTGTATAGAATTCAAAGAGTCCAAAAAGGACAATTTTAAAAATGGGTTTGAGATATCAACAAGAAGTTCTCAAAAGAAGAAACTAAAAATGGTAAATAAATATCTTAAAAATGTCCTTAGCAATCTGAGAAACACAACTCATAACAATTATGAGATCTCATTTTATGCTGGTCAGATTTATAAGCAAACAAATAATTGACAATAAATGCTGGAGAGAATGTAGGGAAAAAGAAACCCTTGTTTGCTGTTGGTGGGATTATTAACTTGTCCTTCCATTCTGTAATCAGTGTGAAGAACTCTCAAACAGTTAAAATAAATATGCCATATTTCCCAGGTATAACACTTCTTAGCATATGCTCAAAGGACTTGACATACTCCACACAGATATTTGTTAAGTCATGTTAGCTGCTACTCTATTCACAGTAGCTAAGGAAGGAAAATAACCCGAATGGCCTTCAGTGTATCCCTTAAACGCATTGAAATAGCCTCAAATAAAAATTCCCCTTTGTATTTATTTAATTAAGTTTAAGGCCAAATTTGAATTCTCTACTTATTTAGCTGTGAGTTCTATCTGTGTATAGTTCATGAATTCTGGCATATCTATAGTATAATACAAAGCCATTTTCCAATATGCAATAAGAATTTAAAAATTATTAATAAGTGAATAGCTTGATTAAAATGAACAAATTGATATAAGCAGGCAGATGATACATAAATGGAAACTAAGAATATGAAAAATAATTAAAGTCTGATATTTAAAACGGAATTTTATTAACATTGTAACTCTCCATATAATTGCTAGAATTCTCAAAATATCCACAATAACTACCACACTTAATGTTGGCAATGACATGAAGCAACAGAATGGCTCCTTCATCTCTTGTGGAAATTCAAAAATGTATAGCCACATTTGGAGATACCTTGACAGTACAGATTGAAACATCCTATACCATTTGACCCAGAAATTATGTCTCTTATTATTTAACCAAATGAATTAAAAATTTATGCTCATCAAACAATATGCATGTGAATGTTTGTGGAAGTTCTATTTATAATTGAGCAGACTTGGATGTAACTGAGATGCCCTTCAGTGAATGAATGGATAAATGTGCTAGGGTACATTCGGACATTGAAATATTATTCAGTGTTAGAAATAAATGAGCTGTCAACCTGTGAAAAGACATGGGAAAAATGAATGCATAAGAAGCCAAAAGAATGGCTTCTTATGTTATTTCTTTAACCTGACATTCTGGAAATTGTAGACTTTTGTTTGCTCACTAAAAAGAGTCAGCAGTTGTCAGGGCTGGGGGCTTGGCAGACCACAGATATTTCAGGTCCGTTGCAACTTATTCTTATATTTTGCAGAGATGGATGATGTCAGTGCATATTTGGCATAATTCAAAGAATATATAACACCAGTAGTGGTCGGGAAGGTAAGCCTTAGGTTTTAGGTGATTATGACGTGCTCGTGTAGGCTGGAGTGTAATCTCATTAATACTTGGGTATAATGTACGTAGTTGTGGCTGGAGAAGCAGGCTTCCTCACACCAGGTTGTGGATCGTTGGCTGAGAACGCTCTGGTTTCCTCCAGGGGGAAGTTAAGCATGGCTGCTGTGGTTCCACGGTTCTTCACAGCACAGCCCCAATGATACATGAAAGTCCACGGGATTTTACTGGCTTTAATGTCATGGCACATGGTGAATCTGGATGCACCCGTCCCCAAACCCAGGGCAGACCTGAGTTAAATAGAAAGGGAGAGAGGGTGAGGGGCTGGGGAATAATGTTTAATTGGCTCCACCCTCTGGCCTTCAGCTACCTTATTAGTATGTAAATCTCTCTAGGGCCTGAGGCCTGTTCCTCATGACTGTTGGCCATAGACCTCTCTGTGGGAAGGGTTGTTGGAGGGCTGAAGTTAAATGAAAAGAACCAGGGCCTGGGAGCAGAGCTGAACTCCTGCCATCCAATAAGGTTCCAGCGTTCCAAGCTCATCCTCGACCCAGCTGCTTCTCACAGCCCACTGCCCCACAATATAGGATGTTGATGGCAGAGGAATCTATGTGAGGGATGAAAAATGTACATCTTTGGATATTTCTTCTCAGCTTTGCTGTGAATGTAAAAATGCTCTATACTGCAGTTCTATTTCAAATGACAGGCGGAGAACAGTTGAACATTACTTAAATCATAAAACATAACATTCTGTCATAGGAATTTCTAAGCCTGTATTTGGCCAAATAGTGAGGCAACATCACTTAGCCAAATCACACCTTAAATTAACCACAAATTCGCTGATACTTGATGGCTTGTATATCTCAAAGTACAGCAAGAGGGTGAAAATGATTTACACAGGACCCACTGGGGAATTAGCTGGAATGGAAGGAGACAAGGAAAATAGCAGGGTGCCACCTAGCTTAAATATCCTAGGACATGAGACAACCATCTACTTAAGTACTGGGTTCTTCTTTTAGTACTGAGAACTTGAACTAGATTGAAGCACTGACTTTCAATCTTCAGAATTTAATGAGTATGCTGTATGGTGGTAGGCATCAAATGTGGGCAGATGCTAGCTAGAACAGAATAGATAGCTTACTAAAAAATAATAATAGGATAACAGGCGTAATATGTAATAGAAAACCATGTAAGTAGTATGGATAAATGAAGCCACATGGGGGAGGCTGAGTTGAAGAACAGCAGCATGCTGGACAGATAATATATATGAAGATCTCTTCTGGAAATAGAAGTCCTAAAGGTTGCCAAGCCAGGTATCCTTTGGAGGATCCATTAGGAAGGCAAGATAGCTAGGGTGTGAAGCTTGAATGAGGAAAGGGGAAACAAGATTTGGAACACACAAGAGATTTTATGAAATATTGAAGAGTTTATTTTAGATTTTAAACAAAACATAGAAAAATGAATTTGGTTAGTGTAGAGGGACTGAAGAATGTCTGACCCAGGAACTAGTGAGGAAAGATGGATGTCCATGTGAGGAGAGAATTGTGATGTATATTTTGGAGGACAGCTCTTACTAGTGGAGTATCTGAAGTCACAAAGCAAGAGAGATGTGAGAGCTCATTCTTTGATTATCCTTTAGGAAATTTAGAGATAATGTAATTGATCAGAAATCTTGATCCAAGAATCAGTTTTACTCTATTAAAGCATAAGGCCTAAAAACATTTTTATAATAAGACAGTGAGATGGCTCAACAGATAGGAAAAGGTAATTGCTGCTAAGCCTAACAGATTTCTATGGTGGAAGGAGAGAACTAACTCCTACTAGTTGTCTCTGCCCTCCACACACGTACCACCATATGCCATCTTTCTCATCCATGGTGGCTCTCTTTCTCTCCCTCTCCCTGTCCCTCTCCCTGTCCCTCTCCCTGTCCCTGTCCCTGTCCCTGTCCCTCTCCCTCTCCCTGTCCCTGTCCCTCTCCCTCTCCTCCCCCCCTCTCTCTCTCTCACACACACACACACACACACACACATTCTTTTTTACCTCCAACCCTCACACACTCACACTCACATAATGTAAATCATTTGATCAAGAAACTTGGCACCATAACCTAGCTAAATAAAGTACTAAACAGGCACCAAACATAAACATATGATATGGAACAAAACAGATCATAAAATTTAAGCAGTTGAAGGAAGTATACTTCTTTGATAAGACTGGCAACCATGTGATTAGTATAGCCCATGATGTTACGTAAAGTTGCATCATTCAAAAACTACTTCTCAGTTCAGAGAGATGGCTTAGTGAATAAAAACACTAAATACTCTTCCAGAGGCCTCAAGTTCCAGTCTCAGCACTGACATGTTGGCTAACAACCATCTGTAATTCTAGTTCCAGAGGAGCATGACTTAGATGATGACGTCAGAACAGTTGGCTGATGTCATTCTGATCTCAAATCATGAAATGTCATGTCTTTCATGTTTGTATTATTTCTAGAGTGCAGTGAAGGTGCATTCCCAGAGAGAATAATACAGATTTTTGATCCTTCTGGTCTTGACGTCACACAGCTATTGCTTGTTTCTTACCTTACTCACACACACTTCATCAAATTAGCCATTAATAATTCTGGTGTCTTTCTAAGTTGATCTCCAATCAAATCTATGCATGCAAACAATGTTACAAAAGCCAATTTCCATCTAGTCCTCTCATTGGGTAATGGTTACGTGAATAGGATGGTTTGATGTTTGGTATATGAATCAAACAGACCTGAGTCAAGCTACATCATGCTATTCAAGTAAAAGCCCTGCTTTCTTTATGGAATGTTATGATATTACATAATGTTTAAACTTTTGTCCCCTAAGTAAATGACATCACAGCCAATATGCATTAAACAGTCTTAAACAAAAACAGCGGTAACAACTGGTTAATGAGTCTACATGCAGAGGTCACATGTGACACCTACAGGTTTATTTGATGATGAGGGACATGTAACACTCCAAAAATTTATTTAATGAACTTTTAATGCAACATAAAAATTTCATGTTTTCAAGATGGAAATAAAAATTTATGTTAGAAGCAATATCTATAACTGAATCTTGCTTTTTATACATTTCATTGTTGGGATAAGCTACTGGAAAAAAAATAATCACAAGTGATTGATTAAAACAAGAACTTTTTATTACCTGAGAAATGATGAACTAATATAGATAGTTAGAATGAATTAGGTAGTAATGTTAGAAGAATAATATTGGCATTCATACTTAGCAATGAGTAATGTATCACACCTTTTAACTTTGCATTGTGCCTTGTCATGTTTTGTAGCTTACAGATCAGTTACTTGCTAGTCTGGAATCTGTACTGAGAAAGAGCTTAAATTTAGTGATTTACCTCTTACTTTTCCTTGTTTGTTTATTTTTGAGATTATAATTTAATTATACGTCCTCCTTTCCTTTCCTCCTTATATATCCTCCCATACATTCTTGCCTACTCTCCCTAAAATTCAAGTTCTCATTTTTCAGCAGTTGTTAACTTCATGCATACCTGTATTTGACTATCACATATTTACATATATAACCCATTGTGTTCATATAATGTTACTTTTTATGCATGTATTCAGCACCAACCATTTGGCACTGGACAGGTAATTGGTAAGCATAGTTAATTAATTCTTAAATTAAAACCATTAATGCAGTGTATTTGCATCATTTTCTCCCCTCTCTCCAACTCAACTTCTCTATTCGTAATATAGCTTTCTGTTTCTCAGTTAGCTATGATAATCAGCAAAGTTTGCTCCTACCCAGTATTTCTTTTTCTTTCTTTTATTTTTTCTTTCTCTCTCTCTCTTTCTTTCTTTCTCTCTTTCTCTTTCTTTCTTTCTTTCTTTCTTTCTTTCTTTCTTTCTTTCTTTCTTCCTTCCTTCCTTCCTTCCTTCCTTTCTTCCTTCCTCCCTCCCTCCCTCCCTCCTTTCTTTTCTTTTCTTTTTTTTTTTTTTTGGTCACATTTACTCTTAAATAATACTAACATTCAGTTGACCCTTTGATAACCCTGACCTTTCTTGTAGCTTCCATTAGAGGACAGACCCTTCCAGAGATGTGATGATGAATGAATTTTCAAGACTATCTCATTTTTTTCTGTCTTGAACAAATAAAAGGAGCCACTATAGTGAAAAACACAGCTCAATTTCACTTGTCACATTGGAGATTACATTTCCTTATGGCTTTCTGTGTTTTCCTTCCTGCATAGTTTCCAAGTCATGGTGTCTCTGATTCATGCACCTGTTCCTTCTGTGGAAATCACCTGCCAGGCTTCATCATGGTGGACCAAATGATAGATTCTTTGACTCTCCTGGCATTTGTATATGTTTTGTTTCCTTTAAAGTACAGGAAGGAGACTCTTATTTTCTTTTCTTTCCTTTTCCTTTTTTTCTTTTCTTTTCTTTTTCTTTTTTTCTTTTTTTTTTTTTTTTTACAAAAAAACAGAAACAAAAATAAAACCCCTTATTTTATTAGTGACACCTCATTCATTGGTTCAACAAAATATTTAACGAAAAGCAACTTAAGAAAAGAATAGTTTAGTTTACAGTTCTGGAGGATACAGACAGTCATAGCAGGAAATGTTCATTCACTGGAGCAGAGGGTAGCTACTCACAGTGCAATCAAAGTCAGGAAGTAGAGATTAATTAATGTTCTAGTGTTTGTACTTAAAAATTTTTCTTCTGCTTTGTTTTGTTCCGTCTGAGAATTCAGCTCACAGTGTGATATCACAAACATCAAGTTACTCATCTCTAATATATATAGTTACAATATATATATTAGAATATATATTATATATTCTACATAATCTTTTACCAGCCATAGAAAGAATTTGTTTCCAGGGGTGGTGCACACCTTTAATCATGGCACTTGGGAGGCAGAGGCAGGCAGATCTCTGTGAGTTTCAGGCCAGTCAGTTCTACTAAGTAGCTCCTCAATCCAAGCTCTGAACTGGCTTTATCTTTTTAGACATCCTTACTAGATATATTAATTTTGAATTCTGTCCACTCAAGGTCAGCTGACGGCCAGGGTTACTTAGATTTACTAGCCAGCTTTGATTTCATAGAGCCTACTTCCTATATGATTCCAGAGATCTAAAACATACTTTCTTTAATTAAAAGTAATTATATTCTTACAAAATTCAAATTTTGTGTTACTTTCTTGTCTCTCTCCTTTACCAACTGATTTTATTTTCCTAGTGTACCCTGTACTTTAATGACATTTTCTGCTCATTACATTGTGTGTAGATTACATGTGTGGTAGAAAGCATGTTGTAATATGAGATGTGTCAGCATGCATATACAGAGGTCAGATAACAGCTTATGGGAATCAGTTCTCTTACTACCATGCGGTTCTCAGGGGATCAAACTTATGTTATAAGTGTTAAATGCAAGCCAATTTACCCACTGAACACCTTGGTGGACCAGTTTATTTCTTAGTAGATTTTATAACTATCTCTTTCTCTGACATATATCTGTTCCTGCAAGCCCCTCGCTGAATTGTCAGGAGCCATAATGGGACAAGCTAATAATTGGCAGATGATCATCCTGAAATGCTTGCCTCGGATTATTATATAATCTGCGACGAGTGTGCCCCATTAGCAAGGCTGTGGTGGACGTGATTTTAGGAAAGATTCCTGCTATTAATATGCTTTTCCCATTATTATTATTATTAGACATTTGCTACTATCACTAAGCAATAGCACACTCCTTTGTAGCAGACCTCTGCAGACCCACGAAGATGTACTATCTTGTAATGATACTGTATAGACAAATAGATGACTTCTTAAGTCTTAATGATGATCCTATAAGAATTCCTAAAATTATATCAATGATTATTAAGCTCTTTTATATCAGGACTGCTATTAAGTCCCTCAGGCATGGTCGAAACTGCAATGAGAACTCTGCCAGTCTCCTGAGTGTTATCAGTTAATTGCCCCTAGACCTTCTCCTGCTTAGAGCACATTCCAAGAAGCTGTAACCATTAGCCTAGGTCAATAGAGGTTATTCACAATTTATTATAGGTACCAGGACAGAAGAGAAAATATTGCCTGGGTTTATCTATACAAAACTTCACTAATTTCTTAAGTTATAGTTTCAAACTTTCTGCGAACCTGTGGAGCTAGACAGGTGATGAATGTCTAGTTAGATAATTACTCCTAATGGATATTCATGTAAACATTCTGTGTTGTAAACTTCTATTTCAATTTATGACTTGAATTTTTGGTGTGAACTTGTGATGAACTTTGTAACATGTGATCATGTACTCTGAATGGTGTACAAATACCGAAGACAAAGACAGAGAGCAAGTTTAGTTAGTAGAGTTAGAATAGAGTTAGTCAGTTAAAACCCTGTCGCCCTTTCCTTTCCCCTGTCTAGAGTTTTTCTCCCTTAGAATCTTTAGCTTGTTAGAATCTTTTCTTCTTCCCACTCAGGACCTTTCCACGTTTCCCCTCAGATAGCTTTTATAGGATACTTTTTACACTTAATAAACTCTATAGCAACTTTTCTAAGTGTCTTTTCTTCCCGTGACCCAGCCGTAAGTTAGAGCCCAGCAGTTCCTGCTGAGATAGAACAAAGGCCACTTTGCCTAATCCTCTGCAGTTAGGCTACAGGTGTTAATCACCCTAGGCTGCAGTCTTTTACCCTCAGAAGAAGTTTTTAGGATAGCACAAAGCTATCTACTTAAACCCTTGCTGGTCTTAAGGTTGGGATACTAGTGCCAGTCTCAGGCCACAGGATCCCTGACTGCAGATCAGCACACAGCAGCAGCCCAGGGGCTACCTCGAGAAGAACCGGACCTTGGGAGGAGGAGAAGAAAGAAGAGGCTGCATCTCTCTCTCCCCCTCGCCACCCCAAGCCGGGGCGCGGGTGGAGTGGCCCCCGGCACTGAATCACTATATATTTACTAAAAAGATATTTAGAATATTTTTTTCTAAGAATTTTTGTTAGGACTGTTGACTAGTCTATTCACTCAGTTCATATAACACATATGTACTAACTGTCCATTGACAACCGTACTAAGAACCAAAGGGGACATTAGCTGACTTACAGTTCATATGTCAGTCTCATGACTGACTCAGATAAGCAAACAAGGGGACCTGATGATGAGCTCAAACATCATATTATGATCACTGTGTTGAGATTTATGGCTTCAGGGTTAAGAATAACTATTTGTGGAGCAAACCTAGAATCAGGAGCTTTAGGAATACATAGTCGTGATCACAAATGATGATGTCTTGAATGATGATGGAGGAGGTAAGGTGGATGAATGGAGCCCTTTAAAAAAAAAATCTATGGTTATATATTGAGGACCTGTTTATTTGAGATTTTAGTTCCATGGTTGGAAACAAGAACAGCACTAGGATAGATCCCAGGTTTTGTGTCAGTGGTTTGATTACAGTCACACTAAACAGGTGGAAACTTCTCCTCAAGAAAGTGTTTCACCCAGAGACTGAAGTAATAGTTACACCTTGGTTCAGGATGATCACATTTCTTTAAAATATCCAAAACTGTTAATGTCCACTCACTATCAAAGCTAAGAGCCTACCTATCTGTGGATTGAAACTCAGCATGAGAAAATGGACCAGTGGTAAGAATCTGGAAACTGTTCGTCACAGAAGATAACCAGACCCAGAAAATTGATGCCATGTCTCAGAGTGAATTATGAGGTCAATGGATGATGTGTGGCCCAGAATCTCAGAATACATTAACATTAAGAGAGATGATGATTATTTTTATAGAACTATCATGTAAAAGAAAAAAATGAGGTATTGATGCTCCAAATACTTTACACTTCTGCTTATAAATATATATTTAGAAAAATCTTTAAGGTTTAAGAACATAAAACAGAATCTTCATTATTGAAGTAACATTTTAGAAAGAAAGAGAAAAAGACACACTTGGAAAGTAAGATAGACAGGGCTTAGATTTGGCTGAAAGATGAAAAGTAAGGCAGGAACCACGTCAGGAATTTTATATATTTCAGACACTAAGGCCAGTGGTGGATACTGTCCCACCACTCAAGCTTCAGCAGTGTTTGTTCAAATGTGTATGTCCAAAGACCACATGTTTCTGTATTTTTGTGGCTTCTTCATAGTATCTGCTTTTGACAAGTTGATCTCATACTGTGGGACCTTTGCAATGTAAAAAGAGTAGTGAGACTGTGGGAGTGCTGTCTAAAAATAATCAGCACTGCAGGTCTCTCAGTGGCATATTTCCTGACCATTTCTTAATAAATTGGTTCTTGAGGATTTAAGGGTGCATTAAAAATAATAAAATCAGTTTTCTCTTGGCAACCTCATGTAGAAGAGGATTGTTTTAATTCTTCCACTAAGTGCATCTTTCAGATGCTAATTTTTCAGTTAGTTAAGAACAAAATGACCTAAAAGTTGGTGAGTACACTGAGAGTTTAATAATTCTGGCTGATACTTATTTGAGAGGTTGTATTTCTCCCTTTGATCCTACTCTCTCATTTGAGAGATGGAATTTCTCTCTTCGATCATACTCTCTCTATTCATCTCTTCATCTCTCCCTGTCTTTCTTACTCTCACTCTTCCCCCTTGTCCCCTTCTGTCCTTTCCTCTCACCTCTACTCTATGAAATGGAAACTTATAGTTTCTTTGGAATGACAGTTATGTCAAATGGTGTTTTGCTGGGGCACAAAGAGCAGAAACAAGTGACAGGATGTTTTGATATAGCAAATACATGAAAGGACCTGTAATGAAGGAATATAAATATGACCCAACAGACAATAGAAGACGAGCATGGAGCATTGGTTTGATTTGCTCTACCTGGATATTCTTTGATAACAAGATCTGTTGGTTTACCTTACATAGTGTTTTTAATCTCTAGTGGTCACCAGAGTGAAACTTACCCAAGAAATGCTTATGAGTTTTCTGTGACAGTTTGCTGCTTCCACAGCCTTGCCTTACGCCTGTTGGACTCATGTACCTTATAAGACAGTGTTATATATACAAAAATATTGCTCAGTTAACTATAGAAGACTTCAGCATCCAAGAGTTTGATCTGTTCTAACCTACATGTGCATAACAGTTATCTTTCTAGTCACATAGGTCTTAAGAAGTTGAAGTGACTCTTTAGCTAATCAGTAGATACTCAGAACACTGTGCAGTTGATTAATTTCATAAATGGAATATATATTTTTTTCATGTTTACTACTTTATTGAGAATTACATATAATGTATTTTGATTATATTCAAACCTTCCTCAATTAATATCAGATCCACTCCCTCCTTATTTATCCAAATTTGTGCCTTTCTCACTTTTATGTCTCTTTAAAACCAATAAGTCCAGTTCATGCAATTTCAATCAATTCTGGATTATTTCACTTTAACTACTGAAATTGTACTGAGTACTTGGTTCTTAGTGTTTTTGGTTTTGTTTTGTTTTATTTTTTTTGTTCTTCGGCTTATCCATTAAACAAAAATCATGTTAATGTTCATGAAGGTGAACTGAAATATTCTGCATATTTTCTTTTACTAGCTATGTCTGTTTTATTTATTTGCTTGGAATATCCATATAGCAAACCTTTCATGGTTTTAATGACTCACATATGTTGCCAATTAAAAGGATTCATTAGGCTGCATTTTACATGCTGACCTTTATGCTTACTTTGACTCAGGCTTTCTTTTTCTCAGCCCCTAGTTTTTAGAACTCAGCATGGCTTTGAGCCTCAGTAATTTCCAAGTCCCCTCAACTTCCTATAGTAAGTTGTCATGCAATTCTGCTGTCTACGAAGCTTTTTGTTAACAAGGAACTGAACTGCATCATCTAGGGAAGTCTCCATGCATGCTTATTGGGTGACTAGAGCTCTCTTCCAGGTAGACAAAAATTGAGTACTAAAATCTGTAATTATTGAAGACGACAATAACAGCAGCAACAAACAGGCTAAAAGTAAACAGAAGAAATAAAGTCAAGCAGAAATATATAACAAAGCCATATAATTATAACCCCTGATGGTAGAAGATTGAAGGTAAATTTTGTGACATTGGCCAAGTCTTCAATTTCTCTGCATTTTAAACTACTGTCTACACATGAAATAAAGCATTTATTTGTTATTGGCTAGTTAAGATAAAATTTACAAAGTATCCAAATCCTCATTCTAATCAAAGAATATGAGGCACTAATTTTGGCTATTCTTATGTATAACAGTGAACTTGATGAGTAGGAAGAAAAACACAATGTTTGTTTTTCTGTTTGTTTGTTTATTCATGTATTTTTCTGTCTATCTGTTCCCACTCATAGGAAGGAGTGCTAGGATCGGCGCTACAAAAAATCTGATGAGAAAAGGGAGAATTTTTTTTTTTGTCTTGAAGGGGACAGTGATACAAAGTTTAAATACAAGGGGAATAATAAAATAATTTGAAAAGAGGAACAGAAACCTGGAGCTCTCTGTAGACTAGCAAAAGTCAATCTAGGTCTGTATATGAGAGCATCCTTCCCATGAAAAGCAGCATGGGTGTTCAGGGGAAGCACAGGCTGATGGAAGGTTGTGTATCTAAATTTTGAGGGAGATTACAATGACAGCTTCATCTATATGTTTGTGAGAGAAGTTTATCTTCAGTGAAATGAGCATGGATTACATATTAGTAAACTATATTTAAGCTAATTGGCCATATTTAAATAAAGACAATGGGGTATTTATTTTGAAAACACTGAGTTATCTTTCTGGATACTTATGCTATATGAAAGAATAACTACTCTTTTACAATGGGAGTTAAATTGATTTCTCTTTTCTTTTCTTTTCTTTTCTTTTCTTTTCTTTTCTTTTCTTTTCTTTTCTTTTCTTTTTTTTGTGACAGGGTTTCTCTGTGTAGCCTTGTCTGTCCTGGAACTCACTCTGTAGACCAGGCTGGCCTTGAACTCAGAAATCCGCTTGCCTCTGCCTCCCAAGTGCTGGGATTAAAGGCGTGCGCCACCACTGCCTGGCTAAATTGATTTCTTACAGCTCTAGTTAATGACATCACCATGTCATATATAATGTTGTCTAGAAAATTATATAATAGTGTAATATTAAATATTGTGCTATTTCAAAGATAATATAGATTATATTTAGTAAATACACAAAGGATAACTCTCCATTACATTTTTTTGTATGCCATTCCTAGCTGTAAGCTATATCTACTATTGTGGCTAGATGGTGTTGAATACATTTTAAATGATAGATTTCTGAAGAGGAAGAATTTACAGAATGCTAATGAGAGGTTGCAGAGCTGGTGTCCCACTTCTTCTCTCATCCTGGGATCATCAAGACAAAGACCTCTCAAGACATGCTAATCTTTAGAATAGTTTTGGAGAAAGGCTAATCACTTGATTTCTTCCTGGTACTATTCTCTGGGATGATTCTGCTTAACAAAATCTGCTATTTTCTTCCTAGCTTTGTATAATAAAGGTATTTCGATGAAACTAAATGCATTTCTTACCTTGCTTTTAAAACACCTATCTCTGAACACAGAAATGCATAAACAATCAACAGCACCTCAAAAGGTAGACATACGACATTTTATTTTGTTACACTGGGCAATTTTGAAAGCCTGGAATGCATTGTTTGCCACACTCCCAGAAGACACACATCAGACAGGCCTCCATTGAGGTGTTCTTAGGGTTGAATCTTCTCTAGTTTTATAAACAAGGGATATGTTTTTTATTGAACAACTTTTTCTATTTCCCAATGACTTTTAATATAATTTATGAAGTTTAGGGAGAAAATAATTAGAGACAGAGCTTTTTAGCATCTGTATTAGACAAGACAAAGAACAATGCTTTTGCAAATTTAAGAAGGCCTTTTACCAAGAAAAAATATTGCTGAAATAACTATAGGCTATGGAAAACAACTTGCTGTCCTCTAGTTAACCCTGCCTTCTCTTAAGAGCTGTCATTAGGATGAAATGTGGGTGCAGGTTATTAGTCTAGGAGCTCATCCTAAGAGCCATTTAGGGGGCAGGAAATGTAGTCAATTAGGGTATGTTAGAGGATGATTAGTACTCTGGGCAACAGGTGGGGTAAAGAGGGAAACTTCAGATATCCAGAATCTTTGTGAGGTTTTCATACAATGTACTATGGACTTGTCCAATGCAGAGAGGAAAGGTGGACTATGTTTGGGACATTCTAGTTACCTGCCTTTCATGGAGTTAGTGCTTTTTCTGAGATATTAAATCACAATTTCTGTACAGAGTCTTCTTCAGAGTTAAACACCGCATACCCATACATGTGCAGGGAGCACTCAATTAATCAGCCAGTGTAAAAAAAAAATGTTACATGAACTTAGGAGGGAAAAGTGGCAGTCTGAAATATGAGAAGATTTGGAGGGGACAGAGTCAGGGTAGATTTAATCAAAAACACTTTGTATATATGTATAAATGCTCACATACATTGTATGTAATTAAATTCTCATACAATCAAAAAAATCCCAGAATGCACCTGGGTATGAGTTTAGAGAGAAACTGGCACTTCATAAAGAAGATGTCAGAAGGCACTAGAAGATGCCTGTGGGATATATGATATACATCTATACGGTGTGCTATAGGTCACTATAGAACATTCTAAACAGAATAAGCTGGCCTGTCATATAAATCATACACCACATGTTCTAACACCTATAGTACACAATGCTTAGAAAGAATGAAACCCTGTTTGCTATCCAAAGGATTCTGACCCATTGCCCAATACCTCCCCACTAGCTTGTATGTTAAGTGAATATGATTCACTTACGAGTATGGCTTTAAGTTAAGGACTCTTAAGTGACTCCAAATTATTCTGAATCTACCTTGGGACCTAGACTCTGGCAGTGTAAAGCAGTGCTTGATATCACTCTGTTTTCTTTCTTCATGAACCAGAGTTGTACTGCTCTGAACCTGTGATATTTTGAACAGTATTCAGAGGAGTCCACAGCATCCCTGAGATAGAGAGAAGTTCTTTGGATTGGGACAAAACTGAAAATGGAATTATCTTTTATATAATTTTCACAATTGTTCATAAATCATTAACCAACCTTCCTATTGTTTTAGTTAAAAAGCATCTTGGGGCTATAACACAGGACACAAAAACATCTGTAAGAATATGTGAGGAGCCAACAGAAGGTGGCTATCATCCTTGCAGCCATCTTGAGCCAGATACCCTGACAAGAGACTTGTTTACAACAGCCTACAAGAGCTGAGCACACTCTGATAACATCTTGTTTTAGATACTCAGGATCTTCCATTGGATGTGTGAGACTTAAAGGTGTGAGACTTGAAGGCGTGACTTAGAAGTGAGACATATAAAAAGAGAGAGGCAGACAGAAGGAACTCAAGACTTAGAACTAGGACTTGACTTGAGACTTGGAAGGTAACTTGAACTTGGAACTAGGGACTTGGAGAGAAGAAGAGAGACTGAAGAATAAATGGGATTGAATCACACTCTGTCTGGTCTCCATTCTTCATGTCCATCCTCACTCTCTCTCTTGCTGAACCCTCGACCCACCCATGGACTGGAGCAGCTTGGGGCAGTGTGGGTTCTAACAATGTAGCCCCCAAGGCCTTTGGCAGTGTGGGTTCCAACACTGATAGAACAGTCCCCAACAAGAATACATTGTTCCTAACCCTATTTTGCAAATGAATCTAAAGATGCCAAAGACCAGCTTTGAAACAAGGAGGGTAAACTGAGGAAGGCAGCCATTTCAGGATCAGTGCTTAGAGCTGATGATTGGTGTAGATCCAGATACCTGCAGGGGCTGCTGCTAAAGGCAGCCAGAGATTAGAGAAGTTACTCAGCAGACATTTTTCTGAGAAAACAAAGCTTAGTTTACTGGGGCTGTCACTCTCTGTGGCCAGCAGAAAAACTATGAACTCTTAACTCTTTGAGTCCAGATAGAAAGAGAAGGAAAGAGAAAATCCCCATGTTTACACACACATACACGCACAATGAATGGAAGAAACAAAAGGCAGAGTCCAATAACTTCATATACACAAATATACATATACATATACATACATACATACACACACACACACACACACAAACACACACACACACATACATGTATACAGGCCTACAGACAGAAATATACATATTCACACATAGAGTGTTTAGAGCAAAGCTCCGAAAAGCAGGCTAAAGTATTCCACACATACATACATAAACACACACAGAATCAGTGAATGGAAGGAACAACATTCCAACTCCCTTTCTCACAAATGTTACACCTACACGCATAGTCAATGGATGGGAGAAACAATGTTCTAGCTGCACCACACCATATATTATTCTTTCTTCCATACCATACATACATACATATATATATGTATGTATATATCTCCCAGCAAAATCTTTCAAACAGTATACAATTATAATGTGAGTATATTTTAGTTTTCTTCTACTGCATGATTCTGAAAAAAAAAATGTGATTTCTAATACATTTACAAGAAATAACATTAGGTAGCACATTTCAAAAAAAAAAAAAAAAACCAAATAATTCTGTAAGTTCATAACCAAGCACCTTGTTATAGATTAACAAAGTGCAAGCAAGTAAGGTAAATTTCTCAGCCAGTTTCTCTTACTGGCAGGCAGCAATTTGCAGTTACAAAAAGGCAGTAATTATTTTATTATTTATCTTTAAAAGTCGTCTTGTAAAATTCTTAAAAGAATCAGAATCCCAAATTTTATATAAGAATCAGTTATATCTACCTTAAGTCCTCAAAGCGCACACGTACTCATCAACAATTCTTAATAAGTCATATCAAGAAGCTGAGGGCAAAAATGAGTATAATAAATCAATTATCACCCATCCATAGTGAGAGTCTTAGTGAGAGTCACATCAGCCAGTGTTTCTATTATTCTTGCTTCCTGACCATAAAGGGTCCTTAGCTTGACTAATGAGGATATACCTTTCTGAACGTCATATTGTCTATTATTATTATTATTATTATTATTATTATTATTATTATTATTATAATTTTACATCAGAGCCAGTAGTAAAAGCATCTCAACCTAGCTTCACTAACAACTTTACTTCTCCAAACGTTCTCTAAGGGCAGTAGTATTGTTGACAGTCTGTATCCCTAAGTTCTTTTCTAGGGTGGTGATAGAGTCATTAATCTGCACCGGAAGCAATGCCTGAAAGAGATCAACCATTAATATTGTGAATGCCAGAGATACTGTCCAGTGAAGGACTTGAAATCCCCTTAAAGTTTTCATCTAATTTTTAGAATAAGAGGAATGTGAGGGCAGCAAGCAGAGCAGAATTTCATGACAGCATGAAGTCCTCAGGATACATAGTCTTTGGGACCATGCCAAAATGAGGTTCTCTCATGTAGCTATGGTAACCTGTGGGCTGCATTCTATGACTTCTAAAGCTAGTTGCTGTTCCTCCTGCATGGTTCTCATCATAAAGAGGACTAGAATATTGATGCAAGCATCAGAATCACTGGCTGAACTTTGTTAAGCACAGGTGGATCAACACCCCTGACCAGAGATTCTGGTTCTAGAAACTTCCCTTTCTTCCATGTCCTCAAATAACCTTGAAGCTGCTTGTCTATGGGCCAGACTTTGAGAAATGATAAATTATTACACACACACACACACACACACACACACACACACACACACACACACA
>JANHMN010000008.1:45050575-45071782 GCA_030674055.1 Rhabdomys pumilio
ACACACACACACACACACACACACACACACACACACACACACACACATTTAATTAAATGTTTGTCTGTGCGCCTTTATTTAGTCATACTTTTGTGGCTCAGGCACTGGCACGTAGCAGGAGAAATTGCTCTGATTAAACATGTATCACGTTTGTCCAGCCTATGATCCAAATGCCACATGTGAAAGGATTGTTATGAATATGATCCAGAACAAAAATGTAAACTTATTTACAATATTGTGTTGATTTTATCACATTAATTTGAGGGTTTTGAGTATGAACAGTGTGGATGACAAGGTTATATCATAAAGTCAAAAGGTCAGACATATCAAATGATAGAGACTGAAGTATCAGGTCATCCAGCTTGGTGGTATGTACCTTTCTACTTCTATATTTCTATTTTTTTCTTTCTTAATTTTTAATTTTCTTGTTATTTTTGGCATATGGTCTCAGTATTCTGTGCAGGCTAGCCTTTAGTTATGGTGATGCCCCTGCTTTGGCTCTTCTGAATGCTGGTATCACAGGCTTGTCCCTCGGTGTCTGGTGCTGTTCTCCAGGACCTTTTGTCACTGTGGGTAGCTGCTGATTTTTGGTACTTCCCCTAACAGGTTCTGGGGCAAGTTCTTAGAGACTCCTCAAATTCTCCTTTGGCAGACATTATGATTTGCCTTCATTTCTGTCTTGAATCTGTGGCCCATATTTTTTTCTCTTGTCTCCATTTAACCCCTGGCTTCTAAAAACATAAGAGATTGATTTGAAAACCACAGCCTGTCTGGGTCTTATCCCTAAAATTTTCTCCGTATGGAACGAGAAAGAAGCCAGTGACTTTTTTTATTCCCCTGGAGGGGTTTCTGTTATTAAAATGAAAATAACCTTTGGCTTTTATTTTTATTTCTCAAATTGCCCGTGCCCTTAAGTTGCCTCCTGGCACAAACACTGTGTTGTGCAAAGAGTTTAATATATGATATCAAGATACACCTCTTTGAAGCATCTTACTCTGAAGACTCATAATATTCCTGAAGAATGGACTTCAGAACACTCATGGAGAATTAGCAGCAGAGGTTTGTAATGTATATCTCCAGGTCCCAATAAGTCTTACTGGGGTAGACTGGGACAGTCTATTTTGGAAGGCCTACAAACCAGTACTTCTCATGATTGTTGAAACTCATTATTGCGACCAAATACCCTTGTCTTGGGCTGACATGTCTTCACAGGCCCTGATAGCCAAGCATATTCAGTTTTGCTGACTCAATGCTTGCAGAATGAGACTGTTGTCACACTGAAGTTCAGGGATATGTAAAGAATGAAGTCACAGTTTTACTAAGGATTCATTTAAGGATGGACACTGGTATTTATTGAATTTCTTATATTTGTTTTGACCTGTGTCACAAAATAATGGAAAATTTTTCAATCAATTAAACATGTAGGCTCTCTTCTTACATCATGACTGTTATGTGGCTAGGTGGCAGGATGGATTTGGCCCACAAGCTGTGGTCAGTTATCCTCTATCCTGAGCCACTCTGATGCTTCTAAGAAGAAAACCGTGCCTGTTTAGTTGTTATGGATAGTGTTGTTGAGGCCCAGTATTAGTCAGAGAAGATGTCTTTCCTATGATTTTGATGGTTTCAGAGATGACTTGGGCCATACGTTTATCTCTGCCACATGATTAATGATGAGGTGACTTAAATAATAGAGTCAGAGTTGATGACAGGAGATAAAATGACAGAAGAGACAGGAAAGTTCTCACTTCCTTGAAGTGGTCCTAACCACTAGACTTCCCACAAGAGGAGTACATTCTGTTTCAGCTAACACAGAACTGCTTCCACCTGTCAATTCTTAAAGTACGTAACTACCTTCTTGTCCAAACTTTCTATAATAATCAATATTTAGAATCATTAGTGCCCAAGGCTGGTCACAAAATCTGCTGTTCCCTGAATCATTGACATTAGATTTTTGTGAAGCTAGAGTATAGGAGCTGTAATAAGACTATTGAGAAGGTTGTCAAGGTTTCAATTGTAT
Organism: Rhabdomys pumilio; assembly: GCA_030674055.1. Classification (NCBI taxonomy): domain Eukaryota; kingdom Metazoa; phylum Chordata; class Mammalia; order Rodentia; family Muridae; genus Rhabdomys; species Rhabdomys pumilio. The sequence continues at coordinate 45,052,593 of JANHMN010000008.1, forward strand.
TTTCATTTTATGGTTCTTGTCCAAGATCATGAAGCATGTTAAAAAAAAATTACATAACTCTCATTTCCACTAAGTGCTCAAATTGGATGCCATAAAGTTTAAAATATACAATGATGGATCCCTAAGCTCTCAATTACCATAAAATAAAATTTTAAGATGAGAAACAGAATGATTTTGTCCTGTATGATCTGCAAGACCCTCATTCATTTTTTTTTCTAAAAGCACAAGCCAGATGTTTGCTCTACATAACCGAGTTTAAAAAATGTTTCATTTGTAACTACTATTGTATCTTATGGATGCTCATGATTGTTGATAGCTTTTGCTATCACAGGGAGGCCTGTAAAAAGGATGGCGTTTCCCCAGCTAGTCAGGATCCCTAATGCAAATAAAAGGCATTATTGGTAAAGTGACATCATTTGTCCTGTAAGTTTGTCTGTCTTGGACCTTCAAACATTTGTTCTCCTGTATCACAATAATATACACACATAGCTACATAGACAGACCAACACAGGCATACAGACACAAAGGCACACAGACAGAGACACACAGACACACAGATATTCAGACACATATATGTAAAAACGTACACAAACAGAGATATGCAATACACACAGGCACACACACAGATACATAAGTACAGACACACAGAGAGACACATACACACAGATACACACTTAGACACACGTTCATAGACACAAAGACACAGACACACAGACACATGCTTCCACTTCATCACACAGACGTACAGACACTGAGACACATACATACACAAACATACACACACATAGACACACACATAGATACACCAAGACACACATGCAAACAGGCATGCACACAGTTATACAAACACACAGACACTTCACACACACACACACACACACACACACACACACACACACTATGTATTTCTAATGAAAAAAATTTGTTTTCATAAGTCAGAAAGTTTGAGAAATTTAAGATAAAGACACTATTTTCTTCAGTGTCTGATGAGGTCCAGTCTCTGGCTTCTAGTTAATATCATGAGCACCACATCCATGTGAATGAGCAATGCTATGTCCTTCCAATAAAAGAAGGTGGAGAGCCCCCAGAAGAACTAAGCCTTTGCATTTGTAGTTTCTTAGACTAGCTGTTAATAGCATTGCATTAGACATACCAAGATAAAAGGTCTTGCTTATTAATATAGGCATATTGATATCACCTGCACTCCGGAGAGAATTCAAAGCACAGTCAGACCTTGTAATATCCAATGAATAAGACTAGTAAGCTACTTGTCTTAGTGTTTAAACACTGAGAAGTCATCCTCTCAGGCAGTGGTTCTCAACCTTCCTACTGCTGCAACCTTTTAATACAGTACCTCATGTCATGGTGATGCCCAACTGTTGTGGATAGTCCCAGCCTTGTGTTTTGATGGTAGTTCCACTTTCCTGGGAGGGGCTGCAGAGGAGGACTGAATCAGTACTCTTGTGACCCTTCTGTCCCATTGAATTTGTAAACTAAAGGCTAGAGCCAGTGATTGGGCACTAGAAGGGGCGGTGGAGAAAGGCTTAGGGGAGGAGTCGGAAGGGGAGGAGTCAGAGGAGGAAGTCAACCTAGGAGCTAAGGAGGAGCCGGAGGTGGAAGGATAACAGAAGAGAAGAACGCTGGCCTGGAAAAATCGCAAGTTGTAAGAGATCTCATAGCTGGGGAATAGAGTAGTGCAGTGGTAAGTCTGCCCAATCTAGGCCTCCAGTTTATATACATGAGTATTGAGTTTCTGTTTTTCTTGACCGGACTATTTGGGTTAGAGATTTACCACAACACCCAACCATAGAATTATTTTCATTGCAACCTCATAACTAAATTTTGCTAATATTATAAATAATATTGTAAATACCTGTGTTTTCCAATGGTCTTAGGCAATCCTGTAAAAGGTTTGTTTGACTTCCAGATATTGTGTCTCACATGTTGAGAACACCTGCTCTAAGGACTGATAACTCAGTGAAACACTGTGTTCTCCTCCACCTGTTTTTAGAGTACCCATATCCCATAACCTAAGTGGGATCTGGAGCTGAAGGGCAGAAATTTTCTTTCTCTTATAGATGTATTTGTTTATTGAGAACCCATCAAGTGGAGTTATTAGCAGTTGTTAGCTGCCATGTGGATGCTGAAACTTGAACCCCAGTCCCCTGGAAGAACAATGTGTTCTTAACCTCTGAGCCAGCTCTCTAGACCCAATCTTTAATTTGATATCCATGAAATATTTTATAGAAATAAGTGTGATTGGTCAGGTTTAATACAAATTTTTAATTTCTGTTCTCTGTAGTGATGACATCATGAACAGAAGTATGTGTTGGAATAAGAGAAGAACATTGTGATATATTAATGTTCTAGAAATTTCCAGTGTTGTCCGTATTTCTTCACTTCCTGTGAGACTTTTGCCTCCCTTAGACACACCTCCACATTTAGTATCTCTGTAAAGATGCTGATAATTTCCTGTTCATCATATTATTCTATCCTCTAGTGTCCCATGAACATTCTGTATATTTTTGTAACATTTATTGAGATTTAAAAACAAAGAGGAAAATGACCAGTTTTTACTTACTAGATCAAACTGTGGTCCTTTTGACCATGTAGAAGATTACTTGATTTTTTAAACATGTATACTAGGATTGGTGAGCTTTTTGGTAAATCACTCTATGTCTAGGTACAAGGACCTGAATTTATCTTCTGAACCCATGTCAAAAACCAGGCATGATGGTGTTAACTTACCACACTCACTCTGGGGAGGTAGAGACATGAATATCTCCAAAGCTTGTGACTACCCAGAGTGATGGTAATACCGTATCGTAGGTTCCAAATAGAGACCCTATCTCTACAAATGAGGTGGAGAGCCTCTGAGAACAGTACTTGATGTTGACCTCAGGCTTCACATAGATGTAAGAACAGGTGAACACACAGATAATGCACACATGAACACACACACACACACACACACACACACACACACACACACACACACTAAACCTTCCCATCTAACAGTGTCTGGCTCAGACATCTGGCTATGTCATTACATAGATGTATGTGAATGTTTTTTTGCAAACACAAGGTGTACATCAGTGCACACATTACATACTCAAAATATCCACATAAACAATCATAACTTCCCTTTTTCAGAGACTGGAATATTGTTCTTTGCATTGTAACTGACCTAATTCAAAAGTTCATTTTACAACTTGTCAATTTTCATTGATTTTAGTTATCATTTAGTTTTTAACCATTAAAGGGTGATACATATTCTTATCAATACTTTCTTGCATGCTTATGCTTTTATTTGTATGAAGGCTACTGAAAACATACTTGCTTGTTTTCAGAGGAGCTTCTAGTTTTCTGTGTTGTCTCCCATGTATGCTTCTCTCTTTAGGACTGACAGATGGATTTTAACAGGGAGGGAATCTTATCCTGGGTGGGGGGGATGCAGAAAGGATGTGGGTTGGTGGTGAGTGTGCAGGCAGAGATCACATACCCTGAACAGCTTTGGAGAACTGATTCTGTTTACTGGGGTTGGGGAAGGCTATATAAACCTTTAGGGGATAAATGGGAGCTATTGTGGTGAATGAACATCATTACCTGGGCCATTGTCTTGGGGAAGCTTCATTTGCATGAGGAGAAATTCCAGGTGCTGCTGGACAGTACCTTATAAAGAGAAAGGAAGTTTAACCTAGCTGCTGGTTAAGTGACCTCCTCTGGTAAGGCAAAGGTTGAGGGCACAGGGCTACTGGCACCAGGAATTGCATGCCTGGAGCAGGGAGAGAGCTATCCTTCTCCTGTCAATCTCCAAATGAGATTTTCAGGGTTTGGACATGCCTCAACACTACTTTTGCTCCAGCATGCTCCTCCCAGTCCCATGATGCTCTAGCTCTACATTTCTGTGTCTGGACTACAAAAAGAGGAATAACACATACTTTATAACATTAAAGTACAATTTTTCACATCTGTCTTTACTACTGTATTTTTTTGTATAAATCTTGCTGTTCTGATGGGCAAGCAACATGCTGTGTCATTTATGACTTATTTTACTTGTTCCTATTAGTGACCTTGAGTATTTAATACGTGTTGATGTTACTCATGTGTTTTATAAAAATTATCTATGAATGCCTTTTTATAGAATACTGCCTCTTTTTTTTTCCTGTAGGGAAAATGTGAGAAACATTTCATGTTGTACGTGTCTGGAAATATCATTTTGATATTTTTTTTCTGGAAACTTTATAGTTTAATACTAGTTTCCATTTTAATGTGATGTACCCAGTAGCATACCAGGGTTCACAGAGGTCAAAAATACACAGAAGTTTGGGATATTTCTGATGCATTTGAAGACTAGGTGGCAAATGGGCTGTTGACATTATTAAACTGCTCCTTCTACCCCAGAAAGTGATGAATTAAGCAGACTGTTGACTTTAAGATTACCTTGGAGATAGATCACAAAATTTAAAATGCAGTCACTCAGAAAGCAAAATTGCTTGGGAATAAAAGGCAATAATTACTATCACTCTTTTTGCAACTAGTGGAAAAAAAAAGAAAGAACACTCCTACTCTAAACCTTGAAGCCTCAGCAAATACCCGAGACAGTTCAGATCACATATTGTGATCAAAGCTCCAATCCTTAGGGTAAGCACTGACTGAAAACTTCTCTTTCTCTGTGTGTCTAAAACCCAAACCACTTTGATTGCTTTTCTGTCTAAAACCAATAAACACCAGTGACCTTGAATTATACTGTTGGAAGATAAAAATCTGCTTGTTGGAGGAAAACACCAAAAATAAAATGTTGTCTTGGCATCTTAATGAATAAGGACCAGTGACAAATCAATAACGATAGTTTGATAGTCTGTGATTAAGTGATTTTTAAAGATAAACCCTCCAATATAATCAATGCTTCATATAATGAGTTCCTAAAAGCACATCTTTGGGGCTAGCATTTGTATACTCTTCAGGAATTAGCCAGTGCAGATCATCAGAGAGGGATATTTGGGAGAAGAACAAATGACAAATGTTTTGATTTTTTTTCAGCAGTATTATGAGGGCCATCTTACGGTTTCAAGTCCTTACTGAACTGTTTAGAAGAATCTGGGAACACAACGATTTTTATCACATAGCAAATTGTCTTTTCTGTGGGAACAGCTTCAGTGTTTTCAGTGTCTGATAAAGAATCAGTTTTACGAAATAACTATTCTCATTCAGATATTTTGTTAATACTCTTGACCTCTTTCATTGTGGAAATTCTTATTAAAATGAGGACATTTGTATTGGTTTGAATTTGTGAGGCTCAGGAGTGGCACTCTTAGGGGGTGTGGTCTTGTTGAAAAAAGTGTGCCATTGTGGGAATGGGCAACAAAACCCTCCTCATAACCATGTGGGAGCCAGTCTTCTCCTAACAGCCTTCAGATGAAGATGTGGAACTCTCAGCTTCTCTTGTGCCGTGCCTGTCTGGATGCTGCATGTTCCTGAATTGCTGATAATGGACTGAACCTCTGAACCTGTAAGCCAGCCCTAATTAAATGCTATCCTTATAAGAGTTGCTTTGATCACGGTGTCTCTTCCCAGCAATGAAAACCTTAACTAATGACAACATGGTTGTTTTCTTTCCTTTTCTAGCACCTCTCTGGTCTGCTTTAATGTTGCTAATTGTGGTGATTCTATAGGTAGCTTTGGTAATCTTTTTGAAATATCTTTCTTACATTTTAGACACTTTGCCATTGAATTTTTCTTCTGTTTTAAATGAGAATAAACACACACACTGTGTGTGTGTGTGTGTGTGTGTGTGTGAATGAGCAATATTTAGCAAGTAGTAAAACTTCAGTATCATAACTATGGTGCTGCTGTGGTTGATGTCCTGTCTGCATTGAGAACCTACGTCAGTTTTTCAGTGTATGTGTGTGATGTGTTGGCATTAAAACACAGCATCCTAAAAGTAACAGCTTGATCACTTCCCATCCATGAAACATATAGTATAGCAGACGATAATTCAAGTACAGTATATGGATTGGCTGATCTATTCACTCAGCTGTGTCTGTGAGATCTAACACAGAGATTTATGGTTCCCTTACTAAACATTGACTCTCTGTGGATATCCCACATCTCTCAAGAGTCATGTGAAGGGAAAAATCAAACAAGATAAAACACTAATTTCTATGGACAAACCTCTGCTTCCTGCCTATGAAAAAGGGGAAGGAGAGATTCTACTTGGTGGAATATGAGTGTGGTGGTACTGCCAGTAGGTGAATTCTGAAGCAGTTCTAGTCTACTAATACCTGAGTATTAGTAGACTTTATCTGCCACTGACACTAGTAAGAAGATATCCTGAGCTTTTATTCCCTGCTTAGAAAACAACATGCCCTGCTCACCTATAGTGAGAATTTTAGTTACTTGAAAAACTCGGCTATGTTATGTGAATATGTACTTGTTTTAAATCCAGCTGTGGAATATGGCACTGCTTCAAATCATCCACAGCAGCTAACTATGACTTGTCTTGTGCTCTGACACAGACATGATTCTGCCAGCTGAAGATAGTTTATGTCTGGAATTCTGGGACTGAGAGGGCATAAATGTGAGAGCTCGGAGAGGCTGTGGTGGCTGCTTCTGGTCTCTGCTGCTGGTGGTTCCCACTGCTGCTTTTGCTGTTTCCTGTATTGTGAGGTGCTGGTTGAAGATATTCTGACTACAAAGATTAAATTTTCCCAAAAAGCCTGACCTCACTATTCATCAGAAAGTAGTCTAAGGGTATAGAAGGCTTGTTTCCCCCCTTAACCTTTTTTCTCTCCTACTTAGTGTTGGAAGGTTGAGGGAGGTTAGAAGGAAAGGGAACACTATAAAGTAGCCAAAAAGTCTGGTTATACTCACCAATAATAAACTGTGTGCAAAGGCTTCAGTGTTGCAATGTTCCTATAAAGTGTTTTTTGTTTGTTTGTTTTTTTGTTTGTTTGTTTGTTTTTGTAGAAAGATTAGCTTACTAGAAATAGAAAGTTACCAAACTGTAAATAAGCAATATATGTGTACAGCTTTCCCCCATATGCATTCACCGTGACTCTCTCTTGTGTCCTGATCTCAGAAAGTATCAGACAATGTTCATCTGTATTTTTTTTCCTGACAATTCCTTTTGAATGAACCATGGTCATCTATCCTACTTTAATACTTTGATAAAAGTTACGTTAGCCCTAACTCATAGGTAAGTCAGTGCCCCGATTCCCTTGGTGTTACGGTGTTACTAGAGGTGACTTACATACCTTTTGTTAGGAAATATGATCACTGGTCTGAATCTAACAGCCAGTTTTATGTTGCATGATATCAAAGAACAAGTTAAAAGTTGGTGAGAAATAAATGATTACAGTTTCATGAAGATGGAAGAAGTTTTTATAATGATCAATAATCAGAGGAGGTGACTGAAAACAGGAAACCCGAGGGCTGAACAAATGAAAGTGAGTTACTGTCTCAGGTGTAGCTACTGCCATTTCTTTAAGCGTTTGCTTCTACTTTCCTCTGTCAGTCCATCTTCTCACTTGGCTATTAAGGTTCTCATTGTTTTTTGTGGCTCTGTGCATGTTTCTTTTAGAGAAATAATTTTCCCCTATTATCCCTCTGAGCTGCATTTTAAGCTCATAGGGCCTAGGCCTTCAGAGAGGCCAGGAAGCAATTTGATTCTGGTATTTAAGCCATGATTATTCTCCCCCTCCAGCTCAAGTCTCTTCAGTATCAAAATTATCGCAGACATCTTAGCAGTATTCCAGCCCCTCTAATTCCAGTTCATTGTGAGCACCAGTGATCAAAGACGACATTTGTTCGCTGATTTGTTAAAAAAAAATCCTCTTTTCCTTGCCTAGTCATTCCCAAGACTCTGTACTTCATAGGATTATTGGTCTTTGAAGGGCAGGCCCTTAATCAAGCATAAAAGAATCTGATGGACAGCCTTCCTTGGGATGCTTCTTTCTATGTATGTTCAAAGAGATACGAAGTCCTTGTATACCTCACAGCTCTGCTGTCTCTACTACTGCTTCTCTACTTGCTGTGGCAGAGACAGAGAAACCAAGATAATTTGACATACATAGTTCTCACCCATGGTCTTTAGGAACTGGCTGCCCTTACTTACATATTAAGTAGCCTGCACCATCCTCTTATTTGTGCATAGGGCTGCTTGAAATGATAGCACCAGAAAATGTTAAGATAAGGAGGGTTATTAAAATAGAATGGAGAGAAGGAACTATAGATATCAAGGGATTTACTTGGAATCACGATATTTGTGAATATGACTTGATGTGAGTCCCACGTTACTGCAGTTCAGCCCCGTGGCCGGTCTACTTGCTTTCCCATCACATCTGTCTTTGTAGGAGTTTCTGGCACTAAAAATGAATGTTCAACTATTCAATGTATTTAATCCTGTCCTAAGTAGAAGGGAATATGTCCACAAATTTTACTCTTCCTCATGTTTATGGAAGAATCAAGGTGTTGGAGGAAAAAAAATCAGATGAGAAATCATAAAACATTAATATAGTATGAAATGCACTAAAGTACACACAACACAGGAAGAGAAATAGACTACCTTGAATATGCCATGGAAAGTATTTCCTGAACTGGTTTAAAGGCATCACATAAAATTCATTATCTCGGTTTTTGGGATAGATCTAGGCACAGTTTCTAATCTCAGTTCTGACATTTATGAGTAATATATCTTTGCCATATTGATATCTCAAGCCTACTTTTTTCAGCTATAAAAATGGGCTTACCATTCAATGTCTGCCTTCAAGCTGCTGTTTGAAACAGATATGAATAGCACTCCTCAGAGTAAAGCGTGTAACACTTAACAGTAGATGCAATTATTGTTATTTGTGATTTCCCATATTAATAATGAGATTTGTTGGAATTTTACCTACTATCTTGTGTGTGTGTGTGTGTGTGTGTGTGTGTGTGTGTGTACATGTGTGAATGTATGCCTGTATCACATGTGAGACGGTGTCCTCAGAGACCAGAAGAGATCACTGAATCACTGGAAACTGAAGTTACAAGCAGTCATAAGCTATATGATATGGATTCTGGGAACTGAGCTGGGGTCCTCTAAGCAAGTACTCTCATATTCTCATGCCTAAGAAATCTCTCTAGCTCAATAAGTATGAGATTTAGAAAAACTTAAGTATCCCATTCATTACTACTCTTGGGTCATTATTAAATTAATTGAAATACATAGAGAGCCGTTCAGCTCTGTAACTGGCAAAGGCACCCTATGCTGCTACAACCCATTATCATTTTAGCATTATGCTTATGATTTGATGCTTTAGAGGTCATTGTTCCAAGGACAGCATTTGCTCTCTGTCTGGGAGCATAACACTGATCCACTGGCTGGTGATAAAACCGAGTGGCAAAGTGTATGCTTACTATGTGAAAAACAACACCACCAGCAAAGTGGACAGTGAGATGGCTTTGTAGCCAGCTTCTTTGAGTTCCTCATATATTAGAATCTATAAAGAATTTTTATTGTTAGATCTGAAAAAAACTGCCCCTCCTGTACAGAGTAGAATCTGCGGTGTTAATTCACAATGGAGTAAAGTAGATCATTTCTTGGTGCTGCTATGACTTATGATTAAAGCCAAAGAAAAACAAGAGCAACCAAGTAGAGGTTTGGGCTCCCAGTGGCCCAGGCTTTTTAGGAAAGAGTATGTCACAGCATACTCAGCATCAAAAGACTAAGAGGCAGATTAATATATGTTGGATTGTGCAAGAAGTAGTTAAAGATATCAGCTAAATCATATACGTGAATAGTGTCAGGACAGAGAACTGTCAGTCATAAGTACATTTTCCTCATTTTATTAAGAATGGTAATTATGCAAAGAAAAGAAACTATTCTTTCTTCTATGTTTTTATACTGCATAGATTATAGTAATTTCATTTTGTAGTGTTTAAATAGTATTAACTCTAGAGAATGATGTGTAAGCTACAAGAAATGGAGGGGTAGAGTAAATGTCCCACAAATTTACATCATATTATCAGGAAAGAGTATTTTTTGGTTATTCATGGGATATTTGTATAAATGCTATGTAGAAATTTGACCTTACTATTGTATAAACTGTCTTTATAGGGACAGTTTGTGCATATCCATACAGATTGTTAAGTAGTCACGGTTTTTTGCTTTACTTATTTGGATCTGTCACCAAGATAGTTGGCCAAATATTATTATGTATGTTGCTATGAACATGTTTTTTCAATGTCACTATCATTAAAAATTTTGATAAATAAAGCAGATTGCCTCCCATTAAGTGTCTGGGCTTCACATCTCGTCATCTGAAGGCTAGCCTAAACAGAACACAAGGTTAGTTGTTCTAGCAAGCAGGACAGAGACAGCAGCTGGTGCTCAGACTTCACTCTGCAACATCACTTTTTCCCTGGTATCCATCTTACTAAAAGCTTATTCTGCAGATTTGAACTTACTGTATTTTTCATGAGCTAATCCCTTAAAATCTATATTTTCAGCCTTCCTCCCTTTGATTTTTCATTCTGTTTCTTCATTCCTATTTCCTTTCATTTCTTCTGCTGCCTGCTTTCTGTACCTTCTGTTACACACAAACAGGCATGTTGGGAGCCAACTTTAAGCAAAAAGCAGCTAGAAAGCAGCTATCAGCTTTACAGCCATCTTGAGCCATATACCCTGACATGAGACTTGGTTTTCAACAGCCTACAACAGCTGAAGCACACTCTGATATCCCACATAGCTTGTTTTGCTGTTTAGTGCCCCCAGCTGCAAGGAGCACGTGGTATCCACGCCTACAAGGCATGCGTTGCACGTGTTGTCCACGTGCTATCTACGCCATATATGCCTGTAAGGCGCACGCGCTGTCCACGCCTGTAAGGCTTACGTCATATCCACACCTGCAAGGCACGTGGTATCCACGCGCCTGCAAGGCACGTGGCAAAAGCCTATAAATACCCAGGATTTCCTTGTTGTAGTGTATATGTGTATATGTATGTGTGTGTGTGTGTGTGTGAGTGTGTGGTGTAGTAGTAGTAGGTGTAGTGGTGTGTGTATGGTGGAGACAGTAAAGAAGACTTTACTACAGATCCTCTGGCTTGTCTCTATTCTTCACGTCTCTTCCCCTTCTTCCCCCCATTCTCTCTCTTGCTAAACCTGGACCTGCAGAACAGAGCGGGCCGCTATAGTTTGGCTCCCAAACGTGGGCAAGAGTGGTCCGTTACAGTCAGCTGGGACTTTTACATTTTGGCTCCAAGCGTGGGGCAGAAAGGTTTTTTACAGTTTGGTGCCAAGCGTGGGGCAGAAAGGTCTTTTACACAGGCACATGCATGAGATAGAGATAGAGATAGAGATAGAGATAGAGATAGAGATAGAGAGAGAGAGAGAGAGAGAGAGAGAGAGAGGGAGATTATTTAGCTGGAAAATTTAGATTCCATGAGCTTATTACAGAAGTGACTACACTTATTGGCATTGATATAGTTCTATATATTATAGACATTGTACTTTGTAGCATTGACCTTACACAACTTATAAAGTGCTGACAGAATTCTGTATCTCTAGAGGTACTTTCGCATATTGTAACAGAAAACCCAAGAAATATGTGCATATTTGATGGATGAACTATTGATATTCTTCACAATTACTTGAATACTTTCTAGTACTAAACGTGGCACATATTAATACAAATGAATAAGTAAATAAATCCTAGATATTGACTACTTGAATTGAATATAACACCATAAACTACCACCAATAATATGCACACAATGATAAGAACAGTAACTATGAAAATGCTGACGTGTAAAAAGGCAAGAAGTTTTGAAACCTAGAAATAACATCCATATATTTCTAAAGCACTGAGGTAATATCTCAGCCTTTGGACCTGGTGACCTGCCAGTTTCTAGGTAAGTGTGGTATTTGTAATCCCTCCTCTTTGAGTTCAGCATATAGTTATTATACTAATGTTATGCCAGATGCTTAAAATATAATGAAGGAGATAAAATAAGGTTACCAAAAAAGTGTAATACCATGCAGATTAACTTGAAGGAAGTCACTTTAAAGAAATATGAAGTGTTACATACAAGATGTGGTAAATGAGAATGTATGAGACAAGCTGTGTTTAAAAAGTATTTTTGTTCATTTATGGTGTCCTATCTCACCATATACTGATGGAACACATTTAAATGTGGTCCTTGGGGCTGTGGGATGACTATGGGTAAAGATGCTTGTTAATGACTTGAATTTTAATTCTGGGACCTACATAATAGAAGAAGAGGATCACCTCTTACAAGGTGACCATTGACCATATATTTCCTGGGGACGGGGATACTCACACATGCATTAAATGAACAAACAACAAAAAAGTGGTCTGTATAGATAGGACAAGTGACTATTAATAGGTTGAATATTATCTACTAGTAGCTAAAGTTAAAAAACTATATTTGTCAAGTGTTTTGATAAAGGTTGAAGACTTTTAAGATACACTAGACTTTATAAAACAATAAAGTCTGTTGTCAGATAGACATTATTTTTAATAATTTATTTGGTTGTGATTTGGCATGTTCTAGAAATGATGTGCTAAGATGTACCTTGGACAGCTTATCACTATACTAACTGCAGTGTAATACTTTAACGATAGTAGTGGGAAAGAAACCAATGCCCAGCATTCAAATTGATAGCATCAATACACACTGAAATCTCGCTTTACAGGTTGATGATCTATCTACTCTTCTCTATACCTGCTTCCCATTTCTAGTATTTGCTAAGTGTAGGAAGCCACATTGGTTGCTACATTCTGCAATATACATATTTAAGAGTTAAACATATATTTTGAATATCTACATGTTTATCGGCTTTAATTAGCATGGATAGTTCAATTATAAAATTCCAATCTAACATGTAACATCCAGTAGTAATGGTTCTAGGAGTTCTACATCCATCTCATAATCTAAAATGCTATATGACACCTGATATATGTAAAGGATACTGAGTCTTACTTTCTGGGGAGGAAATCACTAATAACAATTCTCTTAAGTTTTCTGTCAATGATAACTTTCAAAATTCCAATATTGTTAATATTAACAGAAGCCAATGTCAATTTTACTTGTTATTTTCAATAAAACTAGTAATTTGAGTGGTAAGGTGGTGAATAGGATTAGGGAGAATTGACAGATTTTTCCTGGTTAAGGTAGGAACACATAAGTTTTGGACAAAGAATAACATTACAAACAAAGTTTCAGCTAAATATTTTTTGAAAATGTAACATAAAAAAAGAAATGTGAGCCCTATCCTAAATGGGTATCTATATTCAAGGCTGAAAGGCAGAGGTAGCCTTGTGTGTTATTTTCTATCACACCTCATCATCAATTCTTTTACCTTCTCATGTCAGCTATGCTTGTCATCTTTGTTTCCTTAAATGTGGACCAGAGTTCCATTTTTTTTTTTTTTTTACTAATCTCTTATACATTCTTCCTTCACTACAGGGTTAGTTTCCTTTATGCATGCTCTCTTATCCTGTCTTCTTATTAGTATGTTTTTCTTTTTCTATGCTTCCTTGGGTCTCTTTTAAGCTTTCTCTTAGCTTCATTCCAATGAAAGTTCATTTGTGATTACTTCATGAATTCTGTTAGTTTCCTTAAGATTATTCATCTTAAATATAGATATAAACTTTTAACTGATATAGAGTATGGGGTTTAGTTTGTAGAATACAAAACAGTAGCTCTTTCATCTTTCTATGCTAATGTTTTAAATGATATGTGGCAACTAGAGCCACTATATCTTGGGAAGATTGTGTAGCTTTTGTGGACATTTTTTAGTTTTACAATTTTTTAAAATTTTATTTGAAGTCCAGGATCAGCAAGATGGCTCAGAAGAGAAAGATGCTTGCTATAAAGCTAAGTCTGATGGCAAAATAAATAAATAAATAAATAAATAAATAAATAAATAAATAAAATTTAATCATATTGTGCCATTTGGTAGAAGGAAAGAATGGACTCCTGCAAGTTGTTCTCTGATCTTTACACATATGATGTAATGTGATGTGTGTGAGATACACACACACACACACACACACACACACACACACACACACACACAAAGATGCAAAAGATATCTAGGCCAAGCTCAAATAAGAAGTATTTCAGATTCAATTCTTTATACTGGAGCTGAACTCTGCTCAGGATTTTCATGCCATTTTTATGGACTTTCTACATGGCTATTCTAACATAGAGGTCATTCTCTCCATATAGCAAGGGACAGACAGAAGGCAAAAGTTAGGACACATGTAGCATTATTTTAAGTATATACTTGATAAATGTCTGGCACACATATCTATCCATACAACTTTAAGATAGCTACTCTTCACATGAAAGTCAACTGATTGAGTGACATTCCTAAAAGCTCATTGTAGACCTCCATACAAACATTCTCCAAGTAACCGAAAGAAATACCTACTTCTTTCTATTTTACGTAAACAGCTTTTCTTTATTCATTGGACTTAAACAAATGAAACAAATATCTAACCATTTGTACTTTAAGTGATTGACAGAGATGTCTACTCCTGAATTTTTGCTCAATTCAGTGAAAGAGGCATTCCATCCCTTTCGAATTGTATGGCTTAAAGGCTAAGCATTCACTCTAGATAACTTTAGCATCTTCTCTTCTGCCCACAGACCATGTGCAACTTCTCCTCTCTCACGACACGTTCACTTTTCTATGCGTTGTATAGCAAATACCCTGTGGTCCTCCCTTTTCTCCATTCCTCCTTGCCCTCCTTTCTTCCTAAACCTTGAGATTATCCCTGGTTTCTTGACTCATACTTTTAATTGTACGTGAAAACTCTCAACTCTTATCTTTACATAGCAAATTACAAATAATTTCAATTTAATATTATATTGGCTGGCAATCTTCTAAATTGCCACGAGGTCAAAAGAGCAGAGTACAGGATAAAGTAAACTAAAAGAGATAACTGGTCAACAGGTGGTGTCTATGTCGGAGGAGCAACTGCTGAATAAAATGAAACTATTGACATCTATTTTCACAGAGCTTAAGACCATTGGTATGTAGGTTCAACATAATTTTCATACCACTGCTTTGGTCTGTTGTTGCTTTAAGTTAACCACACAGGTATACGTGTTTGGTTTCTGTAGGACCATAAATATACAGGTAGCTCAGGAAATGTGAAGATAAAATGAGAAAATTAACTCAAATTTAGGCTACTAGTTTTATATATATATATATATATATATATAAACATTTTGTTGTCACTGGATTTCTGAAGTATTAGACATGTATGCTTTAATAGATGATTTCTGTGAGAAGAGAAAAGACTCAATAAAGCTGTTGGGTTTATAGTTTCTGCCTGACTCCTGTAGCTCTAGACTGCTGACTACAGTGCTGTGCCAGCAATCTCAGATACAAGCCTTACTGCAGAGTAGCTAATCCCAGTTCCCCAGAGAAAATAGTTCAAAGCAGTTTTCTTTAAATGAAGTAGAGCTTTGAATCTAGTATGTCTCTGGTAGTTTTCTTTCATTTCTGTTGGTGATGAACATGGATTATTTTTATGTTAGTAGTTTATGTTTCAGATGATCTTAGTTAGAGAGACAGTATATATAACAAAGACATCCTCTTTCATCGATGCCTGACAATGCCATCCTCCCCTACATATACAGCTGGAGCCATGGGTCCCTCCCTATGTGCTCCCAGGCTGGTGGTTTAGACCCTGGGAGCTCTGTTTGGTTGGTATTGTTGCTCTCCTCATGGGGCTGCAAACCCTTTCAGCTCCTTTAGTCTTCTCTCTCATGCCTCCATTGGGAACCCCATGATCAGATCAATGGTTACCTGTGAGCATCTGCCTCTGAATATGTCAGGCTCTGGCAGAACTCTAAAGAGACATCTGTATCAGGCTCCTGTCAGCATGCACTTCCTGGCATCCACATCAGTGACTACCTTTGGTGACTGCACATGGGATGGATACCCAAGTGGAATGGTCTCCAGACGACCCCTCCTTCAGGTTCTGTCCTATGCTTTGTCTCCATATTTGCTACCATGAGTATTTTGTTACTCCTTCTAAGAAGGACCAACGCACCCATACTTTGGTCTTCCTTCTTCGTGAGCTTCATGTGGTCTGTGAGTTGCATCTCAGGTATTGTGAGCTTTTGGTTTAATAGCCAGTTATCAGTGAATTCATACCATGTGTGGTTTTTTGTGATTGAGTTACCTCACTCAGGATGATATTTTCTAGTTCCATTCATTTGCCTAAGAATTTCTCGAATTCGTTGTTTCTTCAAATTCATTGTTTTCAGAACATCACTTTATTGTGAACCTGTCATCAACAGTATCAACTCCAATAGGTTCTCTATCCTGGTTGTTTAAAAGGTAAAAAAAAAAAAATTATATCAGATCAGCTACTTTTTATGAAAAAAAAAAAACAGCAATCACAGAAGAGGAAAATTTGAATGACCTCCAAAAAATGCACATTGTAAGCAGAGTGGAGTGCACATGAAATCAGTGTCTGTTAGACTCATTATGTTTGGATGCACAGTGACAATTCAGGAAACTGTGCATGATAAAGTGCCGGGAGCCACCCCTGGTTTGGGTAAGAGAGAGGAAGCAGCTTCTTCTTCTCCTTCTCTGGTTCTTCTTCTTTTTGTTTTTTTTTCATTTATTTATTTATTTATTTATTTAAAATACATTTCAAATTTTATTCCTTCACCCCATTCCCCGCACCACCCAGGAACCCCCTATCCAATCTCCCCTTCCTGCCTCCACAAGAGTGTGTACTCACCTACTCCCCTCCTTCCTCCCCACCCTCGAATTCAATGTTCAGCATTCATGGGACCAGGGATCTCCTCTTCCACCCATTCCTGACAAGGCCATCCTCCCCTAAGTATACAGCTGAAGTCATAGGTGCCTCCCTTTGTGCTCCCAGGCTGGTAGTTTAGACCCTGGGGAACTCTGGTTGGCTGGCACTGTTGCTCTCCTCTTGGGGCCACCAAACCTTTCAGCTCCTTCAGTCCTCTAACTTCTCCATTGGGAACACTTGATCAGATCAATAGGTAGCTGAGAGCATCTGCCTCTGGATATGTCAGACTCTGGCAGACCTCCAAGGAGACAGCTACATCAGGCTCCTGTCAGCATGTACTTCCTGACATTCATATTGGCGTCTATCTTTGGTGACTATACATGTGACGGATATCAAGGTAGAGTGGTCTCCCGACGGCCCCTCCTTGACTTTCTGTCCCACATTTTGTTGCCTTATTTGCTTCCTTGAGCATTCTGTCACTCCTTCCAAGTAGGACCGAGGCATCCACACTTGGTCTTCCTTCTTCATGAGCTTCATGTGGTCTATGAGTTGAATCTTGGCTAGTTCAAGCTTTTGGGCTAATATCCTCATATCAGTGAGTAAATACCATGTGTGTTCTTTTGTGATTGTGCTACCTCACACAAGATGATATTTTCTAGTTCCATCCATTTACATAAGAATTTCTCGAATTCATTATTTTTAATAGCTGAGTAGTACTCCATTGTGTAAATGTACCACATTTTTTTGTATCCATTTCTCTGTTGAAGGACATCTGGGTTCTTTCTAGCTTCTGGCTATTATAAACAAGGCTGCTATGAACATAGTGGAGCATATGTCCTTGTTATATGTTGGAGCATCTTCTGGGTATATGCCGAGGAGTACTATAGCTGGGTCCTCAGGTAGTGCTGTGTCCAACTTTCTGAGGAACCACCAGACTGATCTCCAGAGTGGTTTTACCAGCTTGCATCCCCACCAACGATGAAAGAATGTTCCTCTTTCTCCACATCCTCACCTGCATCTACCATCACCTTTCATGTTAAAAGTCTTGGGAAGATCAGGAATTCAAGGCACATACCTAAACATAGTAAAAGCAATATACAGCAAGCCATTAACCAACATCAAACTAAATGGAGAGAACCTTGAAGCAATCCCACTAAGACCAGGGACTAGACAAGGCTGCCAACTCTCACCCTACCTATTCAGTAGAGTACTGGAAGTCCTCCAGTTCTTCTTGAGGCAGCCCTATGCAACTGTAGCTGACCTGCTGTCAGTGATCCTGTGGCCTGAAACTGCTGTTTCTGGCACTTGCATTCCAGCCCTAAAACCAGCAAGGGGTTAAGTAAATAGCCTTGTACTATCCTAAAAACTTCTTCTGAGTGTAAGAGACTTCAGGCTAGGGTGATTAACACCTTCAGCCTAACAGCAGAGGATTAGTCAATGTGGTCTTTGTTCTATCTCTGCAGGAACTGCTGGGCTCTAAGTTACCTCTGCTAGTCTAAGGTTGCAGGAAGAAAAGACACTTTAAAAAGTTGCTGTAGATTTATTTAAGTGTAAAAAATATTCTGTTCAGCTATCTGAGGGGAAAGGTGGAAAAGTCATAAGTGGGGAAAAGGAAAAGATTCTAACTAAGTAAAAATTCTGAGACAGAAAAATTTTAGGCAGGGGGAAAAGAAATGGAAAGGGCGAATGGCTCCTAACTATCGTAGCCTTTGTCTTTGTCTTCAGTACTTATACATCATTCAGAGTACATGATCACATGTTACTAAGTTTATCACAAGTTCACACCAAAATTCAAATCATAAATTGAAATAGAAGTTTACAACACAAATGTTTACATGCATATCCATTAGGAGTAATTATCTAGCTACACATTCATCACCTGTCTAGCTCCACAGGTTCACTGAAAGTTTGAAACTATAACTTAAGAAATTAGTGAAGTTTTGTGTAGATAAACCCAGGCGATATTTTCTCTTCTGTCCTGGTACCTGTAATAAATTGTGAATTCTCTTTTAGTGACCTTAGTTAATTGTTTTACAACTTCTTGGAATGTGCTCTGAGCAGGAGAAAGTCTGGTTACTATCTCTCTCGGGGCAATTAACTGATGACTCTCAGGAGACTGGCAGAGTTCTCATTGCAGTTTTGACTAATCAGAGAGGGACCTAATAGCTGTCCCATTATAAAAGAGCTTAAAAATCATTGATATAATTTTAGAAATTCTTATAGGATTATCATTAAGACTTAAGAAGTCATCTATTTGTCTATATAGTATCACTACAAGACAGTACATCTTCATGGATCTGCAGAGATCTGCTACAAAGGGGCGTGCTATTGCTTAGTGATTGTTACATATGTTTACTACTACTACTACTACTACTACTACTACTACTACTACTACTACTACTA